>CM040188.1:54817792-54875292 GCA_022606455.1 Callitettix versicolor | reverse complement strand
ATTAAAGCTACTTTAGCCGCTTCGGTGGTCTAGTGGATAGCGTACTAGACTTTCACCCCGAGGACCCGGGTTCGATTCCCGGCGAGGGCTTGGCATTTTCATACGCTATAAATCATCCCCACCGTCTGCATTAGCCCAAGTGTGCACAATAGTCGGACGTTAAACTCCAAAAAAAAAAAAAAAAAAAAATTAAAGCTACTTTAGCCGCTTCGGTGGTCTAGTGGATAGTACTAGACTTTCACCCCGAGGACCCGGGTTCGATTCCCGGCGAGGGCTTGGCATTTTCATACGCTATAAATCATCCCTACCGTCTGCATTAGCCCAAGTGTGCACAATAGTCGGACATTAAACTCAAAAAAAAAAAAAAAAAAAAAAAAAAAAAAAAAAAAAAAAAAATTAAAGCTACTTTTAAGTAAATGTAAATGATTTAAATGAAAAGTTACAGCTCTGTAATAAGCCAAAAAATATTGACTACAATCTTCCAACGCAAGCCTTTTATTTGCATTTATTAACTGTCAATTTTCGTAATTAGATACTAAGCTCTGTAATCTTTTTCTTTACAAACATTAGACATATTGCCTGTTTTGGCATTTCCACTACAGTTAAGTGATTCTGGCGCGAACCTTATAATAGAAGAAAAAGTCTTCCGAACGGAATAACATAACGCTCGCACCTTTCTCCTATCCCTGTTTCTGTGTCTCTTTAGTGAAGAACACGTGCACGTTGTAACCGTTTATAATACACTTGAAATTAATATAAACGTTTATCATAACTGTTGTTATTATCGCTAGTTACGGATAATTCAGGTAATGACAGTGTCGATACATTTTTTTTTTTTGGTGTTTAACTTCCGGCTATTGTGCACACTTAGGAGGCTAGGGGTTTTGGTTTCCGAAACCCTAGAGATCTTCAGTAGTGTGAGCTAGTCAGTAGGTTGTTGGAACTTATTAGGGGCACCAATCTGCTGAATTAGGTATTTTAAGAGGTAAGTTGCACAATAGGTCAGTTGATCGCAGTGCCTGGGGTTGAACAAATCCCTTCCTCTAGAATATAATCTAATAATCTAATTGTGCACACTTGGGCTAATGCAGACTATGGGATGACTTATAGCGTATGAAAATGCCAAGCCCTGGCCGAGAATCGAACCCGGTTCCTCGGGGTGAAAGCCAGGTACGCTATCAACTAGGCCACCGAGGCGGCTCCAGTGTCGATTCACGTTATATACTGTACGACATAGCTCCTAACGAAATTAAAAGATATATATAAAAATAATATACACACACACCCACTGTATAGAACATGCAACAATTATTATAGATATATAACAATTTGTCGGTAATAATTATGTACTTAATGTACTACACAAGATATGAAAATATTAAATATTAATTTTACAATGTTGAAAAGAACAAAAGAAATAGAGGGATTTAATTATGATGTTTTTAATTGTTGTTAAATATTAAACAATTTTCAAAATACGAACCTTTGTCAATATAACACGTACTGTATGCAGTACGTTTCCGCCTTTAAATCAAAACCGGCCAACTTGCGTGATATGACAGGAAGCGAAAGTTCGTCCGCTACTAGTTTCGTTTCTGTCGGTAATTCCCCGCGTTCTGCACTCTTCTACCAAAAGGTTTATATTTAGAAGATTGTTTAATATTCTCCAACCGTGAAAAACATCATAATTTAATCCCTCTATTTATTTTGTTACTTTCAATATTGACAATTTAACTTTTAATGTTTCCCTATCCTGTTTTCATAACGTTCAACATTTAAAAACAAACAAGTTTTGATGTAAACAGCTTTTTAAAAACCAAACCTTTTATATATTATTAGTAACATCTTGTTATTACGTTTTACAATCTATTTTGATGAACTAAATTTGAAATTGTTTTGTGTGTAATAGGCTGTATTCGAATAATAAAATAATTTATATTTTATCAATGTTAGATTATATTTGACTTGTAATTTTATTTAGTTGAGAAATTATCAATATCCTCAAAAATTTGAAAATAAGATGCTTACAACAACGAAATGTAAACACTGAGCTGGATGCAATAAAGAAACAATATTAACTCTCTGTTAAAATTTAAATATGCTGTCTTGCCTATTTTTCAGTAGCTGATGTATTGTCCAGAATTCTGGAATATTCTTCACACTGGAAAATTAAAAGCAATTATAATTAATCAATTAATTAAGAAAAAATATTAAAGAATATTGAATTCTACTTTAGGTAGGTATGCATACAAAGGCTCACGAACCTCTGTCATTAAGAAGTGCCTTGAAAATTTATTTTAAAATTGGTCTTATATTCTTAAACTTTCTCATAACAGAACATTATATTTTTTAAAACAATAAGACGAGTAAATATTAATCGAACCACGTTGCATATACGAATTTTAATAACTCCTGATTAGAGCATTTCTTTAAATTGATTTTTCTCCCTTAATGATCTACGATTTAAAATTTTTAATTGTAAACATTTAATTTTAAGGCAGTAAACAGGACATAATTTTCAATGATTAAAATATTATCATTAAGATTCCCCAAACAGTGGTTTTGTGCTCAGATACTGCTTCTAGCCTACAAGGAGAGCATTTTAAACAGACGACATGGACCATATAATGTAAACAGACATGAGATTGATTGTCAGTCCATGATTGATTATACCGATCATGTAATGATAGCCCTTGGATACAAATTACTAAGCAATGATAGGCTATGTTTCCTCCAGGCAAGCTTACATGCTTCAACATTGATGACGTAGACTAGTACCAGTGACGTATGTTCTGTTCTAAATTTACATCAGGATGCTTAGTACGTGTTTGACGTAAGATGGTCACATATTAGTAAGCATATTTCCAAAATTTCTATGCATCAAAATTAGTCACTTAACGTAGACAAACTTCAGGATTTACTTCACGTGAGTGCTGTGAATTTCATAATAACTTTTGAAGAACAAAAGTAAAAAGAGAATACATATTTATATAAGTTTATCTTTTTATTTATTTCAAACAACTTTGGGGTACACTAAATCAATCACTTTTTAATGTTCTGTGCCTTCCTCGTAGCTCAGTATTGCTTCATTCATTGTGATCTTGCTTATCTTTCTTCGTCAGAGATTTGGATCGTTCGCTTGGATTTGACTTTACCTTGGAACCGTTGTTTCTCCTTGGTTATTGTTTTGCCTGTTCTGTCCATGAGCATAGTGTCAGTGATTTGTAGTTCCGTTATGTCTTTCTCCGTTTCTGTAAACCAAAGTGGTTTGGCTCTTTTATTGAGAAAGAAGTCAAATATTTTTTTCGTTAGTCTATTTTTGTCCATTCGGAGGACGTGCCCATAAAAATCAATTCTCCTTTTTCTTATTGTGTCTGATAGTGTTTCAGTTTTTTGGTAAAGAGTTTCATTCCTGATGCGGAGTAATTGGTTGTTACGGAATTTGGGGCCTAAGATTTTTCGTAATATCTTTCTTTCTTTGATTTCCAGCCTTTCAAGTGGGCCCTGGGTTGTGAGAGATAATGTTTCAACCGCATATAAGGCTTCTGGTTTAATTACCGTATGATAATGCCTTATCTTTGTATTCCAAGAGAGGGACTTCTTGTTGTATGTGTCCTTGGTAAGCTGGAAGGCTAATTCAACTTTATTTCTCCTAGATTCCATAGCTTTTTTCTCTAGGGCGTTCCAGCTGATCCATTCCCCAAGATATTTGAATTCTTTGACTGTCTCAATGTATTGTTCTCCCACTTGAAGCTTTTTTGGTGGTTTTTGTATAAGTTTATGTTGTGGAGAAGTTTCAAAATATTGGAAAATTATTGATTTAACAAATGAAATCACGATAAAATATGTTTACTATTTAGTGTTCAATGTAATGTAATTGACTTTTAGTGAAAGTCGAATAATGATAGAGAAAAATTGGAAAAAAAATCTTATTATTAGTAATTTAATGAGGTATTTCTCATTAAGTTAATGTTTTAGACTTTAATAAAAAAACAATTTTCTACAAAATTCTGAAATATTTTCTCTTCTAATATGTTTACAACAGTGTTTGAAAGTGTTTAAGAGATAAACAACCCTGCGGCAATAAGAGTGGTGTAAGCCAAAGGTTATTTGGAGACAAAAAAACCTTGTGCTAGTTTCTGCCAGGAAATAATAGGTCCTTGTTCTGACTTTTTCTGTAACTTCACAATGGTACTTACACAAAAATAGCAACAAAACTTGAAGCTTGGTAATTAATTTTTTTGTAAAGTTGAAATGACATACCACTTTCATTCTAAACGACTGTAATGTAAATTAAAAAAAAAACACAAATAAATCTTAAACAAAACTTTTTTTGGATATTGTGTTCTGTGAAACTCATTATTTAGACGGGTTTTGCACACTTCAGTTATTAATTACATAATAATAAATTAAAATATAATAATGCAAATAATAATTTCTCCTTTATTTATTTTAGAACAATTTTCTTGCAATACTTACATTAATACAATCAGTTCTTTTAATATAAGTTAGTTTGTTTTCAATTTAGACTCTATTTTCTGTAATTAATCTAAAAGATTTGTCTAAATAAGTTTTTTTTAATGTCCATATTTTGTGCCAGTTAAACTAATGAGGACGAGGGATCAACCTTAACGCTAAAGGAAAAGCAACGGGAGAACTGAGAACCTTAAGGTGCGCGGCTCAAAAAATATAAAATGTCCGTTGCTTTTGCCACATCGACCACCGTGTCCTCTTGCCTTAATAAGATTTAGTGAAACTAACGATGTTTAGGAAATCTGAATTATTTGCTTTTTAAAGCCTCAATTTTAAAATAATATTTCTATATTTAAAATTTGTAACAACCGTTAAAAGTTTTCAGAACTCTATATCAAGTTTGAGAATTTTATTTTAAATCGTTTTGAACTATATAGCAATTTGAAAGAAATACCGACAGTCGAAAATATTGCTACTTATGTCAAAAATAATTTTGTCACGAAAAGAAATATTTTAGAAAAAGTTTTCGCGGGGTACTACATATTTCTGAACGAACTATTAATACATGTAAAAAATCAAAATGAAATAAAAAACAATTTAATAGTATAAAAAAATAAAAAATAAAATGAAGTTATTTGTAATGTCATATTAGTGTTTGTCCTCTTTACTAAGTTCAGATAAAAACTAAAGATCAAATCTCAGGCGCAATCTAAGTGAAGAGACTTCTTTTAGAACACGACCCCCAAGCAAGTGTTTCAAGAGGTCGTTGGGGAGGCTTAAGTATTTCCCTTCTGTAACACGTTATCCGGCAATAAACTGCTCTAGCTTAAGACTTCACTATAATCTTCAGGTTCCTTTGCGTATAGTCTAATCCGTTTATCTATTTAGAGTACACTAAAGTAAATCATTGACGCATTGATAATTAATTCTATAAATACATAATATTATTGATAATAGTAATGGTAATCAATAATTAATACTATTAATAGTAATAACTTAAAAGTATCTTTAAGTAATAATTTTTAAATCTTAACCTGGAAAAATATTTTTTTTTCAATAAATGTCTTGTATATTGAATCAAAGACTGACTTAAGTTAAACAAAATGCCAAGAAATATTGTCAATATTAATATTTCTAAATAACAATGTTTTGTTATAGCAACAATACAACAACAGCAACAACAGCAACAACAATACAACAACAAAGCAACAACAACAGCAACAACAGCCACAACAGCAACAGCAGCAACAACAACAACAACAGCCACAACAGCAACAACAATACAACAACAAAAGCAACAACAACAACAACACAGCAGCAACAACAGCAACAACAACAACAGCAGCAGCAGCAACAACAGCAACAACACAATGTCAAAGCAGCAGCAACAACAGCAACAACAGCCAGCAAGCAGCAACAACAGCAACAACACAACAGCAGCAAAGCCACACACAGCAACAACAGCAGCAGCAACAACAAGCAGCAGCAGCAACAAACAAGCAGCAACAATGCAACAACAACAGCAACAACAGCAACAAAGCAAGCAACAAGCAACAACAACAGCAGCAACAACAGCAACAACAACAACAAAAGCAACAACAACAACAACAACAACAACAACAGCAACAACAAGAACAGCAACTACAGCCACAACAGCAACAAAAGCAACATTAACAACAACAACAACAACAATAACATTGCTGCACAATAAACACTAAATTGACTTTTGTGAAGAAATAGTTTTGAAAAACGGACGCCAATTAATATTTAATAATTACATGTAGAGTACTAAAGCTAGTAAAATGGTAAAGTCCTAAAACTTAAAAAAAACATAACTCTTACGTAAGAAATGTTAAAATTTGTATTTACTACCTCCACAACACCATATAACAAATGTGTTCCGAAGGGATACGGGGAAAAGATTAAGGCCTGCAAGGCACATTAGGATTATGAACCTTAAGTATGTGGAGATTTTTTGAACTGTACAAAAATAATAAAAAAAAAACAATTTGTTTAGGAAAATATTTCTTGTACTTGCTAATTGTGCGTGTAACTCTATTTTCGGAACTAGTTTTATTTAAGAAAAATGTATTTTCCAGTATTCAAAGTATCAATAGATTAGCTCTCATAGTGTCTGTATCCAGGATAACCGTGACGTTACCTTTATCCGCGGATAAGATTTCTACAAATTTATCTGATTTAAATGGCAACATGACCATAATTTCTTTTTTTAACATTTACTTCAGAGAATTTAGTTTAAGTGAAATACTGTCATCACACCGAAATTGTTTGCCCTGCTCAGGCATTCGATTCAGTTGCGGTCATGAAATCCACAAAGAAAAATTTAGGATTTTGTACAAAATCTTGTTTTCGTGATTGTTGAGAGGACATGAAGACACAGGATTTGAATAATCTTTTTTTATATCGACTGCTTTAGATTGGCTTAATTTTGCATTTTTGGCTATAAATTTGTTTTTTAGACTTAGTGCTCTCAAACACATTAGTGAATTTCTTTTGTATGCTTCAATTTATACTATCGAATTCAGATTTCAGTAGTGGGGAAGTTCATTAATAAAAATATTTATCTTTTCTGTAATTTTATACTTTTTCAACCGATTTGTCATTATGATTCATCACCGTTCATTTGCTAGTACCCAATATTATTTTGCTCGAGTTTACTGCAGTAAGTGGGGTTTACTACAGTAAGTGGGGTTTACTACAGTAAGTGGGGTTTACTAAGTAAGTGGGGTTTACTACAGTAAGTGGGGTTTACTACAGTAAGTGGGGTTTACTACAGTAAGTGGGGTTTACTACAGTAAGTGGGGTTTACTACAGTAAGTGGGGTTTTACAGTAAGTGGGGTTTACTACAGTAAGTGGGGTTTACTACAGTAAGTAAGGGGTTTACTACAGTAAGTGGGGTTTACTACAGTAAGTGGGGTTTACTACAGTAAGTGGGGTTTACTACAGTAAGTGGGGTTTACTACAGTAAGTGGGGTTTACTACAGTAAGTGGGGTTTACTACAGTAAGTGGGGTTTACTACAGTAAGTGGGGTTTACTACAGTAAGGGGGTTTTACAGTAAGTGGGTTTACAGTAAGTGGGGTTTACTACAGTAAGCGGGGTTTACTACAGTAAGTGGGGTTTACTACAGTAAGTGGGGTTTACTACAGTAATTGGGGTTTACTACAGTAAGCGGGGTTTACTACAGTAAGTGGGGTTTACTACAGTAAGTGGGGTTTACTACAGTAAGTGGGGTTTACTACAGTAAGTGGGGTTTACTACAGTAAGTGGGGTTTACTACAGTAAGTGGGGTTTACTACAGTAAGCGGGGTTTACTACAGTAAGTGGGGTTTACTGCAGTAACAACTAATCTTTTAGATATTACGTTCTCATTCTTTTAATATTCTTGTTACGAGGTGTAACAAAACAACCCGTAACTTTGACCTGACATTTTCACAATAAACCATAGATTGTGATTTTTGTATCGTAAATCTACATCCGACAATAGTCAAAACACGATGATGGTCAACATCTGAAACGAGATCATTAGCCCCGACTACCGACAAAATCAATCGACTAACATTGCACAATACAATGTCCACGACTATTTTATTTTATTTATTTTTTTATACAGATTCTGATGGCACGAATAACAAGAAATAGTTAATTATTTCTTAAGCTGAAATTATTTTTATATTCTTCTTCTTTTCTATTAGAATTATTGTCACTATGTTGAGTATAATAATCTGCCTTCCCTAGCTACGTCAATTCTACTTTTGTTGACGCGTTTCGGAGAACCTCCATCTTCAAAAACTATATCTATACTGGTCACCAATATTATGGCCCGTCCTATTTATAATTTTCTATCTCCACCTCGTACCCCTCCTCTATTCAACCTGACGTGCTCGCTTCCGATTGGCTCTTCAAAATCATACATCTTTGCTCGCTTCTCATTGGCTCCTTTCAAAATTTCTCTTCAACGGTCGTCCCTCCTGTTAATTTTTGAAAATTTTTAGATTTTTAAACGTAATATCTGCTTGCGACGATATCTGTTCATTTATTATGTTTTCTCCCTTTAATTTAGATTTAAAAATTTCCAAGTTCTCTAATGTGCATACGTTTTCTTTTTTCTGCCATATGTAATACCTGCGTTGAGTTTTCTATGAAACTCACTTTATTGAAACGGTACGTCTGGTAAATTTTAAATGGGTTTTTTCAAAATAAAGTATTTTGTTATTTGTTCCGGGTCTATTCAATACTGTACCGTAAATGTATTATGTTTTTAAATTATTATTTAATATTTATGTTATTATTACAGTTTATTTTGGCATTTGCTATTATTTGTATATATAAAGCAATGCACGACGTTTAAGAGACTAAACAACTCCCGTTCTGAATTGTCTAGGATTCAAGTTAGGCACTTTAGAAGGAGAATTGTTTTGTACTCTCAAAACGATGTGTATTGTTTTATTAAACCTCTACACAAATGAGGGCAAGACACTTCGTGGGCTTTAAAATCAACTAGTGTACGTTTCCATTAAACGTATTTACAACTGCAATATATAAGTTTTGTACGAGTTATAATTTTCTATTAAAAAAAAAATAACAAGTCGTTTTAGAAACATGAAATAATGACAAAGGCTATTTAGTCATTTTGATAATTGCTTTTCTTCAATCCAAAGTTCAAAGTCGGTTTGCATACATTCTGCCATTATGAAATACACCTTAAAGTTAGTGTGAACTCCTATGTAACATTAATTTTTGAAAGAGCTATTTTGTACTAATAGCTACGTTTATTAGTAATAGTGAAGTGGTCGTTTGATCAGATCACTTCTGATTTGTAAAACGTCAGGAATTAACCCACTGCACACGAGGTGTGTTCAGAAAGTAACGAGAATTTTAATTTTCTGAACAAAATATTTATTTATCTTCTACATTGATGTTGTCGTCTTAAAAATAGTCCCCATTGGAGATTATGCACTTGTGCCAGCGCTTCTTCCAATCCTCGAAACACTTCTCAAACTCGATCTTTGAGATAGGCTTTAGTTCTTTCAGCGATGCGCTTTTAATGTCATCTACGACTGTAAAATGACGGCCATTTTAGGTTCTCTTTGTTTTTGGAAATAGGAAAAAGTCACACGGAGCCATGTCTGGCGAATATGGAGACTGGGGCATCGTTACAGTACTGTTTTTGGCCAAAAATTCACGAACAAGCAATGATTCGTTGCATTATCGTGGTGCAAAAATCATAAATTGTTTTTCAACAGATCCGTCCGTTTTTTTCGGATTGCTTCATGCAAACGGTGTTGAACTTGTAGGTAGTGCTCCTTATTGACCGTTTCACCTGGTGGCAGGGATTCATGATGCACTATGCCTTTAATATCGAAGAACACAGTGAGCATAACCTTCTCGTTCGACCGCACTTGTCGAGCCTTTTTCGGTCTTGGCGAGCCAGAATGACTCCACTGGGATGATTGAACCTTAGTTTCGACGTCATATCCAAAACCCCATGTTTCATCACCTGTTATAATACGTTTAAGTAATTCTGCATCGTCGTTGACTTCATTTAGTGACTCCTGAGCAACTTCCAATCGCCGCCGTTTTTGTTCAAAACTCAACAATTTTGGAACCATGCGTTTGCTGTCATGCGTTTCATACACAAATGATTGGAAACAATATCATGACATGATCCAATCGATATGCCAACATCATCAGCGACCTCTCGATTGTTCATAACCATTTCTTTCACTTTTTCCACGTTTTCATCGGTTGTTGAATTGCTGGGGCGTTCAGGGTGTTCGTCATCTTCAACATCTTCACGGCCTCCTTGGAAACGCTTATACCACTCTTAGTAAACTCTTGATTTACTCATAGCATACTCACCATAGGCCTTTGTTAGCATTTCACACACTTTTTTACACTTTATTACCTTTTTTACGCAAAATTTGATACAAATTCTTTGATCCATTTCTTTTAACAAACGAAAATCGCCGAGCTCATAAAAACAAGTCTAACCTTAGTAGCTGTCACAGACAAAGTCAACAATGAAAACAGCTGAAAGTTTTATCATACTTCAAGGGCATGTATACTAACATAATAAAAAAAATGTTTGACAATCGGACTCTCCAAACCCGCGAAAATTTAAAAATTCTTGTTACTTTCTGAACACACCTCGTATATTGTAGTTTATAATTCTATTGAAATTGGATTTTTTTAGATCGAATGACTGAACACTAATATATTTTAGTATATATTTAGATTGCTCTGTTTATTGACACTGTTGCCGTAAAACTGAAATCACGGTCATGAAAATAGGCGTGACAGGAAATTGCTTCCGTATATTATCTACGAAGCGATAAATAGTCGATATTTGCATACCACTGAGCTCGAATTTCCAGCGATAAATGTTCCCACAATAAAACGTTTTTCCACCAACAATAAAATAATTCATTAAGGCCATTAAACAATCTTTCTCACGTTAAATCATATCCGGAACAATTTAATTTGAAAGCTAAAGAAAAAACCTGAAAATAACAATAATCACTCAAAATTTGTACATTAGATATTATTCAAATTACAGTCATGTGAGAAAGTTCATAAACGAAGTCAGTGAATCAAATTTGTAATCAAAGGACTGACAGATTTAAAAGATTGTGTGTTTACTTAACGACTATAGGTACAAACAAATATTTCATCAGCAACAAAAGCCGCCTCGATGGCCTAGTAGATAGCTTACTGGGCTTTCACCCCAAGGACCCTGGTTCGATTCCCGTCCAGGGCTTGGCATTTTCATACGCTATAAATCATCCCATCGTCTGCATTAGCCCAAGTGTGCACAATAGTCGGACGTTAAAAAAAAAAATTCATCAACATAGAGAAAAATGTTTGCAAGTATTTTAGCCAACAATGGCTGAAATCTAATTCTGTTGACGTGGTAATATGTAATGTGCAAATTATATCGTCATGCCAAATTTTATAAAAGTTTGTCAAATTGTTTAGTCTGGTAAACAGACAGACGTCGAAATCAAAACCATTTTTAAAACTCAGAACCCAAAAATGAATAACGTATCCTATCCGTTCCTAGATCAGTTTTTTCGACGGTAATCACATGCTATAATGGCTCCTTCTTTTAGTAGCCTCGGTGGCCTAGTTGATAGCGTGATAGGCTTTCACCCCGAGGACCCGGGTTCGATTCCTGGCCATTTTCATACGTTATAAATCATACTATCGTCTGCATTAGCCCAAATGTGCACAATAGTCGGACGGTAAAAAAAAATCCTTTTTTTAGTGCGAAAATAATTAACGCGAAAACATTACACAATTTGTCTCTTATTCAATTATTTCCCCTAAATTCCGATTCCGAAGTTATCGACTTAATTATTTCTGAAAATCGGTTTATCAGATTTTAAAAGAAATTGTTATTCCATGAAGATTCATAACCCAAGCAGTTGAATTAAATTTGAAATTAAAAAATTAATTTATGATTCGTAAATAAATCGAAAAAATTGATTGAGATTGGAATTAATGTCGATTTACTTTTTTCGATTTACTTCCAGACCATAACATTCTAATTTTTATATTTTAACACTGAATTGAGTTAAGAACACATGACCAAAACTTCAGTTTTTAAGGAATCGAGTGTTAACATCTTTTAGTTCACGAATCTGTTTTTTGGATCTACATACGTAATGAAACTAAGTAATTACCCTATTAGCTCTATAATAGTTCCGTATCAAGAGTTCAGCAACGACGAGCTGTGTCAACTTGCCTTTCCGTCTGATAAGTCTGACGCTGATCGATGTGCACTCATCCCTTTCCGTGTTCAATGGCAAGAAGTGTTCTCCGAACGATCCGAGGTGTTTAGCCTACCCTATAGTAAAATACGGGAAACCTCCATTATACCAGATTAATAAAAGTTACTCCAGAAAGCACAGAGACGGTCTTGCAGCAGTTAACCTTAGGAATTACTTTGGACAAGACTCAGCAACCAATAACATTGGAAGTCTTCAAGAGAACTTCAACTGCAGCAATCAACATTAATTAATCAACAACAGAAACCAAACATGATAAGACTCCGAGAATTGTAGAAGAAAACGTCCCTTGTTATAACGACGATAAATATCATAAACATTTCAGAAATCCATGTAGATGTGTATTTACATAAAATAAATAAAAGTTACAGAAAAGTTAGGCTGTATATTTGTAAACAGAATCCACTCCAGAGAGTGTTTCTGAGACGAAGGCATAGTTACAAAAAATGTAAAAACACGAAGTTACAGCGAGGGTCACGCACGCGCGCGCGCACACACACACACACGCGTTGATTGAAATTTAAAAAATTGTTTTTGGCTGAGAGCGCCTGAAAACGAATATAAAACATCAAATTAACTTTTCCTAACCAAAAAAATGAAACAACTACATGACTTTATAAGAAAGTAGACTACACTGAATAAATTAAAGTAGTTATAGCTGGCATTTATAATATTAAAGCCATTTCGCAAGTGGATATTCTCTGACCCACTAGACACATTGATAGTTCAGACTATATTCGGTGAACCATTCATTCAATAAAATCAGTTTTCCCCACTTCTTTAAGTCCTGTAGAGTTAATTACAAGAAGCTATAATAGGGCAAGTTCCACTTCATCCTCTGGATTGTACTTTTGATTCTATTTAAAATTCCTTTTATTATTGTGTATGTGTAATTCTAACTTTATTAAAGACATTGGAGGCTTGGAGAGAGCGAATAAATATTTTTATCTATATTTCTGATTAATAATATTTTCTAAAACATAAAATGAAAATTTAACTTAATTAGATTTTGTTTTCATTATGTTTTTAGCATAAAAGTTTGCTTTTAATAAACGCCTTGTGATTTTATCTTCAGAATAAATTAGTTCTGTATTTGAAATTAAAAATCTATTTTCACAAATATTTGTTATTTTATCATTATTCAACGCTTTATCTGTTTTCAATATATTCGGATATAATATTATATCACTGAAAACATCAATTTTCAAAAATCGTTTAGCCCTTACAGCACACATAAGGAAGTTATTGGTTTCCAATTTATGTTGTTTTTGATTTATAGCAAGTCCTAGTAATAACCTTCTCTTATAGAAGTCATAAATTGTCACTTTCGAGCCTGCGCATTGGTTTTGCTCTCCCGATCATGTTATTGGCTGATCTAGACTTTGCAATACTTAATGTAAAAATGTGTGTCTTTCTTTAAACGCATGTTTTAAACTTTTTAAAAGCAATTTTCTTGAAATAATTACATTGTGATTGCCTAATATTTTATTGACAACCAACCCCCCTCATAACATCTACTTTTTCTGTCATACACATACAATTTAAAATTTTAGGCACTATATCCGTGATCGATTTTTTTTTAAACATACATACTTCATTTAAGGCACGTCGATAAATTTCCAATTAATCGAGTAATTCCTGAACTACATTACAATTTTTATTATTTTTATATTCAAAAACGTCTGACGGATTAATTTAAGATTAGCAGGGACGCCTAGTTAAAATTAAAAAAAAAAATAATACTAATTATTCTTTGAAAAAAAATCAATATTTACATTTTTGTTGGATTTTTTTTTATTTTATTTTATTTAAAAAAAAAAATTTAATTATTTTTTTTAGTGTTTAACGTCCGACTATTGTGCACACTTGGGCTAATGCAGACGGTGGGATGATTTTATAGCGTATGAAAATGCCAAGCCCTCGCCGGGAATCGAACCCGAATTGTAAGACACGTATAGCTCTTTAATTAAAACGCAGTTACAAGTCGAATGCAATAATTTTATCGAACATTTCTAAATTGTTTTTTTTTGCGTTCTTTATACATATACAAATACATAAGAACTTGGTAACGACCATTAGAAGAGATTATGAAAAAAGTATTACTAAATTTCGCTTTAAAACCGTTCGTTTAAAAAAACTTGAGTTTTGTAAAACGGTTTTTTATCAAGACTTTTTTTAATTAAAGTAGTTTCTGACAAAAGCTATCCTTGTATGCATTCATTTTACAAGAGCCTTGCGGTTTTCCAGACAACTTGTTGCTTCAAGCAATAATTAAAGGAGATATATAGTTGGCAAGAAGCATTAAACTAATTAAAGTTAACAAATTACAATTTACCGGTAGCACTGAAACACTTAACGAGAAACAGCTAAATACTCTGATATCTATTAGCCTACTTTGAACTAAACAGTGCTTGTTACTAACTACAGTCTTGTTCTCAACTTCAAGACACTGCATTGCGCTGCATGTTGGTTTCCTAAAACAAAATGGTTGTCAGTCTTAACATCCGGAAATAAGATCATTCTCACGGAATATTGACACATTGTACAATAGTTAAACAATTTCTTTAAAAGAACTTATCACAAAATCTTAAAACCGCTGTGATATTTCAAAAGTTGATGTAATAGCTAGTGTAAATATATTGCTGAAACACTTACTTTTAAATAAACATTGTTATTAACTATTTGGAATTAACTATTAACTATTTGGAAGAATAATATTAATTATTTATTATTATTTTGGGGGGGGGTTAGGCCCATATTGGAGCACATTCAGTTATTAGTGAGGTCTCATCTTCTTGGCGCGTTGTTCCTCCCAATACCTCTTCAGCCTTCGTGATCTCCTTTTCCTAAGTTCTTCTGAGATTGTCATGCCCTTTCGGTCGCTTGCTTTTGTAAAGTTGAACTTCATTTTCTTGTCCTTGAGTATGGCTTTCTCCTCCCCATTCCTCAACTGTTCCTCGGTTATCCCTAGGTCTTCCAGGTCTTGTTCATCTCCTTGAGCCAATTATTTTTTATCTTTGTGCTCAACTGGTAGTTCAGTAATTTCTTGGTGAACCTTTCTTCTGGGAGTCTGATCAGGTGTCCGTAAAATGCCAGGCGTATCTTTCTGAATACTTCGATAAGGTGTTCGCTCCTTGTACACCAGTGCTCCAGGAAGCAGCCTGTGGTTCCCGTTCACTATGTGTTTCTTGTTGATGATCGTTCTTCGTATTCTTCTTTCCACTCTCTGGAGTTCCTCTGTCTTGTTCCGGCTTCTCAGGTTAAAGAGCGTTTCTGCCGCGTACACCACTGCTGCCTCGTCACTGTGTTATAATGTCTGATCTTTGACTTTATAGATAGCGATTTTTTAGTAGGTGTTCCATGTTAATTTTGACGCCGTTCTTAGTTTGTCTGTTCTGTTATCTATTGCCGTTTTCTCCCTATTATTTCTGGTGATGGTTTTTCCCAGATACTTGAACTTGTCGACAATTTTTATCCGTTCGCCTCCGATCTTCATATACCTCTGTGCTGTCCTCCTTGTCGGCATCACTTCCGTTTTTTCGAAGGATATTCGAAGGCCAACTTTCCCTGCGATGTTTTCCAGTGATTCGGTCTGTTGTTCTAAGTCCTCCCAACTGTTCGAGAGCAACGCTAGATCGTCAGCAAATGCCAGGCAATTTAGCTTGAGTTTTCTTCCTATTTTTACTTGTCCGTTGACTTTGTTCTACTCTCTGATAAATTTTCTAAATAAAAGGGGGGAAGGCCATCTCCTTGTCTCAGACCCGTTCTTTTTTCAAAAGGTTCCGATACCTCTCCTCGGAATTTTACTTTTGACAAAATTTATTTATTTATTTACTAATAATTAATATTTTTTAAAATAGTTTACGCCCCCATTGGAGCACTTTAATCAGTCAATACACTTCCAAGTCTAATATCGCTATTGAGAGACTATCGTTTTAGCCTCTTCTTCCGTTTACAAAATGTCTTCATCCTCTTAATAATCAATCAGTCAAACATGAAGAGTCTTCTAAAGAATAAATCCACCGGCTTGGACAGACCACAACGAAGATCCAAGCAAAAGCATTATTCGGATACGATGGGGTGTCACGTAGAAGATCAAGGCGACTCGGAGCGCCTGGAAGCTCAAACCACATGCAGACGCAACAGACCAAGAGAAAACTAAAATGTAATAAACCAGGGAAATGTTCATACTTTGCAAATATAAATTTAAATTCCCTGATGAATGAAACATCTAACAGATGTAGTGGATCAACACGGAATTTAAATAACAGCTCTTCAGAAAATTCCGAATTAATAGTTTTATTTAAAAATTTTAAAAATTGCAAACTTTTTTATTTAGTAAGTGTGTAAATACAAATAATTTCTTTTATTGAACCAAACATGAAAATCACATCATGTTTTCCTTCCTTTTTTATTTTAATGACTATAATTTCTTCAAAAACACGACAAATTAACATAGCTGTTTTTTAACAACATAACCTGGAATCGTATTATAGCCTATCAGCTGTTCAATGAAATCAGCTGATAGTTAGGGATTAATAAAAACGACAAATTAACATGGCTAGTTTTTAACAACATAACCTAAAACTTGTTATAGCCTATTAGCTGCTCAATGAAATCAGCTAATCTTTACGAATTAATACAAAACATCTTTTAATATAACTACCAAAATCAAATTAACGATTCATTTCATATACTAAAATCTGTCAAATGTCTTCGAAGTTTCCGTTGTACAGTGGTTTGATCCCAGATGGAAACAGTAATTTTTAATCATAATTAATTTAATATAAGTCTTACGGTATATAAAATATACTGTTACTTTATTTAAATATGCGGTTATGTATATCTATATAAACATGTTCCTCGATCAAGCGTTCCGTAAAATCCATCCAGCCCTACAACATGATATATGTTAATTAACGTTTACAAGTATAAATGCTCTTAAAGTTCTATTCAATGTGTTAATCTACGACATTCAAATAATTTAATTGGTCGTTTTATGTTAAACAAATTGAAAAAGATATTTAACCTTCTGTAGAGTCGAAACGAAACGTTCTGTTGAATGTGACAAAATATTATTGCTTTTGAATTTACACAGCTTTTAAATCATTCAACAGCTTTTAATCCAGCCTAACATATTTTCCTTCGGCTTCGTATTTATCAGACTAAATCTGAACTAATTCTTTGGTACAATACACTTACAAAAATAAAACCAAACCTTTTTAGAAAACTCAATAACGTAGTAAAATGTAAATGTTGACTAAAAACAGATCAAAAAGGATTTTCCTTTAAGACAATATTAACAATATCTTACTAGCAATACGAGACGTAGCTATAATTAAAACAGTTTTTGTTTGTATTTCATTTTTATTTGCGAAAGAACTGAAGCTTTATTAATACCGTTAATAATGTTATTATTACAGTTAAGATAGAAGTTAAACATTTGTATTATCTACTTTGATAAAATTTTTGAAAATTGTCACTTCTATTACAAAGTATTTTTAAATTTATAGTGGTAAATGCTACTTATTATATCTAACCGATTTTCAAAGGAGCCGGCTAATTGCCGAAAACGTTTTTCGGTTCATCTGACGCTTTCAATATGAAGAAAAATTTATGAACTAGAAGTTGCTTTGGAATGCGTCAAGCTTGTATATACGTTAGTTAGTATATTTTATATTGTTTACTTATAATGAAGTAGTAAGAATATGTAATAGAAACATGCACTTTTTGTATGCGGAAAAAGAAGTCGAAAGTCATGGTAGCACGAAGAGCATTAGGCTTATCACATTTAGTTGTATATTATAAAGTTTTTTTTTGTGTCCTTTACGTAAACTTAATTATAGGTTTATGATACGACATGCTTATACAGCATTACAAGTCAGAAGTTATACTGCCACCCACCCACACACACACACACACACACACACACACACATATATATATATATATATATATATATATATATATATATATATATATATATCGTCTTTTTGCTCTTATAAGACATATACGGGATAGGGTCTGGCAGAGAAGTATGATGTTTTTGAAATGACTGTCACAAATTTAATTTCGAATCGATTTTAAAATTAATTGTTGTTTTTACATTACTGTTACACTGCCATTTGCAAAGAATACATTTTTTTTTAATAATCAACGTTGAAAAATACATTTGTCGAGTCATTCTTGTAGACGGGTGGCGAAATTGTCCACAGTTCTTTCAAGCATGGCACTTGGAATCCTTTGAATTTCTTGAGTTATGTTTTCGGAAAGCTCTTCAAGTGTACGTAGTTTGTTAATGTAAAAGTTGAGCTTTAAGGTAGCCCTATAAATAGTAGTCACAAAGTGACAGGTCCGGTGACCGAGGTGGCCACTCGATATCCCCTTGCAATGAAATCAGGAGTCCTGGGAAGTAATGACTTAAAAAAGTCATTGTTTCTCCAGATGTACGGCAAGTTGCACCATGTTGAAACCAAACTGTGTTGAGTTTGATGCGTCGTCTTGTTAATTCGGGCAGGAAATAATGACACAACATGGTAACATAACCATCTGTGTTAACAGTCACTGATCGTCCGTTTTCATGAAAAAGTAAGGCCTAATAATGTAGGTTCGAACACGCCCCCGTGCGGTCCCCGGTTTTACAGATCGTGTTCTTTGAAAATTATTCACCCACTCCATAATGGTATTCCGTTGTGGAACACGACCATGGCGATCAGTATTAAAATGGTTTCGGAATCGTCGCCGTGTGAGCAGAACGTCCCGTGAGGAAATACACGATGTGCTGCAGACCAAGACTCCATTCTTACCGAAATAGCAACTGTTGACAAATATATATTAACCATTCCGGAAAAAATATGAACACCCATGCGCATGTATCAGCCATTTTAAAAACATCGTACCTCCCTGCAGGACCCTGTATATAATACATAATACTTATAACTATAACATACTTTCCTTATCTTTCTTACTTCTTCTATTCTTCTATATATTATGTACTATCCTACTCGCGCTTTTATATATTTTACTAAAAACTCATACACAACTTGTCGGCTTCTTATTGTTCTTGCATCAGAAGTTTACAGTTGAAAAGATAGAATAAAATGGCTATATTTCAGTTTTGTACTTATTGAGAGGATTTAGACGTCCCTCGCGGTACCCGAGTCTAACGCAAACTTACACTTACAACGCTACACTTACGACTTTACATTCACACTTACATTTAGGGAGGCGATAATAGCCTCATTGTGCTTTTCGCCTTAAAATAACAAAAAAAAAAGTTTTGTATAGTATAACTTTGTACGTGCCGATTGCACATCAACAGTGCAAAATATAAAATATTGGCAAAAATACGGACCTAAGCTTACATTTATTTATTTTTAAATACATGTTTTCTTTGTGGATAAACACAAACCTGGTCCATACTGAAGAAAATATACTATAGAATTCTCAAGTGACGAATAAAATTCAGTTTAACATATGTAAATAAAATTATTTTCTTCTATGTTGGATCAAATATTATGCCAGTGAATTGATATTATCAATAAACAAATAATATACATACAAAAATCAAAATTATCGTAGTATTTTAAAATAAAATATTCTTTAAAGTTTTTTGTATCTGTCATGCAGTAAAACAATTGTCACACTTTTAAAAATAATTTAGGTATATGTCTTAAGTAATATGATCTTAGTGTATGCACAAAATGCAACTTATATACTCGTAATAAGGTATTACTGTAAGCCATATTAAACAAACTACAATTACATAATCATTGCTGTATATTTTGATGTTTTAATTAGTGTAGACTTTGCATATTTTGTTTACTTTGTAAACTAACAAACACATAAAATTAAAAACTTTTCATGTTTGTATACATTAATATAATGTTCACTCAAACCTTCGTTTGTTGTGTGTATTTGTATAAAGCTGTTTAACACTGCAAGCTACAAGTTTGTCTGTTTGTACTGCTCAGAAACTCCTCGGAGTAAACTGCGATAAGGGTCCGTTGAGGTTTTGCTAAGTTTATTGCCAAGGCTACTTAGACTACATTTGTGTTGGTAAATAATTTAATATTATTACGGTTGACGTGACGGAAGCTAATTCCAAAAAGTAGTTTTTATCTTTCAAGTTAAAAAGAAGCTCTTCTTCACTATCGTAATACGTATTAACATTTTTTAAAATTAGTATTAAAAAAAATTCAATTTGAAAATGCAAATTCGAACTTTGACCAAATTAAAAAAATAAATTTTCGTATTTTCAATTGAATTTGAAAATTTAAAACTAATTTTTATTTTAAAAATGAAGAAATCAGATATCCGAAAAAAGTAAGTGTAACTAAAATAGATTTCTGTTTTTTTCCGGCTTAAAACGTCCTCCTCCAAATAGCCGCCTCGGTGGCCTAGTGGATAGCGTACTAGACTTTCACCCCGAGGACCCGGGTTCGATTCCCGGCGAGGGCTTGGCATTTTCATACGCTATAAATCATCCCATCGTCTGCATTAGCCCAATTGTGCACAATAGTCGGACGTTAAACACCAAAAAAATAAATAAAAATAAAACGTTCTCCGTACGTACGTAAAATACGTAAAAATAAAACGGAGGATTTTTATGGGCACATCCTCCGAATGGACTACTTGCGCAGTAGAAGAGCCTTGGTTTAGAGAAACGGAGAAAGACATAACAGAACTGCAGATCACTGACACTATGCTCATGGGCAGAACAGCCAAAACAATAACCAAGGACAAGAAGCAACGGTTCCAAGGCAAAGTCAAATCCAAGCGAACGATCCAAATCTCTGACGAAGAAAGAAAAGCAAGATCACAACGTATGAAGCAATACTGGGCTACGAGGAAGGCACAGAACATTAAAAAGTGATTGATTTGGTGTACCCCAAAGTTGGGTGAAAGAAATAAAGAGAGAGAAAACGTTCTCCGATGTCTAAGCTTCCATTTCCTCTGCCATTCCACAGATCTTGACCCAATCACTTCTTTATCAATTCCTTCTTTCCAACTAAGTCTCGATCTTCCTATTTTTTACTACCATGTAGTTTCCATTTTAAAATATGTTTGGGAAGTCAATTTTTGTTCATCTTTTATACTTGACAAAACCACCGAAGTTGTTTTGTGTTGATATCCATTATTTCATTAATTCTTACATTTTTTAAAAACTTTTTCAGTTTGGACCGAGCTGCCCAACAGCCCATTTATGTAACGTCAAGATACTTTTCTGTTTTTTGTTTCAGGGACTATACTTCTCTTCCGTATGAGATTACACGTTTTATAATTGTATTACATATTCTGTATTAATTAATGTTTTTATATATTGATCCCATATGATGCTGTTCAGTATCCTTATTGCTCTTCTTCCCAAGGTGTTCTGTTCTTTTATAGCTGTGTCCTTACATGCTTACATCCTTACAAACTTAAACTTGTAAGTTTACACTCCTTGATTTTTATGTTGTGTTCCAATAGAATTTTCCTGTTCCGCCCTCCAATACGCATGCACTCCGTTCTGTTTAGGTTTACATCAAGTCCTCAAATATCATATCCCTCTATTAATTCCCACTCTAGTCCCTCATAATCATGCGCTATAACTATTGGGTAAAAATAGATTTTTGTAGCAAGTTTAAATTAAATCTACATAAATAAGAATTTTATATTTCTAAATTATCGAATATTGTGACGCAGGTCAAGGCATCTAGGCTTAGTTTCTAGTGCATATTTAAGTTAGGCACTTAAAAACTAGAGGTGAACCATACTCTCGGAACGTGTATTGTTTTGTATACACAAATGATAAAATGCCCGAATAAACATTAATAATAATATAAATAAAAAATTATGTATAAGACAAGATTATATAATCTTATAATAGTAGCCTTATGTTTTATCTATATTAGATATATTGCAATACTATATATATATATATATATATATATATATATATATATATATATATATATTATTATTATTATTATTATTATTTGCGCATAGACCCTGTTGGATCACGCAAAGCACTCCGACTCATGTCTTGTTCCTTCTAATCCTCCACACCTCCCTCATATGGTCCCCATGGATCCTCTTCCGCTCCTCCGTCCATTTTACCCCTGCTCTCTTTGGAATTTCATTCTCTGGGACCTTCCAACCGAGCATCTTTCTCCTGTATGCGTGCCTATCTTCAACATCTGTTGAGTCTATTTCTGCGTCATGTAGGTCTATTCTGACTTGTGCGATCCACGACGTTGTTGATTTGACACCTTGTACACACTTAAGGATTCTGTTGGCAAGTCTCGTTGTTGGGAGTCTACTGATGTGTCCATATATATATATATATATAGGCTATATATATATATATATATATATATATATATATATATATATATATATATATATATATATATATATATATATATATATATATAATAATGGCATTTTCATACACAGTGAATAAAAACATATTTAAATTAAACAGTGAAAAAGGTACACAGAAAATGTGCAACATAGCCTATTTGGTTTTGATTAACATTCAATCTATTTGGAAGGTTACGTGCAGCGTACATAGCAAAACACATTAAATGCAAACCCAAAATGTCGGGTCTGTGTTGAATATGGTGAGATCTTAGCCATAAAGTGGTTGACGGTCAGTTTCAGTGTATGCTTGTTTATTGAATTGCGGAATGTATGGTTCCTTTGATTTATAACCAGGTTTAGTATTGTGGTTACGCTACCCAATACAACGCCGGCTTCGGTTGTAATGATTATTAATTGAACTATGGGGACGTAACTAATCAACTAAAATTTATCTACCGTAACCTTGTTACTCGCAAAATGTAACTATTTATTATTATTTAACGTACTTTTGTTTATATTAGCTCGAGTTGGGCTTCAAATTTTCAAATACAGTATTATCAAGTGATGTTAAATAGCTGAAACTTTTAAAAATTAGTCATATTTTTATTGCCGCTGTTAATATTTGGATTTTTTAAATTTCTAGTATTATGACTGGAATTTTTGGGAAGTTTATTAAGTACCCAAAAAAACATATGTAATATTACGCACGCACGCACGCGCGCGCGCACACACGCACACACACGCACGCACGCACACACACACACACACACACACACACACACGCACGCACGCACGCACGCACACACACACACACACACACGCACGCACACACACACACACACACACACACACACACACACACACACACACACACACACACACACACACACACACACACACACACACACACACACACACACACACACACACACACACACACACACGCGCACACACACACGCACGCACGCACGCACGCGCACGCGCGCACACACACACACGCGCACGCGCGCACACACGCACACACACACACACACACACACACACACACACACACACACACACACACACACACACACATTTATTTAACGACTCCTCTAAAAGTGACCTAAAGGTTAGGTTCGAGGCTAATTTCATGGTCTAGTGTCTGGACCTACATTGAGAGCTGATTCAATAACCCATTTCTTATAATTAATTCAAAAATAAATATTATAAAAATAGGAAATATCTTTCTTTTACAAAAATCTTCCGACGAGACTTCTTCAGCACACTTGCACTCTTCTATCGCCATGCTACCATATCGACGATTGGATATTTCTACAAAACAGAGTCAATGGAGTATTATTTTAAGTTTAAAAACTATATGCGTACTTGAATGTGAATATTTTTTTGGTTTTTATTTTAAGGCGAAGAACACATAGAGGCTATTATCGCTTCCTTAAATGTAAGTGTGAGTGTAAAGTGTTAAAGTCGTAAGTGTAGTGTAAGTGTAAGCGTGTGTTAAGACTCGGGTACCGCGAGGGACGTCTAAATCCTCTCAATAGGTGCTGCTAATCTGCACCCCTGCTGGGACTTAAATGTGAAATTATAGGTAATTATCAGTATTACATATGCTATTATTAGCAAACTTTGATTGGAAAGTGCGTTAATAAAGCAGCCATTACGGTAAGACCCAGACTCAAAAATACACATTGAGAAATCGTATTAAATATATATATGGTTTTCGATGAAAATTTTCTAAATATAGCCCATAAATTTTCAAAAACAAAGGAACCACCTATCTTCAAATCATCCGATTTGAAATCGACAACAAACGACTTTACTTATTTCAATTTTTTTTTACAATGAAAAAATTAAAACTTTTTTTATGACAAAAAATTTAGCAAGAAATTTTTTTGAAAGTTTGATCTAATTTTTCTGTTTTAGATTCAGAATTTTTTTTGAGAAATAATTGAGTGCGATAAAGTTTGCCTATTATTATTTTGTGCACTAATCATTTGTACGATCAGCTTTTTTAATTACAAAGTATTTTTTTCTTATTTTAAGGCGAAAAGCACATTGAGGATATTATCGCCTCCATAAATGTAATTGTGAGTGTAAAGTGTTAAAGTCGTAAGTATAGTGTTGTGTAAGTGTGTGTTAGACTCGGGTACCGCGAGGGACGTCTAAATCCTCTCAATATGTGCAGCTAGTCTGCACTCCTGCGGGGTATTACAAAGTAAATATAAACAATGGTTAAAAGTAATTTTTTTTGTAATTCATTCGCTATTTTTACATAATTACAAAACATGACGCCATAAACTGTAAGTTCTACACTTTAAATCTGTATTCAGTCTCGAAGCGGTATGTGATGGGAAATTTAATATTTAATAAAGCTATATCGCGCTGTCGTGTTTGCACAACCTGCTTTCCTAGGAATATTTAGTGTTGTCAGTTACTGGTAGCACTGATTCTCGGAACGCAGACGTTTACCAGTTTAAATATTTCACCTATTATTAGCTTTAAAACGTTATAATTTATTGATAATTTTGTTAAAAAATAATAGCTATATTGTTGTAGAAAATTCATAGAAACGTTCGTAGCTCAGCAAATGTACAAAATTGCAAATAATTAATTATTGTTTGTAACAAGGTAAAGGTAAACTGAGATTTGTTAATTGATAGTTATGTTTTGAATTTTTAAAAATCAATGAATTTTGTTTAGATGCTTTAATAATTTGAAATGGGCGGAATGTGGCAAAAGGACTTAACTAAATTGAAAAGGTTTTGTATTTTAAAGAAATAAATGACTACTGTATTAAATATATTAATTAACGGTTACGTGTTCAATATGTCTCCAACATTACTTATACGTTTTTATTCGTCTTATGACTGTATGAACCATGTTGGAATAGTGATTAGTTGTGATATCTTTGAGAACATAATGATAAGGTGAAACTGCTGCAGATATCTGGGAAATGGTGAGAAGTACTTTCATTTTAGAGGTTTCCATAGATAAGCGTATATTAAACAAGATGGAAAAGAAAAGCCTGTTTTTCGTGATACGATACCACCGCGAAAATGTTTCCTGGAGAAATTTTTACTACTATGGCCCACTGTTTATATATTTCCAGTTACTCCGTTTCTTTCTTTTTTTTTTTTGTTTAACGTCCGACTATTGTGCACACTTGGGCTAATGCAGACGATGGGATGATTTATAGCGTATGAAAATGCCAAGCCCTGGACGGGAATCGAACCCGGGTCCTCGGGGTGAAACGCTATCAACTAGGCCACCGAGGCGGTAGTTGCTCCGTTTCGTTGACGAACTTGGCGTTTCAATCTAGACCATAAATGTTACAAAAAGTCATCCCCAAAACTATTAATTACTTGTTACATTTATAATACCGCATTAACTGTTATTGTTCTTATGTAGTTGTCATCAACAAAGTATGACCCAATGACGTCATGTTTAGAAATTTCAGCCAACACTGTCAACGTCTTTGAATCAAATGGTCTTTGGGCATACTTTTCTGGCTTTTCCTAAACTAAAAAACGCGTGTTATGTTTGTTTATATGTCCACTTAGTAAAATATGAGATTCATCAGACCACCATGAAGTGTGCAGATAATCACAGAACTCAGCAAACATAAGGTCACAAAAACTACACGCTAAACAAAATCTAGGAACCTAATTTTATGACGGATCTTGAAGTATTCTTATCGCAGTTTCTTCACAATACTACGATATCGATTTACTACAATTTTTCTTGAGTGGCTGCTGAACTTTATCTTGGACCGACATTTTTGTTTGATCTTGTACTTTGTAGCCAAAGTTGATCGTCCTACAGTGCGGAGTTCTAAGTTTTCTAATTCATCTTAGTGTAGTATTGTCAGGAGGAGCATTTTTTGGAACCTTTCTTCAATGCCTTCTTTTGCACTATTCGAGGATGGTCCACCTCTCCGTTCTGGGTCATAAATGTTGAAGTAAAGTTCTATACATCAACCACGAACACTTCCGTATATTGCAGGATTTTGGTTGGAAACTAATTATGCTACAATATTATAGAAAAACAAAAAATTAACTATCACTGTCGTATTTTCAACAGAATGAAAACAATTCCATTTAAAACATTTCCCCACACTATTTCTTTACTATCTCTCCCTCTCTCTCTCTCTCTCTCTCTCTCTCTCTCTACACACACACACACACACACACACACACACACACACACACATATATATATATATATATATTAAATCTCTTATAGACTACCTGGGGTAGGGTACGAACTACCCCAGAGTATGGGACTCAAATTAAGTTCTAACTTAAGTTAAGATATATTGTTACCCACTAAAAAAAAACCACAAAAACATTCCTCTTCTGTAAACCTCCCCACGGAACCGCCGCCAGGCATTACTTCGTGGGAAGGTGGACTGGCTGACCGCCTACTCTTCTACAGCGTTAGCTTTCCTTTCTCGATCCTCAGCCCTCAACCTCTTCATGACCACTGCAGCGAATCACGCAATGTCTCTCCAGTTGGTCTCTGAAGCAATCATTGTCGCAACAAGACTTTCCGGTGCAATGCTGCCTCGCGGATATGTTTGCAGCCTCATCCTTTCCTCGTCGAATCTCCGACAACGGAAAAACACATGCTCCGCATCTTCCTCCACTGCTGGAAGACAGAGGGACAAGCCGAGTCTGTTTCCAGCCTGAAACGGAACAAGTAACCTCGGAAGCAACCGTACCCAGTGAGAATCTGTGTGAGATAGAAATCCACCTCTATCTCACAGTGTGTGTGTGTGTGTGTGTGTGTGTGTGTGTGTGTGTGTGTGTGTGTGTGTGTGTGTGTGTGTGTGTGTGTGTATGTATGTGTGTAGATATAGATGTATAATTATGTTTTATGTAATAGATTTACATAAAATTTACAAACTTTAATTGTTTATAAAACATATCAAGTGTCAAAAAATAATATACATTTTATATTTGCGAAATCTATAAATCAATAAATTGCTTTATCGGGCGTTATGTTTAGTTCAAAGCTAACGGTGGTAAATGGTGTGATGCGGACAAGTTTTGAAGAGGTTTCTTGTTGGGTTTAATATCCTCTTAAACAGGACCTTTGCGGAAGTGAAGTTTCTCGTCAGCACACTGGGTATAATGCTAAAAGCAGAGGGCGGGTGTATAAAGGACACTTGCCTGCAGAACTGAATCACACGATGCAATCACCCCACTTGTACACGCAACTTACGAGTGTTAGAACGTCACTTGCAAAGGCCTACCAAATGATGTATGTAGTATAGTGGGGCGCCCAATGCAACGTTGTTTGTCAAATGCAACACAGGACTGTTATTTGTATCCTGACAACTCTACAACCTAACTTAAAAGTAATTATTTTGAAATAAATTTACGCACGTAGCTTATTTTTAAAAAACCGGTCTACTTTATTAAATTAATTAAATTAAATATACAATAAGTGAAAGCTTTTATTACACGAACAAATATTTATAATAAATGACAACTGTATTCGGTTGTTAGGAATTCGGGGTTTCTCCTAACCCGGGTTCTTTAAGCTATGAGTGGTTCAACAATGGCCTTTAATACAGATAATTAGCTGCCTCGGTGGCCTAGTTGATAGCGTACTAGGCTTTCACCCCGAGGGTCCGGGTTCGATTCCCGGCCAGGGCTTGGCATTTTCATACGCTATAAATCATCCCATCGTCTGCATTAGCCCAAGTGTGCACAATAGTCGGACGTTAAAAAAAAAAACAGATAATTATTAAAAGCTACAATATTTTTATGTTGTTACGGTTACAAGTACACTTGATAACAACCAGAGAATAAACATCATTGTATTTCCCGTTCAAAACGTGTCCCAAGGCCCTCTCTGGAAACCTGAGCCCCATTTTTTTTAAACCAAAAAGGGGAAGGAAAGAAGTGTACACAAAAACTGTCTTTGTCATCGTCTAAACAACATAGGAACTGGGTTACACTGCCAAGTTCCGCTTACTAAACCACACTAAAAATCCCTGTACTTCTCTCCCGGGCCTGAAAAGGGCCGTGGCCTGCGAAACCTAATTCACTACCGTCAGCCAAGACACTCCCGACTGTTTCGCAGTGCCCGCGTATCTCAGGTCTCTATTACGCTAGCCTAATTCACTTCTGCCCAGGCACTACTGCCGGCGTATCACATCGCGTCTCCCGTGCATAAAGCTGCATTCTGATTGTTGCGTTCTTTCTCCCATTTTGACAATAGAATTCTGAGAAATTATGGTGAAGCCATAACTTCTAGTATAAATACAGGTCGGAAACATTTGTTTGACAGTTCCGCAGAGAGCACTCAACTACCCACCAACTAGTCCGAGTTATCAACAGCTTATCAGATGGCTTCAACAAACGCCTCCACACAATAGCTGTATTCCTGGATATCAGCAAAGCTTTTGACAGGGTTTGGCACGAAGGCCTCCTGTACAAACTAGCTCACAGCCCTATTCCTCCATGCTATGTCCATTTAATTCGATCGTACCTCGACAACAGATGGTTCCAGTAGTCCGTCGATGGTACACTCTCTATTACGGCTGGCGTACCACAAGGATCCGTTGTTGTACAATCTGTACACCAACGATATGCCTGTCCAAGAACCTGTGTCACTGCGGCTCTTCGCCGACGACTCCATGTTCTATTATTCTTCAGCAAACCTCGAGTTTGGGGCCAAAAACGTTCAACGTCAGTTGGACATATTGGAGCCATGGTTTCGTAGGTGGAGAATTGCAGTGAATGCAGATAAAACAGAAGCCATCGCCTTCACGAACAAACTACATCCTCCCAAAACTGTACTTCAAATCAATGGTACTCCCATAGCATGGAAACCCAAAGTCAGATACCTAGGTGTCACGCTTGACAAACGACTGACTTTTGCCCCACATGTCAAGCAAACTATAGGCAGAGCTACTGCGGCTCGCAGCAAGCTTTTTCCTGTTCTTGCGAACAAAAGCCCACTACCACTAAGAATCAGGCTGACTATGTATAAAATGTACATCAGACCCATTCTTACTTATGCAGCTCCGGCTTGGTACTCCCTCATCTCTAACTCTCGAAGGAAACGGCTGGAATCCTTCCAAAACCGCTCCCTACGTTTACTGACTTAATCCCCGTGGTTCGTCAGAAACGAGATCATGCGCCACGGCCTTAAAGTCCTCACACTCGAGGAATATACCCTCACACTTACCAAAAATCTAGTTTCGCGAGCAGAAAGCTCCACGCACGCGCATCTGTCCGCCATTGTGACAGATCCCGCTCCCCCACTACGATACAGAAAAAGGCCTCTGTATCTAGTCTATGAACCTCCATAAAGTGACTAATGTGACACTCACATAGTCACTTTCTTCAAATTTTAAATTCTCAATAAAAATCCAAGCCCAACCCACATCTTCATTCCTCACCTAGACAAGACGCAATAAAGCCACTTACAAAAAACATACTTTGTAAATGTTAAAAAACAGAAACAAAATCGCTATCTGGGGAGAATTTATCTCCTGCCACTGACCAAGGTGTTTGACAGAACATTGACGAAGACCATCCACTACACTACAACAACCTAGCAGCCTACCAACACCGGGACCAACAGCACAGACACCACAACTTGCTCGGGAGGAAATAGGAGGGATCACAACAAGCAACAACCAGCGAAGTTATTTCACAGTCCTCGCCAACCTACGGCCGACCTGGTGATCTCCCTGACTACTTCTATTTTCTTCCTCAGACTACAACTACCTTAGTCTGCCGATCCGTTATTCACCATCTCCCTTGACTGGAATGTCCTCTTGGAACCCTTCCTGACCATAGGGCCCTTCGGTCTTCCCCGGAATCGACTGACTTCCGGTCCCCTCAGACATACTGCTTCCCCAAGTTTTTATCTATAAACTTTGTGTTTATTGCAACAGGAATCAGTTTCATAATTTGTCTGCGTCTTTGTGAATAATGTTCATTCTTTGGTTGTGACCTCTTTACAATATTTAAAACTAATAAATAAAATTACAATTTTTAATTTCTAACACAGTAATACAAGGTTCACATTCTGGCTATTATTTCCCTGACTTTATCGGCTTATATAGGCTAATCCTAGCGCTTGATTGAGCCACAAAAAATGTTTTAAAAAGCGTCTCGTAAAACATACTATTTTAGCCTACTTTTGATAACGTTGTAGGAGTACTGACCTACTTTTTGAGGCTCATTTGTGTTTTCCATTTAAATTTTTTTTGGTAAATAACTTAAAATTTGAATATAACATTTGAAATGTGGTAAATCTTATTCCTATAAAATCGGCTTAAATGGATTAATTTACATTTTGGCTGTTTTATAATTCGTTGTGTTACAAATTTAAAATTAAAGATATTTACAGTAAGAACGTAAAACGAAAAACCCTGATTACTCTGCTGACGTCCATTTCTTCGTTGTGGATTTGTGTTAACGTGGCGTGGCAGCAAAATCAAAAAGTGGAAAGGCAAAAGTATACTTGACAGTAAAGTAAGGCGAGCAAAATGAAAAAGAAAAGAAAATACACAAGAGAGTACAGCTCAGCTTTGTCCACTGACTGTAAAGGACAAACAGGCCTCGTGGGAAACTGAAAAAAGGCAAGAGTAAAATGGTTTATTTATGTTGCAATTCGTCATAGAAAAACTACTTGTATACATCACGGTAAAATTGTAAACAAAATATCATTTATAAAACTTTTATATCGAAGGGAATTGTATTACGACATTCGACAGTAGTTTTTATAGAAACATCGAATTTATTTCTTAAGCAAAAAACGTTCAGAAACAAAGACATATTTTTTAAATTTTTTAAATGAAACACGTAAATCGTTTTGCAATTTATAAAGTTTGAATGATGATTGCGCAAATGTGTAATTTATATCCTTTTACTTTCAGAACCGAGCAATAAACATGCTTTATGCGTATCTACATGCAGATCTGTTTCATGTACAAACGCATGCATGCATATCTCATTTTACTAATGGAAGCTAGCATAGAATTAATCATATGACGATTGTGAATAAGTGTAGTATAAGTGAAAAATTCTTGAGTGAAAAATAGATTATCTTAAAAAAACTTTTTAATACATTTATCAACAAAGCAATTTACATTTTAAACACTTTTTGCGTTCTAAGGTTAGGAAAAATTTAACATTTAATAAAGCGTTATTAATATTACGCTCCCTTATTGAATTTGTGGTGGCAAACTTCAACGAAATTTCTAACACAAGAATATAGTAACTTAACATTTGTTGCCCATAAGGCGACAAAGAATTTATAATAAATTATACCGAAACAACAGATAGAAGTAATATGTGGTAGACATATTTACGAGAAATGTAAATGTGTTAATATTTTTAAATAATGTCTTTAATTTATTTATTATCAAATAAGAGGCTTTGTTCAAAAACGTAAATATAGTTTATAAGAACAAATTAATAATGCAATTGAAAAGTTTTAACTGCTATGACATTAAAAAAACTTGTACAAAAATATTTAATTAGATTCGCTTCAATCACGTCTGCAAAAGAGATGCTTGCTGCGATTTTATTGTTGTTGTTGTTATTATTATTATTATTATTGTTGTTGTTGTTGTTGCTGTTGTTATTGTTGCTGTTGTTGTTGTTGTTGTTGCGTCGTTGCTGTCGTCGTCGTTATTGTTATTATTATTATTGTTGTTGTTGTTGTTATTATTATTATTATTATTGTTATTATTATTATTGTTGTTGTTGTTGTTGTTATTATTATTATTGTTATTATTATTACTGTTGTTGTTGTTGCTGTTGTTGTTGTTGCTGCTGCTGTTGCTATTGTTGTTGTTGTTGTTGTTGTTGTTGTTGTTGTTGTTGTTGTTGTTGTTGTTGTTGTTGTTATTGTTGTTGTTGTTGCGTCGTTGCTGTCGTCGTCGTTATTGTTATTATTATTATTATTGTTGTTGTTGTTGTTGTTGCTGCTGTTTCTATTGTTGTTGTTGCGTCGTTGCTGTCGTCGTCGTTATTGTTATTATTATTATTGTTGTTGTTGTTGTTGTTGCTGCTGTTTCTATTGTTGTTGTTGTTGTTGCTTTTTGATTTTGTTGTTGTTGCGTCGTTGCTGTCGTCGTCGTTATTATTATTATTATTTTTATTATTATTATTGTTGTTGTTGTTGTTGTTGTGTTGCTGTTGTTGTTGTTGTTGTTGCTGTTGCGTCGTTGCTGTCGTCGTCGTTGCTGTCGTCGTCGTTGCTGTCGTCGTCGTTATTGTTATTATTATTATTATTATTAGTCATTATAAGTTGCTGTAGTATAGCATATAAAAACAGCTCACTTCAACTGCAGCTGTGTCATTGTTGCCTTTTATCTAAGACAGCTTACCTGATCAAGGTTTTGAAAAGCTTAATACAATTTTGGATTCTTGCTTCTCTAACATCCTTGTTCGAAAATTTCTGTTCTCCAAGCATATTAGGTAGTACTCCACTCAGGAGTTCTTCAGTTAGTGGTTAAGGGTCGTAAAACATAAATTCATAATAACAGTCCTCTCCCAGAGAAATAATAGCAAAAAACCTGTTTATAGACAAAACCCACTGATGCGTGAAAACCCATTTCAACCCTAAAGTTCACACAGTCTTTTGCTGCATTTGCTTGCAGTTCATCTGTAATAATACATTTTTAACTACCTTTTGATATGAAAATTATAAAAATATATTCTTTGTTTTGCCACACGTATAAAATACAGCATAAAAATTTGCATACAAAATAAATTAACTTATAAAATTTGGTACTAAAGTTGTAATGATATTTGTTGTTGTAAGTCGAAAATTAATATTTTGTTTTTGTCAAGAAAAATTAGAACAATAACACAGTTTCACCAAATGTTTTATTACGTGAAACATCTCTTGATATAGTAAATCTAAAATTTATAAAGTGTACTTATACACTAACCCAGTTGATATCAAAACTGACCTTAAGGCTATTGTATAGTGGTCTCAATAGTGACATTCTTATACTGACAGTCCTTTCTTTCTTTACCTTCTTCATTCCAGTTTTAACAAAAACTGTATTAGTATATAAGTACACTTTATAATTTTTAGTTATGCTTTATCTGATGATGTCTTAAAGCGAAACATGTCACTGAATAAAAACGTTTTTTGAAAATATATGTTCTAATTTTCCTTGTGACCTTCTAATACCAATAGTGACCTTCTTATACTGACTGTTCTTTCTTTCTTTAACTTCATTCTCCAGTTTTAACATAAACTGTATTAGTATATAAGTACATTTTATAATTCTTAATTATGCTATATCTGATGATGCCTTAAGGCTAAACATGTCACTGAATAAAAACGTTTTTTGAAAATATATGTTCTAATTTTCCTTGTGACCTTCTAATCCCAATAGTAACCTTCTTATACTGACTGTCCTTTCTTTCTTTACCTTCTTCCTCCCAGTTTTAACATAAACTGTATTAGTATATAAGTACACTTTATAATTTTTAATTATGCTATATCTGATGGTGCCTTATGGCGAAACATGTCACTGAATAAAAACGTTTTGTGAAAATATATGTTCTAATTTTCCTTGTTGCCAAGGAGTTTCACCAAGTATCAACTGTATGTTCAGTACATTTTATTGGACTATTTTTTTAATTAATTTGGTTTGTAGAATCCGGTTTGTAGAAAACGTCAATGTACACATACGAGGGTGGTCTGAAAAGTTTCCGACCTAAAAAGATACAAGACATTTTTTCAGATTTTTTTTTATTTTTGAACATAGTCTCCTTGTACCTCTACACACCTCTCCCAGCGATACTCCCATCTCTGTAACCCGTCCAAATAGTACTCGGCGTTTTTCTCTGCAAAATAATTGTTCACGAAGGTGATTGCCTCTTCATTTGACGAAAATCTCTGTCTTCCGAGCGCAATTTTTAGATGAGGGAACAAAGAGAAGTCGCTTGGGGCTAGATCTGGTGAGTAAGGCGGATGGTCAAGCAGTTCAAACCGTAATTCGTGGATTTTCGCCATAGCAACCGTTGAGGTGTGAGACGGTGCGTTGTCTTGGTGAAACAGGATTTTCTTTCTCTGCAAATGTGGCCGTTTTTCCGCAAGTTCTGACTTCAGCTTGTCAAGTAATGATGCGTAGTATGCTCCTGTAATGGTTTTTCCTTTTTGAAGATAGTCGATTAAAATAACTCCACGACTATCCCAAAAAACAGTCGCCATCACTTTCCCAGCCGAAAAAAAAGTTTTTGCTTTTTTTGGAGCCGGTTTCCCCTTTGCAGTCCACTGTTTGGACTGTATTTTTGTTTCGGGCGTATAATGGTGTATCCAAGTTTCATCTACAGTAATCAATCGGCTCCAAAACTGGGATTTATTGCGCCTAAACTGCGCCAACAGAGCATTGGAAATGTTCATTCGAACACGTTTTTGGTCTAACGTGAGCAAACTCGGCACCCAACGCGCGGACAGCTTTCTCATGTGTAAATGTTGATTTAATATGTGACAAACACGTTCTTTTGACATGTTCATAACGTCTGCTATCTCTTTCACTTTAATTCGGCGGTCACCTAGCACTATTTGGTGAACTTTGGCGATGTTATCGTCGGTAGTTGCAGTTTTTGGACGTCCCGAACGTTCATCGTCTCCCAAGCTCTTACGGCCACGTTTAAATTCAGCTGCCCAAAATGTTACTGTGGTAAATGATGGTGCCGAGTCCCCAGACACAGAATCCATCTCATCTTTAATTTGCGTAGGCGTATTGACTTTCAAAAACAAATATTTAATGACAGCTCGATACTCGATTTTGTCCATTTTCATAAAAATACATCAACTCACTCAAACGACTGCTACGTAACAACTGCGCGTCCAAAATGGCTGAAACTTTGGTGAGTAACTGTCAACAGATGAACAAGGAAATTCGAGTGCTGCCACCGAAGAGTGCTGCTATCTTCATGTTGAGGTCGGAAACTTATCAGACCACCCTCGTACTTTTGGTAAACAATGAGTAAGTTAGTTAATTGAAAATATACTTAGTCCAGGTTGATATAATTTACTGTGTTTTGTTTTGTAATATTTTCTCCGTACATTCTGACATTTCTTAAGAATTAAACACAAAAATAAACGATTTTAAAGGTTTTATCTACTGTATAATATATGAACAAGTTTTTTGCAAGAAATCTGTAATAATGTGTTTTTGTAACTAAACTAACTAAAACCTAAACTAGGTTATCTTACTCGCATTATAAAATAAAACAATTTTTAACATGGGTTTACGTAAAATATTTCGATCAATTCCATTGTTTTATGAATTTAATTTATTTAGTAACATTAACGACTTCCTAATAAATCTTTTCCTTTGTCAGATCAACACAAAGCTAAGCTATTAATCACGGCTTTCTTTGCAGTAAAAACTAATTGACGAGGTTTTACTTTTCACCGCTATTTCTAACTTCATATATCATTTATAATTTATAAGATTAGGTCGTATCATTTATTAATCTGCTTAGCTTTGATACATCTTTGTAAGGATACATAATGGCGTTGAAATTAATAGCATGTCTTCAGATAAAGGATGTCAGAAATATAGGCATTGTCAGGCCGCCATTGTTTTACTCTACGTGAATTTGTTTTCAAAATGTAATGTAATTGTCACAAAACTATTAACACCCATTATTTCATTTTTTTATATATTATCTTTTGAAATCTAAAGCCAATAAGAGTTCAGGCGTTGACTTATGCAGATTACATAGTCCTGATGGCTGATACAGAGGGTAAATTGGGAAACATCATAAACAATTGGAACGAGTGATTGGAAAAGAAAAGTATGACAATTAATGTAAATAAAAGGGAAGTTATGTGTGTTGGGAAAGACGAACCATTGATGAACGGTTAAGGGCGTGAAATTGGAAGATGTAGATGAATATGTATACTTGGGAACTTTCACGAAGAATGTGAAAATTAACCAGGAAGTGCAAAACAGGGTCAAAAAAGCAAGTAATGCGTACCACCAGATTAAAAACACTATCAGAGGCAAGAAGGAAATAAGCACAAACTCCAAAATGGTAATATATAAAACAGTGTACCTAGTTGTGCTCGCCTATGTATCTGAGAGCTGGCCAATTACATCCAGAACTGCGAGTAAAATAACAGCAGCAGAAATGAAATACCTAAGACAGGTCGATAAAACTCGATTCGGCAAAGAAAGAAATGTTAGAGTTAGAGAAAAATTAAGAATGGAACCATTAATAGAACAACTGTGAAAAAAACAATTGAAGTGATACGATCACGTCAATAGAATGGGGGGAGAGAGATAGAGATAGAGAGAGAGAGAGAGAGAGAGAGAGAGAGAGAGAGAGAGAGAGAGAGAGAGAGAGAGTGAGAGAGAGAGAGAGAGAGAGAGAGAGAGAGAGAGAGAGAGAGAGAGAGAGAGAGAGAGAGAGAGAGAGAGAGAGAGAGAGAGAGAGAGAGAGAGAGAGAGAGTGAGTGAGAGAGAGAGAGAGAGAGAGAGTGAGAGAGAGAGAGAGAGAGAGAGAGAGAGAGAGAGAGAGAGAGTGAGAGAGAGAGTGAGAGAGTGAGTGAGTGAGAGAGAGAGAGAGAGAGAGAGAGAGAGAGAGAGAGAGAGAGAGAGAGAGAGAGAGAGAGAGAGAGAGTGAGAGAGAGAGCGAGAGAGAGAGAGAGAGAGAGAGAGAGAGAGAGAGAGAGAGAGAGAGAGTGAGAGAGAGAGAGAGAGAGAGAGAGAGAGAGAGAGAGAGAGAGAGAGAGAGAGAGAGAGAGAGAGAGAGAGGATTCCGAAAAATATTTTGAAGCCAAACCGATTGGAAGGAGAAATAGAGGAAGATCACGAGTGACATGGATGGACACAATAAAGGATCTGGAAAGAAGGAGAGGAAAGAATTAAAGGGAAGTGAGATGTCTAACAACCGACAGACGAGTATGGAAGGCATTTTCAGAGGCCCCGACGCCAATGGCATAAGGGAAAGAAGAATATTTTATCTTATTAACATTTTGAAATACATTGCAATGCATGAGTCCAAAACGCAGTACTCAGGATAAAATGTAATTAACAAATCGACAGATGGATTTGCAGAGAATCATTTTTGTAATACAATGAAAAGCGCCGAGTTACATCTTTCTTTAGTATGTTTTAGTATGTTTCTGACATTTGTTACTTCACAAATGCGTACAGCCAGAGATTATGCTTGCATGGTTCTTTGTCAGTTCTATGCATTTTCTAAACAAAATGACTAGGGTTTTAAGCAAAAAAGTGCAGAGAATATTGGGGACGGGTTGCACTAATGTCATAACTTGTATTGCTGACGACAGTAGTGCAAGCTATAGTATGTTTAATATTGATTAGGCTCTAATTGCAATTACAGTGCTTGCACCATACATCCAAAAATAAACGATATAGGAATTTTAGATCATTAAGAACAAATCAGCGTTATTATTACCTGTAGTTACATTATATTTTATTAATTTTTAGGTATTATATATATATATATATATATATATATATATATATATATATATATATATATATTTTATTTTATACAGCCATCTATGGACTACAATTACACAACTTTTTTCCTTGTTAACCCCTGTTTCCTCCTACTCCAGTACTCCTTCATTCTCTGGCTCATTCTATGACGTTCCGCCTCTAAAACCACTCGCCTCCTTCCTCTTGGATTCTTTTCAAAGATGTCTTTCAACTCAGCAGCTATCTACCTCCCACACGTGTCCCTATTTTTATCTCTTCAGCGCTCATTCCACATCTAGTCAGATCCTGATGGACTTCCTTGATCCATAGAATTTGTGTTTTCCTGGAAAGTCAGCACTCTTTTCGCTATTCTTTCTGGTTTCATCCTGCTGATGTGCCCATAAAATATCAGTCTCCTTTTCTTCATTGTAATAGTGATTTTTTGAAACCTTTCATAAAGCTCTTTGTTTGATCACATGTGTAACTTGAACTCACCATCACTCACTCTTATCAGTCCCAAAATCTTCCTAAAAAATTATTATATATAATACATATAATATTATATATAATATTTTTTTGGTTTTAAGACGAAAAGCACATTGAGGTTATTATCACACACACACACACACACACACACACACACACACACACACACACACACACACACACACACACACACACACACACACACACACACACACACACACACACACACACACACACACACACACACACACACACACACACACACACACACACACACACACACACACACACACAGTATGATGTTCCAACACTGCTGCTAGAGTATAACTTCCTGGTTTATTCTTTTGAATGGTTTCGTAGAAAATACATTTGTAATCGTTGATAAACGAATAAATATGTAAATGGCGTATTGTCAAAAAAATGCAGAATAACAAAGCAGCAAACATTTTAAAACAACAATGATAACAACTATAACAATAACAAAAAGAAGAAGCAGAACAACAACCACAACAACAATAAAAACCAGAACAACAACAACAATAACAAAAGCAACAACAAGAACTAGAACAAGAAAAACTATTTACAACTTTTTTTATTTCAATATATATATTTACATATTTATTTATATATAATAAATATCAAGAAATAAATAAAAAGTTAATGTGGAACGATTCTGATGGAACCAACATTTATTGTGTATTTTATTGTGCAAAAATTTAATCTGATTTGATTAAACCTAAGTGCACATTTTCATTTAGGTGATAAATTTTGTACTTTGCTACCTAACCAACCTATTCCTTTCATTCGTTTTAAAATTATGTTATTAAAACATTTTACCATTATTAATGTAAGGACTTTAAATGTCACCATTTGTTAACCGAAATAAAGTTTGCAAACATTGGTAAGTTCAGATTTTAAATTGTTTGGTTACACGAATGAACCAAACAAATCTCCTCCCACGAACAGTATTTCAGATTATGAGTTGTTATTAAGTTTTTAATTATTATTAATATATTTATAGGCGCTTTTTTGAATTCGCTTCAATAACATAAGCGAGACAGCTTTTTTTAATTAATATTATTTTAATAATATAAAATATCATATCTGGATTTAGTTGGTAAACATGTTTTGTAATAACTATTTAGTACAGAACATATATCGATTATATCTTTTCGATAGTAAATGCTCAATACGCATGTAGAATTAAGAGAAAATTTGTTAACAGGCGCCTCTTGAATCTTTTAGAAAATGTTTGTAATAAAAGTCATTTTAAGAATTCAAATATCTTGGGGAATGAATTAGCTGGAACGCCCTAGAGAAAAAAAGCTATGGAATCTAGGAGAAATAAAGTTGAATTAGCCTTCCAACTTACCAAAAACACATACAACAAGAAGTCCCTCTCCTGGAATACAAAGATAAGTCATTATCATACGGTAATTAAACCAGAAGCCTTATATGCAGCTGAAACATTATCTCTCACAACCCAGGGCCCACTTGAAAGGCTTGAGATCAAAGAAAGAAAGATATTACGAAAAATCTTAGGCCCTAAATTTCGTAACAACCAATTACTCCACATCAGTAATGAAACTCTTTACCAAAAAACTGAAACACTATCAGACACAATAAGAAAAAGGAGAATTGATTTTTATGGGCACATCCTCCGAATGGACAAAAATAGACTGACCAAAAAAATATTTGACTACTTTCGCAGTAGAAGAGCCAAACCACTTTGGTTTAGAGAAACAGAGAAAGACATAACAGAACTACAAATCACTGACACTATGCTCGTGGACAAAACAGCCAAAACAATAACCAAGGACAAGAAGCAACGGTTCCAAGGCAAAGTCAAATCCAAGAGAACGATCCAAATCTCTGACGAAGAAAGAAAAACAAGATCACAACGAATGAAGCAATACTGGGCTACGAGGAAGGCACAGAACATTAAAAAGTGATTGATTTAGTGTACCCCAAAGTTGGGTGAAACAAATAAAGAGAGAAAAGTCATTTCAGCGAATATCATTTGGGCTGCCTCTTTGGCGGGAATGAAGCAAATTTCCAAACACGGCATAACAACTCAAACAAGAATATATCAATATACAAAAGTTAAAATTTTTTACCCTCAAAAATCGCAACTTGTTTATAATAATAAAGAAATGTGATTTCACGATCGTAACCGCGTTGAAATTTACTTGTAATATTACTTTTTGATTTTAAAATTTGATTAAAAGTAAGAAATAAAGGGTAAACCTGTTTTTTGTATGTTCAAACAGTTTTAAAACTCTGAACTTATTTATACAGATTTGAACGTTTATTCCGATATTAGTATAAGATTAAGATAAGAATATTGGAAAGGATTTAAAGAAAGATTACGCATATTGGTACAAATAATTTGTACATATTTTTATCAATTAGAATTATCAGTTTCATGTTCCATGAAAAGGGTCAAAATACATTTTACAGTCCACGTAAATTTTAAAATTTAATTAATACAAATTTTAACGCTAATTGTGAACAAGATAAAGAATATATACATTTTTTAAGATAATGAATATTCTCACAATGAATTGATATTGAACTATATAAGAAATGAAGCTCTCTATAAGAAAATTGAAAAACTGTCAGATACTATGAGAAAAAGGAGAATAAATTTTTACGGTCATCTTCTTAGAATGGACTCCAATAGATTGACGAAACAGGTGTTTGATTTTTTCCATAATCGTAAAACAAAATCGACTGGTTTAAAGAAATTGAAAAAGACCTAATAGAATTAAAATTTACAGAAAATTCACTGCTTGACCAAACTGCTAAGATAAGTACCAAGGACGAAAGAATAAGATTCCAAGATAAAACCAAAATAAGACCTAAATCATTTCGGAAGAGGAGAGGAATAGAAGATCGGAAAGAATGAAGAGCTACTGGGAACAAAGAAAAGTACAGCGCGCAAGAAATGATTGATTCAGCGTACCCCAAAGAGGGTGAAACGAAAAGAAGAAAGAACTGATATTGTAGGATGTATCTTAGGGTAAATTACTGATTATTGAGCATAATACCAAAACTTATCGACCATAATATCAAACTAATTTATTTTTGCTACTTCTGAATATAATTATTTAAATTAATAATTTTAAACATACAAATACAAGTTTTAAAGGTCATGATCGACGCTCATTTCGTAATCCCGTGTAAGGATTGATAGCACGTTTTACCTTTTAAATACCACGTTTTGGTAATTAGCTAAACAAAATATGTTTTGAACTTTTGCTAACAAATAATTCTATAACCTCGGGCATCTTTACGTTGCTCGTTTTAAAAAACCCTTCACCGTTCATGTACACAAGAATGTATTGTGTTTGAAAAACAAATCCAATCAAGTATACAACGCAAATCAGTGATGACTGTTTATTTCAGACCAGTGGAGGCGTATTGCACGTAGAATATTTCAAACAGCTTCTGTTTAACATTCACCGGCTGTTATGGCTACGTAGTATACAGAATATTAAATAAGTTCAGAGCTTATTATGTTCCTGGGAATGGGAAGGTGTTCAAGGCACGCTGCATGCGGCGTATACTTTAAGCCTACTTTTTGTCTGCCTTTCACGAAAGGGGCGTTATGAGCGTCTTTATTTATGTTTTCAAAGTGTTTTCGTTCGTTTCAATTTCACTTTGCGTAATTTCGATTCTCTTTGATGATTAATTCGTATATCTTTGCATAAATAATTGTTTGTCTTATATATATTGCATATGGCAGCGAAATACTTTTAACACTCGATGATGTGTTTGGTAAAATGACATTAACATATGTATACTAATTCATTATTTTACATTCGTTAGACAGAAAAAACATTTTTCGAAGGATTCTTTTTGTTCCTCATCAGTCAAGTGTAGAGACAAAAAAGTCAAACATACTGAAAAATTTGGAAAGCATACATTTAATTAATAATGGTATTTGGATTATTAATAAAATGAATGGGTTTATTAATTTTGGTGGAAATTTGAATACAATTTTTAAATTGTTTAATAAGTGTAAATCAATTTGCGAGAATGTCTGATATACTCTTTATTTGTTTCACCCAACTTTGGGGTACACTAAATCAATCTATTTTTAATGTTCTGTGCCTTCCTCGTAGCGCAGTATTGTTCCATTCGTTGTGATCTTGCTTTTCTTTATTCGTCAGAGATTTGGATCGTTCGCTTGGATTTGACTTTGCCTTGGAACCGTTGCTTCTTGTCCTTGGTTATTGTTTTGGCTGTTCTGTCTATGAGCATAGACAGTAGTTCTGTTATGTCTTTCTCTGTTTCTCTAAACCAAAGTGGACTCTTCTATTGCGAAAGTAGTCAAATATTTTGTTGGTTAGTCTATTTTTGTCCATTCGGAGGATGTGCACATAAAAATCAATTCTCCTTTTTCTTATTGTGTCTGATAGTGTTTCACTTTGTTGGTAAAGAGTTTCATTACTGATGTGGAGTAATTGGTTGTTACGGAATTTGGGGCTCTGCCGAAGCAAGGTTCTTTGTATAAATCCTTTTTTTATGTATCTCCAGTAGATGTAATACAGAGATGACATATTTGGAGATCCAGCGGCCATTCTAATTCCTTTCTTTTTCTTTCAATCCACCGACCAGGAAATGTGTAATTTAAAAATGCGAGTACTTCTCAGCTACAATACGGAGAAATATTGTCATGATGAAATCAAATGTTCATGAAATTATTTCCAAAAGCATTTCTAGTAGCTGGAAAAATCTGATTTTGCAGTTTTAAGTTCTTAAAATTACCTTTTATTAAAAATGGTCTCAAAAATGACCTTCAAACATTCAAATTTTTCGTCCTACCAATACCTACTGTTATGACGGTTTACAGAAGGCTTTCCGTTTAACATTAATGTTGCATTTTCGAAAAATACAATGTATTTTGGGAGCTGAAGTCCAAATCACGCTTTGTTCAAAATGTTTTCAGCAAACCGTAATCTACGTACGATTAAAGTCGTACTCAGAGAGTTTCTGTCTAATTTAAAGTTTAAATTTAGGTAATGGTCAATGGTTTACAGATTACAGTCAAAGTAATGGTTTGAAGTATCGATTTACTACAATTTTATTCAGATTAAGACGACTAGCAACTTTACGAATTCAACTCTTAAGATCCTCAGTGAAACTGTAAAATATTTAGTCCCAGGTATCAATCAGGGCAGAAGACCTTCCAGGGCTAGTTCATGTTTATATTTATATATAATAGTATCTTTTGCGAGCCTCGAATCTCATATTAAATTAATTATAATTAAAAATTACTGTGTCAACTCTGAATCGAACTGGGGCCTAGCGTTTGTGAGGCACGAGTGATAACCACTACACTATGGAAATTCGAAGAAGTTTGACCGATTTAAGTATAGGAAATGAACCGCTCATTTAATTTTGGTAGTTATGTTAAAAAAATCATTTGTTGTATACTAATTCGTAAAGATCAGCTAATTTCATGGAACAACTGAGAGGCTATAATAAGTTCCAGGTTATGTTGTTAAAAATAGGCCTAAATTTGTTGTGTTTTCGAAAAAAAAATATCGCAATTAAAAAAACAGGAAGAGAAAACACATTAAATGATTATTATTTTTGGTTTAATAACAGAAATTTCCACTCGAGTTTTACTAATATAAACGGATTTTCTTCAAAACGTCTTGTATTTTCAACTACGGTTTACGATTAGGAAATTCATCATTAAATAACTGCATATTCTGGTCGTTTGATTTAATAATATCCTCATATCCTGCATCATAAGCAGTGGTGCTCTTTCCTTTTCATTACGGCCACAATAACATGGGAAATGTTATAATAAAAAAATACTGATCTTCAAAATAATATAAAATAAACATTGAAAATCAATCTAACATTTTGTATCAACTTGATGTGTCCTATGACCTCTTTTCTATTAAAAAATTGAACTCAAAATGGCGGACTAAATTTTCAAACACAAATTTTAATAGATTTTATTTTACTAAGAAGATTTCATTGTGTTCTGAAAAATAAATACAGTCGTTTGTAAAAACATTCTCGGGAATTTTATATATATATATATATATATATATATATATATATATATATATATATATATATATATCTAATTCATATTATATTTCTGAAAGTTTGTTTGTTTGTTTGTTTGTTATTCAATCACGCTTTAACCACAGGACCAATTGAGATGAAATTTGGTACGAATATGGTTTAAGTATCAGAGATACATATAGGCCTATTCCCGTTTTACAAAACGTCATTATACTACTTATCCAGCCCAAAATAATTATCAGTTTTTAGTTTTGTAACATCTGTTAACTATAGTTAGGTTTAATTACTGTTTACTGAACATGAGATTTAGGCACCTGAGATGGACATAGATCTAATCCCATTTTACAAATCTTAATCTACGTTTTATTTATTGCAAAATTATTGTTTTAAATGTTACATTTTCATCTAATAATCACAATCTGATATTTTTCATTTAAGACTATTCAATGTTTTTAAAGCAGAGTGCAGAATATATATATATATATATATATATATATATATATATATATATATATATATATATATATATATTATATACAATTTTACTAGGATACTTTAATTGTAAGGTAGTATATATATTTGTGTAATTACGTTATATGAAAAAATGGAAATATGCAGTGCAGCATCTATTGGAGTTTTCGATATTTTTCTTACTAAAATGCTTTATTATGTGCCCAAAAGCAAAAATCCAAAATATGAAAGCAGGGGAAGTACGATAAACATCGAAAATAAAAGTGACCAACATAACCTCAAAATTGCTACCGGCGAAAATCGGTACCGTGTTGTGCTGATTTTAGACGTATTTTAATTGTTTTACTGATCTAGAGATAAGTAAAACAATAAAAATACGTCTAACACGGGTTTGGGTGATAGGAAACCCATTTTTTAAAAGAATACTGCATATCCTAACTGACACGGTTGTTAGGCCTATCACGGTGATGTGTGAAAAAACCTTTAATTTTTTTAAAAGAATACTAAGTATATTAACTGACACGGTTATTAGGCCTAACACGGTGATGTGTAAAAAAACTTTTATATTTTTTTAAAGAATACTACATATCCTAACTGATATGATTGTTGGGCCTATGATTGTGATGTGTGAAAAAAACCTTTATTTTTTTAAAGTGTATCCAAACCTCAACTGACACGGTTGTCAGGCCTAACATAGTGATGCGTGATAAATCTTTATATTTTTTTAAAGAATACTCCATAAGCTAACTAACATAGTTGTTAGGCCTAACACGATGATGCATTAAAAGAACCTTTATTTATTTTTTTCAAAAGAGTACTCCATAACCTAACTGACACGGTTGTTGGGCCTAATACGGTTATGCATGGAAACAACTTTATATTTTTTTTTAAAGAGTACTCCATAACTTAACTAACACGGTGATGCGTGAAAAAACCTTTATATTTTTTTAAAGAGTACTACATATCCTGACACGGTTGTTGGACCTATCACGGTGATGCGTCAAAAACCTTTATATTTTTTAAAAAAATACTAGGCTACATATCCTGACACGGTTGTTAGGCCTAACATAGTGATGCTTGAAAAATCTTTATATTTTTTTACAGAATACTCCATTAGCAAACTAATGTGGTTGTTAGGCCTAACACGGTGAAGCATTATAAAAACCTTTATTTATTTTTTTAAAAAGAGTACTCCAAACCTAACTGACACGGTTGTTGGGTTAAACGGTGATGCAGGAAAAAACCTTAATTTTTTTTTAAGAGTACTCCAAAACTTAACTAACACAGTTATTGGTCCTAACACGGTAATGCATGATCTGTAATGTATATTATGATTGCGGGCAAAGCCGTGTCGGGTAACAGCTAATCATATTAGGCTATATTTCTGAAAGTTTGTTTTTGTTTATTTGTTTGTTATTCAAATACACGTTAACTACTGGATCAAATGAGTTTACATTTGGTGTGAACACGTTTTAGGTATCTGAGATAAACACAATACTATTCCAGTTTAATTGTATAATAATGACTTTTTAATAATACTGTATTTTATTAAAATATGACATGACCCTGTTTTAGCGTATCGAGTAGCAAAAATTTATATGTCTTTGCCGAAAACCATAAATCATATAATATTGTATATAGCAATATATTAAAATGAAATGACCTATTCTGATTTTGAAAATTGACTATAAATTTTATTGCTTACATTATAATTGCAGGCAAAGCCGCAACGGGTAACAGCTAGTATATTATAATGCATAGGTCATACATAATCAAAAGTAATAAGTTATTATAGTAACATTAACAATTTTTTGCATTAAAGTTATATAGTACCTCGCCAAAAATTATCTAAAAAATCTGTTATGATTTTGATCTGATCTTTTTTTGTTCTAGTTTCCTAACATTAACTTTCTTTTATTTTAAATTTTATATATAGTTTTTTAAGTATTAATTTCAAGTATGTCCAACTTTTGCTTTAAGAAAATTTATGGTTTTGCAAACAACGTCCATTTCTCTGTATTAGTTCTCTATTCTGTACACAACACGCGATCCGATTCCTTTTACCATATTACCAATCAATATTCTAAAGCTGAACCTAATTTATTCAAAACCAACTGAACTACAGAATGCGGATTTGTTTTATAAGTAATGTATGCGACCACTTAGACAGGCGTGGCAGACTAGTCAGTTCCACGCTAACACCCAAATTCCATTTGCCAAAGAAACAACATTACACGAGTGTGACAGGAACAAATAAATGTGAGTTACATCAAAGCAGATGCAATATGCGTGATAGAAGCGAACCTGACACAAGACAAGCTCAATCCAGACAGTACACATTCTGTTCAGCAGACAAAACAAGAATTGTAACAATGTGCAAGTATTTGCACAATCATTTTCTATTGAATTTATTTATTTTAAGTTTGTTTTAGTTTACATCTGGTTAGTAAAAAATAAAAATGTTCCTGGTTAAAATAGAAACGTTCATTTATATTTTTAGTGGTGATAAATATTAAATTTTTTTCCGGCGAAAAACCATATATATTAAAAAAAACAACACAATCGGTATTAAAACTAAATATATAAAAAAACAAAACATTAAACACCACAATTAACATAAATCAGGATTGACTTAGTGATGTTCAATTACTTATTTTCTTTGGAGATAAGTAACAAAAAGAAAGCTTAATACTTTTATTAAAAATTAAACGTTTTTTACTATTCGTACCGCTAAAATATTATTGAGAAAAATATTAATTATTCCAACCATTTAAAGTTAAAATCTTCATATTGAGGTGTGACCGAGGTGATAAGGCATCGACCAGTCTATTGCTTCTCTGAACTTGTGTATTCAGTTTCGTAGGTTCAAGACTGCAATTACTGCGTAAAATGTTTTCTTTTAAAACCCAAATCGTTGGGTTTCAATTACCCTAACCTGTGTGAAATATAGACATTATGGGAAAAAATAAAGTTATAAATTCATGTAATTGTTTTAAATAATATAATTGTTTATTTACACAAAGCCTTTTCTTAAAGTCCTTTTTATTTACAAATATGACTTTTTCTGAATTTGCTTCCCCAAAATTAATTATAGTGGGTGACACACTATAACTATAACACAGAAATCTTAACAAATTTCTTGTATTCCTCTTAAATATTTTTTAAATTCAAAACATGTAGTATTTATAATCGATCTGTTTTTGAAAACGGTGTTAGTATTTATAATATAACGGCATTATATATATATATATATATATATATATATATATATATATATATATATATACACACAAAAATCAGACACTACAACACAGTCATAAAACCTGAGGTATTATATGCAAGCGATACACTAGCACTCCACACAACAGCTACTATAGAGGGTATTTTGAAGGAAGAACGCAAAATCTTGAGGAAGATCCTTGGCCCGAGATTAACAGAAGACGGGTACAGGTTGCACTCCCGGAAGACCACAGAGAAGATATCGAACCTGGCAGCAGATATCAGAAGAAGGAGGCTTCGGTTCTATGGACACATCAGTAGACTCCCAACAACGAGACTTGCCAACAGAATCCTTAAGTATGTACTCGTACAAGGAGACAAATCAACAACGTCGTGTATCGCACAAGTCAGAATAGACCTACATGACGCAGAAATAGACTCAACAGACGTTGAAGACAAGCACGCATACAGGAGAAAGATGCTCGGTTGGAAGGTCCCAGAGAATGAAGCAGGGGTAAAAAAAAAGAATGAGCCGGGGTAAAATGGACGGAGGAGCGGAAGAGGATCCATGGGGACAGGATGAGGGAGGTGTGGAGGATTAGAAGGAACAAGACATGAGTCGGAGTGCTTTGCGCGATCCAACAGGGTCTATACGCAAATAATAATAATAATAATAATAATAATAATAATAATAATAATAATAATAATAATAATAATAATAATAATAATAATAATAATAATGATAATAATAATAATAATAATATATATATATATATATATATATATATATCAATTAAAAAAAACCCTACTACATAAACTTATATATACAGTAGTAAGCCAAGTTTTACCAAAAAGAAAAACACATTCATAACCTCAAAATTTCTATTCAATTCCTGAACAAAGAGGAATTAAATTCTATATTGGTATTAAGTCTGTTAATTCCATGTTAACTGCTTAATCTACGTAGTAGCAATAGAAAACAGTGGTTCAGTCTTGGAAGATAATAATCATGGAAAATGATCTGGAATCAGTTAAGATAAAGCATAAGAGTAGTTTATTTAAATTGAAAGAACACACCATAAAAATCAAACACAAATAATTTGTATTTTTAGTTTCATTTTATTTATTTAGTAATTAATTATCCGTGCGCACAGAAATATTAGTTTGTGTATAATTTGTATTCAAAAGAACAACGTATGTGGATGGGCTAAATAAAAATGTTTCAGTTTGTCACTAAGATAGAGCTGGAAAAATACTTTCTAGAAATGACAATCATAAAGCCTTGTTCTCAGCGGAATTTTAATCAGCCTAAGTACTTGTGCTTGGCTTCTGACCGGAGAATTATTTGGAATTTATTTTTCTAAAGTGCTTCGCAACACCAGTTCTATATGTTATCAAGATTATAAAAGAATATTTTGAAAGACAGAACAAATAAATTTAACCCTAATATTGTTTTGCGGTATTTGTTTTAAGAGTAGATTTTATTTTATAAAACCTGTAAAAAGCATTTGATTTTTTTAGGATTTTGTTGTTGTAAAGGAATCTAAAAATTACAGTTATCCATTAATATTACCAATTAGATTTATAAAATGTAATAACTTGTATATTTATTATTAATATTAAGTTTAAAAATGAATAGCAAAAAAATTTATTAAGTTAGGAGAACGCTAAAGCAAAATATTATGTTTCATTGAAGTTACCATTGTGTATTGTGTCATTGAATACAGTCCGTTTACATTCAATGATTGTGTTTTGCTAGATTAATATCTAGACATATTATTTGATAAGTTAGGTTTATTGCACTTTAATTACTTATTTTGTTCATAGTAATTATTTACAGTTTGTTCAGTTACATTAAATTTAAACTTAGTAACAAACCTACCAAATTACATTTAATAAAACCACTTTTATTTAATGCACAAATCGTACAATGTAGTTTAATTTAATATTTCACAAATTTTCAAACATTTAATTGGATTATATAAAATTAGTAAATAGTTAAAGTTTTTGTAAATTTTAAAACTTTCCATATTACAAAATTAAAATTATTACAATAATTGTGGGTATTAAAAGCATGAAAACAATTTCTGTTATTGTACCAAACTTAAAAATCATGTATAATGTTTTCTCTTCGTTTTTGTTTTAATTATGAAAATCTGTTCGAAAATTTACGACAAATTAACATAGCTGTTTTTTTAATTAACAATATAACCTGAAACTTATTATAGCCTATCAGCTACTCAATGAAATCAAGCGATCGTTACAAATTAATATCATCTTCTTCTTCTTCTTCCAATGGCTCCTTTTGGTTCACACCATTTTCGATCTTGCCTCCCAAAACAATGCAGGAAATTCCCTTCTTCCTTGCTTCTTGGGAGGCGTTTGCCAGCGCTGTTGATCGTTTAGCACTACCCAGGGGACACGTACAGCTTAAAGTATGCTGCGGACGCGATCAACATTGTTCCCCAAATTAATATAGAACAACTTATCTGTTACTATTAACTGTTTATAAAAATTAAATTAGCTATTCATGTCATATATTTACATCGGTCAAAACTATTCGTAGTTTCCGTAGTGTAGTGATTATCTCGTGCGCCTCATATGCGCAAGGTCCCCGGTTCGATCCCGGGAGGAAACGAAGAAAATTTTAATTACAATTAATTTAATACAAGACGTAAGTCACGCAAAATATACTATTTATCAGCAAAATATACTATTATATGTCAATATAAATTTGCGCACACCCATCACGCAACATCCAGCATCACAAACAGCCCTAAAGCATGATATATTTAAAAAACGAAACAATATTTGCAGAATTTAGAAATGAAATCGTTGATTTAGTTGCAAAGTCAAGACTAAATTATTTGATAAAATGAAAAAAATACATAACAATATTTAATAGTATTAAAAATTAAAAGGTAGCACAAGACTATCACAGAGGAATATTGTCTGTGGACAAAAGAAGAACAATAAGAAGAAAAAAAATGAAAAAGTAAAAACCAAAAATAAAAAGACGAATGGAAGAAAATGAAAAAAATAGAAGATATCAAAGAAGATTTATCATTTATTCTATCAAAAGATACAGGCACAAAAATATATCTGACACCATTCCTTAGCAAGCATTTTTTTTTAAGTATATATTTTTACGTTTTTTGAAATATACGCATGCATCAGACGCACAGATATAAACTAAATAAAGAAACATAGCTTAGTAACAAACTCAGCGATATCATCCCCACAAGGCTCAGGGGATACGGGCCACTCACGTCTTTACAAAATCCAATTGAATTTCGCCCAGGGTGTAATTGAATTTTGGTAGCGTCACTTCTTTCCTAAATTTTGCCGCGTCTTTTTCTGAATACAACGAAAATTACATTTCCGATGCGGCAGGATTCAGTAACAGTCTGAAGATAAATACAGGCTTGTATGAAATGTATCTAATTCTGTTATGTGCTACAATTTTAAACTTATAAAAACGGTGGCTAGGCGACTTTGTTAGAGGTTTTGAGGTTTTTCGCTGTGAACTTGGTTTTTTTTGAGTGAATACTGCTAAGTATTGTTACTTGTAGCATACACTATTTGACTATACACAAATTTGTAGTAGAAGAATTAGACAAATAGATAAAATAATTTTATATACAATATGTATATATGCATTTATTAATGGACATTATTACAGATTTATTCCATGATTTACTGACAAGTCTTTTCTTCTGTTGAAATGTACTTAATTTGTGAGTTTTAAATCTGTTTTTAAATAATTGATTCATATAATAAAGGTTACAATTTAATAGTAATAATTACACTGATAATGACGACGACGACTATGACGTCGACAATGATAATGATGATGATGATAATGACGACGACGACGAAAATGATGATGATGATGATAATGACGACGACGGCGACGACGACGAAAATGATGATGATGATGATAATGACGACGACAACGGCAATGATAATGATGATGATGATAATGACGACGACAATAATGATAACGATGATGATGATAATAACGACGTTGACGACGACGGTAATGATGATGATGATGATGATAATGACGACGACGACAACGACGACGATAATGATGATGGTAATGACGACGACGACGACGACGACAACGATAATGATGATGATGATGATGATAATGACGACGACGACGACAACGATAGTGATGATGATGATAATGACGACGACGACGACAATGATAATGATGATGATGATGATGATGACGACGACAACGACAATGATAATGATGATGATGATAATGACGACGACAACGACAATGATGATGATGACGACGACGACGACGACGACAACGATAGTGATGATGATGATAATGACGACGACGACGAAAATGATGATGATGATGATAATGACGACGACGACGACGACGACGAAAATGATGATGATGATGATAATAACGACGACAACGGCAATGATAATGATGATGATGATAATGACAACGACGACGACGACAACGAAAATGATGATGATGATGATAATGACGACGACAACAATGATAACGATGATGATGATAATAACGACGTTGACGACGACGGTAATGATAATGATGATGATGATAATGACGACGACGACAACGACGACGATAATGATGATGGTAATGACGACGACGACGACAACGATAGTGATGATGATGATGATAATGACGACGACGACGACAATGATAATGATGATGATGATGATGATGATGATGATGATGATGATGACGACAACGACAATGATAATGATGATGATGATAATGACGACGACGACGACAACGAAAATTATGATGATGATGATAATGACGACGACAACAATGATAACGATGATGATGATAATAACGACGTTGACGACGACGGTAATGATAATGATGATGATGATAATGACGACGACGACAACGACGACGATAATGATGATGGTAATGACGACGACGACGACGACGACGACAACGATAGTGATGATGATGATGATAATGACGACGACAACGACAATGATAATGATGATGATGATGATGATGATGATGATGACGACGACAACGACAATGATAATGATGATGACGATAATGACGACGACAACGACAATGATGATGATGACGACGACGACGACAATGATGATGATGGTGATGATGATAATGACGACGACGACGACGACGACAACGATAGTGATGATGATGATGATGATGATGATAATGACGACGACGACGACGACAACGATAGTGATGATGATAATGACGACAACGACAATGATGATGATGATGATGATGTTGGTGATAATGACGACGATAACGATATTGATGATGATGATGATGATAATGACGACGACGACAACGATAGTGATGATGATGATGATAATGACGACGACGACGACAATGATAATGATGATGATGATGATGATGATGAAGACGATGATGATGATGATATTGTGTCTCAAAATAACTTCTAGTTTATTAAGCATGACATACGAAATGGTTTTCAACGAAAAGGTATTATTTCACAATTACAGTTTTGGGTTTTAGAAAAAGTGTTTTTATAGATATTTATTTAGTATTTAAAAAATGTCATGTTAAAATTACCGTAACATTTTTAAGTCAATTTTTTTTCATTTTTTTCTTTTTAAATTAATGAATGTGTAACAGTATTAATTGTTTTGAATCTAACAAGTAATTACGTTATGAAGAAATACTAATTAGTGAAAACGTAGGCAGCGATATTTAAAAACGAATTTAGTTTAATTAGAAGGCATATTTTGTAATAACTAAATTCTTTTCTCGTAAAGTTTTCAGAACAATAAATTAAAGTTGAAAAAACTGACATTTTTGTACCGCAACAAATATTCAAGGCTTTGAGAAATAAGGGGTTATAATATCTGCTTGTTGGCAGAGTGTGCCGTTTATCTATGGGCAAGCGTCCAACAAAGGGAGATTGTGTGTTTTTAGCATTTCCACTCAGATAACAAACACTAGGTGTGGGCCTAGCCTCTAAATCCAGACCATCGCCAGAATTATCTTTGCCAAATCCGATTGAAAAATATACTACTATACTACTTCGTTTTAAGTATTAATTTATTTAGCGGAATTTATAAATTCTGTGTCTGTCTTTTTTCAGTTGTGTTTATTGAAAAGAAATTATAATAATGAATTATTGTGACTTATAAGTGAAACAACCACTGCACGTAGCTGATTTGCTAACGTGATGGATAAAATTTTCAAAAAAAGTTTCAATTAACATAATATTTTATTTTAATCTTTAAGAGTTTTTGATTTAACAATCGTAACCAACATTAAAATTTGCCATCAAGTTAATGTTTGCATTTAAAAAAGAATTTGCAAGTTTACAGCTTTATAATAATATACAAATTTCAACATTGGTTAAGAAGCTTAAATTACATTTTTTGAAAGTGTAAGATTAAATAGTTAAAACTTTTTTTAAGATTTAGCGGTCTTGGCCAACCTATTATTGGAACTATTTTTGTGCTAACTTTGAATCCAATTTGCAGAAATAAACGTATTATTAAGCTAAACGTTGTACGAAATAAACGTAAAAGCTATTATAAAAATCGATTTTGGTACCAAATGTGAATCAAATAAGAATAAAATAGCGAGGGAGTGCGCTTTCTCACTCTGTCTCTCTCTTCCTGTCTTTAAAAAAAACTAAATAACTATTTTGTGTTTCCTTTTGCTGTGGACGATAAGTCTATAAATACTTTTTTAACGGTGTTGCAAGGGATTTCTTGCCACACGCATTTGTCTTTTAATTTTACTTTAGTTAAGGATGTAGATGTTTTTAAAACAATCAGTAGACTAACCAATTCTGACGGTACATTTGGGATATCACTTAGATTCACCATGAGTACTAGTGCACATACGATGTGTGTTCAGAAAGTAACGAGAATTAAAATTTTTTGAACATAATATTTATTTATTCTTCTACATTGATGTTGTCGCCTTCAAAATAGTCCCCATTGGAGATTAAGCACTTGTGCCAGCGCTTCTTCCAATCCTCGAAACACTTCTCAAACTCGATCTTTGAGATAGCCTCTAGTTCTTTCAGCGATGCGCTTTTAATGTCATCTACGGCTGTAAAACGACGGCCCTTTAAGGTTCTCTTTATTTTTGGAAATAGGCAAAAGTCACACGGAGCCTTGTCTGGCGAATATGGAGGTTCGGGCATCTTTACAGTACTGTTTTTAGCCAAAAATTTACGAACAAGCAATGAAGTTGGTGCATTATCTTGGTGCAAAAGCGTCGAATTGTTTTTCCACAGATCCGGGCGTTTTTTCGGATTGCTTCACGCAAACGGCATTGAACTTGTAGGTAGTACTCCTTATTGACCGTTTCACCTGGTGGCAGGTGAAAGTTGCAAGATGCACTATACCATTAATATCGAAGAACACAGTGAGCATAACCTTCACGTTCGACCGCATTTGTCTTTTCGGTCTTGACGAGCCAGAACTGGGATGATTCAGCCTTAGTTTCGACGTTATATCCTTTAACCCATGTTTCGTCACCTGTTATAATATATTTCAGTAATTCTACATCGTCGTTGACTTCATTTAGTAACTCCTGAGTAATTTCCATTCGCCGTTGTTTTTTTGTTCAAAATTCAACAATTTTGGAACGAATTTTGCTGGAACGCGTTTCATACATAAAACATTAGAAACAATGTCATGACATGATCCAATCGATATGCCAACATCATCAGCGACCTCTCTAATTGTAATTCGGCCATTGTTCATAACCATTTGTTTCACTTTTCCACGTTTTCATCGGTTGTTGATGTGCTGGGGCGTCCAGGGCGTTCGTCATCTTCAACATCTTCACGGCCTTTTTGGAAACACTTATACTACTCGTAAACTTTTGCTTTAATCATAGCAGACTCACCATAAGCCTTTTGTTAACATTTCACACACTTTGTTACACTTTATTCCATTTTTTACGCAAAATTTGATACAAATTCTTTGATCCATTTCTTTTAACAAACGAAAATCGCCGTGCTCATAAAAACACGTCTAACCTTAATGGCTGTAGCAGACAAAGTAAACAATGAAAACAGCTGGATTTTTATCATACTTCAAGGGCATGTACACCAACATAATAAAAAATATGTTTGACAATCGGACTCTCCAAGCCAGCGAAATTTAAAAATTCTCGTTACTTTCTGAACACACCTCGTACATTGTCTTTTATTACAAAGTTATTCAGTGTATCGTTAGAAACTGACATTTTCCCGCTTGCGTGTTTAACGCGCCCTGTTGGGAAACATTCAAATCTAAAATCATTCAAATTTTCGACCTGTAAGTATTGCACCTGCTTTATCTAAATATCGCTAATGAATTTTGCATCAACAATTAACATATTACCTTGAAATAAGCAAAGTACTTAGCACTTTCCAATCTGGATTTCGTTCAAGTCGCAGTACCACTGAAACACTTCTTTACGTTACTGATGAAATAACGTTGGTTATGGATTTAACGTACTATCTTCACTTTATCTGATTCTAAAGCGTTCGATTGTGTTAATCATCCATTGCTTTTAGTAAAGTTAAGAAATATAGGACTGTCTCCTTTATGCACTGCATGGGTATAATCTTATCTTTCTGAAAGATTCTGATCTCTTTGTACTGGGGAGAATAGCCTGTCCGGGAAGCTTTCAGCACCGGTATGTTCCAAGGGTAAGTGTTGGGTCCCGTTATTCTTTAGTATCTACATAAAGATGTGCATAGTGTGCTAAAAACTTGTAAATTTCATTTATACACTAACGAATTTCAAATATATTTACGCTTTAAAGCGTGTGAATTTGAAAGAGCTCTGGAGTGTATGAACAATAAACAAAATATTACAGTATGAGCCTCAAAACATGGAGTGTAAATCAATAATTAAAAAAACGCATCCAATTGTTTTTGACTATTCCTCGACTACGAACAAAACTGGCATACGTATCTTTCCTAAAGTTCAGTTTAACACAAAACCTTTAACTAATTATTGATTTTAAACTGACTTGTAGTGACTATGTCGCTGAAAATTGTGAGGGGATGTGTAATAGCTTAGAGATTTATTAACTTAGAGATTCGTTTTCCCTTCGACGGTACCGTGTTATAAGTTAGAGATCGACCTGTGTAATAAGATAGAGGTTCCGTACTGTGTATTGACATAGAGACTGCAGTTCCGTCAAGTGTGTT
>CM040188.1:54757792-54810292 GCA_022606455.1 Callitettix versicolor | reverse complement strand
GGTAAATTATTTGGCTTTTGCGGATGACATGGCCTTACTAGCTAAGACATTGGAAGAAGCTAAGGAACAGACTCTTGAACTTCAGAAGCAAGCGTTAAAAATGTGTCTCAAAGTTTCATTTGAAAAGACTAAAATATTGACAAACATACAAAAACCACCAAAAAAGCTTCAAGTTGGAGAACAATACATTGAGATAGTAAAAGAATTCAAATATCTTGAGGAATGGATCAGCTGGAACGCCCTAAAGAAAAAAGCTATGGAATCTAGGAGAAATAAAGTTGAATTAGCCTTCCAACGTACCACGAACACATACAACAAGAAGTCCCTCTCCTGGAATACAAAGATAAGGCATTATCATAAGGTAATTAAACCAGAAGCCTTATATGCAGCTGAAACATTATCTCTCACAACCCAGGGCCCACTTGAAAGACTGGAGATCAAAGAAAGAAAGATATTACGAAAAATCTTAGGCCCGAAATTTCGTAACAACCAATTACTCCACATCAGTAATGAAACTCTTTACCAAAAAACTGAAACACTATCAGACACAACAAGAAAAAGGAGAATTGATTTTTATGGACACATCCTCCGAATGGACAAAAATAGACTAACCAAAAAAATATTTGACTTCTTTCTCAATAAAAGAGCCAAACCACTTTGGTTTACAGAAACGGAGAAAGACATAACAGAACTGCAGATCACTGACACTATGCTCAGGGACAGAACAGCCAAAACAATAACCAAGGACAAGAAGCAACGGTTCCAAGGCAAAGTCTAATCCAAGCGAACGATCGAAATCTCTGACAAAGAAAGAAAAGCAAGATCACAACGAATGAAGCAATACTGGGCTACGAGGAAGGCACAGAACATTAAAAAGTGATTGATTTAGTGTACCCCAAAGTTGGGTGAAACAAATAAAGAGATAATAATAATAATAATAATAATAATAATAATAATAATAATAATAATAATAATAATAATAATAATAATAATAATAATAATAATAATAATAATAGCCATAATAGTAATAACAATAACAACAACAACAACAACAACAACAACAACAACAACAACAACAACAACAATAACAATAATAATAATAATAATAATAATAATAATAATAATAATAATAATAATAATAATAATAATAATAAGGGATTCCAAGGAAGATAGCAGATGAAACCTGGTGTGAAGTGGTCCGAAGACAGAAAGAAGCTGCATAGAGAAAGGATGAGGGAATATTGGAGGGAACGGAAGAGAAAACAGCTAAGTGTGAAGAATTGAAATTGTCACGTGGTCCCTAGCACGCCTCATCGAAAGAATAATAATAATTATTATCATTATTATTATTAAGTATTATGTGTTGATGCATTGCAATACTGCTGTCCAGCTCATTTCATATCTCGCGGTCAGTTTCTTACCATAATTCGACTGAGCTACGCTACTAAAAATATCGAAGACATAATATTTGTTTAAAATATCAATTAATTGTTCCAGATTAATTATTATTTATAATATATTTCTTTACCTAAGCTAGTGGTTTGCGTGTAAACTGATATAAAAATAATTTTTTGCTAAAATTTTCAAGTTGAAAATGAAACATTAGTAGGCCTAGCTAAAACAAATACAGTAAATAACAGTATTTTCTTTTAAACAAAACTATTATTATTATGTTAATCAGATTGTGCTATGTATATTAACAACAGTCAAAAACACAAAGTTAACGTAACAAAATATAAATTACTTATACCATTGTTGGAAAAAAGTTTTAATTAACAAGTAACTTTTGTATACAATTTAAATAGGTTTGATACTGATGATATTTGGCTGATGAAAAAAGGTTCTCGTAAAAATATATTGTTCCCACGAAACGTTTTTCTATAAATCAATCAATGAATCTCCTACTAATTAAAGACTTTATTACTCAATTAAATGTTTTACGATTTATAAAATCATAGATTGAATGTTTTTCCCTACGATACATAGTTTACGAAAAAGTAAGTTTTTAAAAGTACTTTTAAATTTTTTATTTAAAGTTATAATTTTATGCATTTTTCCATACTTTATCTTTTCAGCAATGTTAAAAAGTATCCCACCTAAATGGATTTAATAAGTTTTTTTTGACTTTTAAAGAAAGGTTTTTAATTCTTGATTTGTTCATTAAATCTCTTTTCAAAAAAATATCAGCTGTATTTACGGTGCTTAGGCAAAATCAAGACCCTTATAAATTCGCACGCATCTGTTAGTTTGTAACGCCTTTTTTACTAGTAAACGATACGAGATCACTATAACCTTAAGCAAAAATTGTCTTTATAGTGACCCAAATCCAGGAAAAATATAGGGGTTGAAATAAACAAAAAATATAAGGGTAGTTGCGGGATAAAATCATAAGCGAAAATATTTTCATTAATCTAATATTAGGAAAAAGTTAAAGCCTATTCTCTACGAAAAACAACGGTTTTAGGATGTTTCGATATATTAATAATATTAATATTAATATATATTATTATTATTATTATTATTATTATCTGCGTATAGACCCTGTTGGATAACGCAAAGCACTCCGACTCATGTCTTGCTCCTTCTAATCCTCCACACCTTCCTCATCCTGTCCCCATGGATCCTCTTCCGCTCCTCCGTCCATTTTACCCCTGCTCTCTTTGGGATTTCATTCTCTGGGACCTTCCAACCGAGCATCTTTCTCCTGTATGCGTTCCTGTCTTCAACATCTGTTGAGTCTATTTCTGCGTCATGTAGGTCTATTCTGACTTGTGCGATCCACGACGTTGTTGATTTGACACCTTGTATATACTTAAGGATTCTGTTGGCAAGTCTCGTTGTTGGGAGTCTACTGATGTGTCCATAGAGCCGAAGCCTCCTTCTTCTGATATCTGCTGCCAGGTTCGATATCTTCTCTGTGGTCTTCCGGGAGTACAACCTGTATCCATCTTCTGTTAATCTCGTGCGAAGGATCTTCCTCAAGATTTTGCGTTCTTTCTTCAAAATATCCTCCATGGTAGCTTTTGTGTGGAGTGCTAGCGTCTCGCTTACATATAATACCTCCGGTTTTATGACTGTGTTGTAGTGTCTGATTTTTGTGTGCGTCGACATACATCTCCTATTGTAGATATCACGCGTTATACCAAGCGTCCTATATATATATATATATATATATATATATATATATATATATATATATATATATATATATATATATATATACATTTATATATATGCACTTGTATTTACGGACCTAAATAAAAGTGTGTACCGAAAAATCCACAAAAAGCTCTATAACGGAAGTTTCACTCAGATCGTTCTTTGGGAGTGTGAGTAAAAGTAGCATAGCCTACTTATACAAGTATAAAATACAAATATAAAATCATTATTATATTTGAGCATCAGATACGTTTTGAAAGCAACACTTAAATCGTACATGATTTCTTCTGATTTTTTTGCGGTCTAGTCAGCATCGCGGCAGTAAGGACGACACTGAAGTCAGAGTTCTAGTTCATAGTTAATTATTATATGCTATTCATTATAAGTGACAAAATACAATTACGAGTGAATGTTGTATTTTAGATTTAAAACACTGAAAAAAAGGTCACCAATACGTGCTTTAAAGGCATATGCTTGATCTTTTTTTTTTAGATATAAACTAAAAAAGTATTAATACAAACCTAACTGTGTTTTTTAAAAAAAAACAAATTAAAAAACCCGTTTCAGGGAAGTTCTGTAACAAAATAAAACCATACAATCCACCCACATTTCTGTTAAACTGTTTAGAATTAATTTTGTAACGTAGAATATCAATTAAAGGAAATGTTTAAACAAAGACTTACTTGTTCTTTTGTACTGGATCCAGCGAAGTAATTCAAGTTGAATAGTTTCTAGAAGACACAATAAATATTAAGTGTTGTGAGATGAAGTCAGTGCTAATTGCATTTCCATTCATTGCTATTATTAAAGTTTTTTAGGGCATTTTATTGATTTTATTTATAAGGTTATAAATTGACCTAATTTTTGCTTTACGTCGCTTAATTCACGAGAAAATTGAATTTAAAAATTGTTTTAAGACATTTTGTAGATTTTATTTGGACGGTTGTCGCAGATTGACGTCCTTTTCGCTCTGCAGTGCTTAGTTTACCATACAATTTTTTAAAAGTTAACCTTAAAAGTTTACATTTTTTACACATTTTACAAATTTTATTTATAAAGTCACAGTTCAATATATTTTTTAAGTAATTAGGATTATGACCTATTCTTCCCGTCAGTGGTCTATTCACTCACCTCGTAAAGGCTACCGCAGTTTCGAAACTCTATCGTTTCATCTTCAGGCCGTGATACAATATGTTAAATACCTCTGTCGAGGTTGTCACAAAGTCAAACAAAACACTAAAAACATACATCACAAACGCTGAGCACAATTACACGATTAAAATATGTACGATGAAATTCGGCTTGGCCAAACGACTCGTACGTCGTTACATTCCGGACTGCGGAGTTTTCATCAGGTATAGCGCGCCCGTCATTGTTATCAGTTAGTGTGCGTCTGTTGGTTTATGTTACTCAAATCACTTACCCTTAGAGCCATGTCATATATTAAATCTGATTTAAATGAAAGTTTTTCATTGACGATATTGCGAGAGTCTGATTTTTTGCTCATTTAAATTTCAAACTCTTCAATCGCATCCATGTAACTGCTTTTATGACATAAATGTAATATTTCCATGTTGGTATGGGTGTCTTCGAATTTACGGTTTTTGTCCGTAAGATGTTCTGCGAAAACCGAGTTTGTCGATAATGCACTTCTGGGTATGTGTTCTTTAAATCTTTTCTTAAAAGAGCGAGATGTCTGACCGATATAGAAGCTTAGGCAATCACTACATTTCATTTTGCATATGCCAGTTTTTTCAAAGTTATCTCCACCTGTATTTGCAACTGGCTTCTTTAATAATGTTGACAACTTATTAATTGTTCTGAAAGAGACATTTATATTTTCTTTGGCTAATTCTTTTTTTAGGGCGTGGCTTAAAGTTGAACCATATTCCGTAGAGATGTACGTTTGTTTATCAGGATCGATTATTTTGTTTTTGTTAAGTTTTTGCCTTTTTTTTGCTTAAGTTCTAAATTTACGTCCTTTTCAAACTTTCGCGCTTAGTTAGACGAGATAAGTGAATTTAAAGTTTCTAAATTTTATTTATAAAGTAACAGATTGGCGTTGTTTTCGTCCTAAAACGCTTAGTTTACGGGAAAATTTAGCTTGGAATATTTTTTTAGAGTATTCCGTAAATGTTATTCATAAAGTCACAGATTAAAGTCCTTTTCGTTCTACGACGCTTAGTTTACACAAAATTGCGTTCAAAGTTTTTAAGATATTTGGTAAATTTTAATAATAAGGTGACAGATTGACTCTCTGTAACGCTTAACAAAAATTGAATTAACAAAACTGTATTTGGTTTCAAGTGAAAAGAGTTTTTGAAGCTAAGTTATTGATGTCAGTGAGCCCTCTGTAAATCACAGATCAGTAGCCTACAGCCTATTTGTACCAATACACAAAAAGTAGAAGAGTTTATATTGTAAATCATACTTTGAAGCAGAGATTGTGGCTCAATATATAATGTTTGACATTTTGACATTTCAATCACAAGAACCACAAAGTAAGGTTAGAAAGACTTTATACACAGTTGGGCTGCAAAGATTTATTTGTAAACTTTTCTCTAAAGACAAAAAGAGTTTTATCATTGACGTGCCTTCCAGTAAAATATGCATTAATAAACAATATTAGTCATTTGATAACGTCATGTATTACCGAAATAAAGTATCCAACAAATCAACGTCAACTGAAAAATTGTTACTATGTTGAGTATAATGATCTGCCTTCCCTAGCTTCGTCAATTCTACTTTTGTTGACGCGTTTCGGAGAACCTCCATCTTCAAAAAATATGTCTATACTGGTCACCAATATTTTGGCCTGTCCTATTTATAATTTTCTATCTCCACCTCGTACCCCTCCTCTATTCAACACGTGTACATTAAATCTGATGTGCTCGCTTCTGATTGGCTCTTCAAAATCATACGTTTTCGCTCGCTTCTGATTGGCTCCTGTCAAACTTTTTCTTCAACGGTCGTCCCTCCTGTTAATTTCTGAAAATATCGTCGCAAGCAAATATTACGTTTAAAATCTAAAAATTAAAAAAAAAATTCAAAAATTAACAGGAGGGACGACTGTTGAAGAGAAAGTTTGAAAGGAACCAATCAGAAGCGAGCGAAAACGTTTGATTTTGAAGAGCCAATCAGAAGCGACACGTCAGGTTTAATGTACACGTGTTGAATAGAAGAGGGGTAGGAGGTGGAGATAGAAAATTATAAATAGGACGGGCTATAATTTTGTTGACCAGTATAGATATAGTTTTTGAAGATGGAGGTTCTCCGAAACGCGTCAACGAAAGTAGAATTGACGAAGCTAGGGAAGGCAGATCATACTCAACATAGTTACAATAATACTAGCATAAAAGAAGAAGAATATAAAAAGAAAAATTGTTAATTTTTTGTTTGTTGTAAAACCTAATTGTGTTCATTATGACAAATCCATTAAAAGTTTCAGTATATTTTAGTTAATGTATTCTGAACAAAGTTAAATATAATTTTGTAAAACAAATTACACTTTTGATGGATTATAAACAAAGTATAAATTTAAGCTATTTTTCATAATAAAATTGTAAACTATATTTTGTTATTTACAATTCTATATTTGTATTTATAACATCGGATAATCTACACACAAAGTTAGTTTATTCTAAACAAAATGTAAACATACATTTTGAAAAAGAAATTACACTTTTGGTGAAGTGTAATTTACTTACTATACATCAGTAAAGTATGTATAGAAATATATGATAATTTCGGATTTTTAAAGCTTAATGTCTTCATTATCCAGAATGAGCTATGCTTATGTATCTTAGAACGGAGCAAAACAAACTCTGTTTTAAATAACTCTATTTTATTTCATTTTCAGACAAATTAACATTTTGAAATATTTATTTTTAACGAATTTACATTGGAAAAATGAACTTATATACCAGCCAACATGGTAACATCCGGACCTGCGGCCTTAAAATGAGCACTGATCCTAAACTCTAAATCAATTTTTGATGGATCGTTAAGATTTTTATTTATAAATATGTTAGCACGCTCACGTTTGCAAATTTTGGTCCTATTTGACTCAAACATTGTACAAAATATTCACTATAGTAATAGCTTGGACAGGTTTGTTAACCAGCAAAATTCGTTCAACAGTTTCAAAATTGCAGCCATTCCAAATCTTTAACAATTTTAACTTTTCTCATATTTTTTTAAAAATCCGATTTTAACATCGAAATTAGCGTTAAATATTGCATACATTAGGATTTTGAATTTCAGAAATTCGTAGAAATTCAAAAATATAATTTAACTGCGCTCGGAGTTCATGTTTTCAATCTAATTTGAAAATTAGATTGTATGTACAGAAATCAATTATGATGGTGTAATCAGAATTTCAAAAAGGGCAAGATAAAGAATAATACTTTTGGAATTCGCTTTTATTACCTAAGCGAGACAGCGTGTCGCGATTTTTTAAAAATATTATATTTCACTTTACTTTTAAATTTGATATTTCTGACTTAAAAAAATACAATTTGACAGTAGACAAATGTTTTCACGTTAAGTAAAAATAGTTTTACAATTTTTCCAAGTAATGGCGAATGATTGAAATAAAGATATTTTTAATGAACTCGTTATTCGTCTGCACCCATTGTTGCAACTTTGAAAATTTCGGAAGTTTTCGATGGATCTAAATGACCCAAAATCAGGGTGTTATTGAAACGAAGTTATGCAGACCTGTACTCGCGCACGAAGCTAAGTACATCACATCTTGCCAGGCTGATACAGGAAAATGCGCAATTACTTAAGAAAAAATGTATGGATTACGCCAAATGAAATTAGCCATCCGAAAATTGCTTAGAAAAGCTGAAGACAGAAGCAGTAAGAGAAGTTCGTGGTAGATGCCGCGGCTCTGTATGTGCTATCGATGAAATTGAAGGAAGTTTGTCAAAAACTGACAAATGGGTTAGCATACAAATTTGGTTTATAATGTTTATAATACATGGTTATATATAAAGTTTATAGAGCCGCCTCGGTGGCCCAGTTAATAGCGTACTTTCACCCCAAGGACCCGGGTTCGATTTCCGGCCAGGGCTTGGCATTTTCATACGCTATAAATCATCCCATCGTCTGCATTAGTCCAAGTGTGTACAATAGTCGGACGTTAAATACAAAAAAAAAAAAAATTAGAATAAAAAAAAAAATAAATAAATGTTTTTGTAATACAAATATGGTATATTCAAATATCTTGGGGAATAGATCAGCTGGAACGCCCTAGAGAAAAAATCTGTGGAACTAGGAGAAATAAAGTTGAATTAGCCTTACAACTTACCAAAGACACATAGAACAAGAAGTCTCTCTCCTGGAATACAAAGATAAGGCATTATCATACAGTAATTAAACCAGAAGCCTTATATACGGCTGAAACATTATCTCTCACAACCCAGGGCCCACTTGAAAGGCTGGAGATCAAAGAAAGAAAGATATTACGAAAAATCTTAGTCCCCAAATTCCGTAACAACCAATTACTTCAAATCAGGAATGAAACTCTTTACCAAAAAACTGAAACACTATCAGACACAATAAGAAAAAGGAAAATTGATTTTTATGGGCACATCCTCCGAATGAACAAAAATAGACTAACCAAAAAAAATATTTGACTACTTTCACAATAAAAGAGCCAAACCATTTTGGTTTAGAGAAACGGAGAAAGACCGCTTAAAAAAATATTTTAAATTTTGTATGTGAAAACAGTATATCTCATACGTGATTAGGTCCGAGCCAAAATATCCATCAAGTTTTTTCACAATCTTTAGAATGCATGTGTTTAAAACTTTAAGAGTTTTAATAGCTCTAACTGTACATCAATAGCCGCCAACTGAAGAGATATCTTCCGCTTTCTAGAAGAAAGGTTCTGGTTTCTAAAGAAAAGTAATGGTGGTCACATTAAACATCTGTGAGTAGCAAATATTAAACTTTGCTGTTATGATTTTAGATACAAATTTATTTCTATAAAAACCTAATAAAAGCAAGTGGCAGTCTTAGGACTAGACGACAGAATTTTTATACATTAATTGCTATAGAAATTGTCATATATGTTCATAACATTGTAGAATTTTTGATATATCAATATAATTAATTTTTAGTACCTAATTATGAGTTAACAGACATTAATAGTTCAATAAATAATTCTATTTAAATCGACTATAAATTTTCATTTTACAATCTGCGAGACAAAACCAAAATAACAAATTAAAGACCTTTTTATTAATTTTAAAATTGTAAATTTAGAAAATATGAGCTAGTAAACATTAACTCTACAATAAACAGTTTGCACATTTGGTTTTATATTTGACTATCAAATTAATTGTAGTATACAAATAAGAAATTGATAATTTGTAAATTAAAATCGGTAATGTTAGCCTAGTTTTAATATCTATCGGCACCCGTAACTCCCAAAGATAATTATTAAAGTAAAATTAAATTGTCATATGTAAGATCTTTTTTATGGTATAGGTCCTAATCGCTACATCAGTTAATAAATATGCGTTATGGCGTATACGCTATATACGATGACTCAACGTATACAGCTCGAGCGTGACGCCAAACCAATGCTTTTTACTCATAAAAAAGTACTATTACGCGCCTAAAGATGCAACGCTTCAAAAATATAAAAGCCGCCTCGGTGGTCTAGTGGATAGCGTACTAGGCTTTCACCCCGAGGACCCGGGTTCGATTCCCTGCGAGGGCTTGGCATTTTCATACGCTAAATCATTCCATCGTCTGCATTAGCCCAAGTGTGCACAATAGTCGGACGTTAAACACAAAAAAAAAATCAAAAATATAAAACAATCTTCTAAATTAGTTGGTTAAGTTTCAAAAAAATACTACAATGTTTAAAATTAGAACTTGCTTTTGAAATATGCAGTACAATCTACCAACATTAATCTTAAAATGAGCACTGATCCTAAACTCTAAATCAATTTTTGAGGGGGATCGTTAAGATTTTTATTTATAAATATGTTAGCACGCTCACGTTTGCTTTTGGATTTATCTTTGAATTAAAAATAAGTTTGTTTAATTTTGTTTATTAACTTAATGGAATTTGGTTATTCTTATGAAAGATTAGTCCTATAACACAAATCATTAAACAATAAGTGTAGTTTTTAATGGTACCATATTTTTTAAAGTTTTTTTCAGCAATATTAATGATCTCTCGAAAAACAAAGACCATATTATCGAATGTCTTAGTTTAAATATAAAAGTCATAACTTATTGAACCATTTGAGTTATTTTACAATAGTAACATGTTAGTTTTATTTTTAAAAATAAACTTTGATATAAACTGGATTGCCATTTATTCGCAGTGGTCTTGTTATCAAAGAATGTTAAAAACAAAATGGTGGGACAAGATAAGCCTTAAAATTTGCAGTTTAATGGCTTCATTATACACAGAAGTATCGACCGAAACTTCGAGAAAGCCGTAAAGACTTCCGTTGCTTCAGGTAAGCAGGCAAATTACGTGTAATGAACCTTGTGCAGCTCCCGCACAATGGTGAGGATGATTACAGGCTTGACACCAATGAAACTCAGTTTGGCTTTGTTGATCGTAATTTTATGGGTAGTGTAATTAAACTTTTCTGTTTTATCTTTGACTTCGGTGATTGTTGTCTCGTTAAGTATCAAAGTTTTAACACGGACTATATTATACGTTATAATTTTAAATAGTGTAGTTTAAATTAGAATTTTAATTTGTGACTAATGAACCTCATTAGAGGTAAATGTAACACACAGTTCAATGTACTGCTAAAGATTTACTGGAGGTGGGTACATCGAGCAGAGAAAGCCGGTGCAGTCAGTTGGTAGTTTTTCATTAGTTATTTAGCGGATTTTGCATGCTGTTTTCGATTATAAAATTACAATTTTACAAAAAAAAAACGAGAATGTTATTTTCAGAATTTGAATGTTTGCCATCTTAAAAATTATTACTTACGAATAATATTACTTGTTACAAATGACGTGAGTTTGTCTAATTTGTAGTTGAAAAGATGCTCACCATGTTCCTGAGTCTAGTTATTGAAGTAATTCTAACGTGCCCTCTTCCCAGTTGAATACTAGGTTATGTAGTTCTCGTTGATGGTCATGCAACTTGTGTATTTATTTATTAGTTTGAGGTGGATTTAATTTAGGTTCTGTAACATAACTTTTTGTATATGTTGTTTATGCACCTCTAGCATCCAATAAGGGATGCTTCCCCTCCGCTGTCTCAGAAAATACAATATTTGTCAATAATTCACTGTTCATCACACTTAACCACGATTTTTTCACAGAACTCATCTCATACACATACACACACACACACACACACACACACACACATATATATATATATATATATATATATATATATATATATATATATATAGAGAGAGAGAGAGAGAGAGATATATATATATATATATATATATATATATATATATAATTATTATTATTATTATTATTTGCGTATAGACCCTGTTAGATCACGCAAAGCACTCCAACTCATGTCTTGTTCCTTCTAATCCTCCACACCTCCCTCATCCTGTCCCCATGGATCCTCTTCCGCTCCTCCGTCCATTTTACCCCTGCTCTCTTTGAGATTTCATTCTCTGGGACCTTCCAACCGAGCATCTTTCTCCTGTATGCGTTCCTGTCTTCAACGTCTGTTGAGTCTATTTCTGCGTCATGTAGGTCTATTCTGACTTGTGTGATCCACGACGTTGTTGATTTGGATTTGACTCCTTGGATATACTTAAGGATTCTGTTGGCAAGTCTCGTTGTTGGGAGTCTACTGATGTGTCCATAGAACCGAAGCCTCCTTCTTCTGATATCTGCTGCCAGGTTCGATATCTTCTCTGTGGTCTTCCGGGTATTTATATATATATATATTTATATATATATATATATATATATATATATATATATATATAGAGAGAGAGAGAGAGAGAGAGAGAGAATATATCCTGAACTGGTCGTAATTTAGAAATTATTAGCGTAAGATTGAGCAAAGGGCAATAGGTAGATGGAAAATTACGAAAGCATTCACTTTGTTAAAACTGCCAATAGTTTGTCACTGAATGCTAACTTACCTTGTAAAGGTTACTGCGGTTTCGAAACTTCACTGTTTCATCTTCAGGCTATAATAAAAATGGTCAAGTCCCTCTGTCGAGTTTTTTTTATATCGGTCAGACATCTCGGTCCTTCAAAAAGAGATTTAGTGAACACACACCTAGAAGAAAATTATTTACAAACTAGGCTTTCGCCGAACATCTTATGGATAAAAACCATAAACACGAAGACATCCACACCAACATGGAGATATTACGTTTACGTAATAAAAGCAAATTGTATGGATGCGATTGAAGAGTTTGAGATCTATAAGAACAAAGATTAGACTCTCATAACATCCTCAATGGCAAACTTTCATTTGAATCCAATTTAATATATAACATGGCTGGTTTAAGTAAATATTATAAACCAAGAAACGCACCTCAACTGGTAACACTGACGGAAGTGCTAGTCTCGATGAACTTCACAGTTTGGATTGTAACGACATACGGGTTACGCGGTAGTGTTTGGTCAAAGCAAATCTTACCGTTGTGCGTTTTAATAAAAATCGTGTAATTGTGTTTTGTGTTGTAAAGTGTATTTTATATGTTTTGTTAACTTCGCGACGACTTCGACAGAGCGGTTTAACGATTTCTACTAGGGCCTGAAGATAAAACAGTGAAGTATCGAAACCGCAGTAACCTTTACAAGGTAAGTTGAAGAGAAACAGGTTCTATATCAGCGTTCAGTGACAAACTATTGGCAGTTTTAACAATGTGAATGCTTGTTCAAAGGTCCATCTACCTATTGGCTTGAAGATAAAACAGTTAAGTATCGAAACCGCAGTAACCTTTACAAGGTAAGTTGAAGAGAAACAGGTTCTATATCAGCGTTCAGTGACAAACTATTGGCAGTTTTAACAATGTGAATGCTTGTTCAAAGGTCCATCTACCTATTGGCCTGAAGATAAAACAGTGAAGTATCGAAACCGCAGTAACCTTTACAAGGTAAGTTGAAGAGAAACAGGTTCTATATCAGCGTTCAGTGACAAACTATTGGCAGTTTTAACAATGTGAATGATTGTTCAAAGGTCTATCTACCTATTGGCCTGAAGATAAAACAGTGAAGTATTGAAACCGCAGTAACCTTTACAAGGTAAGTTGAAGAGAAACAGGTTCTATATCAGCGTTCAGTGACAAACTATTGGCAGTTTTAACAATGTGAATGATTGTTCAAAGGTCCATCTACCTATTGGCCTGAAGATAAAACAGTGAAGTATCGAAACCGCAGTAACCTTTACAAGGTAAGTTGAAGAGAAACAGGTTCTATATCAGCGTTCAGTGACAAACTATTGGCAGTTTTAACAATGTGAATGCTTGTTCAAAGGTCTATCTACCTATTGGCCTGAAGATAAAACAGTGAAGTATCGAAACCGCAGTAACCTTTACAAGGTAAGTTGAAGAGAAACAGGTTCTGTATCAGCGTTCAGTGACAAACTATTGGCAGTTTTAACAATGTGAATGCTTGTTCAAAGGTCTATCTACCTATTGGCCTGAAGATAAAACAGTGAAGTATCGAAACCGCAGTAACCTTTACAAGGTAAGTTGAAGAGAAACAGGTTCTGTATCAGCGTTCAGTGACAAACTATTGGCAGTTTTAACAATGTGAATGCTTGTTCAAAGGTCCATCTACCTATTGGCCTGAAGATAAAACAGTGAAGTATCGAAACCGCAGTAACCTTTACAAGGTAAGTTGAAGAGAAACAGGTTCTATATCAGCGTTCAGTGACAAACTATTGGCAGTTTTAACAATGTGAATGATTGTTCAAAGGTCTATCTACCTATTGGCCTGAAGATAAAACAGTGAAGTATCGAAACCGCAGTAACCTTTACAAGGTAAGTTGAAGAGAAACAGGTTCTATATCAGCGTTCAGTGACAAACTATTGGCAGTTTTAACAATGTGAATGCTTGTTCAAAGGTCTATCTACCTATTGGCCTGAAGATAAAACAGTGAAGTATCGAAACCGCAGTAACCTTTACAAGGTAAGTTGAAGAGAAACAGGTTCTGTATCAGCGTTCAGTGACAAACTATTGGCAGTTTTAACAATGTGAATGCTTGTTCAAAGGTCCATCTACCTATTGGCCTGAAGATAAAACAGTGAAGTATCGAAACCGCAGTAACCTTTACAAGGTAAGTTGAAGAGAAACAGGTTCTGTATCAGCGTTCAGTGACAAACTATTGGCAGTTTTAACAATGTGAATGCTTGTTCATAGGTATGCTATTGGCCTGAAGATAAAACAGTGAAGTATCGAAACCGCGAAACTTTGAGAGGTGACTTAAACCACTAGAGGGTAGAAAATAGGTTAATCCTAATTATTTAAATATGTAGTCCGGTGGCTATGTTGCAATGCCATTATATTAGTTTATACATTTTTGTTTATCTTACTTTGTTAAGTCACTAGATGTATTTTTAAGGCTAATATACAGAACGCGTTGTTTTCAGTTTGGCTACCACCCCTCGAAGGGATGATCAGGTAACGCAGGTGTTTTATTAGACGGTTCTGGGGAAGGGAAAGGAAGGGGTTTGGCTTTATTACCTATTCAGTGTCACTTCTGTTTAGTATCCCTTTGAAGATGTACCTAAATGTACATTCACGTCAAATAGTTTAATATTTATTTTGTAGTTATTAAATTATGTCCTTTTCATTTTGCGGTTAAGGGATTTCTTTTTATATTTGTTGACGCGGCCATATTGCTCCTTGCATAATTGTATTCTTCCATCAAAGTTAATTCTTGTAAACTTGTAAACTTTGATCAGCTGTAAAGTTTTACTGACAGAAGTTAAAATGTGACAATTAATTCCGAAAGAGGCTTTCACAAATGCGGTTTCAGGGTTTTACCACTAAATCACGTACTGACAAAGTGTTCAGGGTCAACATTTTGAGCATATGTTCTAAAGTGTTTGTTCATTCTTTTCATCTTACTTTTAAAAATGATTCGTTAGGAATTTTGAAAAGCTACCGTTCTTGAAAGGGAGATCTTTTGAGATCGAGATTGTGGCATTCTTGTTGCGAAAAATAGACCTTTAAAATGACACATTACTCACCACAGAATTTCATTTAACATATTTCATGGACTTCACTAGCGCCGTTCCCAATATGCGGGCAAAATGTTAACCAATATTTGTTGAATTTTAACATCAATTTGTGAAACTTTACACGTTACGTTTATTGGTTTAAAAATTATGCAAGTTGTCTGGGACTTTTTTAACACACTGAGTACAGCCACTCCCGATAGTGTATATATACATCTTGTAAAATTTCGCCGGACTTCCACTTTCTAAACGGACTTCGACTATAACCAAGGAAACATTATCTTCAATTTCAAATATTTAAATAAATAATATACAAAAAAATTCTCATTTAGTCATTCATTTCAAGCTTCAAGAAAAACTATTTCGTTATTATTAAATTTATATTTGGCGTTTTTAAATGGTAAAAATATAATTTTAATGGTAAAAATTATATTGATTTTAATGGTAAAAATTTTCGGAAAAATATGAGACATAAACTAATGAATTTTTAAGATTTTAAATTACCGAAATACACACACACACACACATATATATATATATATATATATATATATATATATATATATATATATATATATATATATAAGAGTACAAGAGGAACCGCAGGTTCGGACAATTGGTTCATGCATTTGGTCGAGAGACCCGTGAGTCGATAGGCTCAAAACAATGTGACTTTATTGGGCGGTGCATGTCCACGAACTGCCCGTCGCACGAGCCATTGGCCGCCGGTCCATTTGAGTGGGCGATCGTCGTCGATAAACTCCGGCGGTGTATCTTTGGTCGTCCTTCGGGGAATTCGATGTCAATTCGGAATCGTCTGTAGACGACTTAGGTACTAATTTGATACAACTTAGGTAAAAGTTGGTTTTTATATCTACATATATATATATATATATATATATATATATATATATATATATATATAATAATAATAATAGTTCAATTAGACATTTTAAAACTAACAAATAAGGCACATTACCATGTTTTCCCCCTGTTAATCATTTCGTCATGTGGTCATAATTTATGTTTTTTTCCAAACAAAAGTACAAATGACTTCACTCCATTTAACAAGAAGGGGTCGAAATTGTGCCAAGTGTCGGTTCGGCTCTTTTCATTTTCTAAAAGATTGGACATTCAGACGCACTTTATACCTGTTCATGCGCCTTATTCATTTGTAGACCTGCACTTGTAAAACACTAATTGGATTATTTCGTCTCAATTTCTATGCCTATGTTCTAACAGTGTTTCTAGTCTATTGTCAAGTAACAATATATATATATATATATATATATATATATATATATATATATATATAATTGTTGTTTTATATATAATCTCTATTTATTAATGATTCCAACCCTGTAAATTAGTCTTTACTAGTTTTAAAATTTTTTAAAAGTTTCTTTAACTACTATTCTTGTTTATTTTGAATTTTCTTGTTTTAAGTCTTATTTTTAATTTCAAGTTTGCCGGCCATTTTATTTCAAGAAAATTAAGTCGTTGTTTCTTGAAAACCTGACAAGTAGTGCAAAAAAATGAATTAGGTCTACACTAAACACTTTTTTAACCAACTTAAAAGAAGAAGTTTTAGAATAAAGTGTAGCTTTAGTACATCTCTACACCATATATATATATATATATATGTATGTATGTATGTATTATTATTATTATTTGCGTATAGACCCTGTTGGATCACACAAAGCACTCCGACTCATGCTTCCTTCTAATCCTCCACCTCCATCATCCTGTCCCCATGAATCCTCTTTCGCTCCTCCGTCCATTTTACCCCTGCTCTCTTTGGGATTTCATTCTCTTGGACCTTCCAACCGAGCATCTTTCTCCTGTATGCGTGCCTGTCTTCAACGTCTGTTGAGTCTATTTCTGCGTCATGTAGGTCTATTCTGACTTGTGCCATCCACGACGTTGTTGATTTGACTCCTTGTATATACTTAAGGATTCTGTTGGCAAGTCTCGTTGTTGGGAGTCTACACACACACACACACACACACACACACACACACACACACACACACACACACACACACACACACACACACACACACACACACACACACACACACACACACACACACACACACACATATATATATTATATATATATATATATATATATATATATATATATATATATATATATATATATATATATATATATATATGTGTGTGTGTGTGTGTGTGTGTGTGTGTGTGTGTGTGTGTGTGTGTGTGTGTGTGTTTGTGTACCAACGTGTAAATCAACACATATGTAGTAGGTTATATACATGTGTATAATTTTATGTAGATTTTAATTTTTTATTATTTTAATTTATGTAGTAAAATGTACTAATTTTATGTATAACTAAATAAGCTATGAGGCCTATTCTGAATAAAACATATTATTATTATGAAAATGAAAATTGATAAAGAAATGGTATTGATAACTAAAGTAACCTCTCTCGAATGAATGAAATAACACATATATTTTTTTCATATTATAACATACTGAAATTATTACTAGTGTTTTATATTTACAAATTTCAAAAGACATCGTATAGAAAAACATTCCAACATAACTCAGTATGGATGAAACTGTATTCTTATTATTCAAGATCCGTGTCTTTGACCTTCTGTGCTCATTGTTTCTAACATGTTTTTTAAATTTGTACACTGAACTTAGTACTTTTGTCTTGTTAGAAAGTTGGTTATTTTTTGTTTTGTTTAAGGCAAAAATGTTCCTGCAATATCACACATACGAGGTGTGTTCAGAAAGTAACGAGAATTTTAATTTTTTGAACAAAATATTTATTTATTCTTCTACATCGATGTAGTCGCCTTCAAAATTGTCTCCATTGGAGATTATGCACTTCTACCAGCGCTTCCTCCAATCCTCGAAACACTTCTCAAACTCGATCTTTGAGGTAGCCTTTAGTTATTTCAGCGATGTGCTTTTAATGCCATCTACGGCTGTAAAACGACTGCCCTTTAAGGTTCTCTTTATTTTTGGAAATAGGAAAAAGTCACACGGAGCCATGTCTAGCGAATATGGAGGCTGGGGCATCGTTACAGTACTGTTTTTTTGCCAAAAATTTACGAACAAGCAATGAAGCTGATGCATTATCAAGCCTTGAACTGTTTTTCCACAGATCCGGGCGTTTTTTTTTCGGATTGCTTTACGCAAACTGCGTTGAACTTGTAGGTAGTACTCCTTATTGACCGTTTCACCTGGTGGCAGGAATTCATGATACACTATGCCATTAATATCGAAGATCACAGTGAACATAACCTTCACGTTTGACCGCACTTATCGAGCCTAACTTTTCTAGTTTTAACAATAGAATTGTGAGACATTATTTTTGCAGCCATAATTTCGATAATAAATACAGGTCAAAAATCGTTTTTTGGCAGAACATTGAGTAGGACCACTACACAAGGCACCACAACTTGCTCGGAAGGAAATACGAAGGATCCGGCCAGCTCTAAACAAGAATTAGTTTCACTATTCCGAACCGGAAAAGTGTCTAGCCAGCCCGCGGCCGACCTGGTGAACGTATGCATTTCTTCTATTTCTCCCGTAGACTAAAAAAATTATTTTTTGTCAATGTGTTCTTACAATGTCCATTCCTCTTACACTGCTGCGAAATGCAAGTAGGGAATGCAATGTTGCGAAATGCAAGTAGGGAATGCAATGTTGCGAAATGCAAATAGGGAATGCAATGTTGTGAAATGCAAGTAAAATGTAAACAGTTAGGTTAACATTTTAGAAACGTTGTAAAGTAGCCCTTTTTGAATACATTACGTAATAATGGAAGAGATCACCCCTCACTTGTAGTCCGATATGACGTCGGATTGCTTTTAAATATCTAAAATCCGTTTCCTAGCAACGCGCCTACGACGACAAGCAACAAAGTGGTCTGCGAACGTTATCTGAGAAGTTATTTTCAATTCTTTTATCTTACATGTTCCCTTTCAGGCGATTTATTAATTGCGTATCTTAAAACTGAATTTGTTTTTATTAATCCCAAATATTCGAATGTACGAGGTGTGTTGAGAAAGTAACGAGAATTTTTAAATTTCGCGGGCTTGGAGAGTCCGATTGTGAAATATTTTTTTTATTATTTTGGTATACATGCCCTTCAAGTATGATAAAACTTTCAGTTGTTTTCATTGTTGACTTTGTCTGTGACAGCCACTGACGTTAGACGTGTTTTTATGAGCTCGGCAATTTTCGTTTGTTAAAAGAAATGGATCAAAGAATTTGTATCAAATTTTGCGTAAAAAATGGAATAAAGTGTAACAAAGTGTGTGAAATGTTAACAAAGGCTTATGGTGAGTCTGCTATAAGTAAAGCAAGAGTTTACGAGTGGTATAAACGTTTCTAAGAAGGCCGTGAAGACGTTGAAGATGACGAACGCCCTGGACGCCCCAGCACATCAACAACCGATGAAAACGTAGAAAAGGTGAAAGAAATGGTTATCAACAACCGCCGAATCACAATTAGAGAGGTCGTTGATGATGTTGGCATATCGATTGGATCATGTCATGACATTGTTTCCAATGTTTTGTGTATGGAACGCATGGCAGCAAAATTCGTTACAAAATTGTTGAATTTTGAACAAAAGCAGCGGCGAATGGAAGTTGCTCAGGAGTTACTAAATGAAGTCAACGACGATGCAGGGTTACTGAAACGTATTATAACATGTGACGAAACATGGGTTTACGGATATGACGTTGAAACTAAGGCTCAATCATCCCAGAGGAGGCATTCTGGCTCGCTAAGACCGAAAAAGGCTCGACAAGTGCGGTCGAACGTGAAGGTTATGCTCACTGTGTTCTTCGATATTAATGGCATAGTGTATCATGAATTCCTGCCACCAGGTGAAACGGTCAATAAGGAGTACTACCTACAAGTTCAACGCAGTTTGCGTAAAGCAATCCGAAAAAAAAAACGCCCGGATCTGTGGAAAAACAATTCATGGTTTTTGCACTACGATAATGCACCAGCTCATACTTCATTGCTTGTTCGTGAATTTTTTGCTAAAAACAGTACTGTAACGATTCCCCAGCATCCATATTCGCCAAACTTGGCTCCGTGTGACTTTTTCCTATTTCCAAAAATAAAGAAACCCTTAAAGGGCCGTCGTTTTACAGCCGTAGATGACATTAAAAGCGCATCGCTGAAAGAACTAAAGGCTATCTCAAAGATCGAGTTTTAGATGTGTTTCGAGGATTCAAAGAAGCGCTGGCAAAAGTGCATAATCTCCAATGGGGACTATTTTGAAGTCGAAAACATCAATGTAGAAGAATAAATAAATATTTTGTTCAAAAAATTAAAATTCTCGTTACGTTCTGAACACACTTTGTATTTTTTAATATAGAATGTGAAATATTTTTTTTTTTTTTTTTTTTTTTTTATTTATAATAATAATTTATTATTATTACTATACAATTGTCACTAGTCACTAGATGACTAACCTACAATATTATTCTAAAATAAATTAATCACAACTGAGAACTCCCAACAGAGGTCCCAGTATTTACACTAAACCAGTTCAAACGGTTGCTGTCTTTTTAGCCTTCTCTCTAAATGAGTGTTTTCCAGGAGCTGCAGAATATCAGTGCTGATGTATGAGTGGAGTCTCTCCTCGTGCTTTGCTGCCAGTCTCTTAGCTTCTTCTCTGATTGTTGGAATTTTTAAGTCCCTGTGAAGGTCGTCATTACGATAATACCATGGGGCGTCAACAATGTTCCTTAAAACTTTATTTTGGAAGACTTGGATTTTTTTGATTTGGGTTTTAGCTGCACAACCCCAAAGCTGGATCCCATAGGACCATACGGGCTTAAGTATTTGTTTGTATAATACAAGTTTATTGTGTACTGACAGTTGTGATTTCCTACCAATCAGCCAGTACATTTTTTTATACTTTATGTCAAGTTCTGTCCTTTTCTTTTTTATGTGCTCTGCCCATCGCAGCTTCACATCTAAGTTCATTCCAAGATACTTTGCAGTGTTATTGAATGGAATATTTGTGCTATTAATTACTATCGGAACATACTTATCCTTTTTATAAGTAAAGTCAACATGCACCGATTTACCCTCATTAATTTTAACTCGCCACTTTTTGGTCCAGGTAACGAACTTATCGCATGCTTGTTGCAGTTTTACAGCTGCTACTTTACTACTGTCTCCCACACCCAAGAAAACTGTGTCATCAGCAAATGTGCCGATTGACACACAATCCGGCTGCGGGATATCAGCTGTGTAGAGAAGATAAAGCAAGGGTCCCAGAACACTGCCCTGAGGTACACCCGCCTTAATCTCTCTCATGCTAGAGAATGTTCCTCCTGCCTAACCCAAAACATTCTGCCAATTATGTAGGACTTCAAAATTTCAGAATATGTTTTTGGCAATATTTTTTCCAGCTTAGAGATTAGCCCTTCATGCCAGACCTTATCAAAGGCCTGGGCAACGTCTAAGAACACGGCGGAGCAAATTTTCTTTTCTTCATATGCTTTCTCAATAATGTTGGTTATTCTGTGCACTTGGTCAATAGTTGAGTACTTATCCCTAAACCCAAACTGATGGGTAGGTATGAGATTGTTTATCTCTATAACTGGTTTGAGTCTTTTAAGTAATAGTTTTTCAAATACCTTTGAAACTATTGGAAGTAGTGAGATTGGTCTATATGATGTAGGTTCATTAGGTGGCTTGCCGGGCTTCGGGATCATAATTACCTCGGCCATTTTCCAGATGTCTGGTACATGCTTCAACCGGAAAGCTGCATTTATAAGGTTAGTAAGTTTTATAATGGCTGTCCTTGGTAACTGTTTCAGTACTACTCCAGTTATTAAATCGTAACCAGGGGCTTTTTTGAATTTATGTTAAATTTAATTTCCCTAGCCACTTCCTCTTTAGTTACAAGATCTATTTCATGTTCATTATTTTGTTGTGAAAGTACATTATAGTCAAGATTAATTCTATTTGTTATATTTTCTTGTTGAGATTGAAAGTTTATATTAGGTTGGAATACTTGTTCTAAATATGTAGCAAATACATCTGCTTTCCCTTGTTTATCCTTCGCCCAGGTTCCATCTGCAGACCTAATTGGGGGACTATGTATGCAAGGTCGTTTAAATTTTTTAATGGCTCTCCAGAGCGAATAGTCCGTTTCCTTAGTATGCGTTACATTACTTAGGTATTTATTTATGGACTCGTTTTTAAATTGCAAGATTTCCTTCTTAACCTTTGAGCAACATTATTTAACCTATTTTTGTCTTCAGGCGAGCGTGTATGTTGCCATCTTTTTCTTAATTTCCTTTTAACAGCTACTAACTCCGTAATTTCTTTAGGATAACTGATACCAGCCATACATCTTCTGACATCCGGGGTATTTGCCCAGGCTGCTTGCTGAATATCCTTTTCAAATTTGGCAGCTTCTTGATCCAACTGTCCATTGGTCTTGAGCGGTACCTTTAAACAGATGTGTGTATTCAGTGCTTCTTGGAAGCCCTCCCAATCTGTGTTCTTGTTAACCAGTGTGGGACCCCTTTCAGTTTTAATGATATTTTCGCTAAGTGTTAGAATTATTGGTGAATGATCTAACTCCAGGTCAAAGTTTTCATCAATTGTTATATAATTGTGTGATATCTTCCTACAAATAAAGAAGTCTAGCAGATCTGGGATCCTCTTCAGGTCAGCAGGCCAGTATGTTGGTTTCCCTGAAGACTGATAACTGCAACCCAGCGCTGAAGCGGCTTCATGCAACTCTTTGCCTTTAGCTGTTGTAAGCCTGGAACCCCACACTGTATTTTTGGCATTAAAATCACCACCAATTAAAAATCTATCTCCTAATCTCTTTAAAACATTAAGATAGCTGTCTTTTTTTTTGCTTATGTTTTGGTGGGCAGTAGATTGCAGCTATCATTATATTTCCTCTTCTAGTTTTGATTGTTATCGCCGTGACTTGGTTTTCTTCAGTTTCTATTTTAAATTCCTCATAATGAGAAATATTAGCTTTGATTATTATTCCACTACCTCCTCTAGCGGCATTCGCTGGGTGTACGCTATGATAGAAATTATAGTTTCTAAATTTAATACAAGATTCCGTTGTTAAATGAGTCTCAGAAATAAGACATATATCAATTTGTTGAAGATCTAGGAATGCTGTTAATTCTGTTTTTTCTGTATGATTCCATTTGCATTCCAAACTGCGATACGAAGATCTTTATTTACCACTTTTCTTCCTTACGACGGGTGGTATAATACTTTCGAGCTTACTTAACCTTTCTTTGAAGGATTCCAGTATCTTCTCCTGTTTATCTAACCTAGAAATTATCTTTAATAACAGTTCATCTGTATTGTGTTCTTTAACTTGTGGTCCTTCATTACCAGCAACAATTCGTGCGTATGATGTTCCCTTACTAACTTCCGGATTTGTTTTGTGAGGTTTTCGTCCAGCTTTATCATTGGATTTCTCTTGTACTAGTCTGTTTCTCCTTTCTTGGAATGTTTTAGCTACCAAACATCTTCTATAGTTGGCAGGGTGTTCTTCGTTACAGTTAGCACATTTGGGTTTTGTGTCTCTTCTTTTTGTGCATTCCTGCGTTAAATGATTGCCTGCACACTTTACACACTTTGGTTCTCTGTTACAGAATCTCTGTGTATGACCATACAACTGGCAGCGTTTACACTGAGCTATGTAGTTTGATCTTCTTAATGGCTCAATTTTGACTGTCATCTCAAGAATATCCTTGATCCTGTATATGGCTTGTATATCTTCTTTGTGGTCAAAAGACAACATAAACAGCGGTAAAGGCACTTTGACGATTTCAAATGTTCCTTCACCTGTTTTAACTCTTTCCTTTTTCATTATGTTGACAGCATCTACACATGCAAGCTTTCGTTCTTTTAGCTCTTTAATGATTTTCTGAGAATCGGTAGAAGGAGGCAGTCCTCTTGCCATGACTCTTATATTTCGAGTCTGCTTGTCCTCATACGAATGCCATTGCATGCTGTGTTCGTGAAGACAATCTATTGTTAACTTAAATGCTGCTCTATCCTCAACATTAATCTTTACTTGATCGTTGTTAAGGGACATGGCTTTGAATTTGATTTCTTTTGCCTTTAGGATGGTATACAACCTATCATAATTCTTTACACTGCTGATAACTACCGGTGGAGGTTTTGGCTCTTTTCTTACATTTGACTGAGAACAATTTTGTTGGTTGTTACTCTCAAGTTGCTCAGGAGAACAATTGGGTGACTCACTCGCTTTTCTTTTTTGCGATTTTTCTTTCCCTCCTTTTATTTGTTATCCAACCAACTTCTTCAGCTAGCACATCTTCATCTGTCTCATAATTAATTGGCTCTGTATTGTTCCTCTGTTTGGAGTTACCAGCATCAATTTTATTTGAAACATCTTCCGTTTGATTGCTAAATCTTTCTTCACGACTGAATACTTCAGTTGGTTTGCAGATTTTAATAGTTTTTTCTTTCTTAAGTATATCATTTTCTGTTTTTAACTGCATTACTTCTTGCCTTAACTGTTTTATGACAATCTCAATGTCTTCAAGTTTTTGCGCATATCTTTGTTTTCTTCTAACAGGATAGCATTAGATTCCTTGTATATACTTCCAGATGAATTTGGAGATCTATTTATTAGTGAACTTCTCTTAAAAGGATTGTCATCAAGCAATAGATGGTCCCCCCCAGAATCCTCGGGACCGACCTCCTTAGAGGGTGGATTTTCCAGAATAGCTGGTCTGCCACCTGGGGTATTACATTCCGCGTGTTTGTCCATTGCTCATGCTTTTCCACCTAGTAACCCTAGGCAGGGGCCCTTACAGGGTGCTACCATCCGGAGCCAGATGGATCCCGGTTTTTTAAAGAGGTGTTACTCCTCTATCACTCGCCACTTTGTCCTGGCTTGTGACAGGCAGAGCCTGGCTTCCCAACGATGTGGGCCCAGGTTGGCGGGTTTATGTGAAATATAGAAACACAGTCAGTTCTTGATACAATTCCAGCTCAAATAATTATTGAAACACAAACAGTAAATTTAGTTAGTTGAACACTTCAAAATTGATAAGAATTTTATTAGTTCAGTTATATAGAGACAATTTTGCTTTTATTTATTAATAAGATTGTTTCTTACCAACAAATACTTTAATTTGAAAAAAACAAATGTGGAAAATTAAAATCAATGTCGTAGCTGAGTTTGTCGAATGTTGTTGCTGTTGGATAGAATATTAAAGCAATGAAAAAGATATAGAATCTATATCTTGGCTTGCAGAGAAAAAACTCTTGTTGATCAAAGAAAAAGAACCAAATATTGTAAACAGAAATTTTATAGTTGAAAATAAGCGCAAAAAAATGGTGTAAAAGCAATACACAAACTTTATATATTCTCCTTTTACAATAAAATTCGGGAAATTGACACAATTTCTCAAATTAGTTAGTTTATAGATTTTTCACGAAATTTAGTTTGCCACCAGTACAGACTTGGATGTTTTGAACGTTGTTCATATTGTATAGAACAGCCAAAACGGTATTTTTACGTTATTTTATAAAAATATAGATGTTAAAATCACCCCCTGTTTGTTCATGCCACAGCATCGCATGGAAGGCTTACTGTAAGAAGGGGTGATAAAAGCAAGCTTGATTTTTTTGTCAAAAAAGGATTACCCTTTAAACTTTCACCAATCATTCGTATAATGTTTCTGCCTAAACGTAATTCTTCCAAGATAAAAGCTATTTGTTACCATAAGCTATATCCCTTTAAGCACTTACTATATTCTCAAACATCTATGTTTCTGTTGATGTAATTTTGATAATAATTAATACTTATACAGTATTAAAATACTAGGTAAAGACTTAAGATGTTTCTTTTAATAGAATGTTTTGCAGATGAAATTTTTTTAGAACTGTTTAAAATTAATTTAGGCAAAAGAAAGAATTAAAGTTTAGCTTTCTTTTTTAGTAATCAAAATCAAATTTCACAATATAATCAGAGCTGAGATTTGCCTTAATTAGCACTTTAAATACATTAAAAATGAAATTTTATCACATATATGATTTTTGTTTTCAAGATAAATATAAAATTCTAATTAATCAAATTTTAAATAGATATTTTTTTATTTATTTGTTCCTAATATTGTTACTTACGCTACAACTAGCTTTATTGACTAATCAGCCGTTTATTAACTAATAAATAATTATAACAATTTATAAATTTATTTCCCAACGTCATTAACTCTATTCACAGAACCCACCGACAGTGTAAGAGTATGAACCTTAAACCAACATAAAGGCTTCATTTCCACTAGCTCTACATTGTCAAACAACTGAAGCACTTTAACATTTGGGTGTTTGTGGATTCTAAAGTCATGTTTTTTGGCTTTCTTTTCTATTCCGACTTCAGTTGGTTCAAGGTATCATTACTGACGGTTATTGCCTAATGCCTATAGCTATGAGCACGGCACCACATCTAGAGTGCAACAATATAAATCCTAAACCAACTCAAAAGCTTCAGTCTCACTAGCTCTGTGTTGTCAAGCAGCTGAAGTACTAACATCTTAGTGTTTATGGAGTCGAAACTTATGTTTTTTGGCTTGCTTTTGTATTCCAACTTCTGCTAGTTCAAACGCCTATGAATGAATGAAAAATAACTGAGCTTTCGATATAGTTCTTAGTACTTTATTTTTAAAAGTCTGAGTAATTTTAATATTAGACGTCTTGGTGTAGCCCAAAAGCTGTATACCATATAACCATACCAGTTTTAGCACTTGCGTTGGTTGTATAGCAGCGTTTGTTGTGTTGACAATTCTGATTTGAAATCAGTCAATGCTTTTTCTTCTATTAGTTGCCTAATAGTACGGTGCCAAGATTAATTATAGAGACATTTTGCACTATTAAAATGCGATACTACATTTCGCATATATTCTGGCTTTTAATTATATTTGCTATTTGTAAAATTTAAATGTAAAATTTGGCATCATTAAGCTTGACGCGTTACATTTTAGTCCAAGAAATGACATGATCAGCCGATTTTTTAAATTTATTTTTGAAACATCTTCCACAACAGTTAATTTTTTTAAGGCGAAAAGCACATTGAGGCTATTATCGCCTCCCTAAATGTAAGTGTGATTGTAAAGCGTTGTAAGTGTAAGTGTGTGTTAGACTCGGGTACCGCGAGGGATGTCTAAATCCTCTCAATAGGTGCAGCTAGTCTGCACCCGCCTGCGGGGCACAACAGCCGTGTGCTAAACAGACTATGTTAATGAAACCAAATTGTCATAAACGTGGGAAATAAAAGTTTACGATTACTTTAAAGCTACAGTATGACCTTCATTTTACAACCAACTGTCAAGTTTTGCTCGTTAATGAATTTTTCCATGGTATTGTGTCGAAAAAATATCATCGGAAAAAATCGAAAACATGTAAAGAAAATGTTGGGGTCTATTTAAAGTTTTTCACTCACCAATTTCGGACATACGTTTTTCTAGTTTTTGTTTGTAAACGAGTGCTCAGACAGGTTAAAAAAATAACATTATAAATTTACATGATATTGTTCACCTGTTTTATAAATCTGGTAAATATAACCAAGAAAGTAAAACCAAATTATTTTTGTAGACTAGAACTCCCAATCTAGTTAGCTTGTTCGTTAAGTCGGAGATTAACTTGTAATCAATAACTATTCGCACACACTTAAAAAAATATAATAAAAATTTGTAGTTAGTAATGAAATTGTAAAATTACAGTTTATAACATATCTGGGAACGCACGTTAACTTGGAAATAAACCAAAACAGCCAGCATAATACCTGCTTTTATTTTTATTGAATACGCCCCTTTACAATCTTTAATACACTCTATCCACTCTATCCATCTTCGTTTATTAAAAATATTGAATACTGAAGGTCTAGAAACATTATAAACTACATTTCAAACTCAACAGAGATACATGGCAGTAAAAAAAGGATATTAAACTGCATGCATCTCTTGCAGGATATCCATTTCCTATAGTGCATTGATTTTCCATCAACAATATTTTTTGTTGTTCTATTCTTACTTAAAAGTACAACCTTCCCCTAACGACTTTCATTTAAGTCTTCTCTTAAACAAAGACTTCAGCTTCGTTCTATTGATTACTTAAGAACTCATTAATCATTTTGCCAAATTGGAAAGTCTTTATTTAATATTTTTCTCAGTGTTTCACTTTTCTTGCAGTGTTGCACGAAACAGCCGTGATTAATTTTGCGTTACGTTTTCTGAAGTTGTTATCGTCGGTTTTTGTGAAATAACTGTGCAAAACGATTTCCAATTAAATAAATGTTTAAAAAATAAGTGTGAAAAAACTTTCAAAAATAAGTGCTTTAAAAATAAGTGTTAAAAAAACACTTCAAAAAACGTACTAGGTGTGTTCAGAAAGTAATGAGAATTTTTAAATATCGCGGGCTTGGAGAGTCCGATTGTCAAACATTTTTTTATTATGTTGTTATATATGCCCTTGAAATATGATAGAATTTTCAGCTGTTTTCATTGTTGACTTTTTCTATGACAGCCACTAAGGTTAGACGTGTTTTTGAGAGTTCGGCGATTTTCGTTTGTTAAAAGAAATGGATCGAATAATTTGTATCAAATTTTGCGTAAAAAATGGAATAAAGTGTAACAAAGTGTTGAAATGTTAACAAAGGCCTATGGTGAGTCTGATATGAGTAAAGCAAGGTGTACGAGTGGTATAAGCGTTTCTAAGAAGGCCGTGAAGACGTTGAAGATGACGAACGTACACGACGCCCCAGCACATCAACAACCGATGAAAACGTGGAAAAAGTGAAAGAAATGGTTATGAACAATCGTCGAATCACAATTAGAGAGGTCGTTGATGATGTTGGAATATCGATTGGATCATGTCATGACATCGTTTCTAATGTTTAGTGTATGAAACGCGTGGCAGCAAAATTCGTTCCAAAATTGTTGAATTTTGAGCAAAAACAGGGGCGAATGGAAGTTGCTCAGGAGTTACTAAATGAAGTCTACGACGATGCAGGATTACTAAAACGTATTATGACAGGTGACGAAACATGGGTTTACGGATATGACGTCGAAACTAAGGCTCAATCATCCCAGTGGAGGCATTCTGGCTCGCCAAGACCGAAAATGGCTCGACAAGTGCGGTCGAACTTCACGGGAAGGTTATGCTCGATATTAATGGCATCATGAATTCCTGCCACCAGGTGAAACGGTCAATAAGGAGTACTACCTACAAGTTCAACGCCGTTTGCGTGAAGCAACCCGAAAAAAAAACGCTCGGATCTGTGAAAAAACAATTCAAGGCTTTTGTACCACGATAATGCACCAACTCACACTTCATTGCTTGTTCGGCCAAAAACAGTACTGTAACGATGCCCCCAGCCTCCATATTCGCTAGACATGGCTCCGGGTGACTTTTTCCTATTTTCAAAAATAAAGATAACCTTAAAGGGCCGTCGTTTTACAGCCGTAGATGACATTAAAAGCGCATCGCTGAAAGAACTAAAGGCTATCTCAAAGATCGAGTTTGATAAGTGTGTCTAGGATTGGAAGAAGCGCTGGCACAAATGCATAATCTCCAATGGGGACTATTTTGAAGGCGACGACATCAATGTAGAAGAATAAGTAAATATTTTGTTCAAAGAATTAAAATTCTTGTTACTTTCTGAACACACCTCGTATATTCAGAAAATAAGTGTAACAAAAATAAATGTAAAAACACTTTCAAAAAAATATGTGTTTCAAAAATAAGTGTTCAAAAAAATACTAAAAAAATGTGTTTATTAAAAAAATAAGTGTTTCAAAAATAATATTGAAGTGTTTCAATATTATTAGTGCTTTAGTTGTTCAATAAACGTTCAATAATAATTCAAGTACATTATCGCACTGGCAAAAAATTAATCGTTGTTTAATTAAAATTAATTTTTTAATTTTAACTGACTTAATGCGTTTCTTGTAAGCTGTAGTTGGGTTTTCATATGTCCGATTTGGAAAAAAACCCAATATTAGCTCCTTTCCAATAAAAATACCTAAAAACGATCTTCTCAAACGAAACACCACACTATGCTCAAATATTGTTTTCATGTACTCTAACAAAATGCATGTAACCCTAATTCCCCTTAAAATTTCAAATTCGGGATCTAGTATAATGGCTTAACAATCAATATAACTCATGAAAATCGGCTCATCACGTGTTCCAGTTCCAACGTACGAGTATATGAAGTTATTTCAGTTGGTTTAGTTCAGCAAGTGAGAAATAACAGAATTTACCGGTTTCGAGATAAGCCGAACAATTTTTATTAAAGAAAAATACTGATAAGCCAGTTTTCGGCAAACAATTATCACTACTTATGTTATAATGTGATTTTGATGGAATCATGGAAATCTAATTTAGCTTTCACGTACTTAAAAAAGTACGCAATAATAAAAGATGTAGTTTGGGATAATTAAAAAAACCTATAATTTATTTAAAAAAACTTATTTACGAAAATTAGTAGGCTAGATTTTTTAGATTTTTTCCAAGTTTACCATATAATATAGTCAAGTTCGTATAGATAATTTAATGCGATTCACGCTTTGGAATTTAATGGAAATAACCAAAACAAACATTGATCAAAGTATTGTTTTATATTCACACTCAAACTGTAATTTTTTAACTCTAATAGTGTAATGTAGAACACAGTGAAGTGTAAGCAGTTTTCCTTGTACTGTGCGTGGTATTGTTTGAAATTAAAATAAAAATATAATTTCTGTTTAAAGCTTAAATAGTTTGTATATCACTTTTTTCTGAAAAAACTATAGAATTCAGTGATGGTTACAGTGAAAATTCCCAAAAAATTTTAAAGGTAATTTTTACCGTTGGTATATATATTTTTTTGTAAAATAAAAAATCAAATTAGAGCCCCATTTAAAAATAAAAATAATTTTTTGTAATCTTTTTCAAAATATACAAAAGTTTCCGAATTTATTTGTAAATAAAACGGTATACACAAACATATGTTTGTTTTATAAGTTTTAATGTTTGAAACGTAAAAAGACTCTGAGTACCAATTTTTGAAAATCGCCAAGTAACATTTAGCTGTGTAAAACAGTATGTAAACTGAAACAAATACGCATATTTTTTATACTTTCTTGAAGAAAAAGAACCACTGATTGATTAATATATATATATATATATATATATATATATATATATATATATATATATATATATATATTATGTGAAATAAAACAATCAACTTAGAGTCCCATTTAAAAATAAAAATATTTTTTTGTTTTTTTTTCAAAATATACAAAAGTTTTCAAATTAATTTGTAAATAAAACGGTATACACAAACATATGTTTGTTTTTTAAGTTTTAATGTTTGAAACGTAAAAAGACTATGAATACGAATTTTTAAAAATTGCCAAATAACATTTAGCTGTGTAAAACAGTATGTGAACTGAAACAAATACACATATTTTTTATACTTTCTTGAAGAAAAGGAACGAAAAATGACCAATATTTCAGGACAAAAATAAGGAATGGCCTTTCGGTTTAGTCTATGGCCAATATATCACTTTGTAGTAAAACTTTCACACTACAATTGTGAAGAAAACAGTTGATCTATGACAAGAAACATACTAAAAATCGTGGAGTTCTTGGACCTCTGTAATTTCGTCGTTTTTTACTTCGTTTGTAGACCACAGTTTGAAAAATCACAGATACAGAACTATATTTCGTAGGTAAAATATTCAAAAGATGAATTAAAGAGAAAGGATCAATCTTTCAAACGATAACCAACCACAATTCTATTTAAAATTATTTACTAGGTCAAATATTAGTTTGAAAACAGGCAATATGGCGGACGCTTAGAAGCAAAGGCGAGTACTAGAAATTAGTGTGTTTACTTATGAATTTATTGTAACAATTTATTTACAAATTTCATAAATCTAAAACATGCTAAATAAAGCTTAGAATCTCTACTTTCTAATGGTATTTATTTTATTAAGATTGCAACAGGATAAATGTGTTAAAACAGTGTGTTAAAGTAACGGTGTTTTCAAACGACTTATAAGTCGCTCATTACTTAGAGGTAGGATTTTAAACGACTTATAAGTCGCTCATTACTTAGAGGTAGGATTTTAAACGACTTATAAGTCGCTCATTACTTAGAGGTAGGATTTTAAACGACTTATAAGTCGCTCATTACTTAGAGGTAGGATTTTAAACGACTTATAAGTCGCTCATTACTTAGAGGTAGGATTTTAAACGACTTATGAGTCGTTCGTCGCTTCTAGGATTAATATAAAATTTGTATGGATTGTATTGAGTAATTATTAATCAATATAATGTATAATAACAATTTTAAATATGTAAACATTATAAAAAATTTACTTATTATTCCAGTTTTTGTGTATTATATTCGCTTCAAAACAGTACATTTTTGGGGGAGGGAGAGCGCTGGAAATTAAAAGAAAGATATTTCTTGTAGTGTTTTGCATTTCATGTGGTGTTTTGGAACTTGGATATCTTTACCTGTGTAGGCTAAGTACAGGTTATCGATCAGTCTAATTAATAGTGTTCAAAAACTTAAAACACTTTATACACCTTAAAAAAAGGTGTATAAGCATTACACCTTAAAACTACATCAGAGTTAGTGAAGGAAAGAACAAGTCAATTAGATTTCTTTGTAAAGGAAGTAATTTTACTGTTTGCAAGTAACTGCAAAAATGAGTTTGTAACAAAATTTAAATTTATATTTAAATTTTCAATTTGTTAGGAACTTGTAACAACATAAATTATTCATTCTGTAAATTGAATTTAAACAAAAAAGCACGTACTATGTTTTTATATTAGCATAGTTTTTATAAATAATTTTTTAAAAACATTTTTATAACTTAATAACTGAATACTTCTTTCCTGAAAAGTAACCAATTAAGGGCCGTGCAAATATTACGTCATTATAAGTCCTTTCTCTTCTTATGTCTTTCATTCTTTCAAAGTAATATGCCTTTTTTCATCATTTTTTAAAATTTTAAGGCGAAAAACACATTAAGGCTATTATCGCCTCTCTAAATGTAAGTGAGTGTGAAGTGTTAAAGTCGTAAGTGTAGTGTTGTAAGTGTAAGTGTGTGTTAGACTCGGGTATCGCGAGGGATGTCTAAATCCTCTCAATAGGTGCAGCTAGTCTTTTCATCAGTTAATGTAATACAGACACGAGAAGTATGTAAGCTAATTGAGAATATTTTAAAAAAATGTATATAGTTTATAAGTGGAATTAAAAATTTAATTACGAAAGAATATCGATAAATTGAAAACAGTCGAACATACTGATCGAAAAAATAAAAATGAAAGCAGACGTGAGAAAAAATAATTTCTAAAATTATACTTTTATCTTAAAATCATTGAAAGTTGATTTCACCGAAATAATTAGGGTTTAAATCTGCATGAATCAGCACAATTTTAAAATTACAATGAAAGTACAAAATTGAACGTAGATTACACATTACTTTCTTTTTTTCTACGGATTTTGAGTATTTAAAAAATGTAATTTATGCAGATTTGAATTCTGATTACGATGACGAAATAGATATTAAAAAGTGTGAGATAAAAAGTTTGGAATTAAAACAAAATATAATAGCCATTTTTTCGTAACTATTGGACGGATTGGTTGGGTAATGAAAGTTTTAAGCGTATTATCACAATCGATTTTTGTATCGAATTTGAATCAAATCGACATTAACTAACACAATAACCTTTTAAATTACATTGACAGTATGACAATTAATCTTGAACGCCGAGGACCCGGGTTCGATTCCCGGCCAGGGCTTGTCATTTTCATATATTATAAATCATCCCATCGTCTGCATTAGCCCAAGTGTGCACAATAGTCGGACGTTAAAAAACACACACACACACACACTTAATCTTGAACGCAGTCATTTTTTAAATTTCAATGGATTTTGAAAACCTGAAACGCTAATTTATGAACATGTTTAGGCTTATTATAATTATGCAATTAGATCATCTTAAAAGTTTAAAATAAAAAGTTAAGATTTTTTAAGGATTTGAAATGATCGCTACTTGAAATGATCACTATTATCAAAATCGATTTTTGTGCTGAGTTTGAACCAATCTCAAAATGTTAAACATAAGAGCAACACGTACACAACCACCCACCCACACCCCCCACACACAATATGTACATAAAGGCCCTATATTATTTAACGCCTCTTGAAAAAACGATCAAGAAATCAAGACCAGTGTTCATTTCTAGGTTTCGAGCATGGGGTCAACCACCTCCCCTCCCCCGAACCTGTCAAATGACAGCTCCCAAAGTCTAGTTTTAAACGAGAATTCGCTAATATATAATATTACAGCAATATGAATTATATAACCTTTTATAAAATTTTATTTTATATCGAATTTTTATTAGTATAGAGTTTAATTTCATGTATCACGTTTAGTGAAATATAATTTAGTAATTTTATAATATGAAACTCACATTTAACTTTTATTTGTTACTGAATTGCTGCGGATAAAAATGTTCTTTTAACAATGGGTTAATAAACTTTCCAGACTCGCCCTTCAACGCGTTATTAGAAAACTTCTTCCCTTCTCTCAAAAGTTTTACTTTTAGAATATGAGGTTTGCAGTCACACTTAAGATTTTCAAAAACTGTTTGTTTACTGCCGCATTGTCTTGCAGATATAAAACTGGTAATTTCATGTATATAACGTAGTGAATTGTGCGTGTAAAGTTATTATTTTACAAATAGATTGTCACTGTATTTTGAAACATGTCATTTTTGTAATTATACAAGGTGTGTTCAGAAAGTAACGAGAATTTTAAATTTTTGGAACAAAATATTTATTTATTCTTCTACATTGATGTTGTCGTCTTCAAAGTAGTCCCCATTGGAGATTATGCACTTGTGCCAGCGATTCTTCCAATTCTCGAAACACTTTTGAAACTCGATCTTTGAGATAGCTTTTAGTTCTTTCAGCGATGCGCTTTTAATGTCATCTACAGCTGTAAAACGACGGCCCTTTAATGTTCTCTTTATTTTTGGAAATAGGAAAAAGTCACACGGAGCCATGTCTGGCGAATATGGTGGCTGGAGCAGTACTGTTTTTGGCCAGAAATTCACGAACAAGCAATGAAGTGAGCTGGTGCATTATCGTGGTGCAAAAGCCATGAATTGTTTTTTCACAGATCCGAGCGTTTTTTTTTTTTCGGATTGCTTCACACAAACGGCGTTGAACTTGTAGGTAGTACTCCTTATTGACCTTTTCACCTGGTGGCAGGAATTCATGATGCACTATACCATTAATATTGAAGAATACAGTGAGCATAACCTTCACGTTCAACCGCACTTGTCGAGCCTTTTTCGGTCTTGGCGAGCCAGAATGCCTCCACTGGGATGATTGATCCTTAGTTTCGACGTCATATCCGTAAACCTATGTTTAGTCACCTGTTATAATACGTTTCAGTAATTCTTCATCGTCGTTGACTTCATTTAGTAACTCCTGAGCAACATCCATTCGCCCCTGTTTTTGTTCAAAATTCAACAATTTTGGAACGAATTTTGCTGCCAGGAGTTTCATACAGAAAACACTGGGAACAATGTCATGACATGATCCAATCGATATGCCAACATCATCAGCGACCTTTCTAATTGTGATTTGGCGATTGTTCTTAACCATTTCTTTCACTTTTTCCACGTTTTCATCGGTTGTTGATGTGCTGGGGCGTCGTGTACGTTCGTCATCTTCAACGTCTTCACGGCCTTCTTAGAAACGCTTATACCACTCGTACACCTTGCTTTACTCATATCAGACTCACCATAGGCCTTTGTTAACATTTCAACACTTTGTTACACTTTATTCCATTTTTTACGCAAAATTTGATACAAATTATTCGATCCATTTCTTTTAACAAACGAAAATCGCCGAACTCTCAAAAACACGTCTAACCTTAGTGGCTGTCACAGACAAAGTCAAAAATAAAAACAGCTGAAAGTTTTATCATACTTCAAGGCATGTATACCGACATAATAAAAAAAATGTTGACAATCGGACTCTCCAAGCCCACGAAATTTAAAAATTCTCGTTACTTTCTGAACACTCCTTGTATAATGTGAACACGTGATATTTAAGTAAGAATTGATACATAAAAGAGAACAAGTGATTTAGAGAAAAGTATCAGTTTACTTTAACAGAACTTATGTTTTTTTATACGTTCTGTGTATTGTGCTTCCATATGAAATATGAGTATTATCTGTATTCAATTAAATGCTTTTAAAAGTTTCAATTTGGAAACACATTTTTCGTATTTCTTTGGACGACTTTGTTTCTACAATTGAGTTCACAGTCTATTCAGTATTACCGAGCTTCCATCGATCATCATTTTAAGATTCGTCACAATGAAAAGTGACCACATTAGAACATGTTTTGAGTGGTCATTAAAAATGTTGATATATTTATATATATATATATATATATATATATATATATATATATATATAGGGTGTTTTAAAGTTATTTTGATGTAAAGGTGTCATGCAGGTATCTCGTTTAACGTGATACAAGCTAATTCAAAAAATAACAACATTGAACAATAAAACATTAACAAATATCCGTACGCGAAAATGAAAATTACAGAAAATTAACTTAATTATTAATTAAATTAATAAATTTAATAAATTAAAAATTAATTAAATTAATAAATTAAAAAAAATAAATTAATAAATTTAATTAATGTATTTATTTAATTAGTTTTATTTTAATTTTACCTTGACTATTTTCTTCATCGGCAAGAATCCGTTCAATCGATTTCAAATTGAAATTTACCAAATTATTTAAAAAAATAAATTTCTGAAAGTCTCATTTTCGTCGTAATCAACGTTCAAATTTGAAAAAATAGAATAAATATGTATAACAGAAACCGACGGCTGTCGGGTTTAATTTTTCTATTTCGGTTGCAATTTTACAAATAAATCACTAAATATTTCAGATGGTAAAATATAATTTAAGAAGACTAGTAAAATAGTATAACAAAAAAATGCCCAATGAAGCAATTCCAAAAAGAGATACAGATTTTTTCTAATTCACTAACATATCTGTGCAATTACCAATATAACCTAGCGTTGTTATATACTAGTTTATGACGTGTTTCAGTTATTTAGTATCGTTATGTTTTGTAAACTAGTTTCCATAACTTCAGCCAAACAACTGCATGATGAGATTATTCAATTTTTTGCACATCCATTTTACTCAATTAATGACCGCGTGAATGGAAGTGTGTTTCAACAAGATTGTTGGGCGTTTGGTTTGTGTGTTTGTTTTTAGCTTTGGCTAAATATATTGTCCGATTGTTTTGGTACGGGAAGTACCTCGTATAAAGCCCAAACTCTTATGGTAACGTTTTCTTTCATTCACTCCTAATTTAAGTGGCGGTTTTTGGTTTAACAATGTCGAGTGTAGTTGCTGATTATTTATGTAACACTATCGGGTCATCCCTTCACATTTTCGACAAACTTCGTAAAGAAAAAGCAAAAAATTCTAATAAAGCCCAAACTCTTATGGTAACGTTTTCTTTCATTCACTCCTAATTTAAGTGGCGGTTTTTGGTTTAACAATGTCGAGTGTAGTTGCTGATTATTTATGTAACACTATCGGGTCATCCCTTCACAATTTCGACAAACTTCGTAAAGAAAAAGCAAAAAATTCAATAAAGCCCAAACTCTTATGATAACGTTTCCTTTCATTCACTCCTAATTTAAGTGGCGGTTTTTGGTTTAACAATGTCGAGTGTAGTTGCTGATTATTTATGTAACACTATCGGGTCATCCCTTCACAATTTCGACAAACTTCGTAAAGAAAAAGCAAAAAATTCAATAAAGCCCAAACTCTTATGATAACGTTTCCTTTCATTCACTCCTAATTTAAGTGGCGGTTTTTGGTTTAACAATGTCGAGTGTAGTTGCTGATTATTTATGTAACACTATCGGGTCATCCCTTCACAATTTCGACAAACTTCGTAAAGAAAAAGCAAAAAATTCAATAAAGCCCAAACTCTTATGGTACGGTTTTCTTTCACTCACTTCCGAATTAAGTTGGCGGTTTTGATTTAACAAGTAGTTGCTGATTATTTATGTAACACTATCGGGTCATCCCTTCACAATTTCGACAAACTTCGTAAAGAAAAAGCAAAAAATTCAATAAAGCCCAAACTCTTATGGTACGGTTTTCTTTCACTCACTTCCGAATTAAGTTTCGGTTTTTGATTTAACAATGTCGAATGTCGAGTGTAGTTGCTGATTATTTATTTATGTAACACTATCGGGTCGTCCCATCACAATTTCGACAAACTTCGTAAAGAAAAAGCAAAAAAATTCTAATAAAGCCCAAACTCTTATGGTACGGTTTTCTTTCACTCACTTCCGAATTAAGTTTCGGTTTTTGACTTGACAATGTCGAGTGTAGTTGCTGATTATTTATGTAACACTATCGGGTCGTCCCATCACAATTTCGACAAAATTCGTAAAGAAAAAGCAAACAAAATTCTAATAAAGTTAATGCAACAACATGTTTTCGTAAATATCACAGTTACCGGTTAAATTAACGGAAAACGTTGCATTCACAAAACAATTAATTAAGAATATTTTGCGAAGTCTACTGCTGAACAAAGCATAAGTTTGCACCCTGTACAGAAATTATAAATTTGGACAAAATCAAGAAGGGCCTACAGAAAAATTAAATAGGCTAACAATACGTTTTTCTTTTAAAATAGAAAAGCACTTTCCTGAAATTTTGTGCAGCCTTTAATAAACCAATTCACTACTTAAATCCTGATTATTATTATTACGCTGTATTTTGATGGTTGAATATCTTCAGCTGAACCATAGAAAATCTTGTCGATACAGCTTACTGTTACAGTTACACTGTTACAGCGATACTGATATTGCTATACTGTTACAGCAATACTGTTACAGCGATACTGATACTGGTATACTGTTACAGCGATACTGATATTGCTATACTGTTACAGCGATACTGATATTGCTATACCGTTTCAACGATACTGATACTGCTATACTATTACAGCGATACTGATATTGCTATACTGTTACAGCGATACTGATATTGCTATACCGTTTCAACGATACTGATACTGCTATACTATTACAGCGATACTGATATTGCTATACTGTTACAGCGATACTGATATTGCTATACCGTTTCAGCGATACTGATATTGCTATACTGTTACAGCGATACTGATATTGCTATACTGTTACAGCGATACTGATATTGCTATACCGTTTCAACGATACTGATACTGCTATACTATTACAGCGATACTGATATTGCTATACTGTTACAGCGATACTGATATTGCTATACTGTTACATCGATACTGATATTGCTATACTGTTACAGCGATACTGATACTGCTATACCGTTTCAGCGATACTGCTACTGCTATACTATTACAGCGATACTGATATTGCTATGCTGTTACAGCGATACTGATATTGCTATACTGTTACATCGATACTGATATTGCTATACTGTTACATCGATACTGATATTGCTATACTGTTACAGCGACACTGATACTGCTATACTGTTTCAGCGATACTGATACTGACAATACTGTTACAGCGATACTGATATTGCTATGCTGTTACAGCGATACTGATACTGCTATACTGTTACAGCGATACTGATATTGCTATGCTGTTACAGCGATACTGATACTGCTATACTGTTACAGCGATACTGATATTGCTATACTGTTACATCGATACTGATATTGCTATACTGTTACAGCGATACTGATACTGCTATACCGTTTCAGCGATACTGCTACTGCTATACTATTACAGCGATACTGATATTGCTATGCTGTTACAGCGATACTGATATTGCTATACTGTTACATCGATACTGATATTGCTATACTGTTACATCGATACTGATATTGCTATACTGTTACAGCGACACTGATACTGCTATACTGTTTCAGCGATACTGATACTGACTATACTGTTACAGCGATACTGATATTGCTATGCTGTTACAGCGATACTGATACTGCTATACTGTTGCAGCGATACTGATATTGCTATACTGTTACAGCGATACTGATATTGCTATACTGTTACATCGATACTGATATTGCTATACTGTTACAGCGATACTGATACTGCTATACCGTTTCAGCGATACTGCTACTGCTATACTATTACAGCGATACTGATATTGCTATGCTGTTACAGCGATACTGATATTGCTATACTGTTACATCGATACTGATATTGCTATACTGTTACATCGATACTGATATTGCTATACTGTTACAGCGACACTGATACTGCTATACTGTTTCAGCGATACTGATACTGACTATACTGTTACAGCGATACTGATATTGCTATGCTGTTACAGCGATACTGATACTGCTATACTGTTACAGCGATACTGATATTGCTATACTCTTAAAACGATACTGATATTGCTATACTGTTACAGCGATACTGATATTGCTATACTGTTACAGCGATACTGATATTGCTATACTCTTACAACGATACTGATATTGCTATACTGTTACAGCGATACTGATATTGCTATACTGTTACATCGATACTGATATTGCTATACTGTTACAGCGATACTGATATTGCTATACTGTTACAGCGATACTGATATTGCTATACTCTTACAACGATACTGATATTGCTATACTGTTACAGCGATACTGATATTGCTCTACTGTTACAGCGATACTGATACTGCTATACTGTTACAGCGATACTGATATTGCTATACTTTTACAGCGATACTGATATTGCTATACTTTTACAGCGATACTGATATTGCTATACTGTTACAGCGATACTGATATTGCTATACTGTTACAGCGATACTGATATTGCTATACTATTACATCGATACTGATATTGCTATACTGTTACAGCGATACTGATATTGCTATACTGTTACATCGATACTGATATTGCTATACTGTTACAGCGATACTGATATTGCTATACTATTACATCGATACTGATATTGCTATACTGTTACAGCGATACTGATATTGCTATACTGTTATAACGATACTGATATTGCTATACTCTTACAACGATACTGATATTGCTATACTGTTACAGCGATACTGATATTGCTATACTGTTACATCGATACTGATATTGCTATACTGTTACAGCGATACTGATATTGCTATACTATTACATCGATACTGATATTGCTATACTGTTACAGCGATACTGATATTGCTATACTCTTACAACGATACTGATATTGCTATACTGTTACAGCGATACTGATATTGCTATACTGTTACATCGATACTGATATTGCTATACTGTTACAGCGATACTGATATTGCTATACTATTACATCGATACTGATATTGCTATACTGTTACAGCGATACTGATATTGCTATACTGTTACAGCGATACTGATATTGCTATACTGTTACAGCGATACTGATATTGCTATACTATTACATCGATACTGATATTGCTATACTGTTACAGCGATACTGATATTGCTATACTCTTACAACGATACTGATATTGCTATACTGTTACAGCGATACTGATATTGCTATACTGTTACAGCGATACTGATACTGCTATACTGTTATAGCGATACTGATATTGCTATACTGTTACAGCGATACTGATTCTACTTTTCTGCTATAGTAATAATATAGCATATATATTTCATATATACTTATGCATACATATATAATAATATATATATATATATATATATATATATATATATATATATATATATATATATATATATATATATATATATATATAATAATAATATATATATACTAATAATACATATATACTGCTATAGTAATATTATTTTAATGACGGTATTATTTTCATTAATTCACTTAACGTTTAAACATAATACTGTATTTCTCACGACAAATATGCTAAACAAAGACACCCTTCACACAGGAGCGAATTCTCCTGTCACTGAGTTTTATATTTTTACCCCATACAACGCTACTGGTATATGCAAACAAGGTATGACATTATTCCTTGATTAAATATTAAATTTTCCATCACATAACTCCAGGCCACGATGACTTGATTTAAAATGTAAATTTGTTTTTTTGAATGTAAAATTATAAGGGGGCCGTTTAACTATATCGCGTATAGGAAGTGAAGCTTTTGCTGTGATATTTTTAAAGTTACGTTGACAAAAAAAATGGCTATTTTGTTACATATTACTAATTTCCTTGTTTTAAAAATTATTTTTTTCATTTAATTGTTGGAAGGCGTTAATAATCTGAACAACATATTTACTGAAATATTTTCAAAGCCATAAATCCATATTTTTTAATCAGTTCGTATGTTCAAGAGCAGAACTTTTGTAATTAACCTGTTTATTGTTTTTTAAGCTGTTAAAGTAATTGCAATTCAGTTGTCGAAAAGCATCCTAAAATTCTAAACTTAAGTTGAACAAATTTTTCTTTTCAATTTTCTGACAGATGAAAATATGTTGAAAATAGTAAAGCTTAAAGTTGAAGTTGAAATATATACGCTTAAATTTATTTCAACAATGTGAACGATCAATGAAATTGAATTGTGTAGATACTTCGATCGTATGGATCAGGGGTCTCCAAATTTTTCAGCCTTAGGGCCATACTGATTACTCCAGTAAGTTCCGAGGGCCAAAACCATATTATCATTGTTGCCGGTGGTAAAAAGTGAAATAGTCCACTGATGAAAAAAAAAGTCCGAAAAAGTACGCAACAAAATTCATCTTTGTTGGAATTTTATAAGAGTCTTTCACTAACACAATTTGATAATTTGCATAAATTTCCTCGTGGGCTGTTTTCTGTTTTTGGTACTACTTATTTGTGTGAGAAGACCTTCTTCAAAACAAAGTACACAAAAAATGTTTACAGATCTAAATTAACTGATGAGCATCTTAAATCTCTTTTAATAATTGGTACAAGTAAAATTAGTCCACAACTACAAACTATTGTCAGTGGAAAATCTCAATTACATAAATCTCATTAGTATTTCATATGTCATTATGCTTTTTAAAAGTTATGTTTTTATTTAAAATGTATAAAATGTTAGTTGGATTCATTTCAATAATTTGTTAGTTTATATATACTGAAGTTAAATTTTCTGCATATTATACACATGTCTTTACTCATTACAATTCTGTGTTTCCTTATCCAACTTATCACAAAAACAATAATAATAAGCCTACAACAATGTTATGAGTAGTTAGCCCATGACCATATCAATGTAGATGTCATATTAATAATTATTCAACATAAAATTAGAATACTTCAGTAAACTAAATTTAATTTGCTATAAAAAATATGTTCTCTAAAAGGAGTTTTCAAGTATGCTAGCTCTCCGCGGGCCGGACAAAATCTGTCCGCGGGCCGGATGTGGCCCTCGGGCCGTAGTTTGGAGACCCCTGGTATGGATCAATGAAATAGAATCATTTAAAGAAGTAGAATGTACTTCTATTTTCTTCAACGCCGTCGATCGATATGGTAGATTCGACCAAATTGAGTAGTGTGGATTTGCATTCAATGCCATTGAAAAGGCATCATTTAACCCGATAAATAATTGCATTGGTTAAATTTACGGTTTAATTTGATTTATCGTAGTATCCGTGTAAATAATAAACATAACGACGTCATTTAATTGCACAAAGGACCGTGAGTCTTTGTTGTAAAAATAACGATTACAAAATTTATAAACGTTAATTATACATAAATCAGATGTAAATTTAAAATACAATCAATTTGCCGGAATTACATGAAAATGAGAAATAAAATGCATTTTCCTTTAAATACGATTTAAAAAAGTTTCTGGCATTGACCCATGCAGACGAAATTCCATTCAATGCAGTTGAACAACGACGTTGATCCAACCACATTGTTCATCTAAATTGAACCGTGTAGATATGTCTTTAAATCAGTTGATATAACTATTGTTGGAGTACGCTATAAATATAGGTCAGCAGTTTGAAAACGGCCTGATAAGGACACCAGGGGGAAGCGAGAAAAAATGTCCGAGTGAAAGGTCGAGTCCCCCCCATTATATCACCTCCCTCCTTTCCTTTTCGCACTATCCTTTTTCTTACACACTATCTCTGATCAGTAACAATTTGTAGACACCGATTGGCAGACTCTGTCACTGGACTGTTGGAAGGAGCTGGTGGTGAATTCTCCTACATGCGCGAAAAATCACCCAGGCTGTTTATTTAGTGGCTGGACTATAGTACGTATGCGATATTTTGTTGCTTTCTCCAGACTGCCAGCTGTTTGTATTATATATTTTTTTAAACATATTTTTAAACATTTACAAAATTTAACAACAGCAAAACAATGTTATATTTTTTCCATTTGATATATGTGTTACAAAGGCACAGAACTGTAATTACGTCTTGAACAGCAAATAAAAGGAATATAAAGCTTTATAAGCGCAAATGAAATACAAAAAGATTGATTAAAGAAGTAACGGAAGGTGTAACATAAATTAAACGCAGGACAAGGGAGAGTTAAGGCAGAAATAAACAACGCTTCCCCGTGTAACTATACAGTAGACCTATCTCTCCATCTCCCACGTGGCTTGTTCCTACCTACAGACAGTCAGCGGAATTATTGTGCTCTATTCTCTTGTGTGTTTTATTTTATTTTGATTTTACTTACCTCGTTCTTTCTTCAAACATCTTTTCAAAATTACTTTTGCTTATTGCATGTTTAAAATTACTGTTTATTAACAATTAGAACACTTTAAAAAAGCTTTTTCATATACACTTCATATGAAAACAATTTTTCTACATGAAATTGCGTAGTACGGAAGCCTGGAAAGTTTTTATAATATTTTTTTTAATTTAATGAACTGTTTATATATTATTTTTTCTTTGTACAAAATATCTTTGAGAGCACAAAATATCTTAGAGCAAAATATCTTAGAGCAATATCTAAGTCTTAATTGTTAGTGAAGTTCTGTAAATATTTATTCATCAACATTTAATTCTTGAAAGCGTTATAGAAAATTCATGTGAGAAAATACAAATATTTGTACAAAATATCTTACAGCAATATCTAAGTCTTAATTGTTAGTGAAGTTCTGTAAATATTTATTCATCAACATTTAATTCTTGAAAGCGTTATACAAAATTCGTGTGAGAAAATACAAATACTTGTACAAAATATCTTTGTACAAAATATTTTACAGCAATATCTAAGTCTTAATTGTTAGTGAAGTTCTGTAAATATTTATTCATCAACATTAAATTCTTGAAAGCGTTATACAAAATTCGTGTGAGAAAATACAAATGCATCATAGCGCCTACACTTTATAGAAATTAAGGTTTAACTCAATACTTCAATTATTTTTTTTAAATCTGCAACTATTGAAAAAGAGGTTATGTAACGTAGAGAAAAAACTTTTCAGTAGGTGAGATAGTTTCAAAATCTTACGCAAGTTGTAACACAAATTTACAACCAAACCAGTTTTGTTTTATTTTAATTTAATTTTGTTTTTCTTTGCCATATGCCCCTAATCAGCCATTTCAATCCAAATAAGGTAACGAAATAAAAACTAACAATACTATGTGATAACTTTCGTCAGCCATAATAACATACAGAATTACTGTAAAATTTAATGCTTGTGAAAATATTCTTCTATTAGTAGCTTTATTTTTAACTGCACAATAATAACATATATTATTACCAGTAACCAGAAAAATTAATTACTGATTAAAATTAATCAATCAGTTCTATCCGAATTCCAGTCAGGAATAAAAAAAATTCCTTAAAAACTTAATTGTAATAAAATTTTAATCGGTTTAACACTTCTAAAATTTTTTGAGTTATACTAGATAATAGTTGTAAATATTAAAACCTATAACCTATTTTACTAAATAAAACAGTACGCAGCATACAGTCTGTACCTAATCAGTGGAAGGTAGCAGAAGTCATCATGTTACCTAAGCCAGGTAAACCACTCATGAGATAACCTCATACCGACCAATCTCATTACTACCAATACTGTCCAAGCTCTTCGAGAAACTTTTTCTGAAAATACTTAAGGTTATCGTAGAAGACAGGTAGCTCACACCGGCGCATCAGTTTGGTTTTCGGGCAAAACATTCTACGATTGAACAAGTTCACAGAGTTGTGGAGGTAATAGAAGCCTTGGAGAAGAAGAAAATTTGTTCAGGTGTATTTCTCGACGTGGCTCAAGCATTCGATGGAGTGTGGCACTGTGGAATGGAGCACAAGCTAGAACGGGACCTGCCGGAGCAATTCTACAGGATTATGCAATAATACCTTTGTGAGATATTTTCGGGTTAGATATGAATACGACTACTTACAAATTAAAACAATCAATGCAGGAGTATCCCAGGGAAGTGTTCTTGGGCCTGTACTGTACCTCCTGTATAGTCGAGACTTGCCACAATGGCGACCTTTGCGGATGACACAGCAATATTAACAGTGGGTGACAATATTTTGGAAGCAACAGAGAAACTACAGAATGCTACTAATACAATAAGTCGATGGACGAAAAAATGGAGAATTAAGCTCAATGAAACAAAATCTATACACATCAATTTTACCAATAGAAAGTATGAACCAGTACCAGTAGTATTAAATGAAAAACAAGTAACATATGCAAATAGTGCAAAATATCTCGGGATGACACTGGATACAAAACTCCGCTGGGAAGAGCATGTAAAAAAGAAAAACTAAATCTCAAATTAAGTAAAATGTATTGGCTCATTGGAAGGAATTCCGAATTGTAAATAAGCAACAAACTACTACTGTACAAACAAGTGTTACGGCCAGTATGGATTTATGGTGCACCACTAATTGGGTTGTACCAAAATGCAATAGTGACATAATACAAGTCTTCCAGAATAAAATATTGAGAACGATTGTCAACGCCCCGTGGTATGTCAGTAATGACAACCTAAATAAAGACCTAGGCATTGAACCTGTTGCAGAAATAATCAAGAAGCTCTCCGTTAAGCATCGTCGACGGTTAGAGCAGCATAAGAGTAAGGAGATCGTACAATTGCTGTACCGGAGTGACAACCTAACAACAAGAAGACTGAGAAGGACCAAGCCAGTGAACCTCTCAAGCCAGTAAACACATTGGGAACAGCTGTCCGGCTGCAACCCAGCAAACAGTGAAATTATCTATTAAGATAGAATTACTAGATGGGGCGTACCTCAGTTGTAATAATATAAAAAATAATAATAATAATAAAACAGTGATAAAATGAACATACCTTATTAAAAGGAATTATTGAATCGAAACATTGAATTTTTGAATTATTATTCACACTAAATAAGTACAAATTAAACTTCATTAATAATGTAGTATTTAAAAAAATTAACTGTTGTTTGTAAGCCATTTACTATAAACACATTTTTACAGTTCAGTTCAGAAAACATAATTGTAATTAGAGTAAATTTTGCAATAATAGTACAATAAATCACAAGCGCAACCTCTTAAGTAACAAAAAGCTTCATGTCAAATGAAAATTTGCCAATAAGGAAACGCCTATTACACTTTTCCGTAGAAAACAACAATCAAATCACCTATTTAAAATAAATTAAATTTAAGTTTTCATAAATAAAATGTTTCAAAGCTGACATTAAACCATTAATGGAAAAAATTGCAATATTGTTTCTTAAGACCCAAACTTTCATTGGTGCCTAAGGAGGTAACAGGAATTATTTTTCTGAAATTTTCAAAATAAATCTAGCAAATAAAGTAAATTTCGATATGAAATATTTATTTATACGTGAACTCCCGATAACAAAACTTTATAGCGCCTCTTAAAAAGCATGGACTTTCTGCTGCGGCGGCGGCTAAGTTTTAGGTCAAGTATCTTTTACATCCTAAAGCTTCTGAACGTCTTAAAACTTTATTGGGCAGTAAAAGTATCGTCTACCAAAGCTGACCAATAAAATACTGAATTTACACTTAAGGGTTTGAAGTAAAAGACCAAGAGTTAATGATATTCTAAGAGACTGCTTCAAGGTATATGCGAAGGGTTGTGATAAGCGTTTTATGTTGAATCATTTATGTGAAAATCATATCAATAAATTACAGACGTTGAAGACATTATAAGCCAGTCAGATTCTAACATATATCGTATTCATTACACAAAATAATGGAAATGTAAATTTCACTAATTTCTTTGCAAAGTTAAAGCAACATGAAATAAACATTAGAAAAAATCTATTAAGAATCTATTGATAAAATCAAAGAAAATAGGCAATCGAAAAAATCAATTAAGAATCTATTGATAAAATCAAAGAAAATAGACAATCGAAAAAAAATCTATTAAGAATCTATTGATAAAACCAAAGAAAATAGACAATCGAAAAACAATCTATTAAGAATCTATTGATAAAATCAAAGAAAATAGGCAATCGGAAAAAATCTATTAAGAATCTATTGATAAAATTAAGAATCTATTGATTAAATAAAAAAAAATATGCAATCGAAAAAAATATATTAAGAATCTATTGATAAAACCAAATAAAATTGACAATCGAAAAAAATCTATTAAGAATCTATTGATAAAATCAAAGAAAATAAGCAATCGAAAAAAAAATGTATCTAATCTGAGATACATGGTCTTTGATTTTGCAACAATTGTCGTCTATTAATATTTTATCAATAGTTTCTGAATCTGAATTATTATTACTGTTATTATTATTATTATCTGAATTGTTCTTAGGGAAATAGCAATTAATACATGAGCTTCATTTCAACTATTTTTTATCAAAGCTTTCAGAACCATTTTTCACTTTGTTAGTTACTTAGGTAAATCCAAAACGTTTCTCGAACGAAAGTATATATATATATATATATATATATATATATATACTTATTTTTAAAAAATAGCAGAAAAACGGTATATTGGCTGTAGGACTAATAACGTTCATACACGTACAGGAATTTTTCCATTAGAATTATATTTTTATCACCAAAGGCTCAAAATAATCTAATGCACAACAATAATGTATCCGTTTAAAATAATAAACATAAATATTGGTGACTGTGTTTATATATTTAACATGTTATGTAGACATAACATATTTTTTAATATCAAACACGACACGCAGCTATCTCTTTGATGTGATGGAAGCTAATTTCCTAAAAGTTACAAAATTTAAAATCATCACATAAACGAATGTTGATATACACTTTTTATTTTAAAATAAAAGTATGAAATTTACTGCGAAACCGTTCGAATTATTTTAATATGTTCATTGAAAAAACAATGCATGTCCTAACGTTTATTACGATATTGGAAATTATATCGTTATTTTTAAACTGTTTCTGCTGAGTAACTGACTTTTTAAGCTCATAGGAAAATCAATTTCTAAGTAATTCAAGCTTATAACAAATCACATTCTATATTCATACTCTAAGTGCACATTGTAGTTAATCAATAGACGAGGAATCCATAGTTCCCATACCTCACATGCTTGGTTTCACAAACAGGGTATTTGAACTTGAGGTTAATTTACTGCGAATTATTTTAATATGTTCATTGAAAAAACAATGCATGTCCTAACGTTTATTACGATATTGGAAATTATATCGTTATTTTTAAACTGTTTCTGCTGAGTAACTGACTTTTTGAGCTCATAGGAAAATCAATTTCTAAGTAATTCAAGCTTATAACAAATCACATTCTATATTCATACTCTAAGTGCACATTGTAGTTAATCAATAGACGAGGAATCCATAGTTCCCATACCTCACATGCTTGGTTTCACAAACAGGGTATTTGAACTTGAGGTTAATTTACTGCCGTCAGACATTACTAGCATCAGTTATGTGAGCATCTCATTCGCTATTTAGTATAATGGGATGGCTGATTCGGATTGTAAGATTAGTCTGCAGTACCTAACTGTCAGAGTTTTCAAATATATCTTTAAGAAATAAAACTTTTATTGAAAAATTAATTAGGGGTTTCGCAGAAAGTGTCCAGACATTGATTTAAATTGACCGACTGATAAACAAATTAATGATAACGATAAGGTACTGATTACTAATTATGATAAAGTACTGATTATTTATTACTGACAGATTAATTATAGCACGTGGTTGTTTCACTGCTTAGATAGAAACGAATTTCAAAGTTAATAAGGTAATAAAACAATAAAATTAATTAGGATAGACAAAAGAGTGAATAAATGTATGCTAATTACATTACTTAGGTATAACAATCGTTTTTGTTCAAATATAATGTCAAAGTTAAAAAAATGTTATCCAATATTTTAATTTGAAAATTAACATACTTTAAGATCACTTTGAAAAGCGGAAAGGAAAATTAAAATGTCTCAAGAAATATTTTGTTTTATAACTTTTCAGATAACAATTTAAAGCGTCCTTCTATATTTAATAAAATAATTAAAATCAAAATAATATTTTCGCAGAATTTTAAACTGTCGAACGTTATTTTTAAATTAAATTCTTTTCCTTAAGAGAAAATTATTCTTAAAAAATAAAATAAAATGCATTCTTTAACACACTTGTAATTCTAAAATCGTCTTTAAAAGATGAGGAAATAAGAAACATTTTATAAGACAATATTTATTGTATCGATTGCTTTGGAACAGTTACACTTTTCCTACATTTCTTTAAATGAACAAAAATACGACTTTCGTCAGAGCTTAGTATTTGGTCGAAATGGACATGTAATTTAAGTTATTAGAGGACTTTTCAATCTCAAACAGTATGAGGTGTTCAGAAAGTAAAGAGAATTTTTAAATTTCGCGGGCTTGGACAGTCCGATTGTGAAACATTTTTTTTATTATGTTGGTATACATGCCCTTGAAGTATGATAAAACTTTCAGCTGTTTTCATTGTTGACTTTGTCTGTGACAGCCACTAAGGTTAGACATGTTTTATGAGCTCGGTGATTTTCGATTGTTAAAAGAAATGGATCAAAGAATGTGTATCACATTTTGCGTAAAGAATGAAATAAAGTGTAACAAAGTGCGTGAAATGTTAACAAAGGCCTATGGTCAGTCTGCTATGAGTAAAGCAAGAGTTTACTAGTGGTATAAGTGTTTCCAAGAAGGCCGTGAAGACGTTGAAGATAACGAACGCCCTGGACGCCCCAGCACATCAACAACCGATGAAAACGTGGAAAATGGTTGTGAACACTCGCCGAATCACAATTAGAGAGGTCGCTGATGATGTTGGCATATCGATTGGATCCTGTCATGACATTGTTTCCAATGTTTTGTGTATGAAATGCGTGGCAGCAAAATTCGTTACAAAATTGTTAAATTTTCAACAAAAACAGCTGCGAATGGAAGTTGCTCAGGAGACACTAAATGAAGTCAACGACGATGCAGAATTACTGAAACGTATTATAACAGGTGACGTAACATGGGTTTATGGATATGACGTCGAAACTAAGGCTCAATCATCCCAGTGGAGGCATTCTGGCTCGCCAAGACCGAAAAAGGCTTGACAAGTGCAGTCGAACGTAAAGGTTTTGCTCACTGTGTTCTTCGATATTAATATATTAATGCCATAGTGCATCATGAATTCCTGCCACCAGGTGAAACGGTCAATAAGGAGTACTACCTACAAGTTCAACGCCCTTTGTGTGAAGTAATCCGAAAAAAACGCCCGGATCTGTGGAAAAACAATTCATGGCTTTTGCACCACGATAATGCATCAGCTTCATTGCTTGTTCGTGAATTTTTGGCCAAAAGCAGTACTGTAACGATGCTCCAGCCTCCATATTCGCCAGCCATGGCTCCGTGTGACTTTTGCCTATTTCCAAAAATAAAAAGAACGTTAAAGGGCCGTAGTTTTACAGCCGTAGTTGACATTAAAAGCGCATCGCTGAAAGAACTAAAGGCAATCTCAAAGGTCGAGTTTGAGGATTGGAAGAAGCGCTGGCAGAAGTGCATAATCTCCAATGGGGACTATTTTGAAGGCGACAACATCAATGTAGAAGAATAAATAAATATTTTGTTCAAAAATTTAAAATTCTCTTTACTTTCTGAATACACCTCATATAAAAACAAAGAAGAAAATTTCCTGTCTTACGTTTTTGGGTATTATTAATGTTAT
>CM040188.1:54697792-54752792 GCA_022606455.1 Callitettix versicolor | reverse complement strand
ATTGTTCACTTTGTCTGCTACAGCCACTAAGGTTAGACGTGTTTTTATGAGCTCGGCGATTTTCGTTTGTTAAAAGAAATAGATCAAAGAATTTGTATAAAATTTTGCGTAAAAAATGGAATAAAGTGTAACAAAGTGTGTGAAATGTTAACAAAGGCCTACGGTGAGTCTGCTATGAGTAAAGCAAGAGTTTACGAGTGGTATAAGCGTTTCCAAGAAGGCCGTGAAGACGTTGAAGATGACGAACGCCCTGGACGCAACAGCACATCAACAACCGATGAAAACGTGGAAAAATTAAAAGAATTGGCTATGAATAATCGCCGAATCACAATTAGAGAGGTCGCTGATGATGTTGGCATATCGCTTGGATCATGTCATGACATTGTTTCCAACGTTTTGTGTATGAAACGCTTGGCAGCCAAATTCGTTCCAAAATTGTTGAATTTTGAACAAAAACAGCGGCGAATGGAAGTTGCTCAGGAGTCACTAAATAAAGTCAACGACGATTCAGAACTACTGAAACGTATTATAACAGGTGACGAAACATGGGTTTACGGATATGACATCGAAACTAAGGCTCAATCATCCCAGTGTAGGCATTCTGGCTCGCCAAGACCGAAAAAGGCTCGAAAAGTGCGGTCGAACATGAAGGTTATAATCACTGTGTTCTTCGATATTAATGGCATAGTGCATCATGAATTCCTGCCACCAGGTGAAACGGTCAATAAGGAGTACTACCTACAAGTTCAATGTCGTTTGCTTTAAGCAATCCGAAAAAAAACGCCCGAATTTGTGGAAAAACAATTCATGGCTTTTTCACCACGATAATGCACCAGCTCACACTTCATTGCTTGTTCGTGAATTTTTTGCTGAAAACAGTACTGTAACGATGCCTCAGCCTGCATATTCGCCAGACATGTCTCCGTGTGACTTTTTCCTATTTTCAAAAATAAAGAGAACCTTTAAAGGGCCGTCGTTTTACAGCCGTAGATGATATTAAAAGCGCATCGCTGAAAGAACTAAAGGCTATCTCAAAGATCGAGTTTGAGAAGTGTTTCGAGGTTTGGAAGAAGCGCTGGCACAAGTGCATAATCTTCAATGGAGACTATTTTAAAGGCGACAACATCAGTGTAGAAGAATACATAATATTTTGTTCAAAAAAATTAAAATTTTCGTTACTTTCTTAACACCTAGTATTATGGTCTTATTAATACTGTGGGTTGTTGATTTGAGGTTTCGGTACAATAATGCTAATTTTCATTGACTTTTAAAGTACTCATTTAAGTGATTTCACTATTTATTTCATAAATAATTTAAAATTATTAAGTCAGTTTTTTCTGTGTGAAGTAAATTAAATTTTGTGTTTCAGTGCATATAATATTTGGAAAAAATAAATCACAGATTATAAATTAGTTATCATTGAATCGCATTATTTAAAATATATTCTATACTATTTAATATTTAACTTACGTATATATATATATATATATATATATATATATATATATATATATATATATATAAACGAAATGTGTTATTTCGTAAATTTAGTACCAGTTGCCATTAAAGAACCAAATATATTTATAAAACCCTAAAACGTCAGCCATTATTAGATTACTGTAGCAGACCTCCCGCACAAAGTTAAGGATAAATATATGTAGTAAAATGGAAAGCAATGGCTGTCTGGGGACCTACAAGAGGGAAATTATGACTGTGTAAATACGAGAAATCCCTGAACGTCTTGGGTAGTTATTCCTGTGATATGTTGTTTTGTGTATACAGTCCAGAGAGTCTCTATTATTTATCAACGATAATACAATAAACAAGATACTTTATAGATCATTGAACTTGTAATAAAATTATAACGACAAGCGCGTGCGTAATGTTGCCCAATAAAAGTCTTTGTGTTGAAGGGATGTGTATTGTAAAGAATCTGGTTTACAATAAGTTGTTTGGTTTATTGGATCCGTGAGTAACACAATGTTTGTGTTTACTTTGAGAGTGTCCGTTCATCTTTCAGTAACACTCTTCTCTTAAACTGTGAATCAAGATATTTTTGAATTCTGAAGTTTTGAGTATTCGATCTTAAATTTTAGGAGAAATATAAAAGTTTCGTGAATTTTTATTTAAAAAATTGTAAATCGAAAAGAATGAAGAATAAATAACTTACCTATATAGTTTATTTTGAAATAAAAAGGATAAATTACAGATTAAAATTAAGTGAATAAAAAAATATTATACAAGAGAAAAGTGTTGAAGCCTTTTTTTTAAATGAATATAACACAAAATTAAGAAACAAACCTCACGTTACTTGTGTCAAATTTAAAAACAAGTTCTTTTATTTTTTTACAATAATAAATTTTAAAACAGTAAATATTTTTATTAAAACAGAATATTTTATTGGTTAAGCATTGAAGTTATTTATAAGTAAATCCACTTGTTTATTCTTAAGTAGATCAATTGTTTTGAATAACACAAAAATTGAAAATAAGATAAATGAAGAAGCATTTACAGACAATGTACCTCACAATAAGCTCTGGATAGTGTTAAAGAATACTAATATAGGAATAACATTAATAAAGGACAGTCGAACATTGTATGAAAATATAATAACAAAAGTAATACGAGTAGTAGGAAATGAAATAAACATGTTTTATTATTTTTTTTTAAATTTATAAATTAAAAATTGAATTCACTATTAAAATTAAATTTAATTTAAATTTATAAATTTAAAAATTCAATTCAATTTTTTAACTTATAAAAATTGAAACCTCTGAAGGATTCAAAATCACCAAGGACTTAAACACGGATGTTCCCCGTCGCCAATATTGTTTAAAATCTACCTGGCACACGTAATGCATAACTGGAAACGCAAGTGTGAAAGAATTAGTGTATCGTTAAACGACAACACCGTATACACCTTCTGCTTTGCGTATAGCTAGGTAAGTTACAGCGCAGGATTATGGGAATCTAGAATGTATAGTAGAAAATTATTAAAGTAATATGATATTTTGGGACTTGACGTAAACCTAAAGAAAACGGACTACAAGTGCATTGGAGGGCTGAACAGGAATCATATTAGAAGATGACACTCAAATTAAAGGATGTTCAACTTTAAAGTATTTTGGAGTGACAATTACAAGTGATGGACTCTTAAGCACAACGATAAAAGAAGGAAACACCTTGGGAAGAAGAGCAATCCGACTATAGATTTTTTTTTTTTTTTGGCGTTTAACGTCCGACTATTGTGCACACTTGGGCTAATGCAGACGGTGGAATGATTTTATAGCGTATAAAAATGCCAAGCCCTCGCCGGGAATCGAATCCGGGTCCTCGGGGTGAAAGCCTAGTACGCTATCCACTAGACCACCGAGGCGGCCTCCCGACTACAGAACAGCATCATGTGAGTTCAACAGGTACCGAAAATAAATAAACATACAATATACAATACAATTTAAAAAAGTATAATCTCATATGGAAGCGAAGTATGGGTACTAAAAAAAAAATGTTTTTAAGCTACAGAAATAGTCTACTGACAAAAAATGCAGGTCGGTAAAAAAAATGTAAACTAATGACTCCAAAGAACTTCATTGCAGACGGCATTAAGACAAAAAAAAAAATTAGATATTTTGCCCATGTCCAAAGGATGGACGAAAATTGACTTCCCAAACAGATTCTAAAATGGAAATCACATGGTCGCACATGGTCGACAGTTAGTTGTAAAGAAGGAATTGACAAGGAAATGAGAGAAAGAGGATTGGATTAAGATCTTGGGAGCGACAGAGCTAAGAATTAGAGGACGACGGAGAACGATTTAAGCTGAAGAGAAAAGTAAAATAAAAAAAAAAAATGTAGTTTTCGATAAGAAATTTAAAAACTGATTTGTTTATTTAGCTTTCCAAACATGTATAAACTGCATACGCAAAAACGTATCCTAAATAAATGTATGAAAACATTATGATAAAAACAAAGCTATTTCAAACTTTTCTAATGTATAGTTCCTACATGTACTGAAATGGTAAGAATTTATTATTTAATTATTTCAGTAAGTGTAAAAGAAGTGTTCAGAAAGTAACGAGAATTTTAATTTTTTAACAAAATATTTATTTATTCTTCTACATTGATGTTGTCGCCTTCAAAATAGTCCCCATTGGAGATTGTGCACTTGTGCCAGCGCTTCTTCCAATCCTCGAAACACCTCTCAAACTCGATCTTTGAGATAGCCTTTAGTTCTTTTAGCGATGCGCTTTTAATGTCATCTACGGCTGTAAAACGACGGTCCTTTAAGGTTCTCTTTATTTTTGGAAATAGGAAAAAGTCACACGGAGCCATGTCTGGCGAATATGGAGGCAAGAGCATCGTTACAGTACTGTTTTTGGCCAAAAATTCACTAACAAGCAATGAAGTGTGAGCTGGTGCAAAAGACATGAATTGTTTTTCCACAGATCCGGGTGTTTTTTTCGGATTGCTTCACGCAAACGGCGTTGAACTTGTAGGTAGTACTCCTTATTGACCGTTTCACCTGGTGGCAAGAATTCATGATGCACTATGCCATTAATATCGAAGAACACAGTAACCATAACCTTCACGTTCGACCGCACTTGTCGAGCCTTTTTCGGTCTTGGCGACCCAGAATGCCTCTACGGGAATGATTGAGCCTTAGTTTCAACGTCATATCCATAAACCCATGTTTCGTCACCTGTTATAATACGTTTCAGTAATTATGCATCGTCGTTGACTTCATTCAGTGACTTCTGAGCAACTTCCATTCGCCGCTGTTTTTGTTCAAAATTCAACAATTTTAACTAATTTTGCTGCCACGCGTTGGATGTCATGACATGATCCAAGCGATATGCCAACATCATCAGCGACCTCTCTAATTGTCATTCGGCAATTGTTCATAACCATTTCTTTCACTTTTCCACGTTTTCATCGGTTATTGATGTGATGGGGCGTCCAGGCGTTCGTCATCTTCAACGTCTTCACGGCCTTCTTGGAAACGCTTATACCACTAGCGTTTCCTTGTTTACTATGAGTTTACTCTTGCTTTACTCATAGTAGAGTCACCTTTGCTAACATTTCACACACTTTTTTACATTTTATTCCATTTTTTACGCAAAATTTGCTACAAATTCTTTGATCCATTGATTTATTTTAACAAACTAAAATCGCCGAGCTCATAAAAACACGTCTAAACTGTCACAGACAAAGTCAACAATTAAAACAGCTGAAAGTTTTATCATACTTCAAGAGCATTTATACCAACATAATAAAAAAATGTTTGACAATCGGACTCTCCAAGCCTGCGAAATTTAAAAATTCTTGTTACTTTCTGAACACACCTCGTATAATTATAATATTAATACGTAAATAGTACAAATCAGTACACATAATTATAGTCCAAAGCATGAGTCTAGTATGTTGGTAACCAATAGCAGGAGAGGGCAGTGTCACAATATGGCACTGGTACAACAAGTACATAGTGTTACTTTCTGGTGTCTAGTAATAGAGTATTATCATTCACACGTTAAGGTTGTAGCGGAAAAGCAACACTACTCTTCTCCAATTTGTTGGTTCAGTGTTCTAGTCGAATAGGTAACGGACTGGCTAGGGGATCGACCTATAATATTCCATTGTCAGCACATCTTAAATTGTTGATTGAAATAATACATTTGTAAATACCCTCCTTGTTTTATTCAACTCCGTTACTATATTTGTACTGTTTTACTTTGACGTCAAGGGTAATCCCAATAACACTACTTATTAATCACAATAATTATTATGTGTTCTTTTGCTGACGATGTTACTGTTTAAACGGTATAGTAATAATGTGTAACTAAATTGAATGAAAAGAAAAACTACACACTATCATACTGACAGCGATTATGTGACAAACATGTTTCAGTTAGATTTGTTTCATCGAACCTTTATTAAACGGACTAGCTGTTACCCGTTACGGCTTCGTTTGCCATTATAATGCGGTAATAAAATTTATAGTCGATTTTCAAAATCAGAATAGGTTCATTTCAATTTAATATATTTCTATACAATATTATACGATTTATGGTTTTCGTCCAAGATATAGATTTTTGCTATTCGACATTCTAGAACAGGGTTCTGTTATATTTTAATAAAATTTTATTAAAACGTCACTGTTATACAATTAACACTTGTCACAAAACTAAATACTAAGTAAATAACTTGGACTGGGTAAGTAGTACGATAGCGTTTAAAATAATTTAAATATTTATTATTCACACTATCAAACATATAATAATCGTATAAAATATTAGTGTTATACAATTAACACTTGACTACTAAATAATTAAGTTTGACTGGGTAAGTAGTATGATGGACTTTAAAATAATTTAAACATTTATTATTCACACCTACCAATACCAGTTATATTTAATAAATGTATAAAACGTCACTGGTGTAAAGTTAATACTTGCCACAAAACTAAATATTAAATTATTATTGGGCTGGGTAAGTAGTATAATGGCGTTTTTTAAAACGGGAATAGGTCTATGTTTATCTCAGTTACCTAAGGCATGTTTATACCAAATTTAATCTTAATTGGTCTAGTAGTTAAGACGTGATTGAATAACAAACAAACACAGAAACTTTCAAAAATATATCATTGTGTTATATCACAGAATAACACAGAATAAATATCATTGTTCAGGTATTAATTTTCAAAATTATGCGGAGTGGACAAATATAGGCTACTTACGTGACAATCTGTCATTCAGAGATACCTCATTCCGTCACAAAACACCACGTGACTTATTTCAGCAAGGAAAGAGATCAATTGTCAGGCGGTGACACATGTCATCTCTAATATTATTATTTTATATTTCTGTCCTAGCGAGAAGAACACACAAGTAAGAAGCTTCTTGTCAATATATAGACATCACTCGTACTTTAGCCGTCAATATCTGGCTGGCGAGAAGTGTCAACCCAGCCGGAGGTTGTGTGATTCCTATCGATATAATATGTTGGTATATGTCGGAATGTTTTGAAGTAGTTACTAACACAAATCACTTCCTACATTTAGACTTGTTATGGATTAGAAAACACGTTTTAAAAGTTTTACGTTCTTTTTATTACGTTATCTGTGAGGTTAGGTTATTATTTTTGGGCCACGTTTTTCAATTAATTCCTGTAATTACTTACAAAATTACGATAAATTTACGACTGTTTAGTCACGAACCGTCTCCTTGCTTGCAGTAATCAATAGCATTACGTAAGTTACCAGATATTAATAAAATGCAACAATTTTAATTAAAAAATATCAAAATTAATATTTGCTTTGAAGAAACATTGCAGATATGTTTAGTTGCATTATTAGTATTATAAAAGTACAACCTGTAAATACATTTGCCAAGGATGCACAAAACGTACTTATTAAAGTGACGTTGAAATTATAAAACAAAGTTGTTTATTTTTTATATCCTTTTTCATTGTGATTTCATTTGAATATCAACTGAAAAGGCTAATACGTTAACATGCTTAGTGCAATAATATAAAAGCGTACAGGTAATTTTTAAACATTTTTATTTCAAATGTGAAAGTTGTTAATTTTTCTATAAAACTTTAATTGATTTTACACAGAATATTTTATAATTATGATGTATTGATTACTTATTAACAAATATGCTGCTCTATTACTTACAAAATTTAACATTACGAATAACACAAGTTTTGTTACGAATAACTACAGTTAATTTCATCAACTTTTAAATTTTCAAACCTACTCAAAAAACTTACTTTTTCATTATTCGTTTATTCACAAATGGCAGATATTTCAATTTATACTACAACCTGTCTAAGTATCTAACTATCTAAGTATGTAAGTGTCTAAGTATGTAAGTATGTAAGTATGTAAGCATGTAAGTATGTAAGTATGTAAGTATGTAAGTATGTAAGTACGTAAGTAAGTAAGTATGTAGGTATCTCAGTATGTAAGTATGTGAGTAGGTGAGTATGTGAGTATGTAAGTATGTAAGTATGTAAGTATGTAAGTATGTAAGTATGTAAGTATAAATATGTAAGTATGCAAGTATGTAAGTATGTAAGTATGTAAGTATGTAAGTATCTAAGTATGTAATTATGTGAGTAGGTGAGTATGTAAGTATGTAAATATCTAAGTATCTAAGTATGTAATTATGTGAGTAAGTGAGTATGTAGGTATGTAAGTATCTAAGTATCTAAGTATGTAATTATGTGAGTAGGTGAGTATGTGAGTATGTGAGTATGTAGGTATGTAAGTATGTAAGTATGTAAGTATGTGAGTATGTAAGTATGTAAGTATGTAAGTATGTAAGTATGTGAGTATGTGAGTATGTAGGTATGTAAGTATGTAAGTATGTAAGTATGTAAGTATGTAAGTATGTAAGTATGTAAGTATGTAAGTATGTAAGTATGTAAGTAAGTAAGTAAGTATGTAGGTATCTCAGTATGTAAGTATGTGAGTAGGTGAGTATGTGAGTATGTAAGTATGTAAGTATGTAAGTATGTAAGTATGCAAGTATGTAAGTATGAAAGTATGTAAGTATCTAAGTATGTAATTATGTGAGTAGGTGAGTATGTAAGTATGTAAATATCTAAGTATCTAAGTATGTAATTATGTGAGTAGGTGAGTATGTAGGTATATAAGTATCTAAGTATGTAATTATGTGAGTAGGTGAGTATGTGAGTATGTGAGTATGTAGGTATGTAAGTAAGTAAGCATGTAAGTATGTAAGTATATAAGTATGTGAGTATGTAAGTATGTAAGTATGTAAGTATGTAAGTATGTAAGTATGTAAGTATGTAAGTATGTAAGTATGTAAGTATGTAAGTATGTAAGTATGTAAATATGTAAGTATGTAAGTATGTAAGTATGTAAGTATGTAAGTATGTAAGTATGAAAGTATGTAAGTATGTAAGTATGTAAGTATGTAAGTACGTAAGTATTATGTAAGTATGTAAATATGTAAGTATGTAAGTATCTAAGTATCTAAGTATGTAATTATGTGAGTATTATTATTATTTTTTTTTTGAGTTTAACGTCCGACTATTGTGCACACTGGGGCTAATGCAGACGGTGGGGATGATTTATAGCGTATGAAAATGCCAAGCCCTCGCCGGGAATCGAACCCGGGTCCTCGGGGTGAAAGTCTAGTACGCTATCCACTAGACCACCGAGGCGGCTAAATTATGTGAGTAGGTGAGTATGTGAGTATGTAAGTATGTAAGTATGTAAGTATGTAAGTATGTAAGTATGTAAGTAGTAAGTAGTAAGTATGTAAGTATGTAAGTAGTAAGTATGTAAGTATGTAAGTATGTAAGTATGTAAGTGTGTAAGTATGTAAGTATGCAAGTATGTAAGTACATAAGTATGTAAGTAAGTATGTAAGTATGTAAGTATGTAAATATGCAAGTATGCAAGTACATAGGCCTAAGTATGTAAGTATGTAAGTATGTAAGTATGTAAGTATGTAAGTATGTAAGTATGTAAGTATGTAAGTATGTAAGTATGTAAGTATGTAAGCATCTAAGTATCTAAGTATGTAAGTATCTAATAATCTAAGTATCTAAATACCTAAGTATCTAAATGAAAAAAGTACGCACGATTAGACAACTCAGTGGACGCCATATTGATTTTATTTTAATAGAAAATACGCATTCTTTACGAGACAAGTAGTATCATTACACATAAAGATACAAAAATATAATAATAATAATAATAACACATACACACACACACACACACTCAAATATGGATAATAAACAAAACACAAGGACAATTTTTTTGTTATATTTCACTTACGAGAAAGTGTGTTTGTACTAAATTGCGTTCAACGAAACAGACAGTACAGTGAAAATATAAAGGCTTTTGTGTTTTTTATTACACTGAATACAAAACCTGGTTTTGTTTTTAAAACAGTATTAAAGATTAAGATAAGTTTTTTACACTCTTAAAGACTTCTTAATAAATACGGATTGTCTTTTAAAAATAAAACAGAAACTTCAACGCCTTACCACTCAGCAAATGAAAACCTAATGCAGGCTTTTGGTTTAGTTTCTGTAAGACATTTTTATTTAGGTAAAAGCACGGATTTACGGAGCTTAAATTGTCTTGGTTTTATGCATTTCATTAGCGTATTTAAATTGAAAATTAACTACTGAAGCGGCCGCGAAATATAGAAAACGGAACTGTGAAATAAGTCCGAGTCTTATTTCTGCACGTTTTGAAGATCAAAAAAATATATATTTCGTCTCGGTTCGGCTTATATCAGATTAGAAACAGGTTCTAAGTAAACACCAAGTAAATATTTTATGCATAGTGTTAAAATACGTTAAGCATTTTAAAACTGTTAAATATAGAACAACCTTAATCCATATTTATAGGTACTGATTAGTACGATATTACCTGTTGGTGTTTGCGGCCCTATTAGATTTTAATTAATTTATTAAAGAATAATAGTTTAGTGTGAACCACGGTTTTGTATTTATTTCAAAATTCTAGTTTAATGGCGAAGTTTCATTTTGTTTTCTTATTTTATTTAGCTTACTTTAAGGTTCTCATGAAAAATGTCTAAAAAATGTACTGTATGTTACGGCGAAATATTTTACAAAAAAGTCCATATTAATAATATTAATAAAATGGTACCATATTATTAATAAAATGGTAAAATTTAACTTAAAATTATTTTAAAAAGTTTTGCGAATTTCTTTCATTTTGTTAGGTTTGAAAATTTAAATAACCAACTAGAATTATACCGAACTGAAGTCGCTTGTTTATTACAATAACTTACAGTTTAATTGTAACAAAATTATGTTTTTCGTGAGTTGCATAGTAACAGGCTATTACTACCACTACTACTATTGGTACTAATAATAATAATATTATATTACATTTATTAATATTACAGAACGTGTAGAGCAACTTATGATTCTAAGTAAAAGTACTGTCTCTTTTTAAACAAAAACAAATTTGATTTGTCTTTTTTTCTAGATGCCCCAAAAATTTTGAAAATTTTCCGCCGCAAGTATACTAAATAAATAAAATATTGTGACACATAACAACCAAATAAGAAAATAATAAAAACTAAAAAAACTACATCGTATTTTTTTTTTTTTTTTTTTTTTTTTTTTTTTAACGTCCGACTATTGTGCACACTTGGGCTAATGCAGACAATGGGATGATTTATAGCGTATGAAAATGCCAAGCTCTGGCCGGGAATCGAACCCGGGTCCTCAGGGTGAAAGCCCAGTACGCTATCAACTAGGCCACCGAGGCGGCTACATCGTAATAAAAAAAATAAAATTAACAGAACCATGATAATTGTAAAAGTCACAGATAAACAAAAGAAGAATAAAGCTATCAGACCGCTTTTCATAAATTTAGATACATAAACGCGCGAGCACATACACACACACACACACACACACACACAGCCCCCCTACACACACTAAACAACGTCGAGGATCGCACAAGTCAGAATAGACCTACATGACGCAGAAATAGACTCAACAGACGTTGAAGACAGGCACGCATACAGGAGAAAGATGTTCGGTTGGAAGGTCCCAGATAATGAAACCCAGAGAGAGCAGGGGTAAAATGGACGGAGGAGCGGAAGAGGATCCATGGGGACAGGATGAGGGAGGTGTGGAGGATTAGAAGGAACAAGACATGAGTCGGAGTGCTTTGCATGATCCAACAGAGTCTATACGCAAATAATAATAATAATAATAATATATATACATTTATAAACATACTCATTCACACACACATATCTACACACGACTATTACCTAAACAAATTTAGGTTTCCTAGGAGGCATATCTATTTTGGAAAATCAATTTTTTAATTGTTGTCAATTTTAATAAATAAATTCTGATATCAACTCATCTCGAATTGTTTTTGGTTCCCATTTATATTTAATCAAAATATACTAATTTTTCCCGTTTAAGAAGTTTAACGCCTTATTATTCCCTACTCTACCACAGGGCAAACCATTTTCTCTAATGCGCCTAGTCCCTTTATGGCCCCTAATTAGTATAAGTTTTCCCAATGTTATTATGAAAGTTAATAAATCGTCGGTCATATTTGTCACTGATGTAAGCATTTTCTCCTGAATCTATCAACAATTCCTGCTAAAGTATATTGTTTAGCAGAAACAATGTATGCCTTTCATGTCCTCTCTTACCCACTGTCAACGCTCTTCTTTCATTTTTATCAAAAATTTTCTTAATTTGTCTGTGAAAACTACTTATATTATCACTAAATGCTTAACCATATTTATTACCCAATTACCGCTAAATCCTGAACCACTTAATATTTTTGCAGCGGTTGAAACCAACTTTCGTGCCCCTTCAAATTTCTCTATTCGGCAACTTGCACAGTCCCGCCACTTCACAGGAGAAGCCAGACGCAAACTTGCTTTTTTTTTAATGATATACATTAGACCTAATGCTAGGAACTAAATGTAAGTGGTTGCACACTCGAAAAATGTGAAAACTGACTAGTGAATTAGTGTTACAAAGTGTTGACGTGATCTGAACTATAGTATTGTAGTTTAATGTCAGGATAACCAGGTAAGGTTTGCTGCTGGAACATTTAAATCCTAAACAGTAACTTTTGAAGTCAATACTTCTTATGGCGGGTATGGATGTATGTTTTGCACGGGAAAAAATGCAGTCAGCCGTCACGCATCACGCTCATATATATATATATATATATATATATATATATATATATAGCATATACTTATATACTACTTCTTATGGCGGGGTATGGATGTATGTTTTGCACGGGAAAAAATTCAGTTTGCCGTCACGCATCACGCTCTTTATATATATATATGTATATATATACACATACACATACACACACACACACACACACACACACACACACACACATACATATATATATATATATATATATATATATATATATATATTGTTTTAAAATATATTTTTGAAGTTAAAACTTGTATGTTCGCGCCATTATATTACTTACCCAGTCCAACTTAATTACTTAGTTTTGTTTCAAGTGTTAGCTATGTAACAGTGACGTTTTATAGTTATTATATATTGGTAGGTGTAAATAATAAATATTTAAATGCCATTATACTACTTACCCAGTGCAACTGAATTATTTAGTATTCAGTTCTGTGATATGTGTTAACTGTAGGATACAACAATGACGTTTTAATAATATTTTATACTTCTTAATGTAATATTTTAAATTTTAAAGTGTGTTTATGTGTATGTTTCTGTTTGTTATTCAATCACACATAAATTACTGGACTGATTGAGATGAAATTTTAAATGAACATGGTTTAGATAACTGAGATGGACATAGATGTATTCCCGTTTTAAAAATCTGAATCCCTGTTATTATTTATTATAGAATTATTGTTTATAAGCTTACATTTGCAATGATTTTAATTGAAACAATCTTATAATTCCAAACAACCTGCCTTTCCAAATTAAAATATTGCAATTTACATTGAAGTTGGCATTTACAATGACAATTAATAAGTCACAGGGTCAGATATTAAGTGTAGCAGGAATACATTTGGAACTCCATGCTTCTCCCATGGTCAGTTATAGCCTATTCTAGTGTCGAGTAGCAAAAATCTATGTCGGCAAGAAAACATAAAATCATATAATATTGTATTTAGAAATATATATAACTGAAATGAACGTACTCATGATTTTGAAAATCGACTATAAATTTTATTACCTACATTACAATTGCGGGTGAAGCCGCAACGGGTAACAGCTAATTAAATCATAATAGTGAAAGAAGTATACAGTCAGGCATGCCAAAAGAAGTAGTCACTTCTGTCGGCCAGTCCCACGACTGCATACTTTTTTTTCTATTCTGAGTAAATCTGTAGAATGTTTATTGAAGTAAGAAAAAATAGTTTGCCAAAAAATGTATAAAATTTCAGCACCTAACGTTTGAACAAGTACATTTTTTTGACACCTAAATAATAATTTTAAAACTTTAATTACGTAATTTAAAAGAAAATGTATTTTCATAATAATTCATAGCCATTATGCACATCAAACAGATTTATAACCTTCAATTTACCAGTAAACCTGTGTAATGCACTTGTTACTTTTTGGCAATTCGAGAAGGAATTGGTCTAAGAAAACGACTACTAGTTACCGTCTAGAATCATTAAAGCGAATTCAAACACAATGGCCAAAGCTTCACGTAATCCACAAACATAATCCTGCAGATGTTAGACTATCAAATTGTATTCGGAAAGTGCATAGCGAATTAGGACTTATAAACTCAAAGTGCGCAAGCTATCTATGTTTTGCCTAATTTTCTTATGCGATTTTAAAAGGGCAAATTTTGATTCAGAAATGTGCTTAAACTAAATTACATGTTGAAACGTATTTTGAAACTAATTTGTGAAATAACAAAATTATTGTTTTTTTTTTGTGTTTAACGTCCGACTGTTGTGCACACTTGGGCAAATGCAGATTATGGGATGATTTACAGCGTATGAAAATGCCAAGCCCTGGCCGGGAATCGAGCCCGGATCCTCGGGGTGAAAGCCAAGTACGCTATCAACTAGGCCACCTAGGCGGCTACAAAATTATCGGGGTGGGTTGCAGACTTGACTACTGTAGACCTAACTGTGTCTCAGGGACAATTTCGAAATTATACCTTTTTTATTTAATTGATCTAAATAAATATTTTTCGAAATATTCATTCATGTTAAAATAAATGTTAGTTTATGACAATTTGATAAACTAATTGATAATTGATAAATTTTAGTTTATGGTAAATCTTTCACAGAGTTGGACAACCACTTAACATAGTTTGTTGATAAAGCTTAAATAACCATTTCTTAATGAGCTGAAGTGTTGTTATATATATATATATATATATATATATATATATATATATATATATATATACTAGCATTACCCGTCGCGGCTTCGCCCACGAAACTTAAACTGTTTTAGCAATGTAATAATTTAGAAATATAAAAAATATATTAACAAAAGCGTGATCATCTAAACTCAGGATTATTTTACAGTGAATATGAACAAATATTATAACCTGAATATGTTGTTTTATTGTCTTCAAACGTGTTCCATTCGAATTTAAGAAAATCTGATAAAAAATATTTTCTCCAATACAAACATTATACCTATTTTATATTTTTGTCCTTTTAGGAGATGAATTCGGAGGGGATGCTTAATTACGTGTATGATAATTTGTGTTTTAGAATATTTTATTTGCTTTTAAGAAAAGCCGTTAAAAGAATATTTTTCTCCAATGCAAACAATTTTTGTCTTAAATTATACCTCTTTTTTACATTCGTATTCTTTTAGGGAACGAATTCAGAAAACTGTTGAAATATGTGTTTCATTATTTGTGTTTCATAGCATATTTCTAGAATATAAGGATCCAATACAAATATTTTTTCAATGCAAAATTGTATACATCGTTTTTACAATTTCTACCCCTTTTCAATCTACTTAGGGGATGAGTTTTAGAAAATGGTGAAAAATACATTTCATTAATTATATTCAAGAGTGACTATGTTATGTTTTAAGAAGGTCAGACGAAAAACATATTTTTTCCAATAAAAATTGTTTTATCTCATTTTTATCTCTTTAGACTTACGCGCTGCCAGTTGATAGCGTACTGGACTTTCACCCCGAGGACCCGGGTTCGATTCCCGGCCAGGGCTTGGCATTTTCATACGCTATAAATCATCCCATCGTCTGCATTAGCCCAAGTGTGCACAATAGTTGGCCTAGTTGATAGCGTACTGGACTTTCACCCCGAGGACCCGGGTTCGATTCCCGGCCAGGGCTTGGCATTTTCATACGCTGTAAATCATCCCATAATCTGCATTAGCCCAAGTGTGCACAATAGTCGGACGTTAAACACCAAAAAAATCTCTTTCGGGGTTGTATACTGGAAAATCGTTTTTCAGTGCACCCCTAAATGTGGTGGTAACCTTGAAAATTTCAAATCTTTAGCTATTATAGTCTCGGCTATATGTTGATTATTACAGTTGGACTGGGTAGGTATTTTAATAGCGTTAGAATCAATTTTTTGCAAAATCCACTTTTAGTGCACCGCGACATTGTTGTAAGAACGTACCCTGAAAATTTCAAATCTCTAGTTATAACAGTTTTGGTTGTACGTTGATTAAATTTGAACTGGATAAGTAGTTTAATGGCGTTGAAATCAAATTTTTGCAAATCCTTTCTTAGTGCACGCCCATATGGTAACGTAAATGTACCCTGAAAATTTCAAGTCGCTAGCTAAAATAGTTTTGGCTCTGCATTGAATATGAATCAGTCAGTCAGGACTTCCTCTTGTATATATTAAAATAATCATTGATTAACCTCAAACACCGTGAATAGTTTTTGTTTAAACACTTCTAAAACTTTAAGTTATCATATAAAATGTTTCAATAGTTTATTTTTTAAATGAATTCTCTATTGTTCTTAGAATTTTTGTGTGGCATCAAATGCTTGTTGCAGAAATGCTGAGTATGTGTGGAGTGATGAGAGATGACGTCAGCAGTTTGCTCAGATGGATCGCTACATTAAAAGGTTATCTTTTCATATAAAAAGTTTCCATTGTGAGGTTTAGGTACGTCTGTGTTGGCTCTACATCCATACCGGACCTTTACTCCCAGCAATCTGCCTCTGAATTTGATACGCTACAAGATCCGGCAAATTTTCATTTATTGTCAAAAATTTGTAAAAAATAATTAGTTTTTTGTTTGTAAACATTTTTACATTTATAATGAATACTTATTTTACGTATCATCTGTGTAATGCACTCATCGATATGCTCAATTTAAGTATATATTTTCAGTACGTTTCAGTGGGAACATAAAACGTTCCTCAACGTCAGTGGGAACATAAAACAATTTCCTTTATTTATAAAGGTCTAAGAGAAATTTCTTGTGAAGAGAATTTCTTATGAACTGTATCAAATAATATTTGACGCTTAAACTTTCCGAGAGGATTTGGCAAATTGTATGAAACCACGTCAGCAGCGGGGATTTCTTGAACTGTCACACAAAAGACAGTTTTATAAATTGAAATTGACAGTTGCTATTGAGTTACGAGTAAGATGGCTTTCAAATATTTCCGGAGAATTCAAATTTCACATTGACACATTTTTTATTATAAAGAGACTTCTTTTGATTAGTTTAATTTCGAGTTATTAATTTTATTATGTAAATAAACTAATATTTTTTAAACAATCTGTAATTTAATCTTTTTGGAATACTTTCTATTAAAATATCTTTTACGTTGATTAATTTATTAATTTACAATAGGTATTACACCTTCAGTTATCACTCTTTTTAATTATTACTATTGTGTCCGTTATAATACTAAAGGCAATATGCATTCCATTCCCTCAACTTTGTTCATATTTATTTGATTTTGTAAATTTGCCCGAGGATATTTTTAACCTGTGGTTTTCTTTATAAAAATTGTTGAACAATAGTAATTCTTAATTAATTTATTTATTGTTAAATTAATTAAATAATTAATTAATTTATTTAGTTATTTATTGTTCCATAAAAGGCAAATTAATTAAACAAAATGATATTAATTCCAACAGTGCAAAACTTTTGAGCACAAACGTTTCAATAAAAGCTCCTTTTACTTGTAAGGATGTTTAACTAAAGTAAGTACCAGTGCGCCATCTTGAAGCGCAGTGCAGTAACTTTATGTACGTAGCAAGTAATGGCTAATTGCTGTAATTACAAGAACAATGAGACACTGGTTTGTTTAATTGTTATGCGATAGTATTAATTAAGAAAACGTTATCACAAGAGTTAATCTCTAAACCAGTAGAGATTAATTTTTTTTGTGACAAAAGTTTTAGCTTCTTACTTTCGTTTTAATCTCGTTTTTTTTTTTAAATAAAACTTCTAAAAAATACTTATACTTGAAATAGTTAAAAAACAATATTCATTTAATGAGTAAATTATTAATATTATTGCATTTGCCATTTAATGTTAACATATCAATTAGCCGTCTCGGTGGCCTAGTTGATAGCGTACTGAGCTTTCACCCCGAGGACCCGGGTTCGATTCCCGGCCAGGGCTTGGCATTTTCATTCGCTATAAATCATCCCATCGTCTGCATTAGCCCAAGTGTGCACAGTGCAATAGTCGGACGTTAAAAAAAATAACATCAATTAATTTATATCTAATTAGGTAATAAATTAACATATCGAGATATAGCCAGTAACAAAACCATAGACAATATTGACTTCGTTGTTTTATAAAATTCTATTTGTTGATTTGGCCGATACTTGGATCAACCCTACACAGGACCGCAAAACGTTAACGTTACAATGTAACAATTGAAAACTGTTGCTCAAAAAACACTTAAAAATACGTTTTGAATTTGATTAGTTTTCTTGGTTTTTTTTTAATAAATTTAAGCCCACATTGGAGCACACACAGTCAATTTAATTAAGTCTTTTTGGTTTTTCTGCGTTCTTCCCAGTATTTTTTTAATCTTATTGATCTCTGAAGTCTGAGTTCTTCCGAATATACTACGTTTCGTGGACGTTTTTCCCTAAACTGTAATTGGGTTTCCTGACTTTTTAAGATCGCTTTTTCCCTTCTTCCTGCCAATTGCTCCTTGGTTATTCCCAGTTCCTCCAAGTCCTGTTCCACACCTCCTTCAACCAGTTGTTCTTAACTTTACACTTCAGTTGGTAGTCCAATAATCTCCTCGTAAGTCTATTCTCCGGTAATCGAGTTAGGTGTCCAAAGAAGGCCAATCTTCTTTTCCTAAAAATGTTAGTGAGCTGCTCGTTGTTCCGATACAAGACCGCATTCGGCAATAGTCTGTACTGTCCCCCCACCAAATGTTTCTTATTAATAATTGTTCGGAGTACTCTCCTTTCCATTCTCTGGAGCTCCTCCGTTCTATTTTGGCTCTTTAAATAAGGTTTCCGAGGCGTATTTCTTGGTTTTGTATTATTAAATATTTGGAAAAAATCGAGAAAAAAAATCAATTTTCCATTTGTAAAATCATTGTCCAAATATGTTCAGTAATTTTTGAATTAAACCAAAAGATAGATCTCGCCTAAAATTAGACGAAACCTTTAATTGTTTCTGATCAACTTATAATTTTAGATAAACTTGTAATGTTATCGTGAATGAACGATTATTACAGTGTAATTGTTTTTATTAAATAGGTTGTGAAATAATTAAATAAACATTATAAAATAACAAAATTTGCAATTTTTAGACAAACAAAATTAAATATGCGCGACAGTAACTTCTCGCATTTCCAAAAAGTATCGTAACTTATCTATTAAAAACTTACTTTATCATCAAAATTAGTGTCATATTATGCATTAGTTAGCAATGAAAAATGCTATTTCAAGCAGATTTTAATCAAATTAGATTATGAAAACATGTATGGCAAAAACGTTATGCATTTAAAAAATTTGAAACTATTAAACAAAAGTTGCTAAACAATGAATCTGTTAAAGCTATTATCAAAATCAATTTTTATACCAAGTTTTAATGGAATCGAAGCAAAATTTTTATCAATAAAATGCTAATAGTTTATGTTAATTTTTGGTATTTAAAAATGAAACAACAATAATTGTACCGTTTTTCTATTTACGAGGTGTGTTCAGAAAGTAAAGAGAATTTTTAAATTTCGCTGGCTTGGAGAGTCCGATTGTCAAACATTTTTTTATTATGTTGGTATATATGCCCTTGAAGTATGATAAAACTTTCAGCTGTTTTAATTGTTGACTTTATTTCGTATCGCAAAGTCAACGTAAAAACTAACAGTTAAAAAAAATGTAACATATTTTAGCGCCGATATTTCTGTTAAATTTGTTAAAAAGTTGTAAACAAAGAGACTAATATAAAAACGTCCGTTAATAAACCACTAAAAACAAAAGTTAATATCCGTTTACCAAATATTAAATATGCCTTTAATAACGTCCCACGCTGGGGATTAAAGTCCTGAACTCCATCGCTGTTTTGTTAACTTTGTATAAAATGCGTTTGTTATTAAACTCTTAAACCTTTACAACACTGCACAAGTTGGAAGCAGTCCAGTAAATATTTGACTGTGCAAAGTAGCTTACTGTACTGTATGTTTGCATGCAATGCTTTGCTATAAACCTGCTTTGAAAGTTACTATGCAAAGCGTAGTGTAGTGGTTAGTGTCATTACGTCATCCTATAGTGACGTCATATTTTGATTAAGAGTTTTTTTGTTTAAATATACACGGCATAATCAAACAATCCATTTGATTCCAATGTGTTTCGATTATAAAAGTTATACTCAGAAAAAAGTTTAAAGGGAAAATAATAATTAGTTTAGGAAGAAATTTTCTTTTTTAAAAACAGAGCACAGAGAAAATTGTGTTATTGTAAAGTTGTAGCATATCAACAATCTAAATTTTTCAAGCTCTAAGGAATTACTCTCTACAAAGTCTGTTATGTTTTGGAAAAATAAACGGAGTTATGATGAGGAAACATTTTTTCCTCTGAAACCTGAGAAGTAGAACGTGAGTAAATATACCAGATTTGTTTCAGAATTTTTAACGAAACTCCTCGTTTCGTGTCAGACATCATTATACCTAAGCGAGACTAAAAGATAATTGTTCCCGCATTGCCGAAAAGTTTACTAGCTACCGAAAACAAAAACCCAACGAAAACATTGTTAGGGAATAAAGTATTAATTTTACAGACACTTTGGGTAGACAATGAAATAAATAGAAACAAATTTAATATGAGCGTATTTAATTGTAGAAATTAAATAATATTCAAAAGAAATTCAGTAAGTAATTTAAATTTAGCAAAATATTTTGGGCCTATTCTCTCTTCGAGTTTTTATCCCACATAAACTTTGTCACTCGCAGAAACCAAAGGTGACAATTTATGACTTCTATAAGCATGGACTTGAGGCGATGTGGTTATAAATCAAATATCAACGTAAATCGAAAACCAATAACTGCGGAATTGTTCTCTTAAAGTTATAAAAATGGTGGCATCTAAAAACTAACTGGATTTTTTAAAATATAAAAGTCTAAATTCAACTTCAACAATCCCGTAGACGATATACGAAGTTAATTGGAAAGCGGATATGTACTATTAATTAGTTCGTTAAGTATCTGTTATTATATAATATTTTTTGTACAAAATTAACACTAAAAATATAAATTTTCTCTCGTAATTATAACAAAATGTAAAAGCTATTCTAACATGTAAAACAAAAAATCTGTATATTTGGATATCTGGAATATTTAACATTGAAGTGTATGCTCGAATTTATTGCCTTGGTGAGCTGGTGTCAAATAAAAGATATGCTGATTTTACAGTATTCATCCAAAATATCGTTCGAATAAGAAAGCACTTGGATACTGTACCGTTTTTCTATTTACGAGGTGTGTTCAGAAAGTAACGAGAATTTTTAAATTTCGCGGGCTTGGAGAGGCCGATTGTCAATCATTTTTTTATTATGTTGGTATAAATGTCCTTGAAGTATGATAAAACTTTCACCTGTTTTTATTATTGACTTTGACTGTGACAGCCACTAAGGTTAGACGTGTTTTTATGAGCTCGGCGATTTTCGTTTTTTAAAAGAAATGGATCAAAGAATTTCTATCAAATTTTGCGTAAAAAATGGAATAAAGTTTAACAAAGTGTGTGAAATGTTAACAAAAGCGTATGGTGAGTCTGCTATGAGTAAAGCAAGAGTTTACGAGTAGTATAAGCGTTTCAAAGAAGGCAGTGAAGACGTTGAAGATGACAAAACGCCCTGGACGCTCCAGCACATCAACAACCGATGAAATCGTGGAAAAAGTGAAAGAAATTGTTATGAACAATCGCCGAATCACAATTAGAGAGGTCGCTGATGATGCTGGCATATCGATTGGATCATGTCATGACATTGTTTCCAATGTTTTGTGTATGAAACGCGTGGCAGCAAAATTCGTTCAAAAATTGTGGAATTTTGAACAAAAACAGCGGCGAATGAAAGTTGCTCATGAGTTACTAAATGAAATCAACGACGATGCAGAATTACTGAAACGTATTATAACAGGTAACGAAACATGGGTTTACGGATATGACGACGAAACTAAGACTCAATCATCCCAGTGTAGGCATTCTGGCTCGCCAAGACCGAAAAAGGCTCGACAAGTGCGGTCGAACGTGAAAGTTATGCTTACTGTGTTCTTCGATATTAATGGTATAGTGCATAATGAATTCCTGCCACCAGGTTAAACGGTCAATAAGGAGTACTATCTACAAGATCAACGCCGTTTGCGTGAAGCAATTCGAAAAAAACGCCGGGATCTGTGGAAAAACAATTAATTGCTTTTGCACCACGATAATACACCAGCTCACACTTCATTGCTTGTTCGTGAATTTTTGGCCAAACACAGTACTGTAACGATGCCCCAGCCTCCATATTCGCCAGATATGGCTCCGTGTGACTTTTTCCTATTTCCAAAATAAAGAGAACCTTAAAGGGCCGTCGTTTTACAGCCGTAGATGACATTAAAAGCGCATCGCTGAAAGAACTAAAGGCTATCTCAAAGATCGAGTTTGAGAAGTGTTTCGAGGATTGGAAGGAGCGCTGGCACAAGTGCATAATCTCCAATGGGGACTATTTTGAAGGCGACAACATCAGTGTAGAAGAATAAATAAATATTTTGTTCAAAAAATTAAAATTCTCTTTACTTTCTGAACACACCTCGTATACCAGCTGAACAGCCTTTTCGATTTAAAACTTAATGAAAAATCTTTAGTAGAAAGTTTGTAGAAATTAAATTTCCTACAACTTCGTAATTCAACATTTTCCCAACTCCTACCGTTTTCTTGTGAATTGTACACAGATTTAAACCACTGCAAAGCACTAGTATTTAGTTTTTTATAAATACAGAGCTTTGAAAATAAATTTTTGATGTGTTAGAGACAAGAACGTTTTATTAGATTTATTAATTTTCCCTTAAAAAAAACTCTTTTACCAGTGGAGGTATAAAGTACATTTTTCAATGCCTTGGTGGCTGGTGGAAAACTATCTGCAAAAACAATATTTTCCAATTCGCTTAAATATGATTTCTAGAGGTGTACAATTAAAACTCACTGAAAATAATTAAATTCTGTTACACCGAAAAAATATTTCTGTTTTATTTAACTTGTTAATAGTTTAAATTAATAACGCTTTTCTTGTCATTTATCTCCAACTAAAGTGACTTTTAATTTATTCATGCTGTTTATTATTCACAGCTTTGTAATACAGTGTATTTATTATTCATACAAGGCACTGGGATAGAGTTGATTGCCACTGTGTTAAATATAGTCACACTGTAATAACTAGTGTTTTGACTTACGTCTCTAGTAAAATATTACATTTATAAAGTGTATACGTATTGCATATTTTAATGCCTTCCCTTCTTTCTATTTAGTAATTAGTCTTCTGACATTCTGCTTGAAACGTTTGAGTAATAAGAAACAACCCCCACTGAGTTACACAACGTAACAGTGTTGCCACTTCCCCACGCCATTACACTACGCACGAAAATTTCTACACACTACAACACTGTCATGTTCTCATTTTTTTTTTATTGTACTTTTCTATATTTATCAGCTCTTTTTCCTCTGAGAATCTTCCAATATAATTATTTCTTCATCTCAGACTTTGACCAATGATTATTAATCAATTTATTTAATTATAATCGGATTTAGTTACTTGCTTTGCATTAATCGATAGGTATTATTATATCACCATTATTAAAAGCTCGACTTTCATAGTGACTATAATTCTTCGCATAACTCCTGATTTAGATATCGTATTGATTTAGAAAATGTATGTATTTCAAATTTAGTTGTGTAACCTTATTGTGCATTAAACTTTTTGAATGTCGCAAGAGTTATTTATTTTCTTTTATTTGTGGAACTTTTTATTATTTTAAAGTTAAATTTAACTTACTAAATGAAACCTTTTATGCCATGCATATAGATAGTTATTATAAAACATTTTTTCTGATAAAAAGTTAGAACTCTTAATATTTTAATAATGTTTTTCACAACTACTTTTTAATGCAATTTTCATCAGTAATGTAACATGTATTGCACTTTTCCTTTAAGGTTAGCTTTATAAAATATAGTTTATTTAAACAAATTTCTTTTCAGTAATATAACTCAATAAAGTTTATACAAAAATCGTAAGTGTGAAGTTCTTATGAATATATAAAAACATTTTATGATTTTTTTAAAAGAATAAATAAATTTATTTTAATTCTTACTATAAATTAAAGCAATCAAATAATTATAGCATACCTACCTTAGAGATCAATAAGAAAAATATCAAAATTAACTCTACTTTGTGATTGATTTATTGAGTCAATAATGATTAGGTGCATGTAAAAAAGAAAAAAGAGGAGCTACAACTCAAATTCAATAAAATGTTTTGGCTTATTGGAAGAAATTTAGAACTTTCGATAGCCAACAAGATACTGCTATACAAGCAAGTTCTAAGACCAATATGGACCTATGGTGCACCACTCTGGGGATGTACAAGAAAAAGCAATAGTAAAATTATTCAAAATAAAGTATTGAGAACGATTGTCAACGTCCCTTGGTATGTGAGAAATGAAAACATACATAAGGACCTATGTGTTGAATCTGTTCAGAAAGTCATTAAAAAGCTCTCGGTTAAGTATTATTGCAGGTTAGAACAGCATAATAATACAGAGATTGTCCAACTACTATGCCGCAGTGACAACATCACAAGAAGGCTGAAGAGGACCAAGCCAATTGTCCTCTCCAGGCCGTAAACACATTGGGACCAGCCGTCGGACTGCACCCCAGCACACAGTGAACACAATGATAAAGAAAAATTACTAGATGGGGCACGCCTCAGTTGTAATTAATATAAAAAAAAAACAAAAAAAAAATAATGATTGACATAGACAAACAAATTTGTTAAACAAAATAGTTATTTTAAAATATTGTTTTTTTTTTTGGCCTCATGGGACCACTTTAGTCTAAATTTCAGTTCTTCCTAACATTGGGCTGTAATTTTTTTCTCCAATAATCCCTCATTCGATCAGATCGTTGCTTCCTGACGGCATCTGTAATCACTACCTTCTTGTGTCTTTCCGGTTTGTCCACTTTAAATTTATTAGTCTTAAGAATGCGTGTTATTTTACATTTGTCTGTTGCATCATCCATTTTCAGTCCTATTTCACTGAGGTCCCTGAGGACTTGTGTGATGTATACTCCCAGTGTTTTCCTGTTGATGCTTCTCATTACCAGTTGTCTCAGGATTCTTTCCTCCGGCATTCTTAATATGTGAAAGTAGTGGGAAATTCTTCGTATTTTCATTCAAAATATTGTTTATTTAATGGCGTCTGTAAAAAGTTGTTTTGTACTAAAAGATAACACAAGTAACCGGTTATAAACATTCTTATCAATTTTGGAATCTAATTATTATATTTTTGGTCAACAAATAAAACAAAACCATTGAAGTATGAATTTATTGGTTTCACTCCTGCACACCTGTAATACCTCAGGTTGATTTGGAAAATTGATTCTAAAATTACAGAATTTTGTGTATGTCCAAATGAGTGAGTGGACGTTAAAACGAGTATTCAATTAATCACTATTTAAAATTCGTTTTTTAATGATTAAGTATCTACATACTAAAGAAGTACAAATATAAAAATAGTCACATAAAGAACATGTTACTATTTCAATGTTACATATTTAATTAAAAAAAAATTTCTGAAACTCACGCTACTGAGTTTTGAAGGAGCCTGTTTAATAAATAAATTCCAAAGAGTTGCTTTTTGCTCGACAGAATTGGTTTGTCTGATTTAAATAAATTTGCTATTATAAGTCAACTTCAGGTCTTAGAACCTTCAATTTCTGAAATAGCAAACTTAAACTTAGTCATCAATATTTTCCAAGCCATCGGTTAGAATAAGTGGCTTCGTATCAAGGACTGGGGATCCTGTAAGCGTTAAATCATGCAATTACATTTCTGAAAGCAAAGTATATTCGTAAACTTTTACAATTTACAATCAGTCATGCTCAAAATGATAAAGTTCTACATTATAATAAAATTTATGTTTTCATTGCGATAGTTAATAAAATACAGCGAAGTGTTAAATTAATTTATTATGCTGACGTTATTATAAGCTTGTGAATGTAAATATAAATTATGTATTTTTATAAATTGTGTTTTATTTAATATTTAATAACTTGCATAAAAATAATAACTATTAAAAAACATACATTAGCGAAGTATATTTAAACAATCGATGAGTGAATTCTATAAATGTTATTATAAGCAGAATTTTGAAGTGCAACCGAGCTGACGAATAAAAGTTAAGTATTTATTGTAATTATTACCAATTGTTAACAAAATGTAAGGATTTAAAAAAAAAACGTTTTAGACTCTCATTTAAAAAATTTTAAAACGATAACCATTTTCATAGGTTCTAAGTGTTCGGGCTTCATACAGAAGAAAGAAAGATACATATTATCAGAAGTTCCATATCAAATGTTATTCATCTCTCTCTCTCTCTCTCTCTCTCTCTCTCTCTCTCTCTCTCTCTCTCTCTCTCTCTCTGTATGTATGTAAATTAAATGAAGGAAGAAGAATTCCATGTATAGAGAGATGTGAAAAAAGTGGATGAAAAGTGGTCGTAAGGGGATCTGCCACCGACAATACGTTGGATGTGCTGTTGGGATTATTCGGCAGGCCACCGTTGAGGCTGCAACCTGTATCCTGAGATCTGCCGCCGACAATACGTTGGATGTGCTGTTGGGACTTTTCGGCAAACCACCGTTGAGGCTGTAACCTGTATAATGAAATCTGCCGCTGACAATACGTTGGATATACTGTTGGGATTATTTGGCAGATCACCGTTGAGGCTGCAACCAGTATAATGAGTTCTGCCGACGACAATACGTTGGATGTGCTGTTGGAATTTTTCGGCAGACCACTGTTGAGGCTGCAACCTGTATCCTGAGATCTGCCGCCGACAATACGTTGGATGTGCTGTTGGGATTTTTCGGCAGACCACCGTTGAGGCTGCAACCTGTATCCTGAGATCTGCCACCGACAATACGTTGGATGTCCTGTTGGTATTTTTCGGCAGACCACCGTTGAGGCTGCAACCTGTATCCTAAGATCTGCCACCGACAATACGTTGAATGTTCTGTTGGAATTATTCGGCAGACCACCGTTGAGGCTGCAACCTTCATAATGAGATCTGCCGACGACAATACGTTGGATGTGCTGTTGGGATTTTTCAGGAGACCACCGTTGAAGCTGCAACCTGTATCCTGAGATCTGCCGCCGACAATACGTTGGATGTGCTGTTGGGATTTTTCGGCAGACCACCGTTGAGGCTGCAACCTGTATAATGCCATCTGCCGACGACAATACGTTGGATGTGATGTTGGGATTTTTCGGCAGACCACCGTTGAGGATGCAACCTGTATCCTGAGATCTGCCGCCGACAATACGTTGGATGTGCTGTTGGAACTTTTCGGCAGACCACTGTTGAGGCTGCAACCTGTATCCTGAGATCTGCCGACGACAATACGTTGGATGTGCTGTTGGTATTTTTCGGCAGACCACCGTTGAGGCTGCAACCTGTCTCCTGAGATCTGCCACCGACAATACGTTGGATGTGCTGTTGGGATTTTTCGGCAGACCACCGTTGAGGCTGCAACCTGTCTCCTGAGATCTGCCACCGACAATACTATGGATGTGCTGTTGGGATTATTCGGCAGGCCACCGTTGAGGCTGCAACCTGTATCCTGAGATCTGCCGCCGACAATACGTTGGATGTGCTGTTGGGATTTTTCGGCAAACCACCGTTGAGGCTGTAACCTGTAACCTGTATAATGAAATCTGCCGCTGACAATACGTTGGATGTGCTGTTGGGATTATTCGGCAGGCCACCGTTGAGGCTGCAACCAGTATAATGAGATCTGCCGACGACAATACGTTGGATGTGCTGTTGGAATTTTTCGGCAGACCACCGTTGAGGCTGCAACCTGTATCCTGAGATCTGCCGCCGACAATACGTTGGATGTGCTGTTGGGATTTTTCGGCAGACCACCGTTGAGGCTGCAACCTGTATAATGCCATCTGCCGACGACAATACGTTGGATGTGCTGTTGGGATTTTTCGGCAGACCACCGTTGAGGATGCAACCTGTATCCTGAGATCTGCCGCCGACAATACGTTGGATGTTCTGTTGGAATTATTCGGCAGACCACCGTTGAGGCTGCAACCTGCATAATGAGATCTGCCGACGACAATACGTTGGATGTGCTGTTGGAATTTTTCAGGAGACCACCGTTGAAGCTGCAACCTGTCTCCTGAGATCTGCCGCCGACAATACGTTGGATGTTCTGTTGGTATTTTTCGGCAGACCACCGTTGAGGCTGCAACCTGTCTCCTGAGATCTGCCACCGAAAATATGTGGGATGTTCTGTTGGTATTTTTCGGCAGACCACCGTTGAGGCTTCAACCTGTCTCCTGAGATCTGCCACCGACAATATGTTGGATGTTCTGTTGGTATTTTTCGGCAGACCAAGGTTGAGGCTGCAACCTGCATAATGAGATCTGCCGACGACAATACGTTGGATGTGCTGTTGGAATTTTTCGGCAGATCACCGTTGAGGCTGCAACCTGTATCCTGAGATCTGCCGCCGACAATACGTTGGATGTGCTGTTGAGATTTTTTGGCAGACCACCGTTGAGGCTGTAACCTGTATAATGAGATCTGCCGCCGACAGTATGTTGGATGTGCTGTTGAAATTATTCGGCAGACCACCGTTGAGGCTGCAACCTGTATCCTGAGATCTGCCGCCGACAATACGTTGGATGTGCTGTTGGTATTTTTCGGCAGACCACCGTTGAGGCTGCAACCTGTATAATGCCATCTGCCGACGACAATACTTTGGATATACTGTTGGAATTTTTCGGCAAACCACCGTTGAGGCTGGAACCTGTATCCTGAGATCTGCCGCCGACAATACGTTGGATGTGCTATTGTATTTTTCGGCAGACCACCGTTGAGGCTGCAACCTGTATAATGAGATCTGCCGCCGACAGTATGTTGGATGTGCTTTTGGAATTATTCGGCAGACCACCGTTGAGGCTGCAACCTGTATAATGCCATCTGCCGACGACAATACTTTGGATGTGATGTTGGGATTTTTCGGCAGACCACCGTTGATGCTAGAACCTGTTTTCTGAGATCTGCCGACGACAATACGTTGGATGTGCTATTGTATTTTTCGGCAGACCACCGTTGAGGCTGCAACCTGTATAATGAGATCTGCCGCCGACAGTATGTTGGATGTGCTGTTGGAATTATTCGGCAGACCACCGTTGAGGCTGCAACCTGCATAATGAGATCTGCCGACGACAATACGTTGGATGTGCTGTTGGGATTTTTCAGGAGACCACCGTTGAAGCTGCAACCTGTCTCCTGAGATCTGCCGCCGACAATACGTTGGATGTTCTGTTGGAATTTTTCGGCAGACCACCGTTGAGGCTGCAACCTGTATCCTGAGATCTGCCGCCGACAATACGTTGGATGTTCTGTTGGTATTTTTCGGCAGACCACCGTTGAGGCTGCAACCTGTCTCCTGAGATCTGCCACCGACATCACACAAAAAATTACAGATTGTGTTGTACTTATTACAATTGTAAAAGGGAGTAGCAGTCACTGCATCATATTGTACATTCTCCTGCTTACTTCTAGAACATCGTCTAAGAGAATCAATATCAATTTTTACTACTGGTTTCTAGTAAGTTTCCTTTATTTAATATATTATGTCCTAATCTTTATTTCGGAATACACAATTTTTTAATTAGTCCTATTAAACAAACAAACCTACTGAAAATAAATTGGAAAAATTTGTTGTCACAAACCCTTTGTAACTACTTTTTTACCGAAATCATTGTATTCTCAATGCTACGAAATGTGTGAAAATAAAAGTTGGGCTCGAAAAATTATAAACGTTATTTTAGAGTATAATTTAAAATAATAATACTGAAAAATTCACTGTATACTGAATATTAGGAGAAAGGAGAAAGGGCTGTTTGTTGGTACACTACAACTGTACAAGAACATTGCAATTGTTTTTTTTTGTGAACTGTGACAAGAATAATTTTTTTGCCTTACTTTTAACAGTTAATAATGGTTAATAATGACTTTTCGAATATTTATTATTTAATGATCACAGTTTCATTTATTATTCCCCCCTAAAGCAATTAAATATACTTTATTAAAATCTTAATAACTTTCTGAGATATTAATAGTTAAAATCACTTATTAATATCAATTATCGCATGTTATACAAGGTTGACAGATCTTAAGAAAGATGAAGGATTCGAGTTTAACATGTCACTGTTTGATTGATAATCTTAAAGGTGGAAAAGTTTAACGACAAACTTTTGGAAGCTACAAAGGATGTGAAATTGACTCGGCAATATTGTAAAAGTTTTTAGCCTATATAATGTATTCTGTGAACTGTGGCAAGAATAATTTTTTTGCCTTACTTTTAACAGTTAATAATGATTTAAATAATGACTTTATGAATTAACGATAAAAGCCATTCGTATCGGTTCATTAGTTGACCTAATGGCATAATAAGCCTTTTAATTTATTGTTGTAAATTATTTATTAATTTGAATTTACAATTTAAGCCAGTATCGTTTTTTTACAATATAAATAATTCTAAAATTTGCTGTTTTTACCTCTTTATTTCAACTTGACGCTTCCATTGTATGCACAAGTAGACTCTAATGTTTTAAATTTCTAATGGTATTTATAAAAATCATTGTGTTCTTTGTTCATCATTGTTCCTCAAATTCCACGTCCCACTACAATGCCAATACTTAGACAGTCATTGCATTGTACTTTCCCATTTTCATCGTTGTTTTTGTAGTACGCCCAGTAATGATTTCTGGAGCCTAATCTTAAAGAGAGGACCGTGGTGAATTGTACAAAATCTATGGTCCTGCAAGTGCAATGGGCGGTAGTCATTTTATGGGCGATGTTTCTTCTATTCTAGGTTGAATCAATATTTGATCATCATGGAAATGTTATTGTACTCGTATAAATGTAATAATTAATGTATTAATGATTGTAAATAATAAACAAATACAAACCATTATCTAATTACCTATGAACGTATGACTGACGCCACATATTGACAACTGTACAAATGTGTACATTACCACACATAATGTAATTAATTAGTTACATAATTTTACATAATTTGTTATTATTTTATTAAATGTCTCTGTCTCTCTTTCTTTGTCTCAGTTATATACATACATACACACACACACACACACACACACACACACACACACTTGCTATGACTATGCATATGACTATGCTGAGCCGCGGTATAGTCATACAATAGCAATTACAGAGGAGCGAAATCGGACCCTGGAGACATGGCAGCGACTGTGGGACGAATCAACAAATGGATGATGGACATACCAACTCATAGGTAACATCCAGGATTGGTGCAACAGGTATCATGGGAAGGTGGATTTCTATCTCACACAGATTCTCACTGGGCACGTTTGCTTCCAAGCTTACTTCTTCCGTTTCAGGAAACAGACTCGGCTTGTCTCCTCTGTCTTCCAGCAGTGGAGGAAGATGCGGAGCATGTGTTTTTCCGGTGTCGGAGATTCGACGAGGAAATGATAAGGCTGCAAACATATCTGCGAGGCAGCATTGCACCGGAAAGTCTGGTTGCGACAATGATGGGGCCAACTGGAGGGTCATTGCGGGATTCGCTGCAGTGGTCATGAAGAGGTTGAGGGCTGAGGATCGAGAAAGGAGAGCCAACGCTGTAGAAGAGTAGGCGGTCAGCCAGTCCACCTTCCCACGAAGTAATGCCTGGCGGCGGTTCCGTGGGGGGTTAAGAAAAAGAATGCTTTTGGTGGTTTTTTTATTGGGTAACAATATATTTTAACTTGAGTTTGAGCTTGAGTTTGAACTTAATTTGAGTCTCACACTATGAGGTAGTGCGTACCCTACCCCATGTAGTCTATAAAAGAATTTTTCCACCTTTTTTTGGCATCGCAAAAACCACACACACACACACACACGTTTTGTCCTATCTCTGTCTGTCTGTCTCTCTGTGTTTCTCTCTCTCTCTCTCTCTATCTCTCTCTCTCTCTCTCTCTCTCTCTCTCTCTCTCTCTCTCTCTCTCTCTACAGGCGATGCAATATCGCCTTTATACAGGATAATATATTAAGCATTATAATTGTTTAATAAATGTATAATGTCATTCAGATATCGAGCCTACATTGTAACGAGCCTGCATGTAGATAACATGACTGCATAGTCGGTTGTACAGTCATGTTAAGGGAATACAGAACAGTCAGTTTGTCATTTAAAATTTGTTTTCCTTTGATATGGCTAACATTATCTTGTAATGTTCTATACATCCCACTTGAAATGGGCTTCAATAGAGAAGCGTAGCAGTAGGGCCACTTCAGCTGGTATTGCGTTAATTCGACGTCTTAAGTAAGCAAGAGCTGCAAGTAGGGTTATAGAAACAAATTGTATTTAATGACAATATAACGTGATCAGTTCTGGGGTACATGGTTGGCAAGGAACTGGTTAATCCGCGACCAATTCACCGACCATCGTATATTAAAATAATCTCATACTTCTCGATAATAAGGTGTTATACTTGCTGATAATGAAAGTGTTCATCTTCGTCTTTTTGTTTAACTGAGGAATCATACGATACAATATGGCTGATTCCCTGAAAAGAACTGAAAAGTTTCTACTAGAACTTAACATGATTCTATATTTTTTACTTGTTAAAGAAAAAAAACACACACTTTGGTTTTAATTCAAATTTCAGATTCAACTATTACAGATCTGGCAGTACTCGGTGCTTATGTTGCCACTGAAATAAAACGTTGACTCATAACTAAAAATGTTCACGTCTGGGAATGTGTTTTTGTTTGAAATTCTATTCATTTTTACACAAATTAAATAAAGCTGAGCTTTTGTACAAAAGCTTCATCTGTAATTTGTTGCTAACAATTATTACGATTTTTAAATTCAAAGTGCAAACATTTCCTTAAAACTCGCCAAACCACCAGTTGTGACATTCCAGGCTATAGAACGTACATTAGGTACTGCTTTTTCCATGATTTTCCCTAGCAGCTTCAGGAATTTGTTGAAGCCTAGTGATTTTTCACCTTGACCTAATTTCAGCACAGGATCCCTGTCTAAGACAGACAGGGAATGTGTTTTTGTTTGAAATTCTATTCATTTTTACACAAATTAAATAAAGCTGAGCTTTTGTACAAAAGCTTCATCTGTAATTTGTTGCTGACAATTATTACGGTTTTTAAATTCAAAGTGCAAACATTTCCTTAAAACTCGCCAAACCACCAGTTGTGACATTCCAGGCTATAGAACGTACATTAGGTACTGCTTTTTCCATGGTTTTCCCTAGCAGCTTCAGGAATTTGTTGATGCCTAGTGATTTTTCACCTTGACCTAATTTCAGCACAGGATTTCTGCTAAGTCAGACTGAAATACTAGGCTTCATGTGAGGCTCCTTTCCATATTCCGTGTTCAGGACACGGTGGTCGATATGGCTAATGCATCGTAAATCTGCTGCGTCTTTAAATCGCGCACCTCAAAGCTCAAGTTCTGAACGCGGGGCAAACGTAACATGTTTTGTTATAAAATACTTCAAATGACATCTTTGTAAGTTAGCTCATATAGTTCCTAAAATTTAGAATTATTTTAAAGTACCATGTAAAATTGCCTACAGAAATAATATTTACAAAGCAGTCTTTATAAGTAGGCCTAGCCGCGTCGGTGGCCTAGTTGATAGCGTACTGGGCTTTCACCCCGAGGACCAAGGTTCGATTTCCTCCTAGGGCTTGGCATTTTCATACGCTATAAATCATCCCATCGTCTGCATTAGCCCAATTGTGCACAATAGTCGAACGTTAAAAAAAACAAAAATATAAATAGGCCTACGTAATACTTATACATAATTATGTCAGCTAAATAACTTTATAAAATTGAATTTATGTAGTTTATTTGAAAATGAAATATTCCTCTAAAGTAATGAAACAATTTCAATTCAACTAAAGAATAGTAAATTAACTGTTTTACGAAAAGCTTTAGAATTCAGCTCGCATAACGTCCGCCCCTTGTGGAATTGTTTAAGTTCACACTTCATTTAACGTTTCCTGTACAAGATACAATTACAAAGAACAAATAAATCCTTCACAATCTGCTCAGAGTTACCGCCGCAAACAGAAATGTTCGTCGTTTCATCATTTAAAAACAAATAAGTTTGAAGCAAAGAACACTACAGTGAAATAATCTTTATATCATTCAGCTACACAATTTAGCGGCTAAACGGTAAATAGGGTTTACACAATTTCGCTCTTTTGTATCTGAGCACAAAAAAAAAAAAAAATTGGAAATAGGACTGTTAATAACGCATTTGTTCGAAATGAAAATGCAAAAAAGCAGGTTAACAACAATATATTTTGTTATAAATAATACAACACATTTTGTATAGAAGGTTGATATCAAGGTGGCAAAATTACGTTTATAGATTGTCAAACTCTAAGAAAGCATTTCAAATAACAGTTAGAAAAATATAATATATATGCTCTATTTAAATACTAAGTAAAAAACATAAACAATTTTTACATTACTATGTTCAGTATACTTGAATATAAATATAGTTTTTGAAGATGGAGGTTCTCCGAAACGCGTCAACGAAAGTAGAATTAACGAAGCTAGGGAAGGCAGATCATTATACTGAAAATACTGGTAATAATCCTAGCAGTAAAGAAGAAGAATATAAAAAGAATTTTTACATTATCAGCGTAATTTATAAATATTTAATATTTGTGAAACACCACGTATGAAATGGTTAAAATTAAATTAAGATTTCGGTAAATATAACACAAAAAAACAATATTTATATTGAAATATAATTTAATATTTTATTAAATTAAGATTTCGGTAAATATAACAAAAAAGCAATGTTTATATTTAAATCAGACTTTATCGAAGATAAAAGCATGATTTAACATCAATACATAAAAAAAAGAAAGTTGTTAAGACGATATAAATGTTTATATACTCTTTGTAAGTTCAAAGAAGAAATTTATTTTTAATTTAGAAAATGTATCCTACTTGGGAGATTAAAGAAGTTTCAGTAGCATTCCTATACAAAATGTGTGTGATTTGGTCACCATTAAGTGTACTTCGGTATTTCTCCAAATTAAAACGAAATTTTTACTGTAACCATTTTTAATGAACCACAATTGTTTTACCACATATTTTAAATGATTTTTTAAAAAAGAATATAACAATTATCATAAGGTTTCGAAGCGGTTAAGAATTTAAAATGCAAATAGTTTTTAGTTACGTTCATAAAGCTTAGTTTAAATAAATAATCTGAAAGGTTACAACAACAATCTTTAGAAGTAAAAACGATACATATTAATATAATTATTAAAAAACAATATTTGTGTACAACTGAAGCTAAAAAATGTTTTTAGGTATACGTTTTTACACTTTAAAATTAATAAGCGTTCGAACAAAAAACAAACACTCCAAAACACATGACAAAGGGCAAAATGAATTATGGATGTTTTATGTCTTTTGTAATTTCCTTTTAACGAGAACAAGGACGAAAACAGGTTCGATTGTTGGAAACAAACAGAGAAAAATACGAGCTTTGTTTTTCACAGTTTATTCACTTCAACTAAAATCTGCCTGAAATTATTTTCATTCAACACGCAGTTGCTGTAAGACCGAGTTCTGTACGATTTACTAACATTTTCCCTAACTTTTGGTGAGTTTTAAATTTTTCGTTTCATACATTTTCTTAAGTTCCTTTAAATATTTTGCTTCCAAACAACATAAGATCATTCTTGAACAGTAAGTCTTGATTTTGACAAAGTATGTCAGTTCGGTTTTCATTTTCTATTTACGATATTGAGATTTACTTATTACTTATTATAAAATATAAATGTGGTGTTAGTGCATTATTTAGAATCATTTTTCTTCATATCAAAGACAATTTAACAATCTTAATTCTACAGAATTTTTGGGTATTTTGAAGGAAGAATGCAAAATCTTAAGGAAGATCCTTGGCCCGAGATTAACAGAAGATGGATACAGGTTGCACTCCCGGAAGACCACAGAGAAGATATCGAACCGGGCAGCAGATATCAGAAGAAGGAGGTTTCGGTTCTATGGACACATCAGTAGACTCCCAACAACGCACTTGCCAACAGAATCCTTAAGTATATACAAGGAGTCAAATCAACAACGTCGTAGATCGCACAAGTCAGAATAGACCTACATGACGCAGAAATAGACTCAACAGACGCTGAAGACAGGCACTCATACAGGAGAAAGATGCTCGGTTGGAAGGTCCCAGAGAATGAAATCCCATAGAGAGCAGGGGTAAATTTGTAAAATACCCCTGCTCTCTATGGGATTTCATTCTCTGGGACCTTCCAACCGAGCATCTTTCTCCTGTATGAGTGCCTGTCTTCAGCGTCTGTTGAGTCTATTTCTGCGTCATGTAGGTCTATTCTGACTTGTGCGATCTACGACGTTGTTGATTTGACTCCTTGTATATACTTAAGGATTCTGTTGGCAAGTGCGTTGTTGGGAGTCTACTGATGTGTCCATAGAACCGAAACCTCCTTCTTCTGATATCTGCTGCCCGGTTCGATATCTTCTCTGTGGTCTTCCGGGAGTGCAACCTGTATCCATCTTCTGTTAATCTCGGGCCAAGGATCTTCCTTAAGATTTTGCATTCTTCCTTCAAAATACCCTCCATTTATATAAATAAATGTGTGTGTGTGTGTGTTGGTGCGCGCGCGCGTGTGTATGTCAGTAGTTATTTACCAATAGGCCTATTTTATAAAAATTTTAATTTTGTATTCAACTAATTTTCCAAAATCAATATTTTTTTACTAATCATATGCTTTATTTCTTTGTGTGAAGCCCTTTATTAGGTTGCTGATATCTTTCATATTTAGTAATATGTATTTAAATAACTTTATTTCTCAAATTACTACCAACAGTGCTCTCTTTAGTGTAGTTTATACAGCTTCCATATATTTAAAATTAACATAATGAAAATGCACCGGTTATCTAAGATCACTTTTGTCAGGGGATATAATGTATAATAGAATTACTTGCGTCTATTTTATATACAAAAATTAATTATGTAATATAAACATAAACTGAACCCCACATTTGTTTTTTTTCACTGTGTGCACTATGACGCACTACTGACTCAACGTTCTATGAAATAGTTGCAAAAGAGAAATAATTTAACATTCCCACTGTAAACCCTGAACTATTTCCAATAGGCAGTGTCCTTTAAACTTCACTAAAATTACTTCTTAATTTTGTTCTTACTGAATAAATTATTTTGGTTTGAAGATGGATACTTTTAAAAAGTTAAATTATGTTAAGAGATACGTTACTATATTGTAACAGGGTACACGCATGCCTTAATTACTTAAATAAAATTATCAAAGGAAATGGATTAATGATTTTTTTATTGATTTCATTACAATATTTTTTCCGTCTAATTTAAAATTTGAGTATTAATTTTTTGCGATATTGAGTATTGCACTTTAAAGTACAAAAATATATATATCAAAATTTTGAAGAAGTTTGTGAAATAATCTTCAGTCTTAACATTAAGAATATGCTTCTTTGTTTAGCTGGACTATTTGTGTTATCTTCAATAAATTTATTTTGTTTCCCTAAGTATTAAATAACTTCGAAAGTAAATATTTAAATAATGAACCCCATTTTACTACATACCAGCTCGTCTAATACAAAATTAAATAAACGGTTACAGGTAAATATACTTGCACATTGATTGTATAAAATTGTACTTTAGTACAAATTGTAAAAATAATTGCAAAAATAAAAATGTGTAATAGACGTCATACTGCATAGCAGTCTAGCTGCCACAAAATATTAGAGCTTTTACAGCTAAATATATCTTTTACACTATACGTACCAGTGTATATAATCTCTTTAATATAATCTAAAGTTTTAATATTAAAAGTTTAAAGTATTAATGAACACAATATTACTACATGAATTAACACAATATTGTAGCATTAACATTACAATATATTATTGTAAAATTAATGTTTTATTTTTTCATTTTATGTTTACAGGTTTCAATAATAAATCTATTTTTAATAGTGAAATTAAATTGGGAAATTAGTGGAAAAAATCATTAAACCATTTTCCCATTTATTTCAAGTTTTTACTTTTGTCTAGTCTCCTGCGATTATAAACTTTTTCATAAAATTTACAGCATTGAACCTTACATTTTCCTATTTCGAATTTTATAAATATTTCAATGATCCATATATTTTAACATAATATTTCATTTAGAACTGAAAATAGTTTATTGTGTGACACAATGAAAAGAAAACGAATGGGTCATCATAGCTGCCGTACAAGTAAACAAAGATACAAGTTGAAAGATGTATTTTTGTTTCTTTTAGAAAAGGGTCATTTATATCCTGTTTCATGAAATATGTATTTTTACTTTACAAGTCAATGCGTCGGAGCGTGTTATCAATGTCAGACCATTAATTACGGATGTTATTGTGCACTGGGCGTGTTTACGTTTAACAAATGAAAAATAAGTGTTTTATTAAGTGGAAATTTTTAATTCAAATTAAAGCACTCACGTAAAAAGAAATGTTTTACTGTCATGTAAATATGTTTTTTCGCGACCTAACAAATTTTTAAACGAGATTTTGTAGTTATAATAAATAGTAACGATGTATAAAATTACTTACACTTAATTATTATATATATATATATATATATATATATATATATATATATATATATATATAAATAATAAAATTAATGTTGTGCAAATAAAAAATGTAGTAACGAAAAAAATAGTTTGGAAGTCATTATGTAAATAGACTTGGCCTACAGGGTTTTGTCTATTCCAGGTTCAAACAAAGCCATAATTACATTTTTATAATAAATTAATTTGAGAGTTCGGAACCATTTTCAGAGAAAAATCTGTCTGATGAAGACCTTGTCTTCAAATTAAGCAAAATAGGATAAACTAAATTTCTTGATGTTTGTATAATAATAGTTATTTATATTTCTTTAGATAGATCAAGACCTGGAAGACCTAGGGATAACCGAGGAACAGTTGAGGAATGAAGAGGAGAAAGCCATACTCAAGGACAAGGAAATGAAACTCAACCTTAGAAAAGCAAGCGACCGAAAGGGCATGACAATCTCAGGAAAAGGAGATCACAAAGACTGAAGAGGTATTGGGAGAAACAACGCGCCAAGAAGTTGAGAACTCACTAATGACTGAATGTACTCCAGTGAGTCATTCTCCTAACAAAAAAAAAAAAAAAAAAAAAAAAAAAAATTCTAAATGTTAGATATACACAATAACCTTATAGGCCGAATAAGAGGCAGCTTTTCTTAACTAACTGCTTTACATTTTTGTCAATAGTTTTCAAATGGATAATATATATATATATATATATATTAGCTTAATATCCATACTTTATGCCATTTACACTAATGAAGTCGAAGGATCAGCGTTAACGATAAGGGTAAAGCAACGGGAGCGATTGCTGCTCGAACTAACAACCTTTTGGTGCGCAGCTCAGAGACGCAGCAGACTTACTAGTGCTTTAGACACATCGCCAACGAGCCCCCATATATTTATTATATATATTTATATGAATGGTGTCCAAATCCCAATTCACAGTTATAATATAAACCGCTCCAAATTACGGAAAAATATCCGTTTTTGAATTTTAAGCAAATCGGTTTAGAAGTTTAAATAAGTGTTCAAACATGGTTGACTGATAAATTTCTAAAATGCTTTGTTTCAGACGCAGAAACCTCGGAACTGATATATTTCATTAATATAATTTATGGGATTTATTAGACCTATTGCGTCATATATTCGAATGTAGGCCTACGTAGTGTAAAGTATTCATTATTTATCTATATACAAAAATTCTGTGTTGCGTGTAGTACTTGAAACATAGTCATGGTATAAATAATACCTTCGTGGGTGAGCTGCCAAACTTCAATAAATGATTTTACAGTACAACATAAAGACAAAAATAAGAATAAAAAAATTCTCTAAAATTCTTAGTTTACCAATAATACACCATTTTATTTTTTACGAAATAATTTCTATACTTACAACGGTTTTCAAGATTGATTTAAAACTTTTACTCTTAGTAGATGAGGGGACTCGCTGGTTGATACGGTAAAGCACCGCTCAGTCTGCTGCGTCTCTGAACTGCGCATCTCAAGGTTCGTGGTTATAGCCTCAGTTACTCCCGTTGCTTTTCCCTTACCGTTAACGCTGATCCCTTCATCGTCCTTATTATTCTATCTCCATAAAGTATGGACGTCAAGCAAAAAAACCTAATTTAAGTTAAATCGAAATAACTTTACGAAAAATGTCAAAAAACACTTTTTAGATCTTTTCATGACCAATTGTATAGTGCCCAAAAGGGCGAAAAATGATGAATGCGGACGACGTAGCGAAAATGTCTAGAAAATTATGTATTTATAAAACATATATAATTAAACATATTTTCTAATAGATCTACATTCGAATACGTTGGTAGTTCGAATGAAAATTTATAACTGTGGTTATAAAACATTCATTCGATTTGAAATAAAAAGGGCTAGAAAATGTGTTAGACCTTTTTTTTGAAGCTTTGCTTTTTAATCGAGTTGTAGCACTTTTTGTACGAGTAAAAAACCATTCGTTTCACGCTCGAGCTGTATATGGCGAATCAACGTGTATGTGTGTGTGTGTGTGTGTGTGTGTGTGTGTGTGTGTGTGTGTGTGTGTGTGTGTGTGTGTGTGTGTGTGTGTGTGTGTGTGTGTGTGTGTGTGGGGGTGTGTGTGTGTGTGTGTGTGTGTGTGTCAACGCCCGTGTGTGTGTGTGTGTGTGTGTGTGTGTGTGTGTGTGTGTGTGTGTGTGTGTGTGTGTGTGTGTGTGTGTGTGTGTGTGTGTGTGTGTGTGTGTGTGTGTGTGTGTGTGTGTGTGTGTGTGTGTGTGTGTGTGTGTGTGTGTGTGTGTGTGTGTGTGTGTGTGTGTGTGTGTGTGTGTGTGTGTGTGTGTGTGTGTGTGTGTGTGTGTGTGTGTGTGTGTGTGTGTGTGTGTGTGTGTGTGTGTGTGTGTGTGTGTGTGTGTGTGTGTGTGTGTGTGTGTGTGTGTGTGTGTGTGTGTGTGTGTGTGTGTGTGTGTGTGTGTGTGTGTGTGTGTGTGTGTGTGTGTGTGTGTGTGTGTGTGTGTGTGTGTGTGTGTGTGTGTGTGTGTGTGTGTGTGTGTGTGTGTGTGTGTGTGTGTGTGTGTGTGTGTGTGTGTGTGTGTGTGTGTGTGTGTGTGTGTGTGTGTGTGTGTGTGTGTGTGTGTGTGTGTGTGTGTGTGTGTGTGTGTGTGTGTGTGTGTGTTTTAGTAACTGTAATTGTATTTATCTGTAAATTGTGTTCATTTTTACAGTGCTTGCAAACCATCACGTGTTTTGATAAACGAATAAACTTGTAAAGATTATAAGAAAAAGAATTTGGATTTGACAATTTAACTTTAATAATCATTTTTGGGGGGTTACAATTGCCGTTAGATATTAAAACTTAGCTAATGTAATTACATTAAAATTTGATTTTACATTATTACAATTACATAAAATTGATCAATTGATTTTAATGAATAAATCATCAAATTTTAATTTTTGATATTGCAATTATTTGTTAGTCAAATATAAAAACCAAATGAACATACTGTTTATTGTATAAATAACGTTTACAAGATCATATTTTATAAATTTAACATTTTAAAATTAATACATAGGTCTTCATTTTGTTATTTTCGTTTTCTTTCGTAGATTATGACATGCAAAACCTATGGTAGAGTGAAAATTGTATTATCTATTAAAATATTAATGCTTGTAATCTCATAATTAGGTACTAATAATGAATGGAAAACCCTATATTTTTAGTTAGTTTTCCTTTTAAATGTTTTAAACAACTTCTTTTAAAGTAATTCAGATTAAATTAGTTAACTTTCTGATTGTAATTATTTGTATCTTATTACATAACTTGTAAATTTTCACTTTAATAGATTTAACAGGTTGTATTCTATTCTATTAATAGATTTAACAGGTTGTATTCTATTCTATTAATAGATTTAACAGGTTGTATTCTAATCTATTAATAGATTTAACAGGTTGTATTCTATTCTATTAGTAGATTTAACAGGTTGTATTCTATTCTATTAATAGATTTAACAGGTTGTATTCTATTCTATTAATAGATTTAACAGGTTGTATTCTATTCTATTAGTAGATTTAACAGGTTGTATTCTATTCTATTAATAGATTTAACAGGTTGTATTCTATTCTATTAATAGATTTAACAGGTTGTATTCTGTTCTATTAATAGATTTAACAGGTTTTATTCTATTCTATTAATAGATTTAACAGGTTGTATTCTATTCTATTAATAGATTTAACAGGTTGTATTCTAATCTATTAATAGATTTAACAGGTTGTATTCTAATCTATTAATAGATTTAACAGGTTGTATTCTATTCTATTAGTAGATTTAACAGGTTGCATTAATATAGAGTAGTATTCTGTAGAAAAAAAAACAGAATGGTGGTATCGGGAAAATTAACGTTTTTGGAAAGAAAATGTTCTTAATATTTTCTTTTTTTTGATCTGCACAATAATTTCTGAAAATTTGGAAGCTTAATAAGGGACACTCTGTGTAATTTATTACAATAGTAGGCTAATTTTATTTGATAAAGAAAAATTAATAATATTTTTTAAAATGATTTATAGAACAATAATGTTTATTTGTTTTGTATTTTTGAAAACATGCCATATGAATCACAATTAATATGCATGAAGTAGAGGATGTGACAATTGTAACACTGCAGGGAAGCTATTTTGTATTATTCCGCAGCAATAAAACTAGACATTAACAATAACGGCTCAGGTGGTACAAAAACACATCGTCCAATATAGCGAGCAACTGTACTACAATAAAACTGGCGAACGGTGTTGTTATACTCATACAGTTTTTATTTCCTGATATAAATTTAAAAGTTGTTATTAAAGGTTATGATGGTACATTTATCACACGTACGTGTTTAAAATATGTAACTTCAAAATTATCGGAATTTCAGTGAAGTACTTTATATGTTTATTTCAATTTTGAAAAAAAAACGTATAGGCGTTTTGTGAATTAGAGATCATTACAACATTAATTTTTTCGTCTGAAGTGAACCAGCGATAGCCATATTACTTCTATGATACATTAATTTAGCAAAACAGCTGATTTTGAATAAACTTTTGTCAATATAATGTGTACGAATAAATTAATGCGTAATTTAAAAGTTTACCGACAGCTGACTAATTGTAGAATTACCTCTATCCATGTTCCTTCAAGAATCCACAATCATTGATAATTGAATAAATTTTCAGCCTTGAAAATCTTTGAGCTAAAATCACCGGTAGACTATAACAAACAATAAGATAACAAAAATAGTTGCAGAAAACAACATACAATATTGTTAACAACTGTATAACCAAAATATATTTTACAAAACTATACATGTATTTACTTCCGTTTCAAGATAGCTTCTGATTTGCAATGACGAGTGTACCCATTTTGGTCAAACGCAATGATCAATCGTTTTACAAATTTGATACGAAGATACATTATATACAGCCAGAACGACGAATGTGTAAGAATTTTCTTCATTCAGTGTAGTTTCAAGATGGCGGTGTCTGATTTAATGATGAGAGTGTTAGTTGTTGGCTGTTTACTGTAATACTGGCTGAACGGCAAGACCGATAATAATATTGACTGCTTCGTAGAGAAAGAGCAAAAAAGTTCTAATAACGTTGATCTTGAAACTTTTCCTAAATATAATGTTTACTTGTTAAATTGGAGGCAAAGATCATGACAAGCGCCGTCATGGAACTGTCTGTATATTAATTATTGTTATAGTTCGAATTCTAATGTTCTTTGAACTACTAGTAATAATAATAATAATAATAATAATAATAATAATATTAATAATAGTAATAATAATAATAATAATAATAATAATAATAATAATAATAATAATAATAATAATAATAATAATAATAATAATAATAATAATAATAATAATAATAATAATAATAATAATAATAATAATAATAATAATAATAATAATAATAATAATAATAATAATAATAATAATAATAATAATAATAATAATAATAATAATAATAATAATAATAATAATAATAATAATAATAATAATAATAATAATAATAATAATAATAATAATAATAATAATAATAATAATAATAATAATAATAATAATAATAATAATAATAATAATAATAATAATAATAATAATAATAATAATAATAATAATAATAATAATAATAATAATAATAATAATAATAATAATAATAATAATAATAATAATAATAATAATAATAATAATAATAATAATAATAATAATAATAATAATAATAATAATAATAATAATAATAATAATAATAATAATAATAATAATAAATAATAATAATAATAATAATAATAATAATAATAATAATAATAATAATAATAATAATAATAATAATAATAATAATAATAATAATAATAATAATAATAATAATAATAATAATAATAATAATAATAATAATAATAGTAAAAAGAAGAAGAACAACAACAACTACTACTACTACTACTAATACAAAAATGTAGAATGGCAATGAAAATGTCACTTTCTTTGCATGGCACACATAAAATGTTCTTTGTTATTTATTTAATTTTCTTAATAATCCATTTAGTAGTTTACTAACTTTATAAGTTAGTGTAATAGTACTAGTCACACTGGATGTAATCAGTTTTAGGCAATATTTACAGACCCATACTTATTTGTATAGTAACATTTAAAGGAACTGTCAATGCTATGTTTCCTCATTCGCTTGTTTGTCTTTCTGTGTCTGAGGCACCGGTCAGTCTGCAACGTTTTTAACTTGTTCACCCTAAGATCTTAAGGGTGACACAACTGCAGTTATTGTCGTAAGCTTTACTTCTTCCACCAAAAAGAATCCGTCATCCTGATTAGACCAACTGAAATAAAGTATGGACGTTTAGAAGAAGAAACAATAATTTAACAAAAATTAACTAAACTTTATAAGTTCGAATACTAAACAATAATAATTGACCTAAACAATTAAATAAGCCGTTTACATACTAATGAAAGTTAGGTTTATTAAAAGACATAGGTTTATAAAGCTTTTAAAAATCAAATATTTCGTTGAAAGTCAATTATATTTTCTCTATTTCCACTACACGTATTTTGTTCGTACAAATTAGCCTTCTGATGTCGGAATTGACATAAACAATTTTGTCATCGTTCCACATTGTCAATTAGTATAATTAATTGTTACCTAATATTTTTATTTTTACTCTTGAAATGCATCTGAAATTTAATTTTTATTTTTAATTAAACAATTACAGGAAATGTTTTGCCCTTGTCTGCGTAATGCGGGAATAACTTACTCAACATTGGCGCGGAATTTTTGAGTATATATTTTTGCTTACGTTTTATTTATGCAATATTTTGAAACATAGAGCGATAATAACACGAAAACATATACAGCATTTCAAATTCCAATAGATTATATTTTACAAGATAAAAGAATTTGTGTTTAAATAATTAAATTTTAATAAAGATCTAGAGCCTACCATAGATGTTTAATTAATGTCAAATTTTGTAAGCGTAGAAAGAAATTTTCCCTAAAATTTTTTAAACAAAATTCTAAGCATATCAAGTACATTTATTTTATAGAGAAAATTCTAACAAAAATGGTTCTGTCACACCATTGCATATAAACATACTACTATAACAACACTTATGAGAAATATGTAACCGCTATTGATGGTATATTTAGGCAATGTTCAAGTAGAGTTAAATAAATAAAATTATTGCCTATTTTCTCAAACGTCTTCCCCCCCATCCTTGCAGCTTGCAGCGCTCTCAGCGGCAGGTAGTCCAATTATTTGGACTTCAGCCACTAATGTCGAGCACGCTTTTTGTAATGGTAGCTCTATTTCTAACACATTTATATTCAATGGTTATACAGACGCTTGACAGATTACTACGGTCAAATATTTCAAAAGATTGTAGGATAATATTTATGATTTTTAAAAATATTTTGAGTAATGTTAGATTTTGCGGAATAAAAAAAAATATCCAAACCCAAATTAAATGTCAAAAATCAATATTTGTAACAAGTTTGAATGTGTAAAAGACATTTATTTTTATTTTATTTTATTTTTATTGAAATAAACAGCAGATATTTCAAATGATAAGACCGTCTTTGGTTCATTTTAACTTACCCAAAGCCAGTAATTGTAAATTAGCTGTTACACGATATGCCTTAGTATTCAACTCGCGTAACGTCTGTCCTTGTGGGATTGTTTAACTTCACACTTCATTTAACATTTCCTTTACAAAACACAATTACAAAGCGCAAATAAATCCCTCCTTGCTTCGGTTTACTGGCACTAACAGAAAGCCCCAGATAAAAGCTCCTGCTGGAAAAACCTCTTACAAAGAGAATCGTTTTTATATATAAATGTATGAGGTTACACAAACTAATGAAAGTAATAATGAAATTATTAAATATCATATGATATCATCACACACACACACACACACACACACACACACACACACACACACACACACACACACACACACACACACACACACACACATATATATATATATATATATATATATATATATATTTATTTATTTACTTGCATGTAAACAGGCATGAATATTGACAAACTTGTAAAAAAAAGTTTACACGTTTATTATTATTATTAAATGTCTATTATTACTTTTTGTATTGTATACAAGTTTCGTAAGTTTCCTGTTCATATGTTTAGGCTACTTTTCATGCCAACCCAAAATGCTGACAATAAAAAGATACATATTGTTAACAGCCAGCATTTAAATAATAATTCTTTTTATATTCTTCTTCTTTTCTGCTAGGATTATTGTCACTATGTTCAGTATAATAATCTGCCTTCCCTAGCTTCGTCAGTTCTACTTTCGATGACGCGTTTCGGAGAACCTCCATCTTCAAAAACTACTTCTATTCTGGTCATCAATATTGTTATAAATAGGACGAGCCATTAAATTGGTGACCAGTATATAAATAGTTTTTGAAAATGGAAGTTCTCCGAAACGCGTCAACGAAAGAATTGACCAAGCTAGGAAAGGCAGATATTATACTGAATAATAATTTTTAGCAAACACGAAATTATAAACTATATTTTGTCAGAAAATTTGAACTGACGTACTTACAACGCGAAAATAGTATTAATGATTAGGATTATGACCTATTCTTCCCGTCAGTAGTCTATCCACTCACCTCAACTCTAGATCACTGACGGGAAGAATAGGTCATAATCTTAATCATTTGAATATGTGGTCCGGTGGCTATGTTACAATAATGTGTATTAATGAATTACTTAGGTTAAATAAGGAAAGATCTAACTTTTTTGTGTGTTTAACACGTGTTAATGAGGTGTTTAACCTGTGTTTATGAGGTACGTTGATAGACCACTGACGGGAAGAATATGTCATAATCCTAATAATTTTTTTTTTTTTTTTTTTTTTGAGTCCGGAATGTAACTACGTACGAGTCGCGTGTGTAGCTTGGCCGAGCCGAATTTCATGATGAATATTTTAAACGTGTAATTGTGCTCAGTGTTTTTGATGTATGTTTTAATGTTTTGTTTGACTTTGTGACGACCTCGACAGAGGGATTTAACATTTTGTATAACGACCTGAAGATGAAACTATAGAGTTTCGAAACCGCGGTAGCCTTTATGAGGTGAGTTGATAGACCACTGACGGGAAGAATAAGTCATAATCCTAATCATTTATTTTTGAATTTTCAATACTATTTGTATTTGATTTTTAATGCTAATATATATATATATATATATATATATATATATATATATATATATATATGTGTGTGTGTGTGTGTGTGTGTGTGTGTGTGTGTGTGTGTGTGTGTGTGTGTATTTTAATGTTTATCATGACGGTGAAATCATAGTTTTAGAAGGGGGTAAAACAAAAGAATTATTTTGTAAAATTCGGTTCCTACATGTCATAGAGACATCTGGCGTAATGCAGTTATTACTTATCCTTAATTTTCATCCTTTTAGGCATAACAGTATTTTAAGGACTTACAATGTGATTTTTTAAAACAGTAGAAGTTAATACATTTTATCTATGGTATTTATATCTTATTTAAAAGATTAAATTATTGTTGCAAAATATTTGAATCTGAAGATAAAAATAATAATAAGAAGAAGAAGAACAACAACAACAAAAACAACATCAATAATAATAATAATAGTAACGAATATTACTTTGGTTATATATGACGAACTATCATTTATGACTACTATCATTGTACATAAATTATATATATATATATATATATATATATATATATATATATATATATATATATATACGGATGGGCATTAAATCGAAAAATAAACAAGTATTTTATTAGTTCTTTTTCCGAATCTTTCTTTTTGTCATTTCATATTTTCTACAGTCACTTCATTATTAGTTTTTCACGTATGACCAAAGTTTCAGCAAAACCGGATAAGCCGATTTAATATTTTTCTTATTTCTGAACTTTTTCTATTGCTTTTGAACTAGATTTTTTTTACGGCTGTAGCTTCCATACATGTTCTTCACATAAATATGAACCACAATGAAAACTTTTAATCATAGTTTTCAGAGAAATTTTATTTCTTTTTTTATTTTAAAAGTGTTTTACTGAAAGTAGTTTTACATTTAAAAAAACTACTTTTTCAAGGACAAATACTCCAGAGTTATAAGCATACGAGACATACATGCAAAATTTTATAAAAATCAGTCAATTAAGATTAATATTAAAATTAAGTATGATGTAAAGGGATTATACAACCCCAAACACTGCAACCAAAAGTTCTGTTGTGAAATTAAGCCTCCTGCTTCTAGTTCAGCAGACTGGTTCCCTTAATATGTTTTAATAGTCCGCTGAGGAGCTCAGGGCTCTGAAAGCCAAATATCATTAGCATCCTGCTGCCTGTTGACAAGAGCTTCACAATAATAGATTACGAGGTGTGGCTATTAAATAACGAGACTGACGCTGCGGCGGAAAAAGTGCGTATGCGTAAACCGCCATTGACCGACAGCTGTTTAGTGTGAAGCTTTATCTTCAGAATGCAGTTAGTCTCGTTTGTGTAACCAACACCGTTTAGTTATAACCTTCATTTCCGTTAGTGTTGTTATTTTGTTTTGCCGAAAAAATGGTTAGTGTAATAATAGAGCAACGAATTGTTGTTAAACTTCACTTCAAACTTGAAGAAACACTACTGAAACTTATAATTTACTGAAAGAATGGTAGTGAATATTTATCGCGGGCACGTGTTTTTAAATGGTTTAAGCGTTTTCAAGATGGCCGACGAAAAGTTGAAGACGATTCTCGGCCAGGTCGCTCTTCAAAGTCAAAAACGGATGACAAGGTCGAAAAAGTTGCTAATTTGATTCGGTCTGACCGTCGATTAAGTATTCGTGCAATTGGTGAAACTGTAGGCATTGATAAAGAATGTGTACGGCAAATTTTACGTGACAATTTGAACATGCGAAGAGTGTGCGCCAAAATGGTGCCAAAAATTCTCATGTTTGAACAACAAGCAGCTCGCAAAAATGTTTGTACTGACACTTTGGATGCCATTGAAAATGACCCAAATTTATTGGAAAGGATAGCCTAATAACATTTGATGAATCGTGGTTTTTTACATATGATCCGGAAACAAAGCGCCAATCCATGCATTGGAAGACCCCAACTTTACCGAGAGCCAAAAAAGCAAGAATCAGCAAGTCAAAATTTTAAGCAATAAAGATTGTTTTTTTTTCGATATTCATGGGATTGTGTACCTTTACTGGGTTCCTGAAGGTCAAACAATTAATCAATATTACTACCTTGAGATACTTGGTAAACTACGTGAAACAGTAAGGAAAAAACGACCCGAAATGTGGAAGGACAAATCATGGGTTTTCCACCAAGACTATGCGCCAGCTCGTTCCGCGTTATCTGTCAAGAGGTTCCTGGCCAAGTACAGCATCCCAGTGTTAGAACATCCACCTTACTCACCAGACTTTGTACCATGTGACTTCTACCTGTTCCCTAAAGTGAAATCTGCATTAAAAGGGACGATATTTGAATCCGTAGAAGCTGTAAAAGTGAAAGCGGCAAGAGTCCTGAAGGAGTTGACAGAAGATGACTTCCAGCACTGTTTTCCAACAATGGAAAATTCGCATGGAGCGTTGTAAGGATGGAAAAGGTGTGTATATTGAAGGTAATAATAAATAATTGTGTATAAAATGAAAATAAGTTTCTGTACAACGTCAGTCTCGTTATTTAATAGCCACACCTCGTATGTGGACTGCAGTTGCCTCTTTCTCTCTACAACTTTTCCCCATGATACATTCCTATTATGTTCATGTAAACCCTCAGACCACAGTGCCCTGTAATGAGCCCTATGTTGTGCTCTGCCTAAGATACCCACCGTGCCTCCAAGGTCTCCTAAGTTTGTCCCATCTTGCCTGTTGTTGCTTATTGACGTGCTCATTTATATCAGACCGAATCAGACACCGATACATCACTACTGCCAGCATTACACGCACGCACGCGCGTACACACACACACACACACAATAAAGTAAGACACACATAAAAGTATAATCATCTTTTTTGAATTTGGTGTTCTAAAAACCAATAGCGAAATCTAAACAAGTTTTTTTCAAATCACGAACTGAAAATAAAAATGATATATTTTTTGTTAATACTACAATTATCAACATTTTCAATAATCATGTCACGCAATTCATAAAGCTGAAGTGAAATGACCATGAGTATCTACGAGTATATATATATATATATATATATATATATATATATATATATATATATGAAAAATATAGAATTATAAAAAATATGGAAAAATGAAAGTTCGGTTTCCAAATGAATAACAATTAAAAAGAGGATAAATGGTACAAAAAAGAATTTTAGGAAGAATTAATTTGAAAATCCACTCTAGCAAATTTTATTTTCATCAGGTCCAGTCGATTTGTATATGATGTTATTGCGTCAAATTTGAAATTTAAGGAAATAACATTGTATATTCTATTTGATAGTTATAGATGCACATAAATTCAAAACAATATAGAAATAGTTAAACTAATACATTTTACAAATTGATACTTACACTTAAAAAACCACGCCCAATATTCTTATTTTATATGTCGGCGTAATTAAAGGGACAGCGTAGATGTTCAGTATTAGGGCTGCAATGCGGCAGCGAAAATAAAAAACAACATTGATTTATAACAGTTGTGGCGAACTAATTGCCAAGGCAAGATTAACGATAGCATATTGTTGAGTGCCATTGTCATTTGTAACAATTGGAAAAGGGTTTGAGCAACAATGAAACTGTGGTTAGAATAACGTATGTAAGAATTAATTGTGTACGAAATTTATTTAAAGCTAGACGAAATTAAGGGTGTCCGTAAAATGATGAAAACGTTTCAGTAATTTTAATATTCTTCAAAAGTGTTCCACATTTTATCTGTTTACTTTCTTACGTTGCTAAATAAAAAGAGTGTTGTGGTCGTGAAAAAATCAACTTTTATGTTATATGAATCCAAAAAAGTGATTTACTAGAATGTCTTGTGTGTGTGTGTGTGTGTGTGTGTGTGTGTGTGTGTGTGTGTGTGTGTGTGTATGTATGTGTGTGTGTGTGTGTGTGTGTGTGTGTGTGTCCGATTTGATTCCGCTTTGGAAAAAATCTATTTTCTCTTATACAAGTTCGATAACCAAACAAAATTTGTTCAATAATTGCAAAATATCGGTTTTTTTAAATCTTTAAAAATTCATAACTTTTTTGTCTTAAGTAATCAGCGTTAAAAACAGGCACCATTTCAATTTTCGAAATCCATTGAAATTGAGAAATAATTTTAAGGCAGTTCATTTTCGTATTTTCAATGTAATTTGAAAGTTGAAAATATCAATATGTGCAGCTTTCATTAATGATTACGATGGTGAAATCAGAACATCAAAAAGGGTGAGATAGAAAAATACTTTTGGAAATTTACTTCTATCACGTCAACGAAACAAGTACGAGTTGCAATTTTTTAAGTATTCAAGGCTTCAGTAGAATATTGATGAATGTTAAAGTCATTATGAGCGAATTTCTATTGGGAAATGAGCTATAGAAGTCATCGTGGTAACTAAACCTTACGACCAATAAATGAGCATTACTCATGACAACTTGACCATGTTTTGTGGGAATTGTTTAAACTGTATCTAATACTGCATGTAGAAGATGATACCCAAGTCAAAATCATGTTTGCTACATGAAAAACAGTTTTATAACACTACTTAAATGTGTTTATGATCATAAGTATTCCAAGTATTGTACATCCACAAGTATTGATACTGCACAGACCACAAGTATTGTACATCTGTTGCACTATTTATGTATTTTCGTTGCTTGCAATTATATATTTTAAACACCAACAGAGGCACGGGTGCAATTAAATTTTACGGCTTTAACAATACCGCTTATGAGTTTTATTGTAGTGCAGTTGTTCGCTATATTGGAGGATGTGTTTTTGCAACACCTGGGCAGTTATTTCTAATGTCCGGTATACTGTTGCGGTGTAATGCAAACAATCCAAAGTGGCTTCACTACAATGCAGTGTTGTCATACTCAACCTAACAGGGTGAGGTTAATTAAAATTGTTGTTGAAAAAATACAACGATCGATCGTTAAATTTCAAAAACACAATACCGCTCTTTTAAAGTAAAACCTTACAAAAAAAGTTCGATTCTAAAAAAAACTGTTTTTATAATATTATAATTTATACTTTTTTATTTATTCTTCAGAAAACTACATTTAGTTTAGAACCTCCAGTCTGAAAACCTTAGTGTACAATTTATTTCATCTTTATTCTTTAAGAATCACCGACAAAAACCTCGCATAGTACTTTAAACTGGTATTATTTTTGTAAACCAAGGTAGCTAAATTCGTAAATAAGTGTAATGAACAATGCTCGCTGTTATCGTAAATAATTCCTAGGACTTAGAGTTACTCCAAGGGACGAAACTTATACCCTTATACCAGTTAATTATCGGTACTTTTTTCGATATATAGTATTTTTAGTTTAACAAAATAATTAATTAATACTCTTGACCGACAAAGTATCACCACTACTAATATTAGTAATACATTAGTACTGATATACATATGATATATATATATATATATATATATATATATATATATATATATATATATATATATAAGTATAGTATATACAAGGAGTCAAATCAACAACGTCGTGGATCGCACAAGTCAGAATACTCAACAGACGTTGAAGACAGGCGCGCATACAGGAGAAAGATGCTCGGTTGGAAGGTCCCAGAGAATGAAATCCCAAAGAGAGCAGGGGTAAAATGGACGGAGGAACGGAACAGGATCCATGGTGACAGGATGAGGGAGGTGTGGAGGATAAGAAGGAACAAGACATGAGTCGAAGTGCTTTGCGTGATCCAACAGGGTATATACGCAAATAATAATATTATATATATTCTTTTTATATTCTTCTTCTTTTATACTAGGATTACTGTCACTCTGTTGAGTATAATGATCTGCCTTCCCTAGCTTCGTCAATTCTACTTTTGTTGACGCGTTTCGGAGAACCTACATCTTCAAAAACTCTATCTATACTCAATGTATATATATAATAATTTAGTCGCATACAAAAATCAGACACCACAACACAATCATAAAACCGGAGGTAGTATATGCAAGCGAGACGCTAGCACTCCACACAAAAGCTACCATAGAGGGTATTTTGAAAGAAGAACGCAAAATCTTGAGGAAGATCCTTGGCCCGAGATTAACAGAAGATGGATACAGGTTGCACTCCCGGAAGACCACAGAGAAGATATCGAACCTGGCAGCAGATATCAGAAGAAGGAGGCTTCGGTTCTATGGACACATCAGTAGACTCCCAACAACGAGACTTGCCAACAGAATTCTTAAGTATATACAAGGTGTCTCAAATCAACAACGTCGTGGATCGCACAAGTCAGAATAGACCTACATGACGCAGGAATAGACTCAACAGATGTTGAAGATAGACACGCATACAGGAGAAAGATGCTCGGTTGGAAGGTCCCAGAGAATGAAATCCCCAAGAGAGCAGGGGTAAAATGGACGGAGGAGCGGAACAGGATCCATGGGGACAGGATGAGGGAGGTGTGGAGGATTAGAAGGAGCAAGATATGAGTCGGAGTGCTTTGCGTGATCCAACAGGGTATATACGCAAATAATAATATTATATATATTCTTTTTATATTCTTCTTCTTTTATACTAGGATTACTGTCACTCTGTTGAGTATAATGATCTGCCTTCCCTAGCTTCGTCAATTCTACTTTTGTTGACGCGTTTCGGAGAACCTACATCTTCAAAAACTCTATCTATACTCAATGTATATATATAATAATTTAGTCGCATACAAAAATCAGACACCACAACACAATCATAAAACCGGAGGTAGTATATGCAAGCGAGACGCTAGCACTCCACACAAAAGCTACCATAGAGGGTATTTTGAAGGAAGAACGCAAAATCTTGAGGAAGATCCTTGGCCCGAGATTAACAGAAGATGGATACAGGTTGCACTCCCGGAAGACCACAGAGAAGAT
>CM040188.1:54635292-54690292 GCA_022606455.1 Callitettix versicolor | reverse complement strand
TGCTTTTATTTGAAGCATAACATAATTTTTATGTGTACTCACAATAGCTCACGAAGTTTGAACACGTATTAAATGTAAACACAAGTCTTGCACGAGAGCTGTCACAGATATTAAGTAATCATCAAACGCAGCTGTCTCGCTGACCTGATTGAAGTGAATTTCCAAAATATAAAAATTGTTTAAACATTTAATTTCACATTTAATCAGAAAATCTGCAGACATTTAATTAAAATTATTAAAAGCTACTTTATAATCTCGGTTACAATGGTGAGATCATAATTTAAAGCAAGAGATTAATAATTTTCAGATTTTCAATAACAGCCATTTTGAAATGTATAAATAAATTTTACTTTTATACAGAATCTTTCTTCTTCTTTTCGTTTCACCCTCTTTGGGGTACGCTGAATCAATCATTTCTTGCGCGCTGTACTTTTCTTTGTTCCCAGTAGCTCTTCATTCTTTCCTATCTTCTTTTCCTCTCCTCTCCCGAAATTACAGGTTTAGGTCTTATTTTGGTTTTATGTTGGCATCTTATTCTTTCGTCCTTGGTACTTATCTTAGCAGTTTGGTCAAGCAGTGAATTTTCTGTAATTTTTAATTCTATTAGGTCTTTTTCAATTTCTTTAAACCAGTTCGGTTTTGTTTTACGATTATGGAAAAAATCAAACACCCGTTTTGTCAATCTATTGGAGTCCATTCTAAGAAGATGGCCGTAAAAATTGATTCTCCTTTTTCTCATAGTATCTGACAGTTTTTCAATTTTCTTATAGAGAGCTTCATTTCTTATATATATACTACCTTATTATCCTGAAATTTTGTTCCTATTTTCTTAAGATTTTCCTTTCCGTTATTTCAAGCTTTTCTATCTGGCCTATGCGATTCATGGTTAATGTTTCTGCTGCGTACAGTGCTTCCGGCTTGATCACTGTTTTATAATGTTTAATTTACAGAATCTTTCAATATATTACGAAATTATTCATTTAAAATTATTGCGGCACTTGATCGTTTACATTAGGAAAACTCTAATGAGTCAGCTTTCTTCCCATTTTATACAATTGGAGTTATACATTTATGCAACATTAATAAACCTAACTAGTGACACACATTATTTTAATGTTTTTTTAGATTCAGATTTTTGCAATAAAAATTTATTATTAATAATTCAAAAACAATAATTTTGTTTATATCTACAGATACGTGACACGAATATTTATAATCTATTTACTTTTCATAATTGTTTCTAAATATTATAAATTATACATTTCTATATCAGTAAATAATTATTTTAATATATATTTATATACTCATAATATAACAAAAATTATTTCGATTTTTAAATTTTACATTTTTAGATTTAAGTTACCGATGTTTTAAAAAATACTTTAATGATGTTATAAGTAAACCATGTGAATGTATAAGGGATTATTTATAGTCATAAGCTTGGCTTATACTATAAGTGTTTGTATTGGCAGACCTAATCCCGTCCACACAGGTAGATAAACAATAGCCTCAGGTAGAGTTTGGGGTTGCAGAGGAAGAGGGAAGCAGGCGTCGCGACAATCAAGTTAACGTATGTTGATGTTGGCCTAATTAATTGTTCACCCTCACAAGCATACATAATAATACACGCCATTCGACCATTACTAGAACTGCCTATTACAAAGCAATACAATTATTTAAAAACAGATTTAAGATTAGCCTATAAGTGATGTTTGAAAAAAGTTAATTCATAAATATATTATTAAAAATTAAAATCAAAGTTGTAGGTTACTACTACATTTAACTATTTAACTAATGTTAATTGTGCTGTACTTTGATAACGTGGTGCTATCTTACCACACAAAGTATATAGAAAATAGAATGATTTAATGTGTTATAAATATTTGTTAAATAAAATTATTTCATTATCGCTTAAATTTAGTTGCAAGACTCTTCGTTGAAAGATATTTCTTATAAATTAAAGGAGTAAATATTTTTAAGGAGAAAATAACTACTTTAAATTTGTCACTGGTTCTAGATTATCCAGTGCGATTATATGTTTTTTTTTATAAACACAGTATGTCAAAATATGAAATCTCCGATGCATTAACCCATGCTTCATGAGGAACTTGTAGTTGGTACGTCGCTATGTCTACATTGATAATTACAGTAGCTTCACTAGGTGAATACCGAGACTCCGCTTTGTAAAATACGAGGTGTGTTCAGAAAGTAACGAGAATTTTTAAATTTCGTGGGCTTGGAGAGTCCGATTGTCAAACATTTCTTTTATTATGTTGGTACACATGTTCTTGAAGTATGATAAAACTTTCAGCTGTTTTCATTGTTGACTTTGTCTATGACAGCCACTAAGGTTAGACGTGTTTTTATGAGCTCGGAGATTATCGTTTGTTAAAAGAAGTGGATCAAAGAATTTGTATCAAATTTTGCGTAAAAAATGGAACAAAGTGTAATGAAGGGTGTGAAATGTTAATAAAGGCCTATGGTGAGCCTGTTATGAGGAAAGCAAGAGTTTACGAGTGGTATAAACGTTTCCAAGAAGGCCATGAAGACGTTGAAGATGACGAACGCATTGGACGTCCCAGCACATCAACAACCGATGAAAACGTGGAAAAAGTGAAAGAAATTGTTATGAACAATCGCCGAATCACAATTAGAGAGGTCGCTGATGATGTTGGCATATCGACCGGATCATGTCGTGACATTGTTTCCAACGTTTTGTGTATGAAACGCGTGGCAGCAAAATTCGTTCCAAAATTGTTGAATTTTGAACAAAAACAGCGACGAATGGAAGTTGCTCAGGAGTCACTGAATGAAGTCAACGACGATGCAGAATTACTGAAACGTATTATAACAGGTGACGAAACATGGGTTTACGGATATGACGTTGAAACTAAAGCTCAATCACAGTGGAGGCATTCTGGTTCGCCAAGGCCGAAAAAGGTTCGACAAGTGCGTCGAACGTGAAGGTTATGCTCACTGTGTTCTTCGATATTAATGGCATAGTGTATCATGAATTCCTACCACCAGGTGAAACGGTCAATAAGGAGTACTATCTACAAGTTCAACGCCGTTTGCGTGAAGCAATCCGAGAAAAACGTCCGGATCTGTGGAAAAACAATTCATGGCTTTTTCACCACGATAATGCACCAGCTCATACTTCATGCTTGTTCGTGAATTTTTGGCCAAAAACAGAACTGTAACTATGCCCCAGCCTCTATATACGCCAGACATGGCTCCGTGTGACTTTTTCCTATTTCCAAAAATAAAGAGAACCTTAAAGGGCCGTCGTTTTCAAACCGTAGATGACATTAAAAGCGCATCGCCAAAAGAACTAAAGGCTATTTCAAAGATCGAGTTTAAGAAATGTTTCGAGGATTGGAAGAAGCGCTGGTAGAAGTGCATAATCTCCAATGAGGACTATTTTGAAGGCGACAACACCAGTGTAGAAGAATACATAATATTTTGTTCAAAAAATTAAAATTTTTGTTACTTTCTGAACACACTTCGTATATCCAGGCACCACTTTCTTACGAGGAGAGGGGCTAGCCACTACAAAAAAGTATTTTAACTGAAAAATTTACAAGCAATATAATTTTAAAACTCTAACATTGACTATTGCAGCATTACAGTTTTATTTTTGGTTTATTTATACTTTATATTTAAAGACGAAACGTAATATAACCTTACACGATCAACTCTTATCGTTTTTAAATCGAGAAAGTCGAGGGAAGGCGAAGTGAGATATATAGTGTCCGAACACCCTGAGAGAGAAGGGTGGCTTTTATGTACAACGAAGGGAGCTGGGCTAAATGACACTAAAGTGACTGTGGCGAAGGAGGTTTATGCAACTCGTGACTTACATGGAAAGTCGTCGCCATTTTGTTCTCAGGAGACACACTGTATGTGTTAGTTAATGGTGAACTACTTTTATTAAAATATATTTTTATTATTGGCTATAAGGTTTTATAGTGGACGTATGTATAAACAAATTTTAAAACGAAGGGTCTAAATGTGTGTAACCTTTAGGCAAACGTTTTCAATGGGCTTTTCAAAAGCTTCATGCAATTAATTAATTAAACATAATCATTTAAAAAACAAACAAATTTTTAAATTGTTGTTTGGAAGTTATATTTTTAAAATGTTTCTGATTTATTATTCGAAGTGAACAAATTCTTGTTATTATGTTTGACTAAAATATTTGAATAATCTTTAAAACTCTTTGCAGAACAGTGATTCATTATTTGCATCGGCAAAGAAAATTGATTGTTGTACAGTGATGCATTTTGATGCTTCTGGTTGTATAGTGTTTTATTTTACAAATCACCATACCAACCACAAAGATCTACTCGAATAAAGTGTACTTTTTCAGTAAAAAGAAAACCCCTAAACAAACATTTTGGTTTGTAGCACTTGCAATGTTTCACTTTGCTTAGGAAAACCCAAACTGTTTTCAAATTTTTCACGCAAATAATTTCAATTTTTATTTTAATTAGTAATTATTTCTTTTTAATATTATTTTTAAGTTTAGTGTAGGAATGTTAATTTGTAATTCTAGTAGTTAAATAAAGGTTACGTTAGGTAATGCAGCTAAAAATAGTTTTTGTCTGTTTTTACCTTCCACTTGCGTACTTATTTTAAATATATCTTAACTAAATGCATGTCCATAAGCTTTTACGTTGTTGCATAGCGATAAAATTCTGGCCTAAGTTATTATTTAAAAAGAAGAAAAATTTAATTTTTTAAAAATTTACAGTTACTACTAAAAAAACTAAGGTTAAGATATATTTAAAAAAAAAATGAACTTTCTCGTGCAACACGGGGTTAGGTAACCCAAAATTTCCTGTGCTGTAAAGAGATCATAACAACAAATAAGAACAAACCTTTAAAATAATGTAACACAATTACCATTTTTCAAAATGTGCTTTTTCCTAATTTAAAAAAAAAAATGGAAATTATTACCATCCGTAAGAATTAAGCTTTTCTATTAAACCAGATTTTATTATAATACTTCAAATTGCAATTAACTGTAAACTAAACTCAATCATTAATTAAAGTTCACACACTAAGTTCAGTATAATGATCTGCCTTCCCTACCTTCGTCAATTCTACTTTTGTTGACGCGTTTCGGAGAACTTCCATCTTCAAAAACTATATCTATACTCAACACGTGTATACACAATAGAGTATAGATATAGTTTTTGAAGTCAACGATATAGAGTATAGATATAGTTCCGAAACGCGTCAACGAAAGTAGAATTGACGAAGCAAAGGATGGCAGATCATTATACTGAACATTGTGACATAATCCTAGCAGAAAAGAAGAAGAGTACAAAAAGAATTTCAAAGTTAATAGAACTGAAACTTAAGAATACAAAACAACGTAATATTTGCTTTGGATTTTCTACATTTTGCTGTAATTAACGAAACAAAGAGAATTTTTAAATTTAGTGTTTGACCAAATGTTTTTTTAAAGACTATTGATAGCCTACATGGTATTACAACACAATATTGTGTAAGCTATTTGAGGTATTACAACACAATATTGTGTAAGCTATTTGAAAATGTATCTATTTAAATTGTTTTGGTTATCTTTTAAAATATAATATACAAAATGTAAATGTATAAGGAGGAGATTTTTTGTTTAATATATATTTTAAAAACTCCTCGTTCACTTTTATTTTACAAAATATTTCGCCTAAAATATTGCCGTAAACTAAATTCAAATATTTTAAACACGGTAAGGTAACGGGAAATACTGTATGTGTATATTTTTTTTAAAGTATAACGTATTTTAAACGTAGAGAGTTTTGAAAAACATATCTCTAATTCATTAAATACGTTTCATTCTGTTTTTGAAATGGTTACTCAATGATTTATGTTATTATTATTCGGACTGTTTTATTTTTGTATACAGAGAAATACCCGAGGTTTTGAGTGTGTAGTGATGACCTAAAATATAAGTCTAGATTATGAGCCTATGTTAAAACACTAAACTAAAATGAGGAAATTACACTTATACTCTGACGGTGCAAAGAACAGTTTCATTAAATATTTTTGTTTTAATATTGTTTTTACCATTATTAAAGCGATAAATTTAATATTTGTGAAAAATATCTTGCTTAACAAACCGCTATAATGCAAGATTCCACCTACTACGTTTTAGAAGCTTAGAAAATAACGAAATAATAGTTTTTTGGAATAAAAATACATTGTTGAATTTTCGGTTCAACAGTGAAATGAAAACGCAAATACTCTCACTTATAGGTTATTTTGATTATATTAATTGTGATTTCGTAGAACTTTTGAAATTTTTAAATATAAGTGTGCGTGACAAACAACCGGAATGGAAGAAGGTAGAATTCCCAGAAGTGTCTTGGATGGATCGTTGGACCGATAGGAGGAGGGGTTGATTGATTGCGTGTCGTATGCTGAAGATTAGATAATAAAGAACAGATGCTATAGAATATATATTAATTGTAGTTCCAAAGAGTAAGTACAGTAAGTTTAAATCCTATTTTGATGCAGTTAGTACGATAAGTTACGAGCGAAATAAAAGAAATGTGTGTTGAGAATCTGGACTTATTCTTTAATGCAAAATAACGGTTAGTTAGAATCGTCCATTTGCTACTTTTTTTTAATCGTTACATTTTATGTAGTACTGGTTTAACTGTCAAAATAAGATTGCTGATAAAATATTTAACAGTTTATTTTGAAAACGGTGGGCAAAAGTTTAAATTTTAAAAACAGTATACGCTACTAATTTTAAACACATATAATACGAGGGTTGTTGTTAAAGTAAGGTTCCCAAGCCGCTGCGAACGTTGTTACGCGGGATTCGGTGACCCTGGCTTGCAGCTTGGTTCCTCCCCTCCCAATCCCCACTCCGCGATCACTCTGCGACGCTCAGTCTTGGCTTGGTAGCCGTTAATAATGGAATTGCCTCTTCTGTCTCCCGCCAGGTGCGAATTACTCTTTGTGATTCGTTTTTAATGTGCAAAAAACACTGCGCCTCTGGACATTTATATCCAACTCTGTGAAGTCTACGGAGAAAAATGTATGAGCATACAACACGTACACAGAGAGTTTTGATGCGTACGGACTTTCATGACAAACAGCGTTCCGGACGTCCATCTGTTTCGGACAAAATGATTGCGTAAGTGGAAGAAGCAAGGGTGACTGTTTGGAAGCCCTCTGAGATGATCGCTGATGTCAGAAAGATTTACATTGATAAAATTTTGACAAATAATTTAGAGTATAGCAAAATTTGTGTGCAAAGTGGGTCCAACGACAGCTTATAGCAGACCACAAACGGCAACGGATTGATGCCGCCCGCGAATGTCTTAAGGCCTACGAAACCGATGGCCAGAAATTCTTGGACTCCATTGTTACTGGGGACGAAACCTTGGTACACTATACGACACCGGAAACGAAAGAATAAAGTCATGGTGAGCGTGTTTTGGGACAGGAAGGGGTTATTGTTGTGCAAATTCATGGATACCGGCACAACAATCAATGCTGATCGTTACTGTGACACGTTAAAGAACCTTCGCCGCGCGATTCAAAACAAGAGGAGAGGCATGCTCACGAATAGAGTTTGTTTCCTTCAAGACAACGTTCGTCCGCACACCGCCCGGTAACAACCGGTCTCATCAACCAATTTGGATGGGATACTGTCATACATCCGTCCTACAGCCCGGACGCAGCCCCTAGTGACTACCACCTCTTCCTTCATTTGAAGAAACACTTAGGTGGGACGCATTTCAGTACCAGAGAGGAGCTGAAAGGAAAAGTTTTAAGCTACCTTCGCGGCGCGGCGGGAGAGTTTCCCGACTCAGGCATACATATGATTGTTCACCGTATGCAAAAATGCATCGATCTCTACGGCGAATATATCGAAAAATAGAAAAATTCTAAAAATGTATTATTTAATGCAAATAAACATGTTTTTCACTGTGAAAAATTATTGGGAACCTTATTTTACGGACAACCCTCTTATTTATTTAGTAACTTACATTTCTTTTGGTAAACATGTTTTATTGTTTTTGCATAAAAACGTAACACTCATTTGTTTTTTTTTCATCATACTTTATGTAGTCGAGGGGACGGCGTTAATGGAAAGCAAAAAGGTTACGACAGTAACTATTGTCTGGAACCCACACCTTGGATGAGCAAAAGGTATATCGCATCTTGGGAAGGAGGAACCAAGCTGAAATGTCACCGCATGTTTGGAAAAGGTGCAGCATGTTCATTGGTGCTTAAACCACCTCAGACCCATCGGTTATTATGATGCACATTAAAAATAAATAAACAATTAACATTTCTAATAATTAAACAGGCAAAAGCGTTATAAATTTCTCAGTTTACTGAAATAACTTAAATATTTTTAAATAATATTTTATGATATTTAATTCACAGTTTATTGAATAACAGCGTTGTAGTTTAATAAAAAAAAATGTCAAAAAAGGACTTTAGACATCTTTCAAAATAACAATGCAGGATTCAGTGAACTTTAAGAGTAAATAGATTTTTTTAAAATTCCTAACGAGTGAGTGGCGGGAGTTTTTTGTATTAGTAATGACAGCTGTTACAAGATGTATTGTACCGCGAGTATGCTAACTAAGCTGGCCGGCTAATGGGCTAAATTTGCATGCGGTGATTAACGAGATTTTCTAGATTTGAAAAGCTACTGTTAAAAAACGTTACAGTTCAACAGAAGGGAAACTATGTAATGTAATTACTTGAAAAGTACATTTCTGATTTTTTGTGAATATTTTTAATTAAAAAAATTATAATTTTCTTTTATAGGAGGGTTGATCAAATATAAACGAGACTGACTTTCTAAAAACTTTTCCGTTGGACATTGAACTCTAAAGGGTGGGGTTTCAGGTAGCCTGGGAGGTTTGGGACGGGCGTAGACGGGCAATATTTCCGTTCGGACCCTTCAGTATAAAATTATACAATGAATGAGAGTGAAGTGCACGTTTCCGTGGAGCAGAGAATTATTATTAAGTTTTTGGCCAAGGAGGGGGTCAATCCGACTGAAATCTTTCGTAGATTGACGGCTCAATATGGGGACAGGACCCTGTCAAGAGCTCGCGTTTTTGCTTGGCACAAGGAATTCGCCGAAGGACGGGAAGCAGTAGAAAACCTGAAGGCCAAATTACGATCGTCGGCCGGGAAGGTAATGGCCACTGTATTTTTCGACAATCTTTCACGTCGATTTCCTCCATCAACGACGCACAATAAATGCACAATATTATTGCGATGTTTTAGAGGCCGCAAAACAGTCTTTTCGTAGGAAAAGGAAATCTAAACCGGCGAGAAACGTCATTCTTCTTCACGATAATGCCGGACCACATTCGGCGAACGCTACGAGGCTTAAACTCGATCAAATTGGCTGGGAACCAATGAAACATCCCCCATACAGTCCAGACTTATCACCCTGCGACTATCACCTGTTTGGGCTACTCAAAGAGGCGCTTGGAGGCCAGCGTTTCGAAGACGATTCTGCGGTGAAGACCTTCGTGCTCAAATGGCTCCAATGAACGCCCGAGAACTTTTTACGAAGATGGAATTAAAAAACTTCCAATCCGGTGGGAAAAATGTGTTACTCGTGCGGGAGACTATGTAGAAAAATAAGTTGTATCAAGAATAATTTGTAAGTAAGCAATAATTTTTTTTTAAAATCAGTCTCGTTTATATTTGATCAACCCTCGTACATGTAGTCAGTATACATCTGACAGAGTTAAGTCGAGAAGTATTATATTTTGAAAACATACAGTGTTTTGTGACTCAAAATTTTACTTTTCTGGTTGCCAAAACAATGACTCGCTGGCATAATAGGAGCAAACTTCGAAAAGTACTTTTTTATATAATACCCTTCGTATTTCACCATCGCAATCAGCATTGAAGTCTGCATATATTAGGATTTAAAGCTATCAAATTACATTTAAAATACGAAAATTAAGCCTTCAAAAAAAATTTCTTAATTTCAATGTATTTTGAAAATTCAAAACCATATTTTGTGCAGTTTTTAACGCTGATTACGACGAGCGATTTTCAAAAGAAATTGTGATACAAATGTTACGAATTTTTTTAAAGTTGAAACTTTTGAAAGAATTTTTCTTAACAAGCCTGTTCAAGCTATTAAGATAATTAATTTTTGTATGAAATTTGAATCAAATCGGCCCGAAACTGTAATACATGCAATTTCTATAAATTTATATTTTTTCGTTCAATGATTTTAGTGCTCGGGGTCTTTATTTAGAATCGTAAGGTAATTAGGGTTCTTTAAATTTCCCTTGTTGATTTTTTACTTGTTATTAATCTTGCTTGACTTTACACTATTGTCTTTATATGTAGTGGGACAATATATATATATGTAGTTGGGAAGTTAGAGTTGATCTGCGGTTGTGCTGTAGTTGTTGGGCTGATGGCGATGTAGATCCTTACACTCGATGGCACTGAAGTAAACGATGATAAACTCACACACACACACACACACACACACGTATATATATATATATATATATATATATATGTGTGTGTGTGTGTGTGTGTGTGTGTGTGTGTGTGTGTGTGTGTGTGTGTGTGTGTGTGTGTGTGTGTGTGTGTGTGTGTGTGTGTGTGTGTGTGTAGACGTCACATTTGTTAAAGACGTCAGCATCGTTGGTCATTTCACAGTCACGGGTCTGAGTCTTACCATGATGGTGCTCCTATAGCTCATTTTTCAGTGAAAATCCTCTAATAAAGCTTTGTCCTTATTAGAAAATGTTGGAAGAAATATAGTGATACGGAAAGAAATGGTCTTTAGATTTTGAGTCCTGTAGACGTGTTCAGCCGGAAGTAGTTTTGGATTGTATGATTGTTAGTATGCGTGTCAATATATCTGTACATATTGCTGGAGACTAAACAAATAAACTAATTTCGTTAAAATTTGGAATGTACTTGTAATTTACTCATATATCGGGGCAGTGATTGACATTTGATGTTGACACCACTTGATGCAAAACAGTCAAATATTTTTTAAATTCCGTTTTTTTCTAAAATTGGATGTAGATCTAACGATTTTGATTTAATTTTCATGACATTTTGTCATTTAAGTGATATTGTCAAATACTGGAAAATCGGTTCGTATAATTTTAAGGCCACATGAGTATTTAAACACAAGTCAGTTTTGCCAAATTTTGAATACAAATTTACTGTCATCAAAACACTTCGGTATTTTCTGGAACCATAAACTTGTTTTATTTAGTACACCTAATTTATTATGAATTTTCAAATAAAACTAAAACTTAAGCAAAATCTGATGAACAAAATTTATGAAATTTTTCCAGTTTTTTCAGTAGTTTCCATTTTCTATTTGACACGAAATGTTTTTTAGCATAGTTGTACTAAATTATTGTAACTTATTTCATAATTCGGATTAACTGGTTGCTAATTTACACATATTTGTTGATCAAGACATCGCGCACAATTTTAGAGTCTTAACCGGTAAATTGTTTTTTTAATATAAAAATGAAAAATTTCGTACACGATGCGATTTTATTACTTGTTCTATATTTTACTACCAAAAATGTTTTAAGGATTAATTATTAAGAGTAAACAAACACAAAATATATTAAAAATTTTTCTGAACCAGATGTATTTAATTCCTTACTCCCACCGAAGTATTAAGAAAAAGAAGAAGAAGAAGAAGAAGAAGAAGAAGAAGAAGAAGAAGAAGAAGAAGAAGAAGAAGAAGAAGAGGAAGAAGAAGAAGAAGAAGAAGAAGAAGAAGAAGAAGAAGAAGAAGAAGAAGAAGAAGAAAGAAGAAGAAGAAGAAGAAGAAGAAGAAGAAGAAGAAGAAGAAGAAGAAGAAGAAGAAGAAGAAGAAGAAGAAGAAGAAGAAGAAGAAGAAGAAGAAGAAGAAGAAGAAGAAGAAGAAGAAGAAGAAGAAGAAGAAGAAGAAGAAGAAGAAGAAGAAGAAGAAGAAGAAGAAGAAGAAGAAGAAGAAGAAAGAAGAAGAAAGAGAGAAGAAGAAGAAGAAGAAGAAGAAGAAGAAGAAGAAGAAGAAGAAGAAGAAGAAGAAGAAGAAGAAGAAGAAGAAGAAGAAGAAGAAGAAGAAGAAGAAGAAGAAGAAGAAGAAGAAGAAGAAGAAGAAGAAGAAGAAGAAGAAGAAGAAGAAGAAGAAGAAGAAGAAGAAGAAGAAGAAGAAGAAGAAGAAGAAGAAGAAGAAGAATAAAGAAGAAGAAGAAGAAGAAGAAGAAGAAGAAGAAAGAAGAAGAAGAGAAGAAGAAGAATAAAGAAGAAGAAGAAGAAGAAGAAGAAGAAGAAGACGAAGAAGAAGAACAAGAAGAAGAAGAAGAATAAAGAAGAAGAAGAAGAAGAAGAAGAAGAAGAAGAAGAAGAAGAAGAAGAAGAAGAAGAAGAAGAAGAAGAAGAAGAAGAAGAAGAAGAAGAAGAAGAAGAAGAAGAAGAAGAAGAAGAAGAAGAAGAAGAAGAAGAAGACGAAGAAGAAGAAGAAGAAGAAGAAGAAGAAGAAGAAGAAGAAGAAGAAGAAGAAGAAGAAGAAGAAGAAGAAAAAGAAGAAGAAGAAGAAGAAGAAGAAGAAGAAGAAGAAGAAGTTTAATGATTGGAAGAAAATTTATTTTGATGGTTTTATAATGTTCTGTGATGCTTTTTTCCCTTGAATGTCTCTCTCTCTCTCTCTCTCTCTCTCTCTCTCTCTCTCTCTCTGTGTGTGTGTGTGTGTGTGTGTGTGTGTGTGTGTGTGTACGCGCGCTTGTATTTGTGACTACGTCTGCTTTACCCATATCTGGATATCAACTTTATATTTTTTCAACACGACTTTATTGAAACATTTCAAATTTCTACTTGTCAAAGTCAGATAAAACGGTTGTGATCAAGATTTTTCACAAATATAGCTCGTACGTACACAGATGTTTTTTTCGGTTGGCTTTGTCGAAAAAAAGACTGTTACAATCTGACATAATTCTCAAAATCTATTCGTCAGGTTTTGCTAAAATATTGGTTGCCTATGAAAATTTATAACTCAAACTAAGTTAAAACATTTTAAATAAAAAAATTCGACAAAATAAAAAAACCGCATTGATAAAATCTAAAATAATCACAGTCTTCAGGCATTCTTTATAATACCTCTTGAATAATAACCATCAATTATTTCAAATTGTTTACACAAAATTGATTTACTGTTCTATATAACGCCAAGATTTAAACAAAATATAACTTAGTAATTTTGAAAATTAAAGCAATTTCAAATCATACTCCACATACTTAAGTAAAGTAGAAAATTTTGTTTTTAGATTCGAGAGACAGAAGCCGGTTTGTTTACTCTCCTATTAAGCGGTGGAATTAGAGCGTTCTCCCAGACAGATTAATTTATCCTGCGGACAAATGACACAGCGCCGGTCATGTGACGCTCGCACCACAGCCGTAATCCAAGGGTTGTGTTCCTTCAAACTGCCTTCATTTGCCTGCGGTTTGTTACAGTGCATTTATACACGAAAGAATACCTTTGATAGGTGACAAAATACGATTAACTTAGAACCAAAACGCACTGACACTCTTTTGGTAAAGTCTGAATTAAATAAACACGTCAAGAATGACATGCATCATAATGAATGTTAAATAACAAAATATAAGTACTACTTAATTACTGTAATTTATATTATGTATGAGCCGCCTCGGTGGCCTAGTGGATAGCGTACTAGGCTTTCACCCCTAGGACCCGGGTTCGATTCCCGGCCAGGGCTTGGCATTTTCATACGCTATAGATCATCCCATCGTCTGCATTAGCCCAAGTGTGCACAATAGTCGGACGTTAAACACAAAAAAAAAAAAAAAAAAAAAAAAAAAAAATAATGTATGATTATTTTTTAAATTATCTATATTAAATACTGAATTCTTATGGTTCTCAAAAATCATAATTATGTTCATTTTTTTGCATTTATCGAATGCTCCAATGCTATTAATACGCTACAGTATAGTATTTTAATGCTAATATTATATACTATAATATATAAAATTTAAATACATTATCATACCTATACGTCGTAATATTAACTGAATCACTCAATACTCAAAGCATTATTATTAATAATATACCATACAGATATACTCTGTACATTTAGTGAGTAATATAATACATTTTTAAGGCTAAATGAAATGTTAATATTTCGTTTTAAGACTAACAGACAATATTTTTGTTTTGTTATATAGTTATAACACATTTTTTATAATTTAAAGGAAATAGCCGAAATTAGCTGCGTACAGCCCACACTATTATACTATATCCTTCCCTCTTTTGATACTCGTCTTTTTAAAAATGAAAAAAAAGTTGAAGTCCAACTTTATCTGCTTTTGACAATAAGAAATATTTATTATACAACATTTTCGAATTTCGTTAGATTTTTATTTATTTTTAGACTGTAAAAACGGTTTATATTAATATGAAACTTGTAATTACATAGAAGAGTAACTGTTATGAATTCTAATTACTTAGAAGAGTAACTGTTATGAATTCTAATTACTTAGAATAGTAACTGTTATGAATTCTAATTACTTAGAAGAGTAACTGTTATGAATTCTAATTACTTAGAAGAGTAACTGTTATGAATTCTAATTACTTAGAAGAGTAACTGTTATGAATTCTAATTACTTAGAAGAGTAACTGTTATGAATTCTAATTACTTAGAAGAGTAACTGTTATGAATTCTAATTACTTAGAAGAGTAACTGTTATGAATTTTAATTACTTAGAAGAGTAACTGTTATGAATTCTAATTACTTAGAAGAATAACTGTTATGAATTTTAATTACTTAGAAGAATAACTGTTATGAATTATAATTACTTAGAAGAATAACTGTTATGAATTCTAATTACTTAGAAGAGTAACTGTTATGAATTCTAATTACTTAGAAGAGTAACTGTTATGAATTCTAATTACTTAGAAGAGTAACTGTTATGAATTCTTACTGACTGTACAAATATTTGAGTTTCTTTGCTTTTCTACGTTTTTTCATTGTCAACTTGAGTTTTAGTGCATTAAAATTTATTCGTTCTGGATGGAACACCTAAGATGTGTTTGTAGATTACGATATGCATTATTTTTTTCCTTTCGATATATTTTTTCTCACTCTTGAACGATGGCAACTTCATTCATTTCTCAAGTACTGCTAAATTAGTATGTATTATTTTTGTGTTAAATTTAGATATCTAGTTAAATATATATATATTCTATGTATTATTTTTAAAAAAATATATAAGCCGAAAAATATAAAAAACGATATATATATATATATATATATATATATATATATATATATATATATATGTATATACAAGCCGCCTCGGTGGCCTAGTTGATAGCGTACTGGGCTTTCACCCCGAAAACCCGGGTTCGAGTCCCGGCCAGGGCTTGGCATTTTCATACGCTATAAATCATCCCATCGTCTGCATTTACCTCCGACCAAGTGTGCACAATAGTCGGACGTTAAACACCAAAAAAAAACTAAAAAAAATACTTGTGTATCAAATCGTAATATATTTTCATTTTTAAACTAACTTATTTCAAATTATACATCATAATTTTGTATCAAAGTTTTACTGATTTAACTGTATAAAATCCTATTTGAAGTAAAAATTGTAGTTCGAATTGGTATCAGCTGTTACTAACAGGAAAAACTATATATTCAGTATTTAGTATTGTGTAAAGTAATACAAGTATACAAATTTTTGTATAGTGTTTGTTTAATATTACGATTAGTATTTTTAAATAATCTTTTCATACCTCGATTTTTTTTAAATATTTGAAATAAAATGCATATTTGGGTCTTGACAAATAAAATACTGACTATCCTACTTTTGTACCTTCCCCATTTTTCCTTTTCTCTCCGCACGGTAAGTTCTTGATTCTGATTTGTCAATAAGGTAGTAAAAGAGCACACATTGTTTTCACTATTTATTGTTATGGAATTTCATATAAAAACAATGCTAGCCGTTAGATTGTCACAAAAATCTTTACAATAATTATACTTTTAATTTTATTTTTTGGTTTTCGACTAGTTTCACATAATAATAAACTTTGTGCACTATGACTAAAACATACATTTATTTACACAAATAAAACCTTTGCACAGTTAAAAGTGGTTTTGTTCTAGTTTTGGAGTGTTTCAATTTATTTCGTCATATTTATTATTTACAGTTTTATTTATTCACTATCCCACGACTTACAAAGTTTCAGAAACACCTTCCTTATATCAGTAGAGTATAATCATAAATACAGGTAAAAATTGATGCGTTGAGTCCACTAAGAATGTGTTGATGTACATAGTATGAAGGACTGGCAACTTAATAGAGACTATACAATGGTTGCTGTGCCTTTATTTAGCTGATGGTCTTTCATGTTTAGCGCGTAAAATAAGAAATTCAGTTGCAAAACATTAACAAATACGAAATTTAACAAAAAATATTTGAGGTTATGTTTCCGATTTTCTTCTCCATAAGATTAATTACGATGTATTTAATAATTTAAACATAATTTTTAAATTTTCAAAACATCTTAAATCAAAAAACTGTAACTGTTATAACATTTTCAGAGTATTAAAATTTTAACTAATCTAAAAATATTTTAAACTTCAAATCCAAATTATGGGAATTAAATTGTTGCCTTAAAATGCAATATTTAACTAAATACTTTGTAAAAAAACATGTTCCACCACAAATCTGTTAATTTGGTTTAAAATTAAATACATTATAGGAATGAAAATTAGTTTTTTTACTGTTATATTTGTCTTTCTTTTATTTTCGGGCATTTTCCACTCTAACGTTTTGTGGCTATTACTGAGATACGTGCGGACGTTTACGAACAAACAAACATAACGACACTTCTTATAGTTTTGTTTGAAATGTCTATGAAAAGTTAGCAAACACAAATTCAACATCAATCACTATTACAATTAAAATACAGTCAATCTTTTGTATACAAAATCAATTTACAGAAACAATTAAGTGGTAAATTAAAATTATTTTCTGTATATCATTACTTATCATTAGGTTTTAAAATTAGTTACAAAAATATTTCTTGATATTTCTGTATAATATTAACTCCACATAAATATTTTCCTTCTTTCCGTAACTATCAAATAATGTTACTATATTCCTTTAATAAACATTTTTCCTCCCAAACAGAAATGGACTATTTAATTCCTTACAAATGAGTTAAAATATTATTTATTTTTGGCAAATATTTATAAGTTTTTATAAAATTGCTACTTCGTAATTTCTAAAAATAACATTTCCTATTTACATAGATTATAACCTATTTTTAAAATTAATTTTTTATAAGTGTATTTAACTGTTATTACTATACCTAAAAACGTAAGTGAGTATATTAAACAATTCAGTTAAAAAATAAAGTATAACTTGTCTTTATTACACTTGAAGTCTGACATAATTATAGTTAACGAACTTGAGTACGGTTAGATCTAAACTAACTCAAGAAAAAAGTATTAAATTAATTATAGAACATTTATCCGATCAGAAAATATACGAGTTAATTGAAAACTTTTAGCAATTAAAATATAAATGTAAAATCAAAACTCATTAATATTTAGTAAATATATTTAATATCAGAAATTAATAAACATTTCTAAAGTAAAATTTGTAACTAATAACATGTCATTTAATTTTAAATTTCACTGTATTCCATTTATTTAAAATCTTTTATGTATGCATTATACCAGTTTATATAAATGTGCATAAACATAAAAACATATATGTCATACAACAGGTCAGTGTCTTGTACCTTATCCATCGAGCAGCCATGTCAAACATCAATATTGTGTCACAGGATCTATTTACAAAATGAACCGGATGTTTTATTAAGCGCATCCGGTTTCGTTTCACCACCGAAACATTATTAACAAAGGTGCTGTGACGCACCATTTCAGAATTTTCTACCAGTTCTGGAACTGTCTTTGAGGACATTCCGGGCTGCCGCACCACTTGGTCTCCAGAAGCGGTGAGCAGGGCTTGCCTCCTCGGCGAGCGTGTTTGATCACTTCCCGCGTGCGTTTCATCTCGCCGACGCCGCACGTCTTGCTGCACGCACTCCACTCGCCCCAATCACCTACTCGGCAGTCACGTGACATTCCTGTAAAGAATAACGTTAAAAAGCAAACTGAACATTTTGTACGCTAACACAGATAACTGTACAATTAAGATTGCTTTAAAATCATAATAAATATGATATGCACTTTATATTACATATAGGTAATTAATCTTAATATTACGGGTGTTAATATTACCTTAAGTTAATGATTTAAAAAAATTAAAACATAAATAAAACAGATGAAGCCAATATCTTAATGAAACGTGGAAATGCCTTAACAATGGTGGAAACTTGGTGTAGTAGGAGAACCTCTGGGGGTTAACCCCAGGAAAACTACTCTGGTTCCTTTTACTAGAAAGAGGATTACCCCGCATTTAAGAGGACTCAAACTCTTTGGGGAGACAATTCCAGTTGCAAACGAGGCGAAGTATCTAAGCTTGGTGTTGGACACTAAGGTAACCTGGAATGTTCATCTGTGGCGCATCGTGGGAAAAGCCAATAAGTTTTTAATGGCAGTTAGGAGATTGGTTGGCTAAACATGGGCACTGAGACCAGGAATGATGAAGTTTATCTATACTAGGGTCATTAGACCTATGGTGTGCTATGGACTAAAGTCGAGCAAAGGAGGCCCAGAGAGTCTCTGAATAAGTTGCAAAGGTTGGCCTGCCTGCGTATCACTCGCTGTATGGAAACTGCGCCAACGGCAGCCAAGGAGATTATTCATGGATTTCCCCCTATTGAACTTTTTGTCATGGGAGAGACACGTAAAGCAGCTTGCAGACTGCAGGGTGGTGGTGGCTGGCGGCCCTCTATTTATGGGCATGCTAGAATCAGACAAGATCTTTGACCCAATCTTAATTATGGGGATTGATCAGATGGTTAAACGGCACATAGTATCTAAACCCTTTGATGTCATTAACTTGGCCTTTGAGGGGAGAGATCGTGTGTTGGAAAATTGGAAAAACTTGGAGACATAGTATGGTATACAGATGGCTCCAAGACAAAGTCAGGCACTGGTGCTGGGGTGTACGGTCTGAGACCGGGGTTAAAGAAAGTAATTACCCTGGGACAGCATACAACAGTATTTCAGACTGAAGTGATGGCCATTAATGACTGTGTTCGGGAGAATTTGGATCGGGGCTTCAAGAAGGCACGTATTCATATTCATACCGGTAGTCAGGCAGCATTAAAGCACTTGCGGATCTTATAATACTATAATACAGTCCAAGCTGGTCTGGGAGTGTTGAAAGAACCTTGACGTTCTGTCCTGGGATGACCGGGTAACTCTTCACTGGGTTTCGGGACAAAGGGGAGATGAGGGTACTGAGGAGGCAGACTGATTGGCTGGACTTGGATCTGAATCTGAGTTTATCGGACCTGAGCCGGCTTTAGGGATTTCTCTAACGTTGGCCAGGTCCGCTATTAATGGGGGGATTACATGTCAACATCAGGTAAGATGGGATAACCTTCATGGGCATTCCCATAGTAAACGTCTCTTAAGCAAAGTTCCTTCTGGAGGAATCAAGGGGGCAGCAGATGTCCTGGGCAGAGCACAACTCAGGAGGATCATGGAGCTCATAACAGGGCACTGTGGTCTGAGGGTGCACATGAACAAGATAGGTGTGTACCACGGAGAAACCGTGTGTAGATTGTGCAGGAAGGAGGAGGAAACTGCAGGTCACATAATTTATGATTGTGAGGCTCTTGCTAGTAGCAGGCTAGGGGTTTTTGGTTTCCAAGACCTTAGGGATCTTCAGCAGAGTGAGCTAGTCAGTGGGTTGTTGGAACTTATTAGGGGCACCAATCTGCTGAACTAGGTATATAGAGGTAAGTTGCGCAATTGGTCAATCGATCGCAGTATCTGGGGTTGAACTATCCCTTCCTCTAGTAAATAAACTTAATCTAAATGAAACGTACAACAATCGTATATGTTGTAGCCAAAAAGATTTAAGCTTTTTTGCGAAAAAATCAACAATAATGCACAGTTATTTTGCACGATTTGAAAATGCACTATTGTTTTGTAAGTACTGGTCGTAAAAAATTTCAAACAATTGTGAATATTTTACACTTTGCACACTTAATCACTAATTTTCTTCAAAAAATAAATTAATAGTTTATTTAACTATTTATTATTTCTTCTTCTTCTTCTACGTTTCACCCACTTTGGGGGACGATTGATCAATCAATGCTCAGTGTGTCGTGCTCTCCTGTCCGCCCAGTATTTCTTCATCCTTTCAGATCTTGCCGTCCTCTCTGCCTCAGAAATCCTATATGGTATTTTGGTCTTGACCCTGTCCTGGAACCTCTTCATTTTACCTTCGATTATACTCTTTGCGGATCTATCTGCAAGCATCTCTTCTGTAATTTGAAACTCTCGTAGGTCCCTCTCTATCTCCTTAAACCAGTTCAGTTTGGTTTTCTTATTGCGGAAAAAGTCGAAGATCCTTTTTGTTTTTTATCCTATTTATTATTTATTTTTATTAATATTATTTATTATTTAAACAATTTATTCTTAGAATTTGAAAATTAAATAATACGGTTACAGAGCAAATCGAAAAAAGTAAACACCTTTGACGTACAGGCTTTTATTCTTTTTTTGCTCTCACTGATTGATGCGGCTAAAGCACCTGTTGCGTCTCTAAACTGCGCACTTCAAAATTTTTAATTCGAGCCACAGTTACTCCCATTGCTTTACCGTTACCATTAACGCTAATCCCTAGCCCTTATTACTCAAACTGGCATTTAAACGCTTTGGAAAAAAATCATTCATTACCAAACATTTATTTAACTCTAAAGGAATATTTTTTCAGTTTTTTTTATAGCTTCTAAACGTGATTTCATTGGAAACTTTGACTTTTGTTATTGTTTTACTAAATAATATGGTGTAAAGCTTTGATCAAATAAAGTCGTTCAACTGTACGCTATATTTTATCAAAATCAACAATTTGTTTAGTCAATAAATATAAGAGTGTACAAACACACACGCGCGCGCGCGCGCGCGCACGCACGAACCATTGCGCATGCTGCTGCGGACAGGTAGCAAGGTAAAATCCACAGTTTGTTTAACCTTAGATACAGGCTAAAATGGTTTTAAAATATTGTGGTTCGACTTTAAAAAACTATAATTTTTTTCTTGCTAGCCATAATTATCTTGCAAGAAAAAAAAAAAAAAATGGCGAGGGCTTGGTATTTTCATACGCTATAAATCATCCCACCGTCTGCATTAGCCCAAGTGTGCACAATAGTCGGACGTTAAACACCAAAAAAAAAAAAAAAAAAAAAAAAAAAAAAACAATTATCTTGTACATTTACATTATTCGTATTACTTATAACACAAAGTTAAAATTAAATGTCGATAACGTTAAACTAAAAATACAAAATAAATTAAATATTTAAGCCATATAAACTTTTTTCCTATAACGCCCATACTTTAAGCCGGTTAGATTAATGAGGAGAAGGAATCGCTGTTAACGGCAGGAGAACATCTGATGGCTGTAGTTCTGAACTTACGACGTTGAAGTAAGCAAATTCACAGCGCTGCAAACTAATTTGTGTTTTAATCACCTTGGACACGCAGGTCCCCACAATATAACACAAGCAAATGTGTTGTCGTATTGTTTTTACAAAGAATTCGTAATAGTATGTTACAGTAGATCGAAAGATATTTTTACACGCGCGAGCGTGTGCAACGTGTGTAGTATTTTACATTTGTAATTAGTTCTATGGAATGGAATAGTAATTGTTGGAATGGAAACACAAATTGTACACTGAACTGAACAATTTATGTAGAATTTGTTTTAAATAAATGTAATAAATTATATTAGTATTTTATATACGAAAACGTATACCTTTATACAACAATTCTTGCACTTTTAATGTTTCAATACATAAAAGACACTAAATTTTATTTAATTAAAAATTTGATACGTACAGTTTAAAATATCGGTAATTTAAAATATATAAAAATAAGTCTTTAGCCTAAAATCTGATACGCCATCGTAATCAGCATTAGAATTGACAAAAATTACCAATCTGAATTATCAAATGTGATTACGTGTTTTCGAAGTCTCGTCTCGACTCGTCTCGTCTCGTCTCGTATCGACTCGTCTCGTCTCGTCTCGTCTCGTCTCGTCTCGACTCGTCTCGTCTCGTCTCGTCTCGTCTCGTCTCGTCTCGTCTCGTCTCGTCTCGTCTCGTCTCGTCTCGTCTCGTCTCGTCTCGTCTCGTCTCGTCTCGTCTCGTCTCGTCTCGACTTCGTTCGTCTCGTCTCGTCTCGTCTCGTCTCGTCTCGTCTCGTCTCGTCTCGTCTCGTCTCGTCTCGTCTCGTCTCGTCTCGTCTCGTCTCGTCTCGTCTCGACTCGTCTCGTCTCGTCTCGTCTCGTCTCGTCTCGTCTCGTCTCGTCTCGTCTCGTCTCGTCTCGACTCGTCTCGTCTCGTCCTGTCTCGTCTCGTCTCGTCTCGTCTCGTCTCGTCTCGTCTCGTCTCGTCTGTTCGTCTCGTCTCGTCTCGTCTCGTCTCGTCTCGTCTTCTTCGTCTCGTCTCGTCTCGTCTCGTCTCGTCTCGTCTCGTCTCGTCTCTGTCTCGTCTCGTCTCGTCTCGTCTCGTCTCGTCTCTGTCTCGTCTCGTCTCGTCTCGTCTCGTCTCGTCTCGTCTCGTCTCGTCTCGTCTCGTCTCGTCTCGTCTCGTCTCGTCTCGTCTCGTCTCGTCTCGTCTCGTCTCGTCTCGTCTCGTTCTCTGTCTCGTCTCGTCTCGTCTCGTCTCGTCTCTGTCTCGTCTCGTCTCGTCTCGTCTCGTCTCGTCTCGTCTCGTCTCGTCTCGTCTCGTCTCGTCTCTGTCTTCTCGTCTCTGTCTCGTCTCGTCTCGTCTCGTCTCGTCTCTGTCTCGTCTCGTCTCGTCTCGTCTCGTCTCGTCTCGTCTCGTCTCGTCTCGTCTCGTCTCGTCTCGTCTCGTCTCGTCTCGTCTCGTCTCGTCTCGTCTCGTCTCGTCTCGTCTCGTCTCGTCTCGTCTCGTCTCGTCTCGTCTCGTCTCGTCTCGTCTCGTCTCGTCTCGTCTCGTCTCTCGTCTCGTCTCGTCTCGTCTCGTCTCGTCTCGTCTCGTCTCGTCTCGTCTCGTCTCGTCTCGTCTCGTCTCGTCTCGTCTCGTCTCGTCTCGTCTCGTCTCGTCTCTGTCTGTCTCGTCTCGTCTCGTCTCGTCTCGTCTCGTCTCGTCTCGTCTCGTCTCGTCTCGTCTCGTCTCGTCTCGTCTCGTCTCTGTCTCGTCTCGTCTCGTCTCGTCTCGTTCTCGTCTCGTCTCGTCTCGTCTCTCTCGTCTCGTCTCGTCTCGTCTCGTCTCGTCTCGTCTCGTCTCGTCTCGTCTCGTCTCGTCTCGTCTCGTCTCGTCTCGTCTCGTCTCGTCTCGTCTCGTCTCGTCTCGTCTCGTCTCGTCTCGTCTCGTCTCGTGTCTCGTCTCGTCTCGTCTCGTCTCGTCTCGTCTCTCGTCTCGTCTCGTCTCGTCTCGTCTCGTCTCGTCTCGTCTCGTCTCGTCTCGTCTCGTCTCGTCTCGTCTCTGTCTCGTCTCGTTCTCGTCTCGTCGTCTCGTCTCGTCTCGTCTCGTCTCGTCTCGTCTCGTCTCGTCTCGTCTCGTCTCGTCTCGTCTCGTCTCGTCTCTCGTCTCGTCTCGTCTCGTCTCGTCTCGTCTCGTCTCGTCTCGTCGTCTCGTCTCGTCTTCGTCTTTCGTCTCGTCTCGTCTCGTCTCGTCTCGTCTCGTCTCTGACTCGTCTCGTCTCGTCTCGTCTCGTCTCGTCTTCGTCTCGTCTCGTCTCGTCTCGTCTCGTCTCGTCTCGTCTCGACTCTCGTCTCGTCTCGTCTCGTCTCGTCTCGTCTCGTCTCGTCTCGTCTCCTGTCTCGTCTCGTCTCGTCTCGTCTCGTCTCGTCTCGTCTCGTCTCGTCTCGTCTCGTCTCGTCTCGTCTCGTCTCGTCTCGTCTCGTCTCGTCTGTCTCGACTCTGTTCGTCTCGTCTCGTCTCTCGTCTCGTCTCGTCTCGTCTCGTCTCGATCTCGTCTCGTCTCGTCTCGTCTCGTCTCGTCTCGTCTCGTCTCGTCTCGTCTCGTCTCGTCTCGTCTCGTCTCGTCTCGTCTCGTTCGTCTCGTCTCGTCTCGTCTCGTCTCGTCTCTCGTCTCGTCTCGTCTCGTCTCGTCTCGTCTCGTCTCGTCTCGTCTCGTCTCGTCTCGTCTCGTCTCGTCTCTGTCTCGTCTCGTCTCGTCTCGTCTCGTCTCGTCTCGTCTCGTCTCGTCTCGTCTCGTCGTTCTCGTCTCGTCTCGTCTCGTCTCGTCTCTGTCTCGTCTCGTCTCGTCTCGTCTCGTCTCGTCTCGTCTCGTCTCGTCTCGTCTCGTCTCGTCTCGTCTCGTCTCGTCTGTCTCGTCTCGTCTCGTCTCGTCTCGTCTCGTCTCGTCTCGTCTCGTCTCGTCTCGTCTCGTCTCGTCTCGTCTCGTCTGTCTCGTCTCGTCTCGTCTCGTCTCGTCTCGTCTCGTCTCGTCTCGTCTCGTCTCGTCTCGTCTCGTCTCGTCTCGTCTCGTCTCGTCTCGTCTCGTCTCGTCTCGTCTCGTCTCGTCTCTCGTCTCGTCTCGTCTCGTCTCGTCTCGTCTCGTCTCGTCTCGTCTCGTCTCGTCTCTGTCTCGTCTCGTCTCGTCTCGTCTTCGTCTCGTCTCGTTCGTCTCGTCTCGTCTCGTCTCGTCTCGTCTCGTCTCGTCTCGTCTCTCGTCTCGTCTCGTCTCGTCTCGTCTCGTCTCGTCTCGTCTCGTCTCGTCTCGTCTCGTCTCGTCTCGTCTCGTCTCGTCTCGTCTCTCGTCTCGTCTTCGTCTCGTCTTGTCTCGTCTCGTCTCGTCTCGTCTCGTCTCGTCTTCGTCTCTCTCGTCTCGTCTCGTCTCGTCTCGTCTCGTCTTCGTCTCGTCTCGTGTCTCGTCTCGTCTCGACTCGTCTCGTCTCGTCTCGTCTCGTCTCGTCTCGTCTCGTCTCGTCTCTGTCTCGTCTCGTCTCGTCTCGTCTCGTCTCGTCTCGTCTCGTCTCGTCTCGTCTCGTCTCGTCTCGTCTCGTCTCGTCTCGTCTCGTCTCGTCTCGTCTCGTCTCGTCTCGTCTCGTCTCGTCTCGTCTCGTCTCGTCTCGTCTCGTCTCGTCTCTGTCTCGTCTCGTCTCGTCTCTCGTCTCGTCTCGTCTCGTCTCGTCTGTCTCGTCTCGTCTCGTCTCGTCTGTCTCGTCTCGTCTCGTCTCGTCTCGTCTCGTCTCGTCTCGTCTCGTGTCTCGTTCGTCTCGTCTCGTCTCGTCTCGTTCTCTGTCTCGTCTCGTCTCGTCTCGTCTCGTCTCGTCTCGTCTCGTCTCGTCTCGTCTCGTCTCGTCTCGTCTCGTCTCGTCTCGTCTCGTCTCGTCTCGTCTCGTGTCTCGTCTCTCGTCTCGTCTCGTCTCGTCTCGTCTCGTCGTCTCGTCTCGTCTCGTCTCGTCTCGTCTCGACTCTCGTCTTGTCTCGTCTCGTCTCGTCTCGTCTCGTCTCGTCTCGTCTCGTCACGTCACGTCTCGTCTCGTCTCGTCACGTCTCGTCTCGTCTCGTCTCGTCTCGTCTCGTCTCGTCATGTCTCGTCTCGTCTCGTCTCGTCTCGTCTCGTCTCGTCTCGTCTCGTCTCGTCTCGTCACGTCTCGTCTCGTCTCGTCTCGTCTCGTCTCGTCTCGTCTCGTCTCGTCTCGTCTCGTCTCGTCTCGTCTCGTCTCGTCTCGTCTCGTCTCGTCTCGTCTCGTCTCTCGTCTCGTCTCTCGTCTCGTCTCGTCTCGTCTCGTCTCGTCTCGTCTCGTCTCGTCTCGTCTGTCTCGTCTCGTCTCGTCTCGTCTCGTCTCGTCTCGTCTCGTTCGTTCGTCTCGTCTCGTCTCGTTCTCGTCTCGTCTCGTCTCGTCTCGTCTCGTCTCGTCTCGTCTCGTCTCGTCTCGTCTCGTCTCGTCTCGTCTCGTCTCGTCTCGTCTCGTCTCGACTCGTCTCGTCTCGTCTCGTCTCGTCTCGTCTCGTCTCGTCTCGTCTCGTCTCGTCTCGTCTCGTCTCGTCTCGTCTCGTCTCGTCTCGTCTCGTCTCGTCTCGTCTCGTCTCGTCTCGTCTCGTCTCGTCTCGTCTCGTCTCGTCTCGTCTCGTCTCGTCTCGTCTCGTCTCGTCTCGACTCGTCTCGTCTCGTCTCGTCTCGTCTCGTCTCGTCTCGTCTCGTCTCGTCTCGTCTCGTCTCGTCTCGTCTCGTCTCGTCTCGACTCGTCTCGTCTCGTCTCGTCTCGACTCGTCTCGGAAACGAGACGAGACGAGACGAGACGAGACGAATGTTAATTTGAGCTATTCTAAGGTGTCTTACAATGGTGTCGGCTCATTAGAACTTTCGCTCATGAAAATTCACTAAAAACTAAAACACTTATTAGTGCCTATTTATATTTTTTTATTTTTTCGCCTCATGGGACCACTTTAGTCTAGATTTCAGTTCTTCCTAACATTGAGCTGTAATTTTTCTCTCCAATAATCTCTCATTCGATAAGATCATTACTTCCTTACGGCATCTATGATCACTACCTTCTTGTGTCTCTTCGGTTTATCCACTTTAAACTTATTAGTCTTAAGAATACGTGTTATTTTACATTTGTCTGTTGCATCATCCATTTTCAGTCCTATTTCACTGAGGTCCCTGAGGACTTGTGTGATGTATATTACCTGTGTTTTCCTGTTGATGCTTCTCATTACCAGTTGTCTCAGGATTCTGTCCTCCGGCATTCTTGCCTATTTATATATTATTAGTATTTTTAAAAATTAAATTTATATGATTACCGTAACCACTAGTGGTGGATCTTTGATGTATGTTTTTATATCCTTCTAATTAAAATTACTATAACAATATATTCAACCATCCACAAACTAAACATATACATAAGGTAATACAAACACGTATAAACTTAATATTTTTACACTAGAATAATTTTTAACTGAACATTGTTTTCTGTAAATTGTTACATATTTATTTAATTTTGCCATATACCCCTATAACTATGTTATACGTATGTCAATGTTTTTTAAACATTGTCATACTTGACTCACTGTATTTTCTTGCTGACTTCCTGGATTTATGTATTGGTTCCTTATTGTAAGTCTCAACAATACTGTTCAAAATCGCGTCTTTATCCCCACGGGAAATAACTCCCGGAGCTTGAGCGTGGAACGGCGCTTGTGCCGTCACTAATTCCGCAGGCAACCTGCAAGACAACAAAAGAATAAACATTTGACCAAGCGTTAAATCCAGCACCAATAACACGGGAATATAAAGATATCAAAGATATTCTTTCTCTGGTTATTATAAATACTCTATTCACATTTTCATTTAACATAAATGAACATTTCAAATACACAGATTCTTTTATTGTGGAACCCCAAAGTAACACAAATGTTAAAAGAAATGTTTTATACGACAGAAATTAATTTCGTTTAAATTTAACCTAATTTAGTACAAGTTTGTCACAGTTTTGTGTATATTTTGATACTGGTCTGCATAAATTAAAACGTTATTTACTGTTCTGGAAGTACATTAATACTAGTAGCCTTATACTATAAATTTTGTAGAACAATTATTTTTAAGTTTTGGTCGAATTCTAGTATTTTTTTTTAATGCAATTAAGTTGATCAGAAGGAAAAAAATTATACCGCGTTTCCCAAAATAACCCTATTCTTAAGCTGTCAACAAGTAATATTTTCTTCGTAGTATATTTCTAAGAAAAATATATTTATTAGAACACAGAAATATTTATGAGAAGTTAAAAAATATTGGTTAAATTTAGAGATGTCTAGTGAAAATTAATATTGATTCCAGCAAAAACAAACAAAGTTGCCAATATTAGACACGAGGTTAATATTAATTATTATTATTAATTTTAAACATCTATTTTATTTTAACAGTTATTAAGGTTACGTCTATTATCATGTTTACAGAACGTTCTCCTGTCCTTGCAATTTTCTATATGGTTCTAATGAATCCCTTTTGGTTTTAAAAACTGTTATTTTTAAGACGTTTCATATGATTTAAGATCCCTCTTCAGGTTTATATTTAGAATTTTTCTAAACGCTTCAATACCTCTATTTATTGACAAATTAAATAATTTATATTCGATAAAAGATTTTTATAACTTTACACGAAGAATAGTTTTACTTTTATTTTTTAAAACTTGAAATCAATAGAACTATTGGCCATATGGTATACTGTAAAACATTGCATTTAAAAAATTAATCAGTAAAGCTCGTATGTGCTTCTATAAGAAAACAGCTGTTAAGTAATAATAGACACGTAAAAATCTAATCATATAGGTAAACATTTATATAATTCAAATGAAATTTTTTATCTTTTTCAGAATTCATAATTGTTAAAACAACTTTAATAATGCATTAAAAAAAATGTTAAATTTAGTAAACGGTTATTAAAATGTTTAGCTTGTTCGGATTTAAAGTAAAATTGAGATTATTTTACTATAACAAAAGTCTATCTAAGGAAAGTGTAAATATATTTTTAGATCACTACGGTCAGTATAATGATCTGCCTTCCCTAGCTTCGTCAATTCTACTTTCGTTGACGCGTTTCGGAGAACCTCCATCTTCAAAAACTATATCTATACTCTATAGTTTGAGTGTAGATATACTCAATCTATAGGCGACGTTGTCTGATAGATTCCACTCTTTCCGATCTTCCCATTATCCGATTTGTAAATTTCGATCTCATAGCTTTAAGGATTCCTTCCATCCAGCTCTTTCTTGGTCTTCCTCTTGCCCTTTTCAAGGTCGTCACCCACTCCGTTGCTTGTTTCGGCAGTCGTGCTTGGCTCATCAGTTATACTCATCCGAGTATAGATATGCGTTGAGTATAGATATAGTTTTTGAAGATGGAGGTTCTCCGAAACGTGTCAACGAAAGTAGAATTGACGGAGCTAGGAAAGGCACATCATTATACTGAACAGAGTGGCAATAATCCTAGCAGAAAAGAAGAAAAATAATGTCGATGTTAAACACCAAAAAAAAAAGAAGAAGAATATAAAAAGAATATTTATAGATTTTAAAAATTATTTATTAATTTAATTAATTTTAACAAGATTGCAAAGGAATATGTTTGATAAGGTATTTTGTAAGAACACGTTATTTAAACACTTTTTTTTAACATGCTTATTTATTTTCTAATTATTTCATTGGTGCAAACAAATTCGCTAGACTCCAAAAGCGTTGCTATTCTTGTAGTAGTGTTTAAGTCTGCTATGGTTGTTTCTAAACTATGTTTTTTTGTATTGCTACAACAAAAACATAAATATAAATCATAAGTTGAAAGAAAATCACGAAGTTAAATTACATTAATAAAAACTCAGTTAATAGAATTAGAATATATTGAAGGTGTGATGCAAAACGAAAGAAAGAAAACGAAAAACAATATTGTTATATAATTTACGTGAATAATAGATACGTTATTTAAAACTGTTAGTTATTTAAGTACTAGTACTACGTAATCTGTGATAGTACAATAACTGTTAATACAATACGTTATTTTGTGTCGTTTTCGATTTGTGTGTGCACATTAGTCTCCATAGTTCGTCATATTAAATTTGTATTAATTTCCATAACATACTTTTATGGAAGTCGGATAAATTGTATTTACTAAACGAGCAAGTAACAAAAGTTAGTTGTAAAACAATAAAAATGTTAGTAAAAACACAAATCTGTGCACACTTTGTACCTGTATCGCTTGCGATACCGTCTGGCTTTGTTTTTTCGTTCTCGGCTTAAGCTATGGCGTGTCCTCATTATACTCTTCCTAGAAAGTTAATTCTGTTTGTGTGATCATTACAGATAAGGTAATCATATAACGAATTGAAAAAATCCAGTGTTTTAGATACTACAAACTGTTATAAACAACTCACAAAAAATATTTGTTTTAACATTATTTGAATATCGTTAATTTTTATAATTTATCTTACCACATTTTATTTGCAATTTTAATTTTTACCACGATTCAATTACCACGAGAATTTTAATTTTTTGAACAAAATAATTACTTATTCTTCTACATTGATGTTGTCGCCTACAAAATAGTTCCCATTTGAGATTATGCACTTGTGCCAGCGCTTCTTCCAATCCTCGAAACACTTTTCAAACTCGATCTTTGAAATAGCCTTTAGTTCTTTCAGCGATGCGCTTTTAATGTTATATACGGATGTAAAACGTAGATGGTTCTCTTTATTTTTGGAAATAGGAAAAAGTCACACGGAACCTTGTCTGGTGAATATGGAGGCTGGGGCATCGTTAATGTAGTGTTTTTGGCCAAAAATTCACGAACAAGCAATGAAGTGAGCTGGTGCATTATCGTGGTGCAAAAGCCATGAATTGTTTTTTCACAGATCCGAGCGTTTTTTTCGGATTGCTTCACGCAAACGGCGTTGAACTTGTAGGTAGTACTCCTTATTGACCTTTTCACCTGGTGGCAGGAATTCATGATGCACTATGCCATTAATAGTGAAGAATACAGTGAGCATAATCTTTACGTTCGACCGCACTTGTCGAGCCTTTTTCGGTTTTGGCGAGCCAGAATACCTCCACTGGGATGATTGAGCCTTATTTTCGACGTCATATCCGTAAACCCTTGTTTCGTCACTTGTTATAATACGTTTCAGTAATTCTGCATCGTCGTTGACTTCATTTAGTGACTCCTGACAACTTTCATTCGCCGCTGTTTTTGTTCAAAATTCAACAATTTTGTAACGAATTTTGCTGCCACGCGTTTCATACACAAAACACTGGGAACAATGTTATGACATGATCCAATCGATATGCCAACATCATCAGCGACTTTTCTAATTGTGATTCGGCAATTGTTCATATCCATTTCTCTCACCTTTTTCCACGTTTTCTTCGGTTGTTGATGTGCTGGGGCGTCCAGGGCGTTCGTCATCTTCAACGTCTTCACGGCCTTCTTGGAAACGCTTATACCACTCGTAAACTCTTGATTTACTCATACCAGACTCACCATAGGCCTTTGTTAACATTTCACACACTTGATAAATAATGGAGACTCTCTGGACTGTATACACAAAACAACATATCACAGGAATAACTACCCAAGACGTTCAGGGATTTCTCGTATTTACACAGTCATAATTTCCCTCTTGTAGGTCCCCAGACAGCCATTGCTTTCCATTTTACTACATATATTTATCCTTAACTTTGTGCGGGAGGTCTGCTACAGTAATCTAATAATGGCTGACGATTTAGGGTTTTATAAATATATTTAGTTCTTTAATGGCAACTGGTACTTCATTTACGAAATAACACGTTTCGTATTATATATATATATATATATATATATATATATATATATATATATATATATATATATATATATATATATATATATATATATATATATATATATACGTAAATTAAATGTTAAATAATATAGAATATATTTTAAATAATGCGATTCAATGATAACTAATATATCAATCACTGATTTATTTTTTCCAAATATTTTTTGCACTGAAACACAAAATTTAATTTACTTCACAAAGAAAAAACTGACTTAATAATTTTAAATTATTTACAAAATAAATAGTAAAATCACTTAAATGAATACCTTAAAAGTCAATGAAAATTAGCATTATTGTACCGAAACCGAAAATCAAGAACCCACAGTATTAATAAGATCATAGTGTTCAGAAAGTAACGAGAATTTTTATTTTTTGAACAAAATATTCATGTATTCTTCTACACTGATGTTGTCGCCTTCAAAATAGTCCCCATTGGAGATTATGCACTTGTACCAGCGCTTCTTCTAATCCTCGAAACAATTTACAAACTCGATCTTTGAGATAACCTTTAGTTCTTTCAGCGATGCGCTTTTAATGTCATCTACGGCTGTAAAACGACGACCCTTTAAGGTTTTCTTTATTTTTGGAAATAGGAAAAAGTCACACGGAGACATGTCTGGCGAATATGCAGGCTGAGGCATCGTTACAGTACTGTTCTCAGCAAAAAATTCACGAACAAGCAATGAAGTGTGAGCTGGTGCATTATCGTGGTGAAAAAGTCATGAATTGTTTTTCCACAGATTCGGGCGTTTTTTTTCGGATTGCTTAAAGCAAACGGCATTGAACGTGTAGGTAGTACTCCTTATTGTCCGTTTCACCTGGTGGCAGGAATTCATGATGAACTATGTCATTAATATCGAAGAACACAGTGATTATAACCTTCATGTTCGACCGCACTTGTCGAGCCTTTTTCGGTCTGGGCGAGCCAGAATGCCTACACTGGGATGATTGAGCCTTAGTTTCGATGTCATATCCATAAACCCATGTTTCGTCACCTGTTATAATACGTTTCAGTAGTTCTGCATCGTCGTTGACTTCATTTAGTGACTCCTGAGCAACTTCCATTCGCCGCTGTTTTTGTTCAAAATTCAACAATTTTGGAACGAATTTGGCTGCCAAGCGTTTCATACACAAAACGTTGGAAACGATGTCATGACATGATCCAAGCGATATGCCAACATCATCAGCGACCTCTCTAATTGTGATTCGGCGATTGTTCATAACCATTTCTTTCAATTTTTCCACGTTTTCATCGGTTGTTGATGTGGTGTTGCGTCCAGGGCGTTCGTCATCTTCAACGTCTTCACGGCCTTCTTGGAAACGCTTATACCACTCGTAAACTCTTGCTTTAGTCATAGCAGACTCACCGTAGGCCTTTGTTAACATTTCACACATTTTGTTACACTTTATTCCATTTTTTACGCAAAATTTGATACAAATTCTTTGATCCATTTCTTCTTAACAAACGATAATCGCCGAGCTCATAAAAACACGTCTAACCTTAGTGGCTGTCACAGACAAAGTCAAAAATAAAAACAGGTGAAAGTTTTATCATACTTCAAGGGCATGTATACCAACATAATAAAAAAAAATGTTTGACAATCGGACTCTCCAAGCCCGCGAAATTTAAAAATTCTCTTTACTTTCTGAACACACCTCGTATTTTGTTATTTATCTGATTATTGAATATCATATTCATAATGTCTTAGTAAAAGATCCACAGATAAAACTTATGTAACAGTTATAAATAATAACGTTTCAAAGTACTTTGAATCAATATACATTTCATATAACCCACCTGGTAGCGAGTTGCTGCTGTATTCTCATTTCCTGTTCTTGCCTTTCCGCTTCCATTTCCACTTGGATGTCGTTGTTGTGGTCATTGTTTAATACGTTTATCGTGTTCTGTTGGTCAAGTTTCAACAGGTCGTATCTCTTGTCATCTTCGCTGTGATGAAACACTTCGCTGAGTTCGTATTCTCGGGCCTGTTCATAAACGTTTTGCGTAAAATTAACTTCTTACAGACAAGCAAAAAAAAAATTAGAAAATTAAATCAGGATTTTGTTTTAAATCTATGTATCTTTTATTGCAATTAAAATTCGTATTCTTTAATCTGGTATAATTTCATTAAACGTATATGCGATTGAGTAAATTTTCTGTAAATTACAATAATTTAGTTTAATATTTGTAAACTTATCCCATTAAATTATAACTGCCAGTTACATATATTTGATAATAATGAACATAATAAATATATTAAGGTTTTGTTATTTTAATTAAATAGAAGCTTTAGGCTTAAATAATTTAAGACAATTTTTTAAACAACAAAATATTGTTGGGAAACAGTAGTTACCTATTTTTATGTATGTTTCAAACGGAAAAGTGTATGTGTGTGTGTGTGTGTGTGTGTGTGTGTGTGTGTGTGTGTGTGTGTGTGTGTGTGTGTGTGTATGCACGCGTGCAATGTAAGTTAAAATCTATGTCACAAAGAGTTTTGAAATTTTTAAACATGGGTGCATAGAAGGAGGTCAGGCAACACTGTGAATCCGGATTTTAAAATGATTAATTGAGTTTTTTAAATTAAATATTTACCTGAAAATTACATCTAATATTGTCTAGTCATTTTTAAAACTATTGTAATTTAAAAACAAAAACAAAATTAAAAATTATCTCATGCTAACAGTTGTTTAGTATTTTTTCTCGAACGAACTCCTCATTAAATTACCATATATATATATATAACTCTAAAACTAATTACAAACGGTATTTACTTATTCTTAACTATTTAAACACATTACTAACAAAATTTATAAAAATATTACTATGTAATGCAGAATCCTGTGATTTTTCAAATTAAATTTAAAACGATAGTTAAATTAAAAGTGTGATTTATTATTCTACTGTATTAAATGAAATTCTTAATTTCAGAAAGCAGATAGAATGATCTCAGAACCATCATGAAGAGGAAACACCAAGTGAATGGCCAATGGAGTGTAGCCAATGAAGTGGTATATCGAGAAAGTGAGTCAATAACAGACATGATGCGGAAAATGATAATTGCTTTTTTTGGGCCATTTAGCACGCCTTCCAGAAACCCGACTGGTGAAACAACTACTTAGCTATTTCTGGAAGATTAAAAAGCAGAATAATTGGTTCAAAGAGATCCAGAGTGATTTAGAAGAGTTAAATTTGACAGTGCCTCAAATTGAAGGTAGAGCACAGAAGAGGATTATAAGGAATAAATATCTGCGATTTAAGCTAACATTTGAACGAAAGACCTATACCATAACTGATGAACAAAGGTCAGGATTTTTTGGGAACGGAAGAAGAGGCTGAAACTGTAGTCTTTCAATAACGATGTTGGACTTGGAGGTGTATGGACTGATTGAAGTGCTCCAATGAGGGCGTAAACTAAGGAAACAAAATGAAACTAAAAATTATTAGTGCACAAAAACACATAAACGTTCTTATATTTAGTTTTTTTACTAAAAACTCCAGATAGAGAGTGTTCACAAAAAACAACGAAAAATAGATTTTTTCTCGCAAAAATGAATAATGTGTATTTTCATAAATGAAAACAAATTGTGGTGAAGCGATTTATCAAAATTAAACAGTTTTTCCAATTGTTTTTTGATTGCTTTTAAATAGAATATTTCGGTGATACGGCGTCACACATAGGCTATTTCATTAAGGTAATTATCTATATTTGAACAAAATGTGCTCAAAATTATTAGCTTCGGTTTTGAGAAAATACGATTTATATGTGTTATTTACCGAAAACATTTAATTCTGAGAAAATACATACAAACATGTCGAAATTATTAAAATTGATCGTTAATTTTGCCTGCAGCTGTACACACAGACCATGGCAGATACAGAGACGAGCAAAATCCAAGCGAAATAACACATTTTAATTAAAGTTCTGAAACGGATATATCAAATAAAATCCGATAATCGATTTTTTTCACGAACACTTTACTGTTTTTGTATTTCGTACATACGAGGAAGCAACTTTAAAAAGTGTTTTTCAAACTTATAACATTTCATTTATATGTTAAGAGAAATCATTAATTCTAGTTGTTCAACCATGAGTTATGGTTAGTTCTAAAATTCAATTTGATTAATTTAAATAATAGTAATTATGTAGTGGCAGTTTAGTGGTTTCTATGATAAATGAGAAATTGGGTTTTACTACCTTGGCGGGGTCCTGGTATTAACTCAGAACTAAGACACAAAACGGTAAATCCCCGCAGGGGGTGCAGACTAGCTGCATTTATTGAGATGATTTAGACGTCCCTCGCGGTACTCGAGCTAACACACACTTACACTTACAACACTACACTTACGACTTTAACACTTTACACTCACACTTACATTTAGGGAGGCGATAATAGCCTCAATGTGATTTCGCCTTTTAAAAAAACGGTAAACGTAGTTAGTATTTATAATAGTTTAAAAACAAAAAGTGTGCATTGTGACGTCACCATTTACTTTACTGAAAACTCCATACAGAAGGTCACTCAGTGGGTTTGTAAACGCCAATGAGAAATAACTAAAATTTTATCGGTTATTTAAACATTTTACACAAAAAGTTTAACAGTGTTTAGCAAGTAAATTGCACATAATAAAGAATTTTTTTAGTTGTTTTAGACGCAACTGTATTTGTATTACGTTTCTAATTTTCCTTGTATAATTTAAATGTATTATGTTAATAAACTTATTGTATTAAATTATTATTCCGTTTCCTTATATTAGCCCCGCAGAGAGGTGCAGACTAGCTGCACCTATTGAGAGGATTTAGACGTCCCTCTCGGTACCCGAGTCTAACACACACTTACACTTACAACACTACACTTACGACTTTACACTTTACACCCGCACTTAAATTTAGGGAGGCGATAATATCCTCAATGTGCTTTTCGCCTTAAAATGACAACAAAAAATTCCTTACATTGTAAAATAATTAAAGAATAAACTATTTGCCTACCTTAATGAATTGAAACGTAGCAATCGGAGGAAGACGTTTGAGGTAAGGGTAGCTGAAGGAACCGGCAGGGTGTGATGGATAACGGTTGGTTATTTTATAAATAACTCCTTGAGGATCCGTTACCCAGTTGGGAGCAGTGAAGGTGAAACCATTGTCTGTCCCAGCGTCGATCGGGTCAACCTTAAGTACAAGGAAAAACACTGTTAGGAAAATATTCAATACCAACTTTTTTTTAACTGAAATTCAGATTAATACTTAGTTTGATATAAGTAACAAAATGAAGGTCAGGTAAGATTTCAATTCTGTTTTTTAGTTTCGGATTGGTATCGCGATTTACTGTCCAGTATTCGTTGCATTAGGTGTTTTTAATTGTTAGTGTTCACGTGATATTAACTCGCCTCTGTTTCTGTTCTTATATTCGATATTGTTTCGAATAAATAGTTATTAGTAACCGATGTATTTTTACAATGGATTGTTATTGTATCACAGTGGATACAATATCACATTGTTTATAGTACAAAGCACAAAATTGTACAATAATAATAATTTGCCATAAACGTTTTATAAATAAACAAAATATTAATAGTTTGCAAGGTAGCCGAAACAAATGTTCATTGATGGGTTATTGAATTGAATATTTTTACAGCGTAAAATATTAATTTATTTTGCAATAATTAACTACATTACTGCGACTTAAACCTTTACGTTACACGGCCTCGTTGATAGCGTACTGGGTTTTCACCTCGAGGACCCGGGTTCGATTCCCGGCCAGGGCTTGGCATTTTCATACGCTGTAAATCATCCCATCGTCTGCATTAGCCAAAGTGTGCACAATAGTCGGACGTTAAACACCAAAAAAATATGTTGCACTTTCAGTTAGCAGTACAGATATTATGTGCGCTGCATTACGGATTGAAAATATTGGTAGCCTGCCCTAACAGGTCGCATTCTTATGTGCTGCATGCCGCTTAGTTCAGACGAAATACGTTTATTTATCGTTAATATAATAATTTAATATTCTTGAATAGTTTATCGAGAGCTAAGTAAGATGTGAATGTTAGTTTTAAAATAATGGTCACAAAAACAAAACCAGCGAAAGTACAGACAATATTTTAATGTTTATACAAAATTCATACCTTTTCTAAAAAATGTTAACACCTTACAAAAAAATTGAAAATATTTCGCTTAATTCATTTGTCATGTTTTGTCAATATCTGTTCAATCCTATACCGCTACAATAACCATTATGTAAGCTTACGTGTAAGTTATTACTGGATTAATTAATGTTTTCTAGTGTATATTGTAGCGTTAAGTGAATAAATACCAACTTGCACATACCGATCCATTAACACAGTAAATGGGATCGCAGTGCTGCCAACTAAACGTGAAATGCTCTTCAGATAATTCCCGGATTAGAATCCAGTTCACCCAAATCTATTAGGCCGAGTGGTCAGCAAATGCGAAGCGTAGTTGCGTCGAGCGGAGCAGACTAGCATTCAAAACTTAACTTACTGTTTTTAATAAGTGCTGTCACTGGAAAGCGTAACGGAACTGAGCGGAGTCAAGCGGCGTCGCATGGTTCAGCTTTCCTTTGAACAGCCGCACTTACATTAAACACAATAATGTCTTTGAATGCGTAGTCAGCTCCACTAAGCGCAACTCTGCTCCTCATTTGTGGCCACCCGGCCTAAGTCTATCAGAAATTAAATATTTATGAATTTAATAAAAACTAAGAATTAAAGTTTGTGTATTACATAAAATATTTTGACCATTTTTAACACAATTGCATTTTATTGATCGAGCTAAGCGAGATGTGTTTCAACTCGATCATTCAGCATTTCGTTTGCACGTTTGTAAGTTACGCAGTGTTGCCTAAACGGATTTACCGATTGTTATGAAATTTGGTACGGAGGTTCTTTATAAAGCCCGTAAGACTTATTTCTAAAAGTCCTATCCACTTCCATTTCAGGAGCATTGGTTGTCTCTGACTTACAATAAGGAGTGTACGCAGTGTTGCCTAAACGGATTTACCGATTGTTTTGAAATTTGGTACGGAGGTTCTTTATAAAGCCCGGAAGACTTATTTCTAAAAGTCCTATCCACTTCCATTTCAGGAGCGTTGGTTGTCTCTGACTTACAATAAGGAGTGTACGCAGTTTTGACCAAACGAATTTACCGATTGTTTTGAAATTTGGTACGGAGGTTCTTTATAAAGTTCGGAAGACTTATTCCTAAGAGTTCTATCCACTTCCATTTCAGGAGCGTTGGTTGTCTCTGACTTAAAATAACTAGTGTACGCAGTTTTGACCAAACGAATTTACCGATTGTTATGAAATTTGGTACGGAGGTTCTTTATAAAGCCCGGAAGACTTATTCCTAAGAGTCCTATCCGCTTCCATTTCAGGATCGTTGGTTGTCTCTGACTTACTATAACGAGTGTACACAGTTTTGACCAAACGAATTTACCGATTGTTATGAAATTTGGTACGGAGGTTCTTTATAAAGCCCGGAAGACTTATTCCTAAGAGTCCTATCCGCTTCCATTTCAGGATCGTTGGTTGTCTCTGACTTACTATAACGAGTGTACGCAGTTTTGACCAAACGAATTTAACGAATGTTATGAAATTTGGTACGGAGGTTCTTTATAAAGCCCGGAAGACTTATTCCTAAGAGTCCTATCCGCTTCCATTTCAGGATCGTTGGTTGTCTCTGACTTACAATAACTAGTGTACGCAGTTTTGACCAAACGAATTTACCGATTGTTATGAAATTTGGTACGGAGGTTCTTTATAAAGCCCGGAAGACTTATTCCTAAGAGTCCTATCCGCTTCCATTTCAGGATCGTTGGTTGTCTCTCACTTACTATAACGAGTGTACACAGTTTTGACCAAACGAATTTACCGATTGTTATGAAATTTGGTACGGAGGTTCTTTATAAAACCCGGAAGACTTATTCCTAAGAGTCCTATCCGCTTCCATTTCAGGATCGTTGGTTGTCTCTGACTTACAATAACGAGTGTACGCAGTTTTGACCAAACGAATTTACCGATTGTTATGAAATTTGGTACGGAGGTTCTTTATAAAGCCAGGAAGACTTATTCCTAAGAGTCCTATCCGCTTCCATTTCAGGATCGTTGGTTGTCTCTGACTTACTATAACGAGTGTACACAGTTTTGACCAAACGAATTTACCGATTGTTATGAAATTTGGTACGGAGGTTCTTTATAAAACCCGGAAGACTTATTCCTAAGAGTCCTATCCACTTCCATTTCAGGATCGTTGGTTGTCTCTGACTTACTATAACGAGTGTACACAGTTTTGACCAAACGAATTTACCGATTGTTATGAAATTTGGTACGGAGGTTCTTTATAAAGCCAGGAAGACTTATTCCTAAGAGTCCTATCCGCTTCCATTTCAGGATCGTTGGTTGTCTCTGACTTACAATAACGAGTGTACACAGTTTTGACCAAACGAATTTACCGATTGTTATGAAATTTGGTACGGAGGTTCTTTATAAAGCCCGGAAGACTTATTTCTAAAAGTCCTATCCACTTCCATTTCAGGAGCGTTGGTTGTCTCTGACTTACAAGAAGGAGTGTACGCAGTTTTGACCAAACGAATTTACCGATTGTTATGAAATTTGGTACGGAGGTTCTTTATAAAGCCCGGAAGACTTATTTCTAAAAGTCCTATCCACTTCCATTTCTGGATCGTTGGTTGTCTCTGACTTACAATAACGAGTGTACGCAGTTTTGACCAAACGAATTTACCGATTGTTATGAAATTTGGTACGGAGGTTCTTTATAAAGCCCGGAAGACTTATTCCTATGAGTCCTATCCGCTTCCATTTCAGGATAGTTGGTTGTATCTGACTTACAATAACGAGTGTACGCAGTTTTGACCAAACGAATTTAACGATTGTTATGAAATTTGATACGGAGGTTCTTTATAAAGCCCGGAAGACTTATTCCTAAGAGTCCTATCCGCTTCCATTTCAGGATAGTTGGTTGTCTCTGACTTACAATAACGAGTGTACGCAGTTTTGACCAAACGAATTTACCGATTGTTATGAAATTTGGTACGGAGGTTCTTTATAAAGCCCGGAAGACTTATTTCTAAAAGTCCTATCCACTTCTATTTCAGGATCGTTGGTTGTATCTGACTTACAATAACGAGTGTACGCAGTTTTGACCAAACGAATTTAACGAATGTTATGAAATTTGGTACGGAGGTTCTTTATAAAGCCCGGAAGACATATTCCTAAGAGTCCTATCCGCTTCCATTTCAGGATCGTTGGTTGTCTCTGACTTACAATAACTAATGTACGCAGTTTTGACCAAACGAATTTACCGATTGTTATGAAATTTGGTACGGAGGTTCTTTATAAAGTCCGGAAGACTTATTCCTAAGAGTTTTATCCACTTCCATTTCAGGAGCGTTGGTTTTCTCTGACTTACAATAAGGAGTGTACACAGTTTTGACCAAACGAATTTACCGATTGTTATGAAATTTGGTACGGAGGTTCTTTATAAAGTCCGGAAGACTTATTCCTAAGAGTTCTATCCACTTCCATTTCAGGAGCGTTGGTTGTCTCTGACTTACAATAAGGAGTGTACACAGTTTTGACCAAACGAATTTACCGATTGTTATGAAATTTGGTACGGAGGTTCTTTATAAAGTCCGGAAGACTTATTCCTAAGAGTTCTATCCACTTCCATTTCAGGAGCGTTGGTTGTCTCTGACTTACAATAAGGAGTGTACACAGTTTTGACCAAACGAATTTACCGATTGTTATGAAATTTGGTACGGAGGTTCTTTATAAAGTCCGGAAGACTTATTCCTAAGAGTTCTATCCACTTCCATTTCAGGAGCGTTGGTTGTCTCTGACTTACAATAAGGAGTGTACACAGTTTTGACCAAACGAATTTACCGATTGTTATGAAATTTGGTACGGAGGTTCTTTATAAAGTCCGGAAGACTTATTCCTAAGAGTTCTATCCACTTCCATTTCAGGAGCGTTGGTTGTCTCTGACTTACAATAACTAATGTACGCAGTTTTGACCAAACGAATTTACCGATTGTTATGAAATTTGGTACGGAGGTTCTTTATAAAGTCCGGAAGACTTATTCCTAAGAGTTTTATCCACTTCCATTTCAGGAGCGTTGGTTTTCTCTGACTTACAATAAGGAGTGTACACAGTTTTGACCAAACGAATTTACCGATTGTTATGAAATTTGGTACGGAGGTTCTTTATAAAGTCCGGAAGACTTATTCCTAAGAGTTCTATCCACTTCCATTTCAGGAGCGTTGGTTGTCTCTGACTTACAATAAGGAGTGTACACAGTTTTGACCAAACGAATTTACCGATTGTTATGAAATTTGGTACGGAGGTTCTTTATAAAGCCCGGAAGACTTATTTCTAAAAGTCCTATCCACTTCTATTTCAGGATCGTTGGTTGTCTCTGACTTATAATAACGAGTGTACGCAGTTTTGACCAAACGAATTTAACGATTGTTATGAAATTTGGTACGGAGGTTCTTTATAAAGTCCGGAAGACTTATTCCTAAGAGTTTTATCCACTTCCATTTCAGGAGCGTTGGTTTTCTCTGACTTACAATAAGGAGGGTACACAGTTTTGACCAAACGAATTTACCGATTGTTATGAAATTTGGTACGGAGGTTCTTTATAAAGTCCGGAAGACTTATTCCTAAGAGTTCTATCCACTTCCATTTCAGGAGCGTTGGTTGTCTCTGACTTACAATAAGGAGTGTACACAGTTTTGACCAAACGAATTTACCGATTGTTATGAAATTTGGTACGGAGGTTCTTTATAAAGTCCGGAAGACTTATTCCTAAGAGTTCTATCCACTTCCATTTCAGGAGCGTTGGTTGTCTCTGACTTACAATAAGGAGTGTACACAGTTTTGACCAAACGAATTTACCGATTGTTATGAAATTTGGTACGGAGGTTCTTTATAAAGTCCGGAAGACTTATTCCTAAGAGTTCTACCCACTTCCATTTCAGGAGCGTTGGTTGTCTCTGACTTACAATAAGGAGTGTACACAGTTTTGACCAAACGAATTTACCGATTGTTATGAAATTTGGTACGGAGGTTCTTTATAAAGTCCGGAAGACTTATTTCTAAAAGTCCTATCCACTTCCATTTCAGGATCGTTTGTTCTCTCTGACTTACAATAACGAGTGTACGCAGTTTTGACCAAACGAATTTACCGATTGTTATGAAATTTGGTACGGAGGTTCTTTATAAAGTCCGGAAGACTTATTCCTAAGAGTTCTATCCACTTCCATTTCAGGAGCGTTGGTAGTCTCTGACTTACAATAAGGAGTGTACACAGTTTTGACCAAACGAATTTACCGATTGTTATGAAATTTGGTACGGAGGTTCTTTATAAAGTCCGGAAGACTTATTTCTAAAAGTCCTATCCACTTCCATTTCAGGATCGTTTGTTCTCTCTGACTTACAATAACGAGTGTACGCAGTTTTGACCAAACGAATTTACCGATTGTTATGAAATTTGGTACGGAGGTTCTTTATAAAGCCCGGAAGACTTATTTCTAAAAGTCCTATCCACTTCGATTTCAGGATCGTTGGTTGTATCTGACTTACAATAACGAGTGTACGCAGTTTTGACCAAACGAATTTACCGATTGTTATGAAATTTGGTACGGAGGTTCTTTATAAAGCCCGGAAGACATATTCCTAAGAGTCCTATCCGCTTCCATTTCAGGATCGTTGGTTGTCTCTGACTTACAATAACTAGTGTACGCAGTTTTGACCAAACGAATTTACCGATTGTTATGAAATTTGGTACGGAGGTTCTTTATAAAGCCCGGAAGACTTATTCCTAAGAGTCCTATCCGCTTCCATTTCAGGATCGTTGGTTGTCTCTGACTTACTATAACGAGTGTACACAGTTTTGACCAAACGAATTTACCGATTGTTATGAAATTTGGTACGGAGGTTCTTTATAAAGCCCGGAAGACTTATTCCTAAGAGTCCTATCCGCTTCCATTTCAGGATCGTTGGTTGTCTCTGACTTACTATAACGAGTGTACACAGTTTTGACCAAACGAATTTACCGATTGTTATGAAATTTGGTACGGAGGTTCTTTATAAAGCCCGGAAGACTTATTCCTAAGAGTCCTATCCGCTTCCATTTCAGGATCGTTGGTTGTCTCTGACTTACAATAACGAGTGTACACAGTTTTGACCAAACGAATTTACCGATTGTTATGAAATTTGGTACGGAGGTTCTTTATAAAGCCCGGAAGACTTATTTCTAAAAGTCCTATCCACTTCGATTTCAGGATCGTTGGTTGTATCTGACTTACAATAACGAGTGTACGCAGTTTTGACCAAACGAATTTACCGATTGTTATGAAATTTGATACGGAGGTTCTTTATAAAGCCCGGAAGACTTATTCCTAAGAGTTCTATCCACTTCCATTTCAGGAGCGTTGGTTGTCTCTGACTTACAATAAGGAGTGTACGCAGTTTTGACCAAACAGAATTTACCGATTGTTATGAAATTTGGTACGGAGGTTCTTTATAAAGTCCGGAAGACTTATTTCTAAAAGACCTATCCACTTCCATTTCAGGATCGTTTGTTCTCTCTGACTTACAATAACGAGTGTACGCAGTTTTGACCAAACGAATTTACCGATTGTTATGAAATTTGGTACGGAGGTTCTTTATAAAGCCCGGAAGACTTATTCCTAAGAGTTCTATCCACTTCCATTTCAGGAGCGTTGGTTGTCTCTGACTTACAATTAGGAGTGTACACAGTTTTGACCAAACGAATTTACCGATTGTTATGAAATTTGGTACGGAGGTTCTTTATAAAGTCCGGAAGACTTATTTCTAAAAGTCCTATCCACTTCCATTTCAGGATCGTTTGTTCTCTCTGACTTACAATAACGAGTGTACGCAGTTTTGACCAAACGAATTTACCGATTGTTATGAATTTTGGTACGGAGGTTCTTTATAAAGCCCGGAAGACTTATTTCTAAAAGTCCTATCCACTTCGATTTCAGGATCGTTGGTTGTATCTGACTTACAATAACGAGTGTACGCAGTTTTGACCAAACGAATTTACCGATTGTTTTGAAATTTGGTACGGAGGTTCTTTATAAAGCCCGGAAGACTTATTCCTAAGAGTTCTATCCACTTCCATTTCAGGAGCGTTGGTTGTCTCTGACTTACAATAAGGAGTGTACACAGTTTTGACCAAACGAATTTACCGATTGTTATGAAATTTGGTACGGAGGTTCTTTATAAAGTCCGGAAGACTTATTTCTAAAAGTCCTATCCACTTCCATTTCAGGATCGTTGGTTGTCTCTGACTTACTATAACGAGTGTACACAGTTTTGACCAAACGAATTTACCGATTGTTATGAAATTTGGTACGGAGGTTCTTTATAAAGCCCGGAAGACTTATTCCTAAGAGTCCTATCCGCTTCCATTTCAGGATCGTTGGTTGTCTCTGACTTACTATAACGAGTGTACACAGTTTTGACCAAACAATTTACCGATTGTTATGAAATTTGGTACGGAGATTCTTTATAAAGCCAGGAAGACTTATTCCTAAGAGTCCTATCCGCTTCCATTTCAGGATCGTTGGTTGTCTCTGACTTACAATAACGAGTGTACTCAGTTTTGACCAAACGAATTTACCGATTGTTATGAAATTTGGTACGGAGGTTCTTTATAAAGCCCGGAAGACTTATTCCTAAGAGTCCTATCCGCTTCCATTTCAGGATCGTTGGTTGTCTCTGACTTACTATAACGAGTGTACACAGTTTTGACCAAACGAATTTACCGATTGTTATGAAATTTGGTACGGAGGTTCTTTATAAAGCCCGGAAGACTTATTCCTAAGAGTCCTATCCGCTTCCATTTCAGGATCGTTGGTTGTCTCTGACTTACTATAACGAGTGTACACAGTTTTGACCAAACGAATTTACCGATTGTTATGAAATTTGGTACGGAGGTTCTTTATAAAGCCCGGAAGACTTATTCCTAAGAGTCCTATCCGCTTCCATTTCAGGATCGTTGGTTGTCTCTGACTTACTATAACGAGTGTACACAGTTTTGACCAAACGAATTTACCGATTGTTATGAAATTTGGTACGGAGGTTCTTTATAAAGTCCGGAAGACTTATTCCTAAGAGTCCTATCCGCTTCCATTTCAGGATCGTTGGTTGTCTCTGACTTACAATAACGAGTGTACACAGTTTTGACCAAACGAATTTACCGATTGTTATGAAATTTGGTACGGAGGTTCTTTATAAAGCCCGGAAGACTTATTTCTAAAAGTCCTATCCACTTCGATTTCAGGATCGTTGGTTGTATCTGACTTACAATAACGAGTGTACGCAGTTTTGACCAAACGAATTTACCGATTGTTATGAAATTTGATACGGAGGTTCTTTATAAAGCCCGGAAGACTTATTCCTAAGAGTTCTATCCACTTCCATTTCAGGAGCGTTGGTTGTCTCTGACTTACAATAAGGAGTGTACGCAGTTTTGACCAAACGAATTTACCGATTGTTATGAAATTTGGTACGGAGGTTCTTTATAAAGTCCGGAAGACTTATTTCTAAAAGTCCTATCCACTTCCATTTCAGGATCGTTTGTTCTCTCTGACTTACAATAACGAGTGTACGCAGTTTTGACCAAACGAATTTACCGATTGTTATGAAATTTGGTACGGAGGTTCTTTATAAAGCCCGGAAGACTTATTCCTAAGAGTTCTATCCACTTCCATTTCAGGAGCGTTGGTTGTCTCTGACTTACAATTAGGAGTGTACACAGTTTTGACCAAACGAATTTACCGATTGTTATGAAATTTGGTACGGAGGTTCTTTATAAAGTCCGGAAGACTTATTTCTAAAAGTCCTATCCACTTCCATTTCAGGATCGTTTGTTCTCTCTGACTTACAATAACGAGTGTACGCAGTTTTGACCAAACGAATTTACCGATTGTTATGAAATTTGGTACGGAGGTTCTTTATAAAGCCCGGAAGACTTATTTCTAAAAGTCCTATCCACTTCGAGTTCAGGATCGTTGGTTGTATCTGACTTACAATAACGAGTGTACGCAGTTTTGACCAAACGAATTTACCGATTGTTTTGAAATTTGGTACGGAGGTTCTTTATAAAGCCCGGAAGACTTATTCCTAAGAGTTCTATCCACTTCCATTTCAGGAGCGTTGGTTGTCTCTGACTTACAATAAGGAGTGTACACAGTTTTGACCAAACGAATTTACCGATTGTTATGAAATTTGGTTCGGAGGTTCTTTATAAAGTCCGGAAGACTTATTTCTAAAAGTCCTATCCACTTCCATTTCAGGATCGTTGGTTGTCTCTGACTTACTATAACGAGTGTACACAGTTTTGACCAAACGAATTTACCGATTGTTATGAAATTTGGTACGGAGGTTCTTTATAAAGCCCGGAAGACTTATTCCTAAGAGTCCTATCCGCTTCCATTTCAGGATCGTTGGTTGTCTCTGACTTACTATAACGAGTGTACACAGTTTTGACCAAACGAATTTACCGATTGTTATGAAATTTGGTACGGAGATTCTTTATAAAGCCAGGAAGACTTATTCCTAAGAGTCCTATCCGCTTCCATTTCAGGATCGTTGGTTGTCTCTGACTTACAATAACGAGTGTACTCAGTTTTGACCAAACGAATTTACCGATTGTTATGAAATTTGGTACGGAGGTTCTTTATAAAGCCCGGAAGACTTATTCCTAAGAGTCCTATCCGCTTCCATTTCAGGATCGTTGGTTGTCTCTGACTTACTATAACGAGTGTACACAGTTTTGACCAAACGAATTTACCGATTGTTATGAAATTTGGTACGGAGGTTCTTTATAAAGCCCGGAAGACTTATTCCTAAGAGTCCTATCTGCTTCCATTTCAGGATCGTTGGTTGTCTCTGACTTACTATAACGAGTGTACACAGTTTTGACCAAACGAATTTACCGATTGTTATGAAATTTGGTACGGAGGTTCTTTATAAAGCCCGGAAGACTTATTCCTAAGAGTCCTATCTGCTTCCATTTCAGGATCGTTGGTTGTCTCTGACTTACAATAACGAGTGTACACAGTTTTGACCAAACGAATTTACCGATTGTTATGAAATTTGGTATGGAGGTTCTTTATAAAGCCCGGAAGACTTATTCCTAAGAGTCCTATCCGCTTCCATTTCAGGATCGTTGGTTGTCTCTGACTTACAATAACGAGTGTACACAGTTTTGACCAAACGAATTTACCGATTGTTATGAAATTTGGTACGGAGGTTCTTTATAAAGCCCGGAAGACTTATTTCTAAAAGTCCTATCCACTTCCATTTCAGGAGCGTTGGTTGTCTCTGACTTACAAGAAGGAGTGTACGCAGTTTTGACCAAACGAATTTACCGATTGTTATGAAATTTGGTACGGAGGTTCTTTATAAAGCCCGGAAGACTTATTCCTAAGAGTCCTATCCGCTTCCATTTCAGGATAGTTGGTTGTATCTGACTTACAATAACGAGTGTATGCAGTTTTGACCAAACGAATTTAACGATTGTTATGAAATTTGATACGGAGGTTCTTTATAAAGTCCGGAAGACTTATTCCTAAGAGTCCTATCCGCTTCCATTTCAGGATAGTTGGTTGTCTCTGACTTACAATAACGAGTGTACTCAGTTTTGACCAAACGAATTTACCGATTGTTATGAAATTTGGTACGGAGGTTCTTTATAAAGCCCGGAAGACTTATTTCTAAAAGTCCTATCCACTTCGATTTCAGGATCGTTGGTTGTATCTGACTTACAATAACGAGTGTACGCAGTTTTGACCAAACGAATTTACCGATTGTTATGAAATTTGATACGGAGGTTCTTTATAAAGCCCGGAAGACTTATTCCTAAGAGTTCTATCCACTTCCATTTCAGGAGCGTTGGTTGTCTCTGACTTACAATAAGGAGTGTACGCAGTTTTGACCAAACGAATTTACCGATTGTTATGAAATTTGGTACGGAGGTTCTTTATAAAGTCCGGAAGACTTATTTCTAAAAGTCCTATCCACTTCCATTTCAGGATCGTTTGTTCTCTCTGACTTACAATAACGAGTGTACGCAGTTTTGACCAAACGAATTTACCGATTGTTATGAAATTTGGTACGGAGGTTCTTTATAAAGCCCGGAAGACTTATTCCTAAGAGTTCTATCCACTTCCATTTCAGGAGCGTTGGTTGTCTCTGACTTACAATAAGGAGTGTACACAGTTTTGACCAAACGAATTTACCGATTGTTATGAAATTTGGTACGGAGGTTCTTTATAAAGTCCGGAAGACTTATTTCTAAAAGTCCTATCCACTTCCATTTCAGGATCGTTTGTTCTCTCTGACTTACAATAACGAGTGTACGCAGTTTTGACCAAACGAATTTACCGATTGTTATGAAATTTGGTACGGAGGTTCTTTATAAAGCCCGGAAGACTTATTTCTAAAAGTCCTATCCACTTCGATTTCAGGATCGTTGGTTGTATCTGACTTACAATAACGAGTGTACGCAGTTTTGACCAAACGAATTTACCGATTGTTATGAAATTTGGTACGGAGGTTCTTTATAAAGCCCGGAAGCCTTATTCCTAAGAGTTCTATCCACTTCCATTTCAGGAGCGTTGGTTGTCTCTGACTTACAATAACGAGTGTACACAGTTTTGACCAAACGAATTTACCGATTGTTATGAAATTTGGTACGGAGGTTCTTTATAAAGTCCGGAAGACTTATTTCTAAAAGTCCTATCCACTTCCATTTCAGGAGCGTTGGTTGTCTCTGACTTACAATAAGGAGTGTACGCAGTTTTGACCAAACGAATTTACCGATTGTTATGAAATTTGGAACGGAGGTTCTTTATAAAGTCCGGAAGACTTATTCCTAAGAGTTCTATCCACTTCCATTTCAGGAGCGTTGGGTGTCTCTGACTTACAATAAGGAGTGTACACAGTTTTGACCAAACGAATTTACCGATTGTTATGAAATTTGGTACGGAGGTTCTTTATAAAGTCCGGAAGACTTATTTCTAAAAGTCCTATCCACTTCCATTTCAGGATCGTTTGTTCTCTCTGACTTACAATAAGGAGTGTACGCAGTTTTGACCAAACGAATTTACCGATTGTTATGAAATTTGGTACGGAGGTTCTTTATAAAGCCCGGAAGACTTATTTCTAAAAGTCCTATCCACTTCGATTTCAGGATCGTTGGTTGTATCTGACTTACAATAACGAGTGTACGCAGTTTTGACCAAACGAATTTACCGATTGTTATGAAATTTGGTACGGAGGTTACTTATAAATTCCGGAAGACTTATTTCTAAAAGTCCTATCCACTTCCATTTCAGGATCGTTTGTTCTCTCTGACTTACAATAACGAGTGTACGCAGTTTTGACCAAACGAATTTACCGATTGTTATGAAATTTGGTACGGAGGTTCTTTATAAAGTCCGGAAGACTTATTTCTAAAAGTCCTATCCACTTCCATTTCAGGATCGTTTGTTCTCTCTGACTTACAAGGAGTGTACGCAGTTTTGACCAAACGAATTTACCGATTGTTATGAAATTTGGTACGGAGGTTCTTTATAAAGCCCGGAAGACTTATTTCTAAAAGTCCTATCCACTTCGATTTCAGGATCGTTGGTTGTATCTGACTTACAATAACGAGTGTACGCAGTTTTGACCAAACGAATTTACCGATTGTTATGAAATTTGGTACGGAGGTTCTTTATAAAGTCCGGAAGACTTATTTCTAAAAGTCCTATCCACTTCCATTTCAGGATCGTTTGTTCTCTCTGACTTACAATAAGGAGTGTACGCAGTTTTGACCAAACGAATTTACCGATTGTTATGAAATTTGGTACGGAGGTTCTTTATAAAGCCCGGAAGTCTTATTTCTAAAAGTCCTATCCACTTCGATTTCAGGATCGTTGGTTGTCTCTGACTTACAATAACGAGTGTACGCAGTTTTGACCAAACGAATTTACCGATTGTTATGAAATTTGGTACGGAGATTCTTTATAAAGTCCGGAAGACTTATTTCTAAAAGTCCTATCCACTTCCATTTCAGGATCGTTTGTTCTCTCTGACTTACAATAACGAGTGTACGCAGTTTTGACCAAACGAATTTACCGATTGTTATGAAATTTGGTACGGAGATTCTTTATAAAGCCCGGAAGACTTATTCCTAAGAGTTCTATCCACTTCCATTTCAGGATCTTTGGTTGTCTCTGACTTACAATAAGGAGAGTACGCAGTTTTGACCAAACGAATTTACCGATTGTTTTGAAATTTGGTACGGAAGTTCTTTATAAAGCTCGGAAGACTTATTTCTAAAAGTCCTATCCACTTCCATTTCAGGATCGTTTGTTCTCTCTGACTTACAATAACGAGTGTACGCAGTTTTGACCAAACGAATTTACCGATTGTTATGAAATTTTAGTGTAAAGGTACTTTGTATAAAGCCCGAACGACGAATGTGTAAGATTTTTTTCCCACTCAGTTTCGTTTAAATAAGGCGGTATCTAATTTACAATACAGATTGTTTGCAGGTTTAGTCAAACGAATTGACCGATTTTTTTGAACTTTGATAACAAAGTACCTTATATAAAGGCTAAATGACGTATGTTTAAAATTTCCCCTCATTTTACATCTGTTTCAATATTAAGGCTTCTGCTTTAACGGTGACGAGTGTACAACGTTTTGGAAAAAACGCACTACCAATTGTTTTCAAATTTGGTACGAAGGTAACTTGTGTAAAGCCAACACGATGTATGTGTATGATTTCTTCCGCCATTTGCTTCCTTTTCAAGATGGCGGCCTCTAATTTTCAATGATGAGTTTACGCAGTTTTAGAGCCACATTGATTGATTGTTTTGAAATTTGTTACGAAAGTAACTTGTATAAATCTAAAAGAAGTTCGTGTAAGATCTTTTCCATTTACTTCCGTTTCAAGATGGAGGGCTTTGATTTAACGTTGAGGGTGTAGTTGCTGGTTATTTCGTTTAATACTGGCTGAACGGCAAAACCTATCAGAATTTTGACAGCTACATTGTGAAAGAGCATACAATTTTTAATAAAGTAGGTGCAAAAGAAAACTTTTACAAAAGAAGTCTAAATACACCGGTTATCGGTTAAATGGACGTAAAAAGATACAAGCGCCCTTTGTATTAATTAAGAGCATACTTGTGTTCTTTGAACTACAAGTTTAATTAATTTTAAATGGAGGTAATCTTAATTAATAACCAAGGTTTTATGTTTTATAATTCAACTTACTTCGACTGTTATGCTATCCAGCCAATTACCGTCCACGCAAAGGTTGAAAGAATCAATGCCGACAAACCAATCCGGTGAAGGGATGATTCTCGACATCAGCGAAACCTGTTGCACAATAAATCACTTAAAATAAGAAATTTTATTTAATTCGACACATTAATTAATTGTAGTTATTATAAATGATAATTAGTTTTCATATAAGTTTGTAGCTATTAGGTCAATATAAGTTATAAACTACTATAATTATACTTATTTTTTATTTAGTATTATATTAATTAATTTTGTAAGGAATATTATTAATATAAATGACTACAATTTTTTCCGGTTAAAAACAAAGGGTTTTTATCATTATAGTAAACGAATACACTTATTGATTTTGCACCAAATAGTACAAGCTCAAAACTATTATAATACTCAGTGGTAATTATATATTTTTTGAATTTTGGAGGGCATTTTTAGTTTAAAGATTGTTAACGACAAAGATTCAACTATAATTATTACTTAAGCATATCTTGTTAATTTAATTTAATAACTATGTTGAGTATAATGATAGTTTTTGAAGATGGAGTTTCTCCGAAACGCGTCAGCAAAAATAGAATTGACGAATCTAGGGAAGGCAGATCATTATACTGAACATACTGACAATAATCCTAGCATAAAAGAAGAAGAATATAAAAAGAATTTTAATTTAATAAATTTATTCTTATGTATTATTAACTTTTTTTTATAACAAATTAACAAGTATTATGATGTATGAAAAAATCGCTGTTGAAATAAATAATATTTCAGACTGACTGAGTCAAAAGGCGATTCAGTGTATCTGTTAACACTTTATTGTCTGTTTGTTCACAAAATAACTTACTTTGATGGAATTTAGAAATTGTTTGGTAATCAGTATATCAATACCGTTATTTATTTTTAAAATAAATTTGTTTTAACCTGTCATTTAGTCTTAAGATATTTAACATTAAAAAAGGTTTCCTCAAAATCAGTTTTAAAGAAAGAAATTTCGATTAAACGTGACGTTTTCACAAAACAAATTTATGATCATTGAATATAAACGTGCTAGATTGACAACCCTTATGAAAGATATGTGAACGCTCGCTCCTGGTGGCATCTCGCGGCATAGTGTTCAACTACAGTTAAATAGATAATAATACTGTCAACCTTGTCAAACATCTCCACCCCCTGTCCTTGCAGGATGCAGAGTTCTGTTACCTGGAATTTAGCTTCTGGTATTGAGCACGCTTTTTACAACGGTGACTGTACTTCTAGTTCGTTCATATTCAGTGGTAAGATTCAAAATTTTCTTAAAATAAAAGTTTTTGGGAGTTGAATAATTGTTACTTTTCTTGTTGTTTAACGTCTATACTCGTACTTTATGCCAGTTAGACTAATAAGGACGAAAGAGCAGCCTCATTAGCGTTACTACAATATCAAGTCTAATGTTACAGTATTAATATTAACATACCTTACAAAAACCGTGCTGAACTTAAGAAAGTAGTAAAATTAAAAAAACAATTGCAGATTAAAACACTCCATTTCAAAATGAACTTCTTTTACGCTGAATTAATTGTTGAAAAAGCAGAAAAACGATATGAAAATTGTATTTTCATTAAATGCTACACTATATAACACGGCTCTTTGTTTAATGACCTACAACAGTTTTTGAACTGAATGGATAGTTTTTGTTAATAACATGACTTGCGTAGAACACTCACTCTGGAATGGTTGCCATCAACAAAGAATTCGGCCTCTGTCCTCCCCGCACCCGACTGAATCGGCGGACCGCTGAACTCATCAAGGATCCCTCCGTCACCCTGTATCTGTGCTTCTAAGAAGTCGCTCCGTCCAGTTTCCGCCATCACTTTTACGCCAGGAGATGCTCGAAGACCCAGCCTGAAGAGTGTATACGAGCTGTCATGTGACCTTCCTAGGCAAAGCGACATGGGATTAGTTGGGAATTAAAGTTTCTTAACTGTAATACTATTAATAACCATGGAATTAAAGCTATTTTTGAATTTCCATTGCAAAATGAGCTCTTGAAGCAAGATTTCCTCCTCCTCCCCAATCCGGGACCTTGAATTAAGCACCTATAAATTTCTCTAAATTTCTCTTAAATTCAGTTAGAAGAAAATTTACAATTAACTAATTCAGAACGGGATAAGGTAGATAACGTAAGGATTTTTTATTAGTTAATTCTAATTTGGCACAAAACGTGTAGGGGACGAAAAGGCATGACCGGGGTGATTAAGTTTTAATGGAAACGGTACGTGCACTAATTCAAAACAAACGTAAACAATTTGTAAATATGAAGGAAGTATTTAAGAAGAATTTAGTAAATAATCTCAAGGTCTAAATAAATAATCTGAAAAATCAAAATAAATTCAATAATAAATTTGATAAATTATTTGAAAATATAAAGGACGATAAAGTGGAATTAAAAGTGGAAATCGCATTAAATTGCAGAAATTAAAACAATTAAAGTAAAAACACCAAACTAGAAGGTATAACAGTAAATGTAACCAATTAACAGGATTAATAAAGTACGAGAGCAATTAAAAACAGGTAGGAGCCCTTTAATTTAGAAATCAATTTAATTTAGAGCGATAAACTGAGGAAATCTTAAACTTTTTTCTCAAGAAATTATTAATACAATTAGTGCCCAAAATAAAGAAATCGATCTAGCTTAACTTAACCGGTAATTAATCTTTATGGGACCCAGCCCGAAAGTCAACTCGTTATGCTTGGCTGGTAAATAACCTTACATCTTGCTTGGAGAGTAAGTTGTTGCACCTGATTGGGAAATAAGCTTACAATAATGAAAAGGGAAATATTACGTAATTCAACTGAGTTGTTCTTACTTGACTGTACTTATGATCTTAATCATTAATTCACTAGACTGTGAAATAATTAACCATTTAACAATATTTGACTGAAAATTATTCCATGGAACTTAAGTATTTCTGTGTACTGATATTACATGTCTGTACTTAAACGTAATTTTAAATAACTGCAAATAAAATAAAATCACGTTGAGAGAAAAATGATAAATAATCTAAAATGAAAACGATAGGTAATTGACTGAAAGTAACTCTTTCATAAATTATTATTGGAATTCATCGTACATAAATTAGCTGAGAATACATCGAATATAAGTTTATCGGATCTAG
>CM040188.1:54557792-54630292 GCA_022606455.1 Callitettix versicolor | reverse complement strand
TATCGCCAGCGACCACATTGTCCGCACAGTTCGACGCGATAGTTCGTTTTTCCCTCCTCTACACCTTAACCAATTCCGACAACCAGTTCGGTGTTAACTAAAACACTTCCATTTAATCGATTCATTCTTTGAGTTTATTCAATCAAAGTCTGTAATTTTAGTGGCAGTGATCTTCCTGATCACTGCTGCGACGCAAGGACATCCCGGACATCTTGTCAGATAGGTCTACTAGTTTATAAAATTTTAACCAATTACAATTAACCTGCACGACCATATTGGTCCTCCATATAGAGGGTGTAGCCGAAGTGATTAAATCTGCTGTTCTGATTAATACCTTATTTTCAAAACTGATTTTATTACTTGGGAGTTATTTACGAGTGGCTTAACATTGGTCACTGTGTCTTTAAGTCGAGATATACTAAGGAACTGAACACATTCCTGGCAATATCGAGAATTTGTTTTTTTCTAATATTTAACAACTTCATTCATACAGATTGTCTGAAGCGAAACAATCATAAGGAAATTTAACACACTGAGTCAACGAAAGCAGATATTAAATCAGTTTCTTCGGATGGAATTGCCGGTAATTTACATCTCTAATTAAGAAACGCTAGGCAAACAAAATATTGACACTGAACGCGAGCACTGTAGCTCGAGCCCAGGGGAAATTAGTTCAGAAGGGATTGCTTTAAATATTACAGACTCACACCTTCTGTAATTACTGGAACTGCCGCTTTGCCGCGGATTTATTTAAATTAATGAAGGAATGAAATTACTTTCAGTTAATGTAAGACTATTTGATTCCGTGAAGCAGGTGCAAGGTTGTTGATTGTTATCTTCCAAGAATGTATTCTGGTAATAATCGGGCCACATTACGTTGCGAACACAAATTAACAATGGCTACATTTTTTTGTAAATAAAAACTAACGTTAATTTTTTTGATTAACGTATTTTTTCGAACTGTGTGATTATAAAGTAAAACAACATAATGTGTAGGGTCAAACATATTTATTATTGAAACTAAGTAGCATCAGTTGTTCTCCAATAGTGAATTAAGTAGGCCTAAGTTGTTATACGTTTATTAATAATTACATTGATCTTAATCGCGATCGAAAAACTAAGTTCTACAATAAACAGAACATAAGAAATTAGTATACAGAAATATTTTACTTTTAAGAATATTTTACAAAATATGTCTTCGTTTTTTGAAAATCAGCTAATTCCATTTTTTTTAGAAATCCAAAAAAAATCACAATGACAGCAAAAATTGTTTTATGCTTTACCAGTGCCAGCTATTTTGTGTGTCGAATTAAATTTCCTGTTATAATTCGTTTTATTCTAGTAGGCCTATAGAAAACTGTTTCAATATAATTAATAGCCAATATAGAATCGTTCAATGTACATTTGTTTATTTTTTTAATCGAAAAAATTATTTAAAAAACCGTCATAATAATAGAAACAAAGCACATGGGAAAGTATATTAAAAAAATAGTTTATATAAAGTTATGATTTATTAATATATATATATATATATTATTTATTATTATTATCTGCGTATAGACCCTGTTGGATCACGCAAAGCACTCCGACTCATGTCTTGTTCCTTCTAATCCTCCACACCTCCCTCATCCTGTCCCCATGGATCCTCTTCCGCTCCTCCGTCCATTTTACCCCTGCTCTCTTTGGGATTTCATTCTCTGGTACCTTCCTACCGAGCATCTTTCTCCTGTATGCGTTCCTGTCTTCAACGTCTGTTGAGTCTATTTCTGCGTCATGTAGGTCTATTATGACTTGTGCGATCCACGACGTTGTTGATTTGACTCCTTGTATATACTTAAGGATTCTGTTGGCAAGTCTCGTTGTTGGGAGTCTACTGATGTATCCATTGAACCGAAGCTCATATCTGCTGTCAGGTGCGATATCTTCTCTGTGGTCTTCCGGGAGTGCAACCTGTATCCATTTTCCATTTTCTGTTAATCTCGGGACAAGGATCTTCCTCAAGATTTTGCGTTCTTCCTTCAAAATACCCTCCATGGGAGCTTTTGTGTGGAGTGCTAGCGTCTCGCTTGCATATAATACCTCCGGTTTTATGACTGTGTTGTAGTGTCTGATTTTTGTGTGCGTCGACATATATATATATGTATAAATATGTAAAGTAAAAATTATAAAAATCTTTAAATACAGTTTGGTAGATTTTATGGTGTAATATTTTAAATATTTACTATATAGAAAAATTACATTACTACATGAAAAAGTAGTTGGTTTTTAAAAAGGATTTTCTTATTCCAGGGAGTGGAAGAATTAATTATATTCCTTCTTTAGTAAGCAGCTTATATGTAGCACAGGTTACGGAATGACAGACAAGACGACTTTACACTAAGTAGGTATAAAGAGCTGTACTCCAGGAACAAAAAAAAGTAATTACTTACGTTTGATTTAATTTCAAATATTTCACTTGTAATAACACCGGTTTTTACATTCTGACAAGGAGAATAATTTGGGTTTATTCAGAAATTTATTGAACAAAAAACAATACTTACTTACACTATTTCAAAAAGAAACATTCTAGGAAGGGATAAGGTATAAATGGAATTATATACACGTATTTCTGATGACGAAAACGTGATTTTGTCAATGTCATAACTTAATTTTTAAACGATAATTTTGACGTTAAAATTTGTTCTAAAGATCAAGCTTATTTCATGCCTTGGGTGTTTACAGTGATGGATGGCTCATTTTTACAATTAAAAATAGGTTTCTGGTTAATTAGGGTTAAAATATAGTTTGATATTTACTGTGATAAATTTTATTTTTAAAAGAAATGATATTTCACATTAAACAGGCCTAAATTAAAGTTACAATATTAGCAAATTTTAATTTGTTCTCTGTGTGTTAACACACAAATTCTACTCAATTAAACACACGTGTTTAATAATTTTACACATTTTCCTACAAATATATGCGAGTGTGAAGTGAGTATAAACAAATAAACTAGTTAAGGTTTGTTAATTTAATTTTAATCAAATTTTGTTCACTGACAAGAGTAATGTTTAAACGTAGGCGACAATATGTTTTGATTATACCAGCCAATGTACACACTCTGATGAAAAAACATTTTTAATACACTGAGTGTCAGCCTGATGGTGATAATTAAATAAGCATAATTTAAAATAGTCACTTTTTTTACCAGAGCGTGGTAACACTGTTCTGTGTCTAAATGTTCTGGTCAATTCAATTAAAGTGGTAACACTGGATAGTGATAAATTGAGCCAGTAGTGTAGAAGGACAATAAAAGTGCCAAACTAATTCCATTACGGAGCCAATGATTGAATTATCCAGCCAGCGATCATCGTTTGTAATTGGCTGAAAAATTGATTAATCGCTGCACAAAGTTATACTGCATTTTAAAAGATATATTAGTTTTAACTACATCAATCATGTAGTTTATGATATATGTTGCACAAACGTTGCTTATCGTAAAAAGAGTAAAGTTATTTTGATATTGTTTGTTAATTAAGTACATACAACAGGGTTTTTTTACTGTCAAAACATATTACAAATTTTTCTTACAAACTATATTTTTAAAAATTTTTCATGACAAATTTAATACTTTTGAGTTATAAGGTAAGATAATCCCTTTACATGCAAAGTACATACAACCTTCTTAACAGAGTTCTTTATTGTCAAAACACATTACGAATTTTTTATACAAACTATACTTTTTAAAAAATTTGCATCTTTCAAGACAAATTTAATACTTTTGTGTAATACAGTAAACGAATACCTTGTAGATACAAAGTGCAAGTTTAACGTTAAACGTGTTTTATTTTAGAAAAAAATTAATTAATTTTTTAAATAAATGTTTGAGTTTAGAATAACGTGTTTACTGTAATAACGTTTTTGTGAAAATAATTGAAATAAACACTTAAATTCACTTATAACGCCAGTAGTGTATAGAGGTTTAAATTGGACCTTTACAACTGCTGTTATCTGGCTCCTGCACACCATTATATTTAGACACTTTCAATATGCCCGGACAGAAAAACGTGTTCACAGTCCCTCTTGCTCTGTTCATTGTGTACAACCGATATAGAATTAGTAACAGTCTCGATTCAGTAATACAAAACCTATGTAAAGTATTTAAAATAAATCCAGTTTATTGTGCTGACACAAGAATTAGTTAAGCCGGTTTTAAATGTTACAGAAAAGATTTTTAGTTCAATAAACCGTCATTTATTTATAGTCGATAAATACGCAATCTTCAATTTAATGTTAACAGCTGAAAAAATAATAGAGTTTGTATGTAACGAAACAAAAACGTATGTCTTACAAAAAATATAATTCATTTTAAACTTTTAAACACGTGTTTAGGCCATTAAAAAATCGGAATAGTATTTCCAATATCCAAGAATTTGTTGCGCCATCTAATACTTCTCTTAACCTAGATTGACGAAAGGAAAGATAATGTCTCAATAAAGATCAGTGTGTGGATTTAAACTAGAGGAATTTGTAAAAAAATCTCTTTGTATTGTAAAAAGTTGATATTTTGATTAATAGGCTAAATTTTGTTTTATTATTTCTCAATACACTATTGATTATCATTAAAATTTTATGAACAAATTTATAACTTATTTTTAGCATTTGTTGACATAATTGTCTTACTAACCGGAACGTCTATTAACCGGCCTTCGAATTCTGGAACCAGTTATCCGGAATTCGCCTAAATGTTACCATAAACGGGTTCAGTACAGTAATTTGTTGATAGCATTTTACAGTGCATACAGTTACATATAGAGTATTGAAAATGTTATGCAATTTAATTTCGTAAACACTGTTAAGCGAGAGGCCACTAAATGCGGGTCAAAGTTGCGTTGAGAAAAACGGACTATGCATTCAAAACATAAGCTATTGCTTTTAAAAATAAGTTCGGCCACTGAAAGCGTCACGAAGCAGAGCGGAGTGAAGTGGCGTAGCTGGTCTCCGCACCGCGTAGCGTCGACTTTGACTAATTCGGTTTTGACTCCTCCCTTCCCACCACTCTGACCACGCCTCCAAACTTAGTATTTCTCGTTACCTAGGTTACCGTTGTTTAGTTTACAGTTCTTAAAAATAGTAGTTACCTAGGTAGTGAGAAAAACGGACTACGCATTCAAAACATAACCTATTGCTTTTAAAAGTAAGTTCGGCCACTGAAAGCGTCATGAAGCAGAGCGGTGTTAAGTGGCGTCGCTGGTCTCTGCACCGCGTAGCGTCGACTTTAACTAATTCGGTTTTGACTCCTCCCTTCCCACCACTCTGACCACGCCTCCAAACTTAGTATTTCTCGTTACCTAGGTTACCGTTGTCTAGGTTACAGTTCTTAAAAATAGTAGTTACCTAGGTAGTGAGAAAAACGGACTACGCATTCAAAACACAACCTATTGCTTTTAAAAATAAGTTCGGCCACTGAAAGCCTCATGAAGCAGAGCGGAGTGAAGTGGTGTAGCTGGTCTCCGCACCGCGTAGCGTCGACTTTAACTAATTCGGTTTTGACTCCTCCCTTCCCACCACTCTGACCACGCCTCCAAACTTAGTATTTCTCGTTACCTAGGTTACCGTTGTTTAGGTTACAGTTCTTAAAAATAGTAGTTACCTAGGTAGTGAGAAAAACGGACTACGCATTCAAAACATAACCTATTGCTTTTAAAAATAAGTTCGGCCACTGAAAGCGTCATGAAGCAGAGCGGTGTGAAGTGGCGTTGCTGGTCTCCGCTCCGCGTAGCGTCGACTTTAACTAGTTCGGTTTTGAAGCTAACTCCACCCTTCCCACCACTCTGGCCACGCCTCCAAACTTACTATTTCTCGTTATCTAGGTTACCGTTGTTTAGGTTACAGTTCTTAAAAATAGTAGTTACCTAGGTAGTGAGAAAAACGGACTACGCATTCAAAACATAACCTACTGCTTTTAAAAATAAGTTCGGCCACTGAAAGCGTCATGAAGCAGAGCGGAGTGAAGTGGCGTCGCTGGTCTCCGCTCCGCGTAGTGTCGACTTTGACTAGTTCGGTTTTGAAGCTGACTCCACCCTTCCCACCACTCTGGCCACGCCTCCAAACTTAATATTTCTCGTTACTAGGTTACAGTTCTTAAAAATAGTAGTTACCTAGGATAGGTTGTAATGTGCCTAAATAATAAGATTTAAAAGATACAAATTCGTTCTTTAAACTGTTTGACCTTCGACTCCAGGTGCTCTTCGTTTTTATTCCGTTCCGCTCGACTCAGTTCAGCGCAGTTCTGCATTCGTGGCCTCGCAACCTTAACCTGAATATATGTAGTCGTAACAGAGTATGACATTGTTTACCAGCTTTTCGCATTAGCCCAAGTGTACACAATAGTCGGACGTTTAAAAAAAAAAAAAAAAAAAAAAGTTTCTCCAATACCAATACATGGATACAACAAAATACGCAGGCTTAGAACACATAAAACTTACGTCCTCGAACAGCTGTCTATTTGTTGTGTGCCTTTTTGACGTCATGTTTTAGGGCTGGTTGTGATCTTATATTTTGCGTGATGCGAGTACACAAATTTATATTGATGTGTGTATATATATTTTTTTGATGTGTGTATATATTAGTATATTTTTCTCGTTGCAAGTCTCATCTAATTTCTAATTCATACTATATTTCTGAAAGTTTGTGTGTTTGTTTGTTTGTTATTCAATAACGCTTTAACCACTGGACCAATTGAGATGAAATTTGGTATGTATATGGTTTAAGTATCAGAGATACATATAGGCCTATTCCCGTTTTACAAAACGTCATTATACTACTTACCCAGCCCAAAATAATTATCAGTTTTTAGTTTTGTAACATCTGTTAACTATAGTTAGGTTTAATTACTGTTTACTGAACATGAGATTTAGGCACCTGAGATGGACATAGATCTAATCCCATTATACAAATCTTAATCTATGTTTTATTTATTGCAAAATTATTGTTTTTAATGTTACATTTTCATCTAATAATCACAATCTGGTATTTTTCATTTAAGACTATTCAATGTTTTTAAAGCAGAGTGCAGAATATATAGGCCTATATTATATACAATTTTATTAGGATACTTTAATTGTAAGGTAGTATATATATTTGTGTAATTACATTATGTGAAAAAATGGTAAATATGCAGTGCAGCATCTATTGGAGTTTTCGATATTTTTCTTACTAAAATGCTTTATTATGTGCCCAAAAGCAAAAATCCAAAATATGAAAGCAGGATAAAATCGAAAATAAAAGTGACCAACATAACCTCAAAATTGCTACCGGCGAAAATCGGTACCGTGTTGTACTGATTGTAGACGTATTTTAATTGTTTTACTGATCTACAGATCAGTAAAACAATAAAAATACGTCTAACACGGGTTTGGGTGATAGGAAACCCATTTTTTAAAAGAATAGTGCATAACCTAAGTGACACGGTTGTTAGGCCTAACACGGTGATGCGTGAAAAAACCTTTATATTTTTTAAAAATTATGTGGCTACATATCCTAACTGTCACGGTTGTTAGGCCAAACACGGTGATGCGTAAAAAGAACCTTTATATTTTTTTAAAGAATACTACATATCCTAACTGATATGATTGTTGGGCCTATCATTGTGATGTGTGAAAAAAACCTTTATTTTTTAAAGAGTTTCCAAACCTTAACTGACACGGTTGTCAGGCCCAACATAGTGATGCGTGATAAATCTTTATATTTTTTTAAAGAATACTCCATAAGCTAACTAACATAGTTGTTAGGCCTAACACGGTGATGCATTAAAAGAACCTTTATTTATTTTTTTCAAAAGAGTACTCCATAACCTAACTGACACGGTTGTTGGGCCTAATACGGTTATGCATGGAAAAAACTTTATAATTTTTTTTAAAGAGTACTCCATAACTTAACTAACACGGTGATGCGTGAAAAAACCTTTACATTTTTTTAAAGAGTACTACATATCCTGACACGATTGTTGGACCTATCACAGTGATGCGTCAAAAAACTTTTATATTTTAAAAAAAAATACTAGGCTACATATCCTGACACGGTTGTTAGGCCTAACATAGTGATGCGTGAAAAATATTTATATTTTTTTACAGAATACTCCATTAGCAAACTAATATGGTTGTTAGGCCTAACACGGTGAAGCATTAAAAAAACCTTTATTTATTTTTTTAAAAAGAGTAATCCAAACCTAACTGACACGGTTGTTGGGTTGAACGGTGCTGCAGGAAAAAAACCTTAATTTTTTTTAAAGAGTACTCCAAAACTTAACTAACACGGTTGTTGGTCCTAACACGGTAATGCATGATCTTTAATGTATGTTATGATTGCGGGCAAAGCCGTGACGGGTAACAGGTAATCATATTATATTTCTGAAAGTTCGTTTTTGTTTATTTGTTTGTTATTCAAATACACTTTAACTACTGGACCAAATGAGATTACATTTGGTGTGAACACGTTTTAGGTATCTGAGATAAACACAATACTATTCCAGTTTAATTGTATAATAATGACTTTTTAATAATACTGTATTTTATTAAAATATTACATGACCATAAATCATATAATATTGTATATAGCAATATATTAAAATGAAATGACCTATTCTGATTTTGAAAATTGACTATAAATTTTATTGCTTACATTATAATTGCAGGCAAAGCCGCAACGGGTAACAGGTAGTATTAAATAATTACGTGATGCGAGTACACAAATTTATATTGATGTATATATATATATATATATATATATATATATATATATATATATTAGTATATTTTTCTCGTTGCAAGTCTCATATTAAATAATTACGTGTTTCCGCCCGGGAACATTGCGCATGTGAGGCGCAAGTGATAACCACTAAACTACGGAAACAACGACAAAGTTTATATTGGTAGTTACAGTAAATAATCAGTTGATTTATATTAATTCGTAACGATAAGCTGATTTCATTGAACCGTTGATGGGCTATAAGCATAAAAAATTAGCTATGTTAATTAATAATAAATTTAAGGTTATGTTGTTAAAAACTAGCTATGGGCCGCCTCGGTGGTCTAGTTTATCAAGCGTACTGGGCGCTCACCCCCGAGGATCCGGGTTCGATTCCTGGCCAGGACTTGACATTTTCATACGCTATAAAATCATCCCATCGTCTACATTAGCCCGTGTGTACAACAGTTGGACGTTAAAAAAAAAAAACTAGCTATGTTAATTTGCGTGTTTTCCAACAAATTATCGAAAAAAAAAATAAAAAGGAAGAGAAAACATTATGTAGTGCATGATTTTTATTGTTGGTTCAATAAAAGAAATTTTTACGTGGTGCTTCAATAACACCATTTTATATTATTGTGTTATCTAGTGTACGTAATACAATTTTAATGTGTTTTTGTACTGTATTGTACATAGTTTCAGAGCTATTTTAATGGTCCAGTAGCTGCCTATTAACTGTCTCGTAATTCCATTGGAAACTGGAAATATGAGTTTAAAATGGAAACGCTTTGTACTTTCCATGAACCAAAACATGGCACTTATAAATGACTGACAAAGGCGAACGAATGGAGACAGTTTCAGGAAATTTGAAACTGGTGAACGAACTGTCTCAGATCTTACCTAAAGAAAAAAATAACAATTTCAATTTGTTTCAAGTCTGACTTTTATTTTGCTTTTTGATCTAAAAAATCTACAAAAAATTCTACGTTATCGGATTTAGACGCTAGATCACGTTTTTGATTGATTTAAAGAAAATCGGTGGCCTAGTTGATAGCGTACTAGGCTTTCACCCCGAGAACCCGGGTTCGATTCCCGGCCATAGCTTGGCATTTTCATACGCTATAAATCATCCCATCGTCTGCATTAGCCCAAGTGTACACAATAGTCGGACGTTAAAAAAATAAAAATTGTGCTTAAAGAGTCGTCATAACTTGTAAGTGAGGAAGCTTTATTACATAAAATTTCAAAAGTAAATGAACTACATCCTGCTTCAATAGGTTAAATACAGAAATTTTTAAAAAACGACATGTCATTAGCCAATTATATATTAAAAGTGAATGCCTTTCTGCAGATTCATTTAATGAAAACAAATATATAACGTAGGCGAGTCAGTCTATTTTGTAAACCTATGCAGACAAAAACTTTAACTGCCCGTACTGAAAAGTTTCCTCCTGGAAATAAATATATAAAAAAGGGCTTTCTATTATAAACTGCTCAAAAATAGAAATTGTAAAAGAGTTCAAATATCTTGGTGAATGGATTAGTTGGAATGCAGATGAAGGCAAGGCAATGGAATCCAGGAAAAACAAACTTGAATTGGCCTTCCAATTGACGAAAGAAACATACAATAAGAAATCCCTTTCATGGGGGTCCAAAATTAAACATTATAAAACAGTGATCAAGCCTGAAGCACTGTACGCAGCAGAAACATTAACCATGAATCGCATAGGCCAGATAGAAAAGCTTGAAATAACGGAAAGGAAAATCTTAAGAAAAATTATAGGAACAAAATTTCAGGATAAGGTAGTATATATAAGAAATGAAGCTCTCTATAAGAAAATTGAAAAACTGTCAGATACTATGAGAAAAAGGAGAATAAATTTTTACGGCCATCTTCTTAGAATGGACTCCAATAGATTGACGAAACGGGTGTTTGATTTTTTCCATAATCGTAAAACAAAACCGAACTGGTTTAAAGAAATTGAAAAAGACCTAATAGAATTAAAAATTACAGAAAATTCACTGCTTGACCAAACTGCTAAGATAAGTACCAAGGACGAAAGAATAAGATTCCAAGATAAAACCAAAATAAGACCTAAACCTGTCATTTCGGAAGAGGAGAGGAAAAGAAGATCGGAAAGAATGAAGAGCTACTGGGAACAAAGAAAAGTACAGCGCGCAAGAAATGATTGATTCAGCGTACCCCAAAGAGGGTGAAACGAAAAGAAGAAGAAGAAACTGCTCAAACAGAAGGAATAAAATTAACTCTTATTGGTTGAACAAGAAAGGCTATATCTTTAAAGAGCACATAAATGAAATTTCTTCATTGCAATTATTATAACCATCTAAAAGCTTGGATGTCACAAACAATAATTAAAGGCTTTATTTAACTTGTTTGTTCATTTCGTAAATACCAGAAAGAAAAAATCTTCCGCCCAAGGTAGTTCTTTTACTTGACAACGCTCCATGTTATCCCTTAAAATCCAGTTTTATTTTGGATAAAGGACAAATGTTTCTTCTTTACTTTCCACTAAATGTAACACCTTTAAACCAACCAATGGATTAAGAAGAAATAAGCAGTTTAAAAAAAAATTCAAAAAATATTTCTTAATTTTCTTTCAGAGGAAAATTGTGCTGCAACAATGAAAGATATTTTAAAATTTTGGGCAATAAAAGACGCGATATTTGTCGTCAACGAAGCCTCAAATAGCGCCATTCCAAACTACAAAACGTTCACGATAAAAAAATTTTAGAATTCGAAAATTTTTAAGAAGATGAAATCGATTCTGCCTTAAAATTGTAAAATCTATTCCAGATTTTATTAACTTGGACAGGGAAGATGTGAATGGTCGGACAAAGACAAACGAAAAAGGCTTTGAGCAATAAACAGATAATGATATCATTGTTCTTCCTACAGCTGAGACAGTGATTCAGAATGTAACACAAGCGAAGAAAACCCAGATAGAGCGATAAAAAGAAGTAAATTTTCTATGGCTTTGGAAGAACACATTTTTTTTAATAACAGATTTGTTAATTTAATAAAATAGTAGCTTTGAAAAATACGAGATCAGAAATTAGAAAAATAATGTTTAACTCTAAAAAAGAAAAAACTGTTAAGCGATTATTTCTTTGTTTAAATATTTTAATTTTTTTCAAGTAATTTACTGTGCATACTGTAGTTCGTAACACGCTATAGTACCAAATATTTATTGGATCATAACTTTTTTTTGTAAAATATTTTGTAAAATCAAAACTGAGCCTTCATATTATCTATGGAAACTAACAAAGTATTAGTCTTGCAGTAGCTATAGGTAAACTAGGAACCTCCTTTAGGTAAACCTATTGTAAAATAAATCACCTGTATATAATTCGAGAACCTATGACCAATGTAGAAACTGAAACACGTAATTTCCATCAACCGTATTTTTGCGGGGTTATCCCACCACGTCATTATCCCGGTTAATGGAGGTACTGCATATATATATATATATATATATATATATATATATATATATATATATATATATACTACATTAATATTCAGAAATTTCATTTGTATAAAATATAAATCTTTATCATGTTATTCAATACCAAACGCGCCTCGGTGGCCTAGTGGATAGCGTACTAGGCTTTCAACCCGAGGACCCGGGTTCGATTCCCGGCAAGGGCTTGGCATTTTCATACGCTATAAATCATCCCATCGTCTGCATTAGCCCAAGTGTGCACAATAGTCGGACGTTAAACACCAAAAAAAAAAATTCAATACCAAACACATGTTTTTAACCATGCTTTCATTTTATACGTCAACTATTATCAGACATATGACATATATTGGAACTAATACATTGTTATTTACTTGAAAAAAATATTCCAGTTATGACAAAAATGATGTAACCTATACTTCTTTTTGAAAAAAAAAACGTTTAGCAGGTTACAGACTTGTATATGAAATAACATTAAATATTTATGTATGGTTGGTGACTTAAGTTTAACTTATATGGAAATATAAAGTGTTATTTCTTTCAAATCGCCATTTTAGGATACGCAGGAACATTTAGTAAATTTAATTTAGGCCTGTACACACACAAAGAAATGGTTATCAACTAATAAAAAAAATGATGAGACCATGTTCAACTGCTTACTGTAGGTTAATGTTACCAGTTACATTGTGAAGTTATTTACTGAAGGCTATTATTGAGGTTAATTCCTTCAGCTCGCTGCCAAGATGAGTTTGTCGTGTGAGGAGGAAATGAGGGTTTTATGGTTCCGGAGGAGAGGAAGCGGGAGACAATTCTCGCGTTTAAAACCGTAGGGAAAAATTTACTCTGCTACGTTTTCCACAAAGTTTAACACTTTTTGCGGGAATTTATTTTGAATGTTTGCGTTCCATAACCGACAAGCAACCAAGATGTATTTATTATTTTTAAATGTTGTGTAGACTGTTATCAGAAATCACATTTAGAAATTTTGAAATGTTATTTTTTTTAAACTGAAGGACCTAGTTTTTATAGTGACCAATATTTATGCATTATTCACAAATACTGCTACTTGGTTGATGTAACAATATAGTATTTCATAAATTCACTAAATACATCGGTAATACAGTAACTTGATAAGTAAAATAATCATATAATGTAGTGTAATAATGTAATGTGTAGACTGTTATCAGAAATCACATTTAGAAATTTAAAAATATTATTTTATTTTAAACTGTAGGTTCTAGTTTTTATAGTGACTAATATTTATGCATTATTCACAAATACTGCTACTTGGTTGATGTAACAATATAGTATTTCATAAATTCACTAAATACATCGGTAATACAGTATCTTGATAAGTATAATAATCATAATAATGTAATGTGTAGACTGTTATCAGAAATCACATTTAGAAATTTAAAAAAGTTATTTTTTTTAAACTGAAGATCCTAGTTTTTATAGTGAGCAATATTTATTCATTATTTACAAATACTGATACTTGGTAGATGTAACAATATAGTATTTCATAAATTCACTGAATACATCGGTAATACAGTATCTTGATAAGTAAAATAATCATAATAATGTAATGTGTAGATTGTTATCAGGAATCACATTTAGAAATTTAGAAAAGTTATTTTTTTTAAACTGAAGGTCCTAGTTTTTGTAGTGAGCAATATTTATGCATTATTTACAAATACTGCTACTTGGTTGATGTAACAATATAGTATTTCATAAATTCACTAAATACATCGGTAATACAGTATCTTGATAAGTATAATAATCATTATAATGTAATGTGTAGATTGTTATCAGAAATCACATTTAGAAATTTAGTAATGTAATTTTTTTTAAACTGTAGGTCCTAGTTTTTATAGTGAGCAATATTTATGCATTATTTACAAATACTGATACTTGGTAGATATAACAATATAGTATTTCATAAATTCACTAAATACATCGGTAATAAAGTATCTTGATAAGTAAAATAATCATATAATGTAGTGTAATAATGTAATGTGTAGACTGTTATCAGAAATCATACTTAGAAATGTTATTTTTTTAAACTGAAGGTCCTAGTTTTTACATTGAGCAATATTTATGCATTATTCACAAATACTGCTACTTGGTTGATGTAACAATATAGTATTTCATAAATTCACTAAATACATTGGTAATACAGTATCTTGATAAATAAAATAATCATATAATGTAGTGTAATAATGTAATGTGTAGACTGTTATCAGAAATCACATTTAGAAATTTAAAAATATTATTTTATTTTAAACTGTTGGTTCTAGTTTTTATAGTGACCAATATGTATGCATTATTCACAAATACTGCTACTTGGTTGATGTAACAATATAGTATTTCATAAATTCTTTAAATACATCGGTAATACAGTAACTTGATAAGTAAAATAATAATGTAACGTAGTGTAATAATGTAATGTGTAGACTGTTATCAGAAATCACATTTAGAAATTTAAAAATATTATTTTATTTTAAACTGAAGATCCTAGTTTTTATAGTGAGCAATATTTATACATTATTTACAAATACTGCTACTTGGTTGATGTAACAATATAGTATTTCATAAATTCACTAAATACATTGGTAATACAGTATCTTTATAAGTACAATAATCATATAATGTAGTGTAATAATGTAATGTGTAGACTGTTATCAGAAATCACATTTAGAAATTTAAAAATATTATTTTATTTTAAACTGAAGGTCCTAGTTTTTATAGTGAGCAATATTTATTCATTATTTACAAATACTGCTACTTGGTTGATGTAACAATATAGTATTTCATAAATTCACTAAATACATTGGTAATACAGTATCTTTATAAATAAAATAATCATATAATGTAGTGTAATAATGTAATGTGTAGACTGTTATCAGAAATCACATTTAGAAATTTAAAAATGTTATTTTATTTTAAACTGAAGGTCTTAGTTTTTATAGTGAGCAATATTTATGCATTATTTACAAATACTGCTACTTGGTTGATGTAACAATATAGTATTTCATAAATTCACTGACTACATCGGTAATACAGTATCTTGATAAGTAAAATAATCATAATAATGTAATGTGTAGATTGTTATCAGAAATCACATTTAGAAATTTAGAAAAGTTATTTTTTTTAAACTGAAGGTCCTATTTTTTATAGTGAGCAATATTTATGCATTATTTACAAATACTGCTACTTGGTTGATGTAACAATATAGTATTTCATAAATTCACTAAATACATCGGTAATACAGTATCTTGATAAGTATAATAATCATTATAATGTAATGTGTAGATTGTTATCAGAAATCACATTTAGAAATTTAGTAATGTTATTTTTTTTAAACTGTAGGTCCTAGTTTTTATAGTGAGCAATATTTATGCATTATTTACAAATACTGATACTTGGTAGATATAACAATATAGTATTTCATAAATTCACTAAATACATCGGTAATAAAGTATCTTGATAAGTAAAATAATCATATAATGTAGTGTAATAATGTAATGTGTAGACTGTTATCAGAAATCACACTTAGAAATGTTATTTTTTAAAACTGAAGGTCCTAGTTTTTACATTGAGCAATATTTATTCATTATTCACAAATACTGTTACTTGGTTGATGTAACAATATAGTATTTCATAAATTCTTTAAATACATCGGTAATACAGTAACTTGGTAAGCAAAATAATAATGTAACGTAGTGTAATAATGTAATGTGTAGACTGTTATCAGAAATCACATTTAGAAATTTAAAAATATTATTTTATTTTAAACTGTTGGTTCTAGTTTTTATAGTGACCAATATGTATGCATTATTCACAAATACTGCTACTTGGTTGATGTAACAATATAGTATTTCATAAATTCACTATATACATCGGTAATACAGTATCTTGATAAATACAATAATCATATAATGTAGTGTAATAATGTAATGTGTAGACTGTTATCAGAAATCACATTTAGAAATTTAAAAATATTATTTTATTTTAAACTGTAGGTCCTAGTTTTTATAGTGACCAATATTTATGCATTATTCACAAATACTGCTACTTGGTTGATGTAACAATATAGTATTTCATAAATTCTTTAAATACATCGGTAATACAGTAACAAATTTTTATACATTGAAATGTATCAAGTAGAAAGTGCTTCAAAACATTGGATTTTCAAAACCGGTTATAGCAATTTAGAACAAAATTTTGTACCCAAACAATCTTTAATAAATCGTAATTACTTAACCTATGGGTTGGTATATTCGCAAGAAATCTGGTTGGAACTATAAGAAAAACTATTATTTAAAAATTAATTAACAGTCAGATTTATTTTAAGAGGAAATATTAACAGATACATTTTCTTCTGATGCTTACGTGTTTAATGAACCTTATTAAATAATGTATTGCATATGAAAACAATGTTTACCATTTACTCATAACAACAATATTACTTTGTTATGTTTACAATAATGCTGGATGTAATCGATAAACTCTATTCACTCAAAAAATTTGCCGTTTGAAAATAACACCAACCCACTTTATAACATATTCACAATAATTACTGAAAAGTACGTTTTGTAATCATAAGTTTTTAATGTACAGTCAGAACTGTAACCCGATGTACTAATCAAACTATGCAATCAAACTACAGAATTAAAAATATTTTAATTACAGAAATTGTGGAATTAATTGAATTACTTTACCGTGATTAACATTTCCTAATATCTCTACCATTTTCGGAAAATTACTTTGGTACTTTAATTTAATAATGCGGTAATTTCTAAATTGCATTTTGCATTTATTAGTAGCTGTCGCAAATAGCTATGCACACAATAGCGTAATGTTACCGAAAGTTACCCTATGTTACCGAAATATAAAGTGTTTAGTACAATTTTAATATTAATCTAACACATTTTGAAGCTATGGCGAGATGAGTGAATAGAAAAAACATTCCCGAACCTTTTTAATGTAACGGAAATATGAAACAGAAACGAGCAAACGAATTTCTGTCTCTGTTTCTGTCTTTTTCTTTTTCTTTCTCCTTACATGCTTATTATGTGAACACTTTGTGTTGCTTTGATTTCGATTTTTTCCTTAATAGAAAAACACGTGCACTTTGTAACCGTTTAAAATATTTTCGCAATTAATATTAAGCGTTTATAATAATTGTTGTTAATATCGTTAGTTTTTAACAATATAACCTAAACATTATTATAGCCTATCAGTTGTTAATTGCAATCAGCTGATCGTTACGCATTAATTTAAAACAACTGATCTTTTTGTATATCTTAAGCTAGGCTCAGCCGCCTCGGTGGCCTAGTGGATTCACCCCGAGGACCCGGGTTAGATTCCCGGCGAGGGCTTGGCATTTTCATACGCTTAAATCATCCCATCGTCTGCATTAGCCCAAGTGTGCACAATAGTCGGACGTTAAAAAAAAAAAAAAAATAAAAAATAAGCTAGGCTCACGAACTTATTTATTTATACAAAACAAGATATTTGTAAACATATATTCAAACTAATTATATATTCAGCAAAGATATCATTAACAAATGCCTTGCTTCTGTCGGTAAATCCCCGAGTTTCACTTGTTTAATGCATTTTGCTTCATCCTTTTTGACAATTTACGTTTTGAATCGTCAGTATAGAAATAAAAGAAATTATCCATTATTTTTCTACTTTAGATAAAAAATACAAATAATACAAAACAATAAACAAATTACTTCTAAATAGCCTACATAACCTTATACAGCCTAGCTAAGCTCTTCTAAAATTAGCCAAACACAAATTAATAAAACTATATTTCTCATTTCAACAATAACAAGAAATTCGTGTAGTCATAATTCAACTAAAGATTTATTTAAACGCAACTGTTAAGAAAAAAAGGCTCGTGAAGTGGAAATTAATGATGAAAAACAACAGTGAAACGAGAAAGTCTAGGAAGCGGAACAAATGGAGCTAAAAATATTTGTGGAAGTTCTGGGAATAAGTTATGTCATTCAATCTGTAGCTTCCCCTCCTTCCAACATCGGCTCTCACATATCTTCAGCATTATGTGGCGCCGTTTATTACCTGCTGCCGACGTTCCGGCAAGTTAAAATAACTCGTCAAAATACCGCTCAATAAAATTAAACCAGTTATTTATTTTTGTCAATACGTATTTCATCAATAAAATTAGACACCCAATAAAGTTACATGTTCCAACAAGTTCTTACATATTCAAGTAAAATATAAACTGTATTCTCCTCCGTATTTTATTTGTATTGTATAGTATTTTGTCAGTGCTTTTTGCTGAAAAGAAACAAGACGCAAGCAGTTATGCTGGTCTCGACGGAAGCGAATCTTCAAGCGCTACAAATATTAAATAACATCTCATAAAGTAATAGTTTGTGCAAAACACAAGGTCATTTTCCTCACGGTCAAAAGTTTTTCCTTCCAATTAACGTCCACCCTTAAATGATCAGGGTTTAATTGGACCCTGTCAGTTAGGTAGATTTCTTTATGTTCAGACGTTAATTTATATTTATCAGCAAATATCAAAATCATAATTAAATATGAATAAAAAATAATGAATAAAGTAATTTAGTTTAATATCTGAATGAAAGGGTGAAGTACAAAGTTTGGCATATAGATTCTACACAAGGTTAAAAATTTATTTTAGAAATATAACTAACTGATTTTCGAAAGTTGTATCTACAGTACAAAGGACAGTTATATAGAGATAATTTGCTCTACATTTCAAGCTAATGATGGCAGCAATTCAACCGTTCTTTTTTTAAGCCCTCAATGGAGCACATGAGTAAATTTTGGTTCTTTTGGGCTTTCAACTTTGGTTCTTTTAGGTTTTTGAGATTCTCCCAATACTTTTTCAGTCTTATAGATCTCTGTGAGTAAAAGGTAACTCTTTTTGTACCTTCTTTAAATTTTAATCTAGTGTTTTTGTTCCTAAGGATTGGTTTTTCCCTTCCTTCTTTCAGACGTTCCTCCGTTATCCCTAATTCTTTTAGGTCCTGTTCCACTTCCTTAAGCCAGTCATTCTTTACTTTCATCTCGAGTTGGTAATTTAGGAGTTTCTTCGTCAGTCTTTCTTCTGGTAGCCTTATTATGTGTCCATAAAAAGCCAGTCTCTCTTTCTAATATTATCTAACAGATGTTCATTATCCTGATAGATGGCTGAACTTCAACCGTTCTATTTATTGTAATAAAATATTCCATTATTACACATAAGGGATAACTCGAAATTTCACTGACCCTGAAAGAATTTCACCATCATAAAAAAAAAAATAAAATAAAGTTTGCTACTTTTTCTAGACACAAATAATTAAAAATCCTTAAAAAATATATTCTATATAACTGATAACTCGACTCTGTGAAGAGTCTATATATTGGTTTTTTATACCAGACACTCTAGAGGATGTGTGGGACGGGAGACGTTTGGTGACTTAAGAGCAGACTTACACAACTCCAGATTGGACACGGATTGATGCTGGCTTGTAAAAAGGATCTGTATCAATACGGCTAAAGCGTAGGAAGCACACAAATCCCAAGGTGGAACAGCATACATCGAGGGCTGCGTGGCTATAGGAACTTAGCTTTCAGTATGCAAACTCTGAAGTCCATGAGACCTCCAGTTTCAGTTTAGTCTTACCTATACAAGCGGGACTCAGTATGGGTGAACTTAAATGGCAACTGAACGAATTGAAAAACTTAAAACTAAGTGCTCTTGGAGGAACTAAAAAACTTAAACTAAAAATACTCTTGAAACTAAAAACTAGAGGAACTTGCGAAAGTAAATTTGTTGGGTGAAAATCTGGGTAATGAGGAAACTGGGGTTTGCACCACTTGTGCATCGCAGCTGACGTATTCGCTCTGCAATAGATTTGTACTCCACAGAAAGATGAGATTATTTCAAGGCAACCTCAATCATAGTGAAGCGGCAAGTGCTGTCTTAAGCAGACTGCTTAAGCAGGGGGAAGTCGACGTTGTTCTAGTACAAACACCTTGGTTGACGGGAGGCAGGATATTGGCCAGTTCGTTAACGGCAGATTGACTACTAAGCTTAGGACCTGAATAGTTGTTAGGAACAATATTGAGATACTTATGTTATCTACATGAGGACCCTCATAGAACCTAATGAGGAGTACATGACAATTAGCAATTAAGAAGGACACTACAAAAGCCTTACTCCGGGAACACGTTTCTGATTCAGAGGTCAGGAGTACAGAAAGAGAGCGAGGTCCAGGTATCCCCTATAGGAGATCTACTAGGAGAGACTGGATTATCAGAAACCAGTTGATATAAGGTGACATAGTCTTTAACACTTTTAACTCGTTTTAATCTCCAGGTCCTGATGGAATATTCCCGGCAGATTTGCAACACAGAGGGGATTCTATCAATGTTATCCTGTTTAGACTGTATAGCATAGCCACCAAGTAAGTAGCTCCGGGGGGGGGGGAAGTAGCTCGTGACGAATGTATTCTAAAGCCAGGGCGAGTGTAGTATGGTGAACTTAGGGCTTTTAGACCTGTCACTCTGAGGTCATAAATTCTGAAGACTTTAGAGAAACTGATAGAGAGAAATGTTTGTGGGGTCGTGATTCCTGTGCAAGTTAGTCAACCATTCTATCAATTAAAGCACCAATGGGAAAAAGGCTGTGAGAGTACTTCATGTAATCTGGTTCACAGATTGTAAGACTCTAAAAAACAAAGAGTATACCCTCGGAGTCATTTTAGACATTGAGAGAGCTTTTGACAATACCTCTCATGATTCAATGCTTCATGCTTTGTCACGGCGCGGGATAAATAAAACTGTGTTTTACTGGATGGGGAACATTCTGAAGGGAAGAAAGGTTGTAGCTAAAGGTCTAGGAGAGGAGGTGGAGGTTGTTAGGGGCTGTAAGCAGGGGTGGTTTGTCCCCTTTCCTGTGAAATCTTGTTGTGAAGTGACTCCTGGATCTTGGAGTATGGATAATGTACAGACTCTACACCGGATTTAAAATATATGTTATCGATATATCTAAATGTTTTTCGAAAGTTGTGATCACGGGGGAAGCTGTTCCATGAGAACAATTTGTCCCCTTTCGTGTAAATGAAGGAGATTATTAAACCGTTCTATTATTGGGCATCTCGAAATTTCACTGACTGTCGGAACATTTCAACATTATCCAAAAACCAAACTGAATTCAAAATTAGGTTTGTAACACTAGCTAGGAAACCAAAGATAATAATTCAAAATTCTAAAATAATTATATTTTTTTAATTGTTATCTTCTTATTATATATTTTCTAAAATATATATGGCCGTGACGCGAACGCGTACAAACAAACAAACAAACACACACACACTCATTATATATATATATATATATTTGTTAATTCATGTAATGAGTTCGGTCCGAGATTTATCCAGAAGTTCTGCAATGATTCCATCTTCTCTGGATGCCCTGTTGTTTTTCAGTCTATGTATGTGATCCTCGATCTCTTCTTGTGTTGGTGGTAACGATTCAGGGTGTCAGCACAGTCTATTGAGACGCAGAAATAGACTCAATAGACGTTGAAGACAGGCACGCATACGGGAGAAAGATGCTCGGTTGGAAGATCCCAGAGAATGAAATCCCAAAGAGAGCAGGGGTAAAATGGACGGAGGAGCGGAAGAGGATCCATGGGGACAGGATGAGGGAGGTGTGGAGGATTAGAAGGAACAAGACATGAGTCAGAGTGCTTCGCGTGATTCAACAGGGTCTATACGCAAATAATAATAATAATAATAATAATAATATATATATATATATATATATATATATATATATATATATATGACCTTAAAAACATGTTAGATATAATTTCCTGTCCTAATTTCCTGATTGTTAATGGTACTAAGCCTGTTATTACCACAATGGCCGTTACAAGAGCTATTTTTTTTAATGAATACTCTACCGTACTAAAATGTAAGTTATTCTTAATAAAATGTTTGTGAGACTTATCTATAGGAATACCGTTTTATATTTACAATAATCTCAATTGAGTATAATACTTGAAACAAAACTATAAGTGTAAGTTTGTTTGTTAATAATAAACTATTAATGTAGCGTATGATTTGAGCAGATAAGGTTTGTTGAACACAAACCTATTACATGGTTGTGATATTTTTACTGTATCGTACAAAGCAGTGCAGTGTGTGCCAATTACTTCAGCTACAATGTAGCACATGTTTTTACAAACACTCCATCAAACACTCGGTTTAACGGCAAACATGAATAAAGCCGCACGCGTACTCAACGCCCACGCACTTGATGCGTATCCCAGTTGGCACGCGACCAACGCACCGTCCGACCGTCTGTCTGTCTATAATTACAGTCACTCGAAATACCTCACGCTAGGCGCACTCACACAAAATTCACTTTTCACTTTGATAACGCTAGAATTATTCGGAAACATTTCACTTCAGTTTTGATTAATATGTTTGAATGTAAATTTTATTTGTATTGTCGATTTTTGTTGTGAAATTAGTGTTACTTTCACATAGCTCCAAAATAAGTTAATTTATTAATTGAGTAATTATTGTTACATACACATAGTTTAAAAATAGTTTAATTTAAATTAAGATAATCTTAAATATTGATTGTGAGGTCGAGCAGCCACCAAATGCCGAGCGGAGTTGTGTGAGCGGAGCGTACTGCTCATATAAAACCAAACGTATTGTTGTTAGTGTAAGTGCGGTGTTTAATGTGTGTAAGTGAAACGGAACTGAGCGGAGTTAAGGATCCGTTCCACTTTCACTTACATTGAAAACAATAGGTTCGGTTTTGAATGCTCAGTTCACTCTGCATTTGGTGGGGAATAATAAATGCAGTTATCATTGAGCGAAGCTACGTTTCACGTTATACTAGCCCAAATTAGTAGATACTATTTATTTATTGTTACTATCTATTTGTTACGAAATTAGTATCTATTCTCGATTACTCGGTTAAATTAATTGCCAAATTGTCTTCAAATTTGCAAGGTTTACCTAAAAGCCCTACTGATTATGAGCTTAACGTAAAAAAATGGAGTTTCAGTTAAGAATATAGATTAACTCTGAGTTACCCTCCGCTCATTTTGTTATAATATAATTTTTTTATAACATTTTGTTATAACGCTCCGCTCAGTTTTTTACACATTACATATTCCTTCGTGGACCGGGATCACATAGTGTAGTGGAACGTCAATTGTTACGCTTAGCTTTAAGAGTATTTTTATGTTATTTATTAATTTGTTTTTTCTATTGAATATTATTACTGTAAATGCTTCTCCAAGATGTAAAATAAATATCCATTAATTTCAGTTTAAGATATATCTAAACAAAATAGCGCTTTTTGGAAAAACAAAATTATTTAAAAAATAATAATAATAATAATTGAGATGCGTTAGAAAATAAAAATTCTTTTATAAAATAATAATTATTTACAACTTTACTTATTCTAACAAATATTTTACGAACTAATTTTACATATGGTTTTGATCTTTGTTTAAGTTAAGATAAATAAAACAGATTTGTAGTTGAAAATTTCAGTAATTTTGTCCTACACTGTATGCTGCTTTTCTTTTTTTTTTTTTTGTGTTTAACGTCCGACTATTGTGCACACTTGGGCTAATGCAGACGATGGGATGATTTATAGCGTACGAAAATGCCAAGCCCTGGCCGGGAATCGAACCCGGGTCCTCGGGGTGAAAGCCCAGTACGCTATCGACTAGGCCATTGAGGCGGCTTATGCTGCAGCGAGTTTAAACACATAAAAAAGTGTTTATTAATGTGTAAATGAAAATTATACAGCCTATATAAATAGTCCAATTCGTCATTAAATTTAAATTGAAAATACTATAATAGCAGACAAATATTCCATTGAATTAATATTTACTTGTGTTAATTGATTAATATTTTACGCTAATTATAAAATTGAATATTTTTTAAATCTTAAAGTTTCTCAATTACTTCAACTTTGCAATAAATTTAATATTCTTTAATTTTTTTCACACAATACTCATCCATCACTATTTCTGATCATGGTGAACTTTGTAAAGCATTTTTGTTTTTTATATTTTTTTCCTACAAAATATCGACAGATTTATTTTTACACTAAAATATTTTATTATTTAAACTTCTTTTTTTAGAAGTACCTAGATTATTTTGGCTAAGTTGACCGTGTCCAGCGTTAAATTTTGATTTTATTTTCTCCGTTATTTGTACTTGTTGAATATTTGCAATGAAATTCCGTTTTACTATTGAGTTTTTGTATATTATGGCCTGATACATTCTACAACACAAAATCAAGTTTTCGACATTGAGAGCGGAACAAGCAAGGCAAACAAGCCTCCATACGATGAGTGATTGCAGTAATGCATTAACCGTGTTCCAACTCAACAGACTTAAAGTATCATTTCACATAACGTACTGAATGTTCAAACAAATTTCGTTTGGCAACTCTTCAACGTAATAGTTAACTTTGTAATTTCAGTTCTTTATGTTTGACATTTTATAAAATAGTGTACAATTTTATACCTATTGCTTAAAATCTGTCAAATATTTTGTAATGTAATTACGAACATTTCTTTCAGAATCATCTGTCGGATATGTATGGCTTTTAATCACCTGTTTTTTATTCTATGTATTTTTTAAAGGCAATTTGTGGGAACAGCTGTTTGTTGACCAACACTAAAGTTTAAATCAGCTAAATTTTTACAGAAAATATTGTATGGAAGTAATTTCATTATTTTATTGCTAAATGGCTAAGTTTATCCTATTTCAAATAAAGATTTTTTTATTTTTATTAGGCAGGGAGATTATCTCTCACCATTGTTGTTTAACTGTGCGCTGGAGAAAGTCATGCGAGAATGGAATAAAAAGTGTCATCCAAACATTAAGATTGGCAGAAACATCACACTTAACTGCCTAGCATTCGCAGATGATCTTGCCCTACTAGCAAGTACACTGGAGGAGGCTGAATTTCAGATCGTTGAACTTGAAAAAATTTCAGCAAAAATCGGACTACAAGTCTCGTTTGAAAATACGGAAATGATGTCGACATTCCGAATCGAAACACCAGCCATTCAACTGAGCAATGTTAAACAAATTAAGATTGTGAACATGTTCAAGTATCTTGGCGAAATTATAGCCTGAAACACAGACGAGAAACCATCCATAGACAGCAGAACAAACAAACTGAAACAAGCGCAACGACTCACCTGGCCAACCTACAAAAAGAAATCGCTCTCAATGAATGCCAAATTTCGACATTATAATTCCGTTGTTAAACCTGAGGCAACTTAAGCTAGTGAAACACTCTTCAAGTTGAAGATTAAATCAACAACTGATAAACTGCAGAAATCAGATAGAAGAATCATCAGAACAATCGAAACACCAAGTGAATGGCCAATGGAGATTACTACCGAATGAAGTGGTATATCGAGAAAGTGAGTCAATAATAGACACGATGAGGAAAAGGAGAATTGTTTTTTTCGGCCATATAGCATGCCTTGCAGAAACCAGACTGGTGAAACGGCTATTTAGCTATTTCTGGAAGATTAAAACGCATAATAATTAGTTCAAAGAGAGCCAGAGTGATTTAGAAGAGTTAAATTTGACGGTGCCTCAAATTGAAGGTCGAACAGAGAAGAGGATTCTAAGGAATAAATATCTGCGATTCAAGCTAACATTTGAACGAAAGACCTATACCATAACTGATGAACAAAGGGCAGCCAAGTTGGACAGGATGAAGAAATTTTTGGAACGGAAGAAGAGGCTGAAACGCTAGTATCTCAATAGCGATGTTCGACTTGGAGGTGTATGGACTGATTAAAGTGCTCCAATGAGGGCGTAAACTGAGGAAAAAAAGAAATTTTTAATTTAAGTATACTTTATAAATGTACTTTACAAAATCTTTAAACTAAGTTTTCGTCCTCTCAGTTGTTGCAAACCTGTATAAGGCGTTCCAACTGCAAAAATTCTATAATCATTACTGTCGTTATTTTAAGTCAGTTAAATTAATAAAGAAAATAAAAAAGATAAAGATAAATAAATAGAGATAAAAAAGAAGAATATCCATTTTTGAAAAATATCCGAACGTGGTTTCATAAAAACTCTCGGAACTCTTCCGTACAAAGTTAAAATTGTAATGCTAATCACCAACATAACGCAAAGGAAACAGTAACTAGATTAGAAGCATAAGTTCATAATTGTAGCTGTCTGCGACTGAGCGACGACACTACCAAATAAGCTACAATACTTCCCTTTTACTATTAAATGCAATATATATATTATTATTATTATCTGCGCATAGACCCTGTTGGATCACGCAAAGCACTCCGACTCATGTCTTGTTCCTTCTAATACTCCACACCTCCCTCATCCTGTCCCCTTGGATCCTCTTCCGCTCCTCCGTCCATTTTACCCCTGCTCTCTTTGGGATTTCATTCTCTGGGACCTTCCAACCGAGCATCTTTCTCCTGTATGCGTGTCTATCTTCAACATCTGTTGAGTCTATTCCTGCGTCATGTAGGTCTATTCTGACTTGTGCGATCCATATATATATATATATATATATATATATATATATATATATATATATATATATATGTGTGTGTGTGTGTGTGTGTGTGTGTGTGTGTGTGTGTGTGTGTGTGTGTGTGTGTGTGTGTGTGTGTGTGTGTGTGTGTGTGTGTGTGTGTGTGTGTGTGTGTGTGTGTGTGTATTTTACAAAAAAAATTACAAGACAATAGTGTCCTCTTGTTAATATATTTTTTGGATCTTGATAATTTTTCTGTGGGACATGTTTAAACATTAAGCTCACAGTTGAAATTTAAAGTTTACGGCTCTGAAAACAAACAATTTCACTAAAACAGCTGTGATACAAACAGTTGTGATCAGCTGTTTAGTTATTAATACTATGTTGTAAGTTATTTATGTAGAAAATCCAGTTGTTTATCACCTAGCATTAGTTCTTTTGCCATATTGGGTTTCAAAATCAATATTTTTTCAAATGTTTTTTGAGTAACACGATTTTTTTTCCCAGAAATTGGTAACTTTTGACGTTGGGCTCAAGTTTTGTTAATTTTTCATTCAAATTATCAAAACATTAATATTATCAGAACTGAATGTATATTAGGTTCAGAAATTAGCGTTTAGGTGATAAAAATATGTTATGGTATACATTATCAATGCGCCCATTGAAATACAGTGCTGTTATGCTATTTATTTACATACAAGTATATATATTTTCATATTTATTTATTTTAACAATATGCTACTGTTATGTATTTCAAAGGTGCGTAACGATTTATTTAACCCTCATATCTTTGTTTTAATAATCATACTCTTATAGTTTTGAGTGTTAATAGTTTATAATATCCTATTATAATTTACAGTAAGAAAATTTCTGTATGCACGAACAAAACTTTTGTTACTTTACAAGAAGTATTATGTGTTGAAAAGTTCTTTTACAACTTAAAAATTAACTTTAAATCCTAACTTACATACGTGGTACGAATATTGAACAGTTAGGTATTTATGAAAGAATAACTTGCATTTACAACTAAGCTTTTAGGTTAAAACGTGGAATACTTAAACAAGAACTTTAATATTTACTCGCCTACAACACATTCTTATATTATTGATTGCCCTTCAGCGTTTCTGCGTTAGAAGAGAAGTAACATTTAAAGGTCACCAAAACAAGCTGCATTATACCGATTACATTGGCAAAATAGAAAACAAAATAATATTGAAAGTAAAAGTGTGTAATAGGTATATATCAATTTCATTATGTTGAGGAAATCTTATACTTTGTAACAGTATTAATAAAATAACATTAAGTTATTTGAATTTAATTTAAAAATTTTTTTCAAAGTATTAGTTATTTTTAAATTGATTTTTCTAATTTTTCTAATAACAAAATTAATAATTTCTATGATGAAATAAAATAATTAACTTAGAAAAATCTAATTACGTAACTTAAAATGTAACTATTTTTTTTTAAATATGTATCTTTGATTTTTGAAGGCTGATAAAAAATATATGAAAACAAATATTAAATTCTTATTTCAAAAAATAGTTAATCTGCTTTTGTATGCACTATTTCCATCAGAATAACCTAAGTAGATTCGAACCTACAGATAAATAGTCTTAGCAAATCACGTGTTGTCTTACCGAGTGAGCTACAAATAATAACTAAAAAAAAAAAAAAAATAAATAAAAAACAATTTCATAATGTATGATTTAAAAATATACATGGAATGTTTCGATTTTAATATAGGCCCTATATCAAAAATCAATAAGTATAATTTTTTTTTATTGGTGTTTAACGTCCGACTATTGTGCACACTTGGGCAAATGCAGACGATGGGGTGATTTATGGTGTATGAAAATGCCAAGCCCTGGCCGGGAACCGAACCCGGGTCCTCGGGGTGAAAGCCTAGTACGCTATCAACTAGGCCACCGAGGCGGCTAAATATAAGTATAGAATATATAATAAAATTATAAAAAGTATAATCTCATATGGAAGTGAAGTATGGCCACTGAAACAAAAAACCAAAAAATGTCTCAAAGCTACAGAAATGGACTACTGGTGACGCGCTGCAGGTCGTCCCAAACAGAAAAAGATAAAAAATCAAGTATCCGTGATATCGTGGGTATGAAGCACACCACTGTAGACGACATAAAGAAAAAACAACTACGATGGTTTGGTCATTAGAATGGACGAAAAACGACTTCACAAACAGATTTTGAAATGGAAACTATATGGTCGCAAAAAAGAGGAAGACCGAGATTTAGTCGGAGAAAAGGAATTGATAGAGAAGTGTGTGTGTGTGTGTGTGTGTGTGTGTGTGTGTGTGTGTGTGTGTGTGTGTGTGTGTGTGTGTGTGTGTGTGTGTGTGTGAAAGAGAGAGGGAGAGAGAGAGAGAGAGAGAGAGAGAGAGAGAGAGAGACAGACAGACAGAGAGAGAGAGAGAGAGAGAGAGAGAGAGAGAGAGAGAGAGAGGAGAGAGAGTGGGGGGAATTTGAGAAAGTTTCAAGCCAAAAAGAAGAGAAGAATGTTTAAATTTTAAAACTTCATTGTAATGTTTGCAATTAACGTAAACTTACTTAAAATATTATAAATTGTTTACTTGGAAACAAGTAACTAAACCAAAATTAGAGCACTTTATTTTGCGTTAAATTAGTGAAGGTGAGACACGTTAGGTGAGTCAAGCAGAGCATCAATTTGGTGCCAAAATGGTGAGTCACTCCACTACTTGTATGCCAATCATTAACCTTGTGGGCTCGTTTTACAGCTGTAAGTTCAAACCACGCCGCTGTAATTCTCGCAAATTTAAACGCTATGTTATTGCGTCTAAGAGGATTAACAAAAACAGTTTTGGTACGATACTTGATAATAACTATACTAAAGACTGCAAAAGGTTAAAAACACATGGAAGATTTCGCTAATGTCCAGTTAGAAAACTATTTACAATAAACTCAAAAATAACTTAATTTCTCAAAACAGTTCTCAGGTTTTTTTTGAATTTTGTACATATATGTTATTGATAACTACAGTAGTGTCTAGTGGGGAGCACTCCACTACGATCCTGGTAAAGGATATACTGCTACTGTATTTGCTGAACCCTGCCCATACGCAAGTCACTGAACCACTGCCGCCTCTACCTTCGGGAGCATTCAGAACCTAAACCATTCCTACTACTTTTAACAGTTTTTTTCAATAAAAATCCAAAGTGAAACAGTTTACACCGGAGGTTTTGTGGTTAAAAGATAGCTTAGTTTTGACTTTTAAGTCAGGAGCTCAAAAGTGAGCTTTCAGTTCTGTGAAAGAGAAGTCGGTAGGAAAAAATTCTAATTAAACCTATTTTTTTTTTTTTTTATTGTTTAACGTCCGACTATAGTGCACACTTGGGCTAATGCAGACGTTGGGATGATTTATAGCGTATGAAAATGCCAAGCCCTCGCCGGGAATCGAACCCGGGTCCTCGGGGTGAAAGCCTAGTAAGCTATCCACTAGGCCACCGAGGCGGCTAAAATTAAACCTAGAAGCAGAAGAGTAACTTGAATCAAACAGTTTACACCGAAGGCTTTGTGGTTAAAAGATAGCTTAGTTTTGTCGTTTAAGTCAGGAGCTCAAAAGTGAGCTTTCAGTTCTGTGAAAGAGAAGTCGGTAGACAAAAAATTCTAATTAAACCTAGAAGCAGAAGAGTAACTTGAATCAAACAGTTTACACCGAAGGCTTTGTGGTTAAAAGATAGCTTAGTTTTGTCGTTTAAGTCAGGAGCTCAAAAGTGAGCTTTCAGTTCTGTGAAAGAGAAGTCGGTAGACAAAAAATTCTAATTAAACCTAGAAGCAGAAGAGTAACTTGAATCAAACAGTTTACACCGAAGGCTTTGTGGTTAAAAGATAGCTTAGTTTTGTCGTTTAAGTCAGGAGCTCAAAAGTGAGCTTTCAGTTCTGTGAAAGAGAAGTCGGTAAGAAAAAAATTCTAATTAAAACTAGAAGCAGAAGAGTAACTTGAATCAAACAGTTTACACCGAAGGCTTTGTGATTAAAAGATAGCTTAGTTTTGTCGTTTAAGTCAGGAGCTCAAAAGTGAGCTTTCAGTTCTGTGAAAGAGAAGTCGGTAGACAAAAAATTCTAATTAAACCTAGAAGCAGAAGAGTAACTTGAATCAAACAGTTTACACCGAAGGCTTTGTGGTTAAAAGATAGCTTAGTTTTGTCGTTTAAGTCAGGAGCTCAAAAGTGAGCTTTCAGTTCTGTGAAAGAGAAGTCGGTAAGAAAAAAATTCTAATTAAAACTAGAAGCAGAAGAGTAACTTGAATCAAACAGTTTACACCGAAGGTTTTGTGGTTAAAAGATAGCTTAGTTTTGTCGTTTAAGTCAGGAGCTCAAAAGTGAGCTTTCAGTTCTGTGAAAGAGAAGTCGGTAGACAAAAAATTCTAATTAAACCTAGAAGCAGAAGAGTAACTTGAATCAAACAGTTTACACCGAAGGCTTTGTGGTTAAAAGATAGCTTAGTTTTGTCGTTTAAGTCAGGAGCTCAAAAGTGAGCTTTCAGTTCTGTGAAAGAGAAGTCGGTAAGAAAAAAATTCTAATTAAAACTAGAAGCAGAAGAGTAACTTGAATCAAACAGTTTACACCGAAGGTTTTGTGGTTAAAAGATAGCTTAGTTTTGTCGTTTAAGTCAGGAGCTCAAAAGTGAGCTTTCAGTTCTGTGAAAGAGAAGTCGGTAGACAAAAAATTCTAATTAAACCTAGAAGCAGAAGAGTAACTTGAATCAAACAGTTTACACCGAAGGCTTTGTGGTTAAAAGATAGCTTAGTTTTGTCGTTTAAGTCAGGAGCTCAAAAGTGAGCTTTCAGTTCTGTGAAAGAGAAGTCGGTAAGAAAAAAATTCTAATTAAACCTAGAAGCAGAAGAGTAACTTGAATCAAACAGTTTACACCGAAGGTTTTGTGGTTAAAAGATAGCTTAGTTTTGTCGTTTAAGTCAGGAGCTCAAAAGTGAGCTTTCAGTTCTGTGAAAGAGAAGTCGGTAAGAAAAAATTCTAATTAAACCTAGAAGCAGAAGAGTAACTTGAATCAAACAGTTTACACCGAAGGCTTTGTGATTAAAAGATAGCTTAGTTTTGTCGTTTAAGTCAGGAGCTCAAAAGTGAGCTTTCAGTTCTGTGAAAGAGAAGTCGGTAAGAAAAAAATTCTAATTAAACCTAGAAGCAGAAGAGTAACTTGAATCAAACAGTTTACACCGAAGGCTTTGTGATTAAAAGATAGCTTTGTTTTGTCGTTTAAGTCAGGAGCTCAAAAGTGAGCTTTCAGTTCTGTGAAAGAAAAGTCGGTAGGAAAAAATTCTAATTAAACCTAGAAGCAGAAGAATAACTTGAATCAAACAGTGGGAAATACAATTCTAATAAGGCTGCGAGAACAGAGTCGACGGAAAGCTGTACCCAAACACTTCTGGGTGTCAGCCAGAAATATTTATTGAAAGACGTTCCCTTAGGTGGACTTAGGGGAGAGTAGGAACTCAACTAAAAATAGCTATGGAATGCAGTAGGGCGCACTGTGGTTTGAGGATACAGATAAACAGGGTAAGGTGTATATATCAAGAATAAAATGTATGTAGCATACACGGGACAGATAAGAAAGCCGGTCACACGTAATCTATGGTTATGAAGCCAACAAGAGGCGAAGAGGTCTTCTAGGATCCTAGGGGATAGTCAGTGGACTGGAAACCAGTCTATTGAACTTGTACCTAAGAGTTTTAGTTCCAAAATAAATCATTTAGTCACGATAACAGGAGCTATCACACCCCTAACTTTTAAATATAGATCTCTCATTGATAATACAACAGTAAGCACATCAAAATTGAAATAAAATACTTTTTATATTCTTCTTCTTTTCTGCTAGAATCATTGTCACTATGTTCAGTATAATGATCTGTCTTCCCTAGCTTCGTCAATTCTACTTTCGTTGACGCGTTTCGGAGAACGAAAGTACAATTGACGAAGCTAGGGAAGACAGATCATTATGCTGAACATAATGAAATAAAATAGGTTTACTTTCTTCTTCTCTTCGTTTCACCCTCTTTGGGGTACGCTGAATCAATCATTTCTTGCGCGCTGTACTTTTCTTTGTTCCCAGTAGCTCTTCATTCTTTCCGATCTTCTTTTCCTCTCCTTTTCCGAAATGACAGGTTTAGGTCTTATTTTGGTTTTATCTTGGAATCTTATTCTTTCGTCCTTGGTACTTATATTATCAGTTTGGTCAAGCAGTGAATTTTCTGTAATTTTTAATTCTATTAGGTCTTTTTCAGTTTCTTTAAACCAGTTCGGTTTTGTTTTACGATTATGGAAAAAATCAAACACCTGTTTCGTCAATCTATTGGAGTTCATTCTAAGAAGATGGCCGTAAAAATTTATTCTCCTTTTTCTCATAGTATCTGACAGTTTTTCAATTTTCTTATAGAGAGCTTCATTTCTTATATATACTACCTTATTATCCTGAAATTTTGATCCTATAATTTTGCTTAAGATTTTCCTTTCCGTTATTTCAAGCTTTTCTATCTGGCCTATGCGATTCATGGTTAATGTTTCTGCTGCGTACAGTGCTTCCGGCTTGATCACTGTTTTATAATGTTTAATTTTGGACCCCCATGAAAGGGATTTCTTATTGTATGTTTCTTTCGTCAATTGGAAGGCCAATTCAAGTTGGTTTACTTTAATATTATCTTTATTAATACTTTTTAATGAAATAAAAGAAATTGTTTTATTCACTCGTCACCCCCTCTTGCAATTCATTCGCAGTTCTTACTCTAAAAAAAAATTATAAGCATTAAAACATTATTCATAATTTTAAAACCAAAATTATGGTGAGTGAGTGCTGAGAGGGTCTTGAACAGGAGCATACGAAGCAGCACCTAATACCGCAACTTCCCCTGCATCCATGTAGTATCTAATGAGATCAGAAAGTCTTGTACAAACAAGTTGTGACCTAATTCCTTAATTAAATTTAAATGGTACTCGTTAAGGTTGATTAAGTAAAGAAGACGTTTAATCCATGCCTCAGCAAGTCGCGTCTTGTTGGATTAGTCTCCCAACTGTCCACTTACTGCATTCAGTAAGTCCAGCAAACAGTTTACACTGGTCTTACTCGATAATTTTACTATTTACACTTCAATTGAGGATACAATTCACTAGTTTTAGGAGTTAAACTGTACAGTTACAAATAAAAAGACGCTTTTTGTTTAGGCTGTGCTGGTGACTTTCTTTACAATCTGATTAGTTAAATAAATTTGTGTTTAATAATGCAATCAAGTCAAGTTAAAAGTCTTAATTTTATACTCGACACAAATTCTAAATTGTTGAACTTCAGGTCTTCTTATTGCATTTTTTTCGTTTTGGTGGCAGAATATTATTTATAGGCTAATTTAATTAATTTGGTTACTGAAAACCAATATTATACAGTGTTATTATATGTAGCACTTAAGAGGACGTTAAATTTATGCAAAGGAAAACAAGACTGGTTAATTTAGCGGTGTTTTCCGTAACCTTTAAAATTATTTTGGCATGCACTGCACACGTCATTGTCTAAGTAATTAAATGTTTCGTGTTGGAGTGCAATCGAGTTAAAAGATTGCAAGTTTATATTGCAGCAAACAAGGACATTGTTGTGAAATTTGTACACATGACGTCATTTTACTGCATCAAAAAAGTAGTTCGTAGTTAGTGAATTAACTAAAGTTGAATGCACTTTCTTTTTATGATAAGAAAGTAGTATTTCACCTCAATCGGTCCAGTAGTTAATGTGTGATTGAATAACAAACAAAAACACACGTAAACGTTCAAATTTAAAATATTATATTAAGAAGTATAAAATATTATTAAAACGTCACTGTTGTAGGCTGCAGTTAACACATATCACAAAACGGAACATTAATAATTCAGTAGCACTGGGTAAGTAGTACAATGGCATTTAAATATTTATTATTCACACTTACCGAATTATATTATTAATATACGAAATAAACCACGTTCATTTAAAATTTCATCTCATTCGGTCCAGTAGTTAATGTGTGATTGAATAACAAACAAAAACACACACAAACTTTCAAATTTAAAATAATATATTAAGAACTATAAAATATTATTAAAACATCACTGTTGTAGCCTACAGTTAACACATATCACAAAACTGAATACTAAATAATTCAGTTGCACTGGGTAAGTAGCATAATGGCATTTAAATATTTATTATTCACACCTACCGAATTATATTATTATTAGGCCTATACGAAATATATAATAACGTATAAAACGTCAGTGTTACACAGTTAACACTGGTCATAAAACTAAATACTACATAAAGTTGGACTGGGTAAGTAGTATAATGGCCTTTAAAATAATTTATATATTTTATTCACACCTACCAATATATAATAAACGTATAAAACGTCACTGTTACACAGTTAACGTTTGACACAAAACTAAATAATTAAGTTGGACTGGGTAAGTAATATAATGGCTTGAACAGACAAGTTTTCACTTCAAAAATACATTTTAAAACAAAAATTTATATAAGAGCGTGATGCGTGACGGCAAACTGAACTTTTTTCCCGTGCAAAACATACGTCCATACCCCGCCATAAGAAGTATTCACTTCAAAAAGATTTAAAAAATATTTAACAAACAAACTGTTTCTTTTTAATAAAATAATATTAATATTAAATAGTTCCGTGCGCAACTCGTATTTCACTTGTAAACGTGACAATTGTTTATCTAATTTAAATAGTATTTAAATTAATTAAATTTTTTAATTAAATTAAAAAAATTTAATTAATTAAATTAAAAGTTTTGTTATTACTGCGTGAATTGAGTTTTGCAAGCACTGTAAGTTTCTGCCTTTAACAAAATAAGAACGTGAAATTGATGTTTCAACTAACACGACTGAGTTTCTTTGCTGTTCTTTCGATGCACCAAACGAGATCAAGTAGAATTAAACAATTCCTTAAACTTATTGCAGCAAATAGGATCGTGCAGACAAGCGTGTGAGACGGACGTTGCTTTATTTTGTTCCGACAAACAGTGGCGTTTTTGTCAATACAAAACAGCGTTCCTCTTGAGGTCTTCTAAAGAATTTGTTCAACCAACACAAATCGTGGTCGAACTTCAATTAAATTTTAATACTGTCCCGCTGCAATATTATTATTTTTTTTTTTTTGGTGTTTAACGTCTGACTGGGATAATGCAGCGTATGAACTTGGGCTATAGCGTATGAAAATGCCAAGCCCTCGCCGGGAATCGAACCCGGGTCCTCGGGGTGAAAGCCTACGCTATCCACTAGACCACCGAGGCGGCTCAACGACCCCCCCGCTGCAATAAATAATTAACACGTATTAAAATTTGGAATTTCACCTATTATCGAAGAATATTAGTAACACAAGTAAAAAACTTTGAGCATTATCAATACTATAATTTCATTTTGAAGTGCTAACTTCTATTGGTGAACTTGACTCACCAGAGAATTTATCTTTTTTGATGATGATAAATCGAGCTGACATGTAAGGTTTTCGCCGTCACGGTTACGCAGTCTGTTCCTTACATTAATATTTATTAGTTTAAAATTAATTATATAAAAATAATGATAAACATATAATTATAATTATTGTCATTGTACTGTATACCCAACACACCAAGCAAAAACATTGCTTAAAGCGTTTACACTTAAATATATCTTTTACATACTTTGAACAAGATTGTCCTTTAATATTATGTATAGGACCATTGAATTATTTGCCAAACCCATCCATCAAAGTTATTAAGACATTAACAACTGGAACCTATGTGATTACCTATTTCAGTTTTCACTTCTGTCAGCCAGTTCCACGAATACTGCGTTTTCGTTTTTAAGGAAATCACGTAAAGACAATTTGTACGCTAATGGTTTATAAGCAAATAAAGTTGAAGATATTACATATTTGATATTATAAACATATTTAATAATCCGACGTCATTAGAGAATATGTTTTCAAAAAGGCAAACAAATTCATACAGCTAGAGTCTCATGTGCACTCAATGTTCTTGGTATTACATTATTTCTACATCATTTGGAGAAAACTTAAACCGCTCTTCCGAGCATTAAAGAGTTTTTTTTGTAAATATTTGCTCCGAAGTAAAATGTTTCATCTTTTTCTTTATTTTTTTAAGAGCTTATTTACAAAAAATATTTTCTTATATCTGCTGTATGAATGTGAGAGTAAATGTTTTTATTAATTGTATATTTTTAGTTTTTAATCATAGCTGTAATTTGACTTAATGAACAAAACCGTTTTTCTTGTTCCATTTAAAAAGATTAATAATAATTTTCTTTTTTAAACATTTTTTGTTAGGTTATGCTGTACTGTATTTTATTTCTTCTTCTTTTCGTTTCACCCTCTTTGGGGTACGCTGAATCAATCATTTCTTGCGCGCTGTACTTTTCTTTGTTCCCAGTAGCTCTTCATTCTTTCCGATCTTCTCTTCCTCTCCTCTTCCGAAATGACAGGTTTAGGTCTTATTTTGGTTTTATCTTGGAATCTTATTCTTTCGTCCTTGGTACTTATATTAGCAGTTTGGTCAAGCAGTGAATTTTCTGTAATTTTTAATTCTATCAGGTCTTTTTCAATTTCTTTAAACCAGTTCGGTTTTGTTTTACGATTATGGAAAAAATCAAACACCTGTTTCGTCAATCTATTGGAGTTCATTCTAAGAAGATGGCAGTAAAAATTTATTCTCCTTTTTCTCATAGTATCTGACAGTTTTTCAATTTTCTTATAGAGAGCTTCATTTCTTATATATACTACCTTATTATCCTGAAATTTTGTTCCTGTAATTTTTCTTAAGATTTTCCTTTCCGTTATTTCAAGCTTTTCTATCTGGCCTATGCGATTTATGGTTAATGTTTCTGCTGCGTACAGTGCTTCCGGCTTGATCACTGTTTTATAATGTTTAATTTTGGACCCCCATGAAAGGGATTTCTTATTGTATGTTTCTTTCGTCAATTGGAAGGCCAATTCAAGTTTGTTTTTCCTGGATTCCATTGCCTTGCCTTCATCTGCATTCCAACTAATTGTATTTTATTTAATGTATACAATTGTTTTTTTCTATTTTTAAATATGTGTTATACTTATCAAAATTGAAATTTTATTCTATTTATTAAATTTGTTAAGTAATTTAAGTGTGTATTATAAGGTGTTACGAGGTCACGTAAAAGAAAGGACCTAATGGTCATAACTTTGCCTCTAATAAAGACATTTATTCATCCTTTTTCCGTAATAGAAGCGAATTTCCAAAAGTATATTTTATCTTACCCTTTTTGAAATTGTAATTTCACCATCATAATCAGAATCAAAATTTGCATATATTACGATTTTAAACCTTCAAATTAATTTAAAAAAAAAACATGAAAACAAAACCTGATGGCCTTCAAAAAGTCTTAATTTCAACGGATTTTGAAAATTCAAAATGTTAATTTAATCAGCTTTTTGTGATGGTGAAATCGGAATTTCAAAATAAATTAAGACAAAAAAATTATGAATTTTTAAACATTTGAAATGCCGATATTTTGTAACTGTTTTCAACAAACGAATTTTCGGTTTGGGTCCATTATGGCCAGTCCAAAAGCTCATTTTTCTTGGAAATTCTCTAATAGTTAGCCAATTCGAATATAGATTGTTCAGGTACCACTTCAAAATTTATTTGTGTTACTGACGAACTAAGGTTGCCTTGGATCGCAGAAAAATGACTACGTAATGTCTTTAATCGTTCATTGTTACTTGTAATTAAAAAATATAGATGTGTCCTCTTTAAGTATTGCGTGGGTACAGTCATTGATATCTGAAAGAATTCAATCTGTTTGTTATGGTGAGAAAAGGTCTGGTCGGAAAGCTGTTAACAGAAGTGTGGCAAAAGGGTCAGTTGGGTCATTTTTTAAAAATTTGTTTAGCCTCATGGGACCACTTTAGTCTAAATTTCAGTTCTTCCTTACATCGGGCTGCAATTTTTTCTCTCCAATAATCCCTCATTCGATCAGATCGTTGCTTCCTGACGGCATCTGTGATCACTACCTTCTTGTTCTTCGGTTTATCCACTTTAAACTTATTAGTCTTAAGAATGCGTGTTATTTTACATTTGTCTGTTGCATCACCCATTTTCAGTCCTATTTCACTGAGGTATCTGAGGAATTGTGTGATGTATATTCCCTGTGTTTTCCTGTTGATGCTTCTCATTACCAGTTGTCTCAGGACTCTGTTATCCGGCATTCTTAATATGTGAAAGAAGTGGGAAATTCTTCGTTTTTTCATTACACTGAGAACTGGGTCGATATATTTGTATACTGTTTCATTGGTGGCTATTCTCCAGGTCCCGTCTTTCCGGTAGCTTTTGTTGAGACACGTTCTGATGATAGTTGGGTTTTTTATTATTTAGTGTTGTATAATTGAAATACACATTGTTGATTTAAGACTGTAAATTGTACGTACACCCTGATGACGGGTGAAAATACAAAAAAAAAGCAATGGAGCTTTTGCTATCCAAAATATTACAACGTGGACCACAACGAATGATTTGATAATTAATAAAACAAAGCACAACTAGTTATTTTAGGCTATTCTAGACTAATAAAAATGATTTAACTACCTCTCCAAAACTTCAGTTTATACAGACTTTTAGGATTATTGCAAGTAAGTTAAGAATGTAGATAGATGCCAATAAATTGTAAACTGACTTGGAGTGACTATGCGATTGACTTGCAATAAGGTTTTTGCTGACGTGCTTTCTTCAAAAAAAATGCAAGATTGTCTGTCGTTTTGAATTAGAGTGTCTAAATTCAAGAGTGTCTTTGATAGTTCCTTACTTTACCTTATTTAAATGACATGAATATGATGCTGGCTAATAGACTGCAGCTGGCACACAACTAATTTATCTGTTTAATGTTTAATATAAAACTGTGTTTTCCCGTCGCACATTAATTTAAATTAATTTATTAAAAATTAACGACGCTTTCCAACGATATTTTGATTATGTTACATACCGTCTTGCGCACTGGTGTGCCGAGTTATCTGACGGTAACTTTTGTTTATACTTCTGACATAAGTGCAAATATATTACTGAAAAATCATCGTTAATAAATCTTTTACTGTGTCCGCTTGCCGCTTGTGGAACTCGTTTCCATAAGCAATTACTGCTGTTCTGACGGCCCCGTCTAGTTTTTAAAATTGTGTAAGTAATAGTAGTGAGTGAGATGACCCAGTTTTCAGATATGATTGTATGTTGTGTTTTTGTGAGAATGTGAGTGTAAATATAGAAAACATATTTTTGTTTGTATTTTGTATTTAGTTTTCCTTATTGCATTTCTATATTTATTTAATAATACCGTGAAACAGAGAGCTTACTGCTCAACTTCACCCCTCAATAAAGACATATGAATCAATCTATCGATCAGTCTCATTTTCCCTCTCAATAATTTACCTATGACAAAAAATGAAAGAAATTTTTTAAACTTCTATTTTACAATTTTGGGCGTTTTATTGAAATTATATTTGTTTTTGTCACATATATGGACGTACAGTAAAAATGTGTATGGTTAATTGCATCGAACTACTTTTATGAAACAAGCTCCACATGTAATAACGTCGGAAGTTCTAACGAAAGAAAGAATTTTTGTTATAATTTAACATTAAAATATTAATGACCATAACTGCAGCTATTGCATCATTAGTAGAAGTACTGGAAGAATGTCGGCGTTTTATTTGTAAAGCGATTCCAAGAAGAAAGGGACGTTTGATGGGCCGAGCTTGTTATCTGGATGCTTAACATGATAATCAAAGGCAGTGAAAGAATTAACTCCGCGCCGGGAATCAGAGAAGTGTCAGCTGTCTCACTCTAAATATAGGCGTCCTGATGCTGAGCCTAGGCGTCGGACGCCGGACGCCAATGTCGGCACAAACTTTCTTATTAATAACAGATTAAAATTCTTTTCTTAGCGCCAGCCAGCAGCGACCTATCTATCGAGTGTCACCGTCAAACTGATCTATCGATAGTGGCTTAACATTCAATTTTTGTTTTTCGAATCAACTTATGAAATGAAATTAACCTGTTTTTACATCCACAGCGTAAGAAGAACATTAAAAATGTTATGGCAGTACGAATTTTTTATAATACTCATTTTCTGATTTCCTGAGTCAATGAAATTTGGTTTCACGATATTTTGCGTTTGTACACTGAATTAGAATATAATTATGTAGGCCGATTTAGATTAAATTTGGCATTTTTAAATTTTGTCCCATAACTAATGAAGTTATTCTTTTACGTTCGTTTTTCGTGTTCCTAAATATTTTAAAAACATAATAAGCTTTTGAAATTACGAACAATTGGCATCAAAAATAGCGACAAAATTTTCTAAAACATAAAGTAAAAATATCAGAACGAAAAGTTATTGTGCTATTCCAAAAAATTGCTTTGGAAGCAAGAGTACTGAAAAATCTTAATGAAATAAAATTTAAAAAATAATAAATTAGGTAATTCGACCATTATATATATATATATATATATATATATATATTGTATTTATATAAACGAATTTTAAGGGAAAGAAATTAGCATTTCATGAATAAGTTGGCATTATAAAACCAGAGTAAACTCAAATTGATTTCTTTTTGAACAATGAAGTTATTATATTTTTAATTATGTCCGACGTTCATTAATTTTCATGTTTGCCTACAATTTAAACAGACATTGGTTTTTTTAAGTCACGATTTTAAGATTTTTCAAATGTTATTTCCATTATTTTGTAAGATAGTTAACAAAAAATATATTTGGTAAGATATAAACTTAATCTTGTTCCAAGACAAAAACAAATTGTTTTATGGTCTCGGTGCTAATGACCTCTTTTAAATAATAATTTATTTAAGAAAGTATGTCGGAAGTTTACGTATATTTTTTGAGACCGTTTAATTTATTTTAATTGCAATTAAGAATGACCTTAACTCGTGCTTTCCGTATAAGTATCTATATAAGTATCCGTATAAGCTTTAGTTCAGATAGACATATATTTTTAACTCTATACAACAAAAAATACTTTAAATTTTCAAGGATATGATTAAAAATTTATTGGAGTTTAAAATAATTTATTTATTGATTCTTGTTTCAAATTGGTTTTAGAGATTTTTTCCATTATTTGTTTTTTTATATCAATAAGAAATTTTATGAAGTAAGAAACACACGACGTATGTATTTATATATCATAATTTTACGTTAATGATAAATGTATGAAAAGACTTTTAAATAAAAGTATTTTTAAGAAAATTTAAGAAGGGATTTTTGTTTGTTTAAATTATGTACTGAACTATTAATAAATGATAGATCACAATTTTCGATCGAAACATAAAATACTTTTTTAATGTAAAATTAATTAATCGACATAATTTTATTTTATTAAAAAATTATCCATTTTTCTTACGGTAACCAATAAAGGTCTGTTAAAATTTAATAAGCTATTCCATCTCTAAACGAACGTTTTAATATAATTTGTGATCAATTGTAATTAATGGTATTAATTGATTTTTTTAAATTATTAATTGTGCTTTAAATTAAGCGTACGTGCAAAATTCTAGTAAAATCTGTAAAAAGGTAACGTCAAAAATTTTGTTTTAAAATTTTACTCTAACAGACAAACAGACTTTACGAGAGTTTAATGACGTTAAATAATATTAATAATTTTATATTTAATGAACTACGAGTATTCATTCATTTGAACTACTTCGAATTTATTTGAAGTAAAAACGGGAGTCAGGCAGGGGGACGGGCTCTCCCCTTTATTGTTTAATTGTGCACTTGAGAAAGTAATCAGGGAATGGAAGAAAAATATAAAAAGTGGAATAGGATTGGGTTACAAAAAGAAGAATCTCAGAATTAGCTGTATTGCATTTGCAGATGATATGACCTTGTTTGCTGAAACAATGGAGGAAGCAAGGGAGCACATTCTTGAATTGAAGAAACAAGCAGCTAAAATAGGTCTAAACATATCGTTTGAAAAGACCAAAATCATGACAAACAACAAATACCCAAATAAATGCCTTAAAATCCAAGAACAGAAAATAGAAATTGTAAAAGAGTTCAAATATCTTCGTGAATGGATTAGTTGGAATGCAGATGAGGGCAAGGCAATGGAATCCAGGAAAAACAAACTTGAATTGGCCTTCCAATTGACGAAAGAAACATACAATAAGAAATCCCTTTCATGGTGGTCCAAAATTAAACATTATAAAACAGTGATCAAGCCGGAAGCACTGTACGCAGCAGAAACATTAACCATGAATCGCATAGGCCAGAGAGAAAAGCTTGAAATAACGGAAAGGAAAATCTTAAGAAAAATTATAGGAACAAAATTTCAGGATAATAAGGTAGTATATATAAGAAATGAAGCTCTCTATAAGAAAATTGAAAAACTGTCAGATACTATGAGAAAAAGGAGAATAAATTTTTACGGCCATCTTCTTAGAATGGACTCCAATAGATTGACGAAACGGGTGTTTGATTTTTTCCATAATCATAAAACAAAACCGAACTGGTTTAAAGAAGTTGAAAAAGACCTAATAGAATTAAAAATTACAGAAAATTCACTGCTTGACCAAACTGCTAAGATAGGTACCAAGGACGAAAGAATACGATTCCAAGATAAAACCAAAATAAGACCTAAACCTGTCATTTCGGAAGAGGAGAGGAAAAGAAGATCGGAAAGAATGAAGAGCTACTGGGAACAAAGAAAAGTACAGCGAGCAAGAAATGATTGATTCAGCGTACTCCAAAGAGGGTGAAACGAAAAGAAGAAGAACTACGAGTAATGTGATTGTCCTTGATTAAAGATGTAATAAAAAATAAATAAACAATGCTGTAAAAGTATGCAATAATAAACAGTAACGCCACAGTTCGGAACCATTATTAACAAAACAGATTGTAGCAACCAGTGATGGCGAATGTACAGGTTGTGGCTTGGTGAACAGTTGAGTCTGACTTAGTCATTGAATTTTGGTCTTGAGGTTATGAAGCGAAGTGAAACAGTAATGCGAAACTTGTTTGATTAAGAAACCAATTTGTTTGAAATGTTGTTATAAAGCTGGGATTTATGTGAAATGCATAAGTTTCTACGAATATTTTATACAATATAACGAAGTATTTTTCTGGAATAATTTAATCGAGTAAAAAGGATATTTAATAATTCATGCCTTCAGTTAAAAAAATGTTAGTCTTTTTAGAAGCAATTGCTTTCATAGTGACGTTATAAGTATTTCTGTTTGGGTCGACCAGTACCTAACTTTACCAAACGCCGTTTTAAAAGTGTTCATAATTTTTTCTACTACAAATATTTACCAAGTGTGATACAAACCAATTTGTACGAACAAATAACACATTTTGTTATTATTTTTATTATATGCTTTATGTTGTTTATTTTTGTTATTATATGCTATAATACGTTTATGATAAAAACGAGCACAAAATCTTATTGTAGGCATAATTGAATACATTTAAAATGTTTTACATAGAAACATTAATTTGTTTAATGATTTGGTATGCTCTCGGTATACAGTGGCAAATAAAATGTGAATACCAATTACATAATTTAAACACAACAAATAAAGCATGAAATGTAATACTTGAAATTTACAACCATAACGTCGGCTAGGTTAGGTTAGGTTTCATAATTTTTGGTTAGGTTACGTTAGGCTAGTATGGTTCATAATTTTTGTCTACATTTGTTTATTAAAACACTTTCTATCGTAATTTTTGGACGATCAGTTCCTTTAGATGTTTTAAAGGTTTAGATGTTTTAGAGGTTAGGTTAGGTTTCATAATTTTTGGTTAGGTTTGGTTAGGCTAGTATAGTTCATAATTTTTGTCTACATTTGTTTATTAAAACATTTTCTGTCGTAAGTCGTAATTTTTGAACGATCAGTTCCTTTAGATGTTTTAAAGGTTTAGATGTTTTAGAGGTTAGGTTAGGTTTCATAATTTTTGGTTAGGTTTGGTTAGGCTAGTATAGTTCATAATTTTTGTCTACATGTGTTTATTAAAACACTTTCTGTCGTAATTTTTGGACGATCAGTTCCTTTAGATGTTTTAAAGGTTTAGATGTTTTAGAGGTTAGGTTAGGTTTCATAATTTTTGGTTAGGTTTGGTTAGGCTAGTATAGTTCATAATTTTTGTCTACAGTTGTTTATTAAAACACTTTCTGTCGTCATTTTTGAACGATCAGTTCATTTAGATGTTTTAAAGGTTTAGATGTTTTAGAGGTTAGGTTAGGTTTCATAATTTTTGGTTAGGTTTGGTTAGGCTAGTATAGTTCATAATTTTTGTCTACATTTGTTTATTAAAACACTTTCTGTCGTAATTTTTGAACGATCAGTTCCTTTAGATGTTTTAAAGGTTTAGATGTTTTAGAGGTTAGGTTAGGTTTCATAATTTTTGGTTAGGTTTGGTTGGGCTAGTATAGTTCATAATTTTTGTCTACATTTGTTTATTAAAACACTTTCTGTCGTCATTTTTGAACGATCAGTTCCTTTAGATGTTTTAAAGGTTTAGATGTTTTAGAGGTTAGGTTAGGTTTCATAATTTTTGGTTAGGTTTGGTTAGGCTAGTATAGTTCATAATTTTTGTCTACATTTGTTTATTAAAACACTTTCTGTCGTAATTTTTGGACGATCAGTTCCTTTAGATGTTTTAAAGGTTTAGATGTTTTAGAGGTTAGGTTAGGTTTCATAATTTTTGGTTAGGTTAGGTTAGGTTAGGCTAGTACAGTTCATAATTTTTGTCTACATTTGTTTATTAAAACACTTTCTGTCGTAATTTTTGAACGATCAGTTCCTTTAGATGTTTTAAAGGTTTAGATGTTTTAGAGGTTAGGTTAGGTTTCATAATTTTTGTTTAGGCCAGTATAGTTCATAATTTATGTCTACATTTGTTTATTAAAACACTTTCTGTCGTAATTTTTGGACGATCAGTTCCTTTAGATGTTTAGATGTTCTTCCTTCAAAAGTGTCATTGTCATCATTTTACAATAAAATATCAGTATATTTACCAGGTTTAAACCTGATAGTTTTGATTAGTCCTTAAAATAAAAATTTATGAGACTGTATTTTTTTCTTTTGTGTGTATGCAATAATTTTAATGAATGTATAAATAAATATTTTTAAGTTAATTTTGCTTATTAGTGCAACTTGGTCATTAATTAATTTTAAGTAGTGAATTTTTTAGTGAAACACGTATTTAAAGTTACTTACTGTCCATTCTTATAATTTACCAAAACTTTGGGAACGTGAAACCAATGTTTGTTTATTAGCTGTCTATAATGGAATATTTAATATGCGACATACGTTCGGCTTGTAACCAGTTATTTTTAGAACCGTGAAACGGAAGGGTAAATATGAATTATTGTTTAACCCTTCACCCTCCACCCTTTGCCCTAACCCGGTGCCTCCCACATGGGTCTGTTCTGCGACTGCGTCATAACCTGTGGTCACAAGCTTTGAAAACATCTCGGGAATCGATACGCGACTTAGATATCTTCCTAAATGAACATAGTGACTGTTTAATTAGTTATGCTTATTGTATCGTCTTTTGACGGTTAGGTTTGAAGTCAGTAGTACTGTAGGTTATACACGGTATTTAGGACATTTAAAAAATGAAGTATTTCAAACTTTAAGCTTGTAATAATCGATACTAGAAAAAAATAATCCCAGCAATAATACATAATTAAATATCTTTAACATGTTATTGTATATTGTGTTTTCTTTTAAAGTTCGTTAAGGTTGCAATAAAAATACAAGAATGTTTTGTATAATACAAGCCTGACCTAGTTTTATTAAAAATGCGAATAAAGAGTATTAATTTTCCTTTGGCGTGACAAAAATATTTACTACTTAATCGCAGTAGATTACGTGTTTATTTTTCGAAACTAAAACGTAATTTGTAAAATAAATTTCATTTTATGTTGCACTTATCAAAAAATTAGTCTTAGTTTGCAAATCCATTATTCAAGTTGTTGAAGTTATTAATTATTGATATAGAATAAACCGAATTAAAATTCTTGCTTCTTGTTACATATTGTAGGCTATTATTTTATTTTAGCCTTCATTTTATTAACAGACACATTTAAAATTTTTAAAAGAAATTTAGAAGTCCGTTCGAAGGTTAGAGCTCGGATAGTTTGAAAACCAACAGTTCAATATAGTTCGAAGGTTCAAATTTAGTTAGGCATTGAGGTTTTGTGTGTTACACCTACTCCTGTTTTCATTAGCCTAATTGCTATAGAGTGGAGACATTAATATAATATAAATAATAAGAACAGTAAAACAAACTGAATACCCTACCGAATTGGGTTTTGTAGTCACACAAATTTTGCTTTTTGCACTTCTCAAAATGTCTTCCCAGTACTTTCACGGATGCCTAAATTCGACACAGTTCAAAATCTTCCATCCATAGTGGAATGTGCTTTCCTAAATTCATGGTTATATTAATCTTAATTTCGGAAAAGTTCAGAATAGTTGCTGGACAAAATAAAATATTGGTAGTTTTCCTAATAAAAAAGTATTAAAATATCGATGGTTTTTTAATTAATTGTCCCAGATTATACTTCCCTAACAACCATATTGTTAATCATTTAGACAGTCAGCAATAATTTTGACAAATTTTAAAGTTTCTGTCGCCATTGTTTTTAGAACTAACATGTTTCAAAATGAAAGTATTAATGTCACAGATGATATTGTGTTATTTTGTTACGCTTGATAGCAATACTGCAACCCGTTTACAAAATTTTTTTTAGTTTTCAAGATACATATTTTTGTAAGATTATTTTTTTAAATATTGGACCATATCTTCAGAACAAATTGAACTACATGTTTTTTTAAAATCTATTTGCAGTTCTTTGTTGAAAATGAAATATATCAAGGTCATGTGTTAAATTACTTCATTCATATTTGGGAAATATATATATATATATATATATATATATATATATATATATGTGTGTGTGTGTGTGTGTGTGTGTGTGTGTGTGTGTGTAAAAACGCTAAACTATAACTATGAAAGTTTCAAGCCTTTTAAATTGTCAAAAATTTAAATTGACCGACAACCTGATTATTGGATAGAAGAAGGTTCATAATTTTGTTTGCGATCTTAAAAAGTACATTTTACATAAATTTGTTGTATCTATTTTAGGTGATTTTGAAGCGACTAAAAAATGAAAACCAAATATTTTTTAAAAATTATTCTAAATAAGATTTGAAGCCAAATTCGTTTGAAATCGGTCAGTTAAAGTGTCAACTCTGTGCACAAAAACATAAACACAAAGCCAGACACATACAAATGAAAACTATATTTTTATTTTGTTGCCGCAAAACCGTAATATCGATCAAACTGACATTTTGTATGATACCAATATGATAAGAAAATAATAAATTAAAAAGTAAAGTATTTTATAATTATTTTTAAGCCGCTTTGACTATTTTTTTATATTCTTCTTCTTTTCTGCTAGGATTATTATCATTGTGTTCAGTATAATCATCTGCCTTCCCTAGCTTCGTCAATTCTACTTTCGTTGATGCGTTTCGGAGAACCTTCATCTTCAAAAACTATATCTATACTGGTCACCAATATTATTACTCGTCCTATTTATAATTTTCTATCTCCACCTCGTACCCCTCCTCTATTCAACACTTGTACATTAAACCTGACGTGCTCACTTCTGATTGGCTGTTCAAAATCCTACGTTTTCGCTCGCTTCTGATTGGCTCCTTTCAAACTTTCTCTTCAACGGTCGTCCCTCCTGTTAATTTTTAAAAAATTTTTAGATTTTTAAACGTAATATCTGCTTGCGACGATATCTGTTCATTTATTATGTTTTCTCCCTTTAATTTAGATTTAAAAATTTTCAAGTCCTCTAAAATGTTTACACGTCTTTCTTTTCTGCCATATGTAGTATCTTCATTGAGTTTTCTTCAAGAAATAGAAAACTCATTGACGGTACTAAATATGGAAGAAAAGGAAGACTTATGAACATTTTAGAGAACTTGGAAATTTTTAAATCTAAATTAAAGGGAGAAAACATATTAAATGAACAGATATCGTCACAAGCAGATATTACGTTTAAAAATCTAAAAAATTTCAAAAATTAACAGGAGGAACGACTGTTGAAGAGAAAGTTTGAAAGGAACTAATCAGAAGCGAGCGAAAACTTATGATTTTGAAGAGCCAATCAGAAGCGAGCACGTCAGGTTTAATGTACACGCGTTGAATAGAGAAGGGGTACGATGTGGAGATAGAAAATTATAAATAGGACGGGCCATAATATTGGTGATCAGTATACATATAGTTTTTGAAGATGGAGGTTCTCCGAAACGCGTTAACGAAAGTAGAATTGACGAAGCTAGGGAAGGCAGATCATTATACTGAATACACTTTGATTATAAAAATTTTGACTAACATCTCAACCGGGCTAAAGGAAACTCAATATATAATACTGATAATATAAATGTTATTAATCTAATCAATAATTTTAGAATAAATTGCCTAAAAATCAAAGACTTTTTATTGAAAATATTCCTTTAATATTTGTAAAAGTGTAAATTGTTTTGTTATTTAAATTTAATTTCTTTCTTCCATAAAAATAATTAATATCAGCGTAATTAAAATATCTGATAAAATTAAAACTTGCAAGTTATCTTTTAACTTTATTTTACCACTTTTTCTTTTATAAACGTAAAAATAAACAACAAATTTAACGGCTTCAATGGCGTAACGTATATTCACGATTTTATATTTTAATTAAATGAAAGAGGTTGAGCTATTTACCATTTTACAGATAGCGTCCCTGTATTTCATAATGGGATTGCAAAGTTACTTAGTGTCAAGCTGCAGCTTGATTTAGCTTATTTACTGTCACGCTTGACATTGAAATAGTTTATTCCCGTCAAGCTTGTAATAGTTGCAGTTTATTTCCCGTTGTAATGGAAATGCAACGATAAAGTCTACGACACGAGTGCGAAGTTTCTTCTTACATTTGGAATGTCATAGGTATTTTGTATTTACCATTAAGCAGTAATTTAAGTTACTTTAAGTTGTACAATAATTGCAGGCTACACTATTCGGAGTTCTTAACTAATATAATATAGATGTGTCTAGTACAAAACATTTTTCACTAAAACACGTGACGATTCAATTTAGGAAGTATGGTAAAAAAAAGAGATTTTTAAATATTAGTTATATTATTTGCTTGGACTTAGCCTTGGTTTTCTTAGTTAATGTTGCTCATAAGTCAACATTTTTATTAATTGTAACATTTTATCCGTTAATTTTTTTTTGATTTAATCTATTTTCTAATCGTCATAGTACGTTCGTCCATTTTTTAAATCTTTGTTCTTCTTCTTCTTTTCGTTTCACCCTCTTTGGGGTACGCTGAATCAATCATTTCTTGCGCGCTGGACTTTTCTTTGTTCCCAGTAGCTCTTCATTCTTTCCGATCTTCTTTTCCTCTCCTTTTCCGAAATGACAGGTTTAGGTTTTATTTTGGTTTTATCTTGGAATCTTATTCTTTCGTCCTTGGTACTTATATTAGCAGTTTGGTCAAGCAGTGAATTTTCTGTAATTTTTAATTCTATTAGGTCTTTTTCAATTTCTTTAAACCAGTTCGGTTTTGTTTTACGATTATGGAAAAAATCAAACACCTGTTTCGTCAATCTATTGGAGTTCATTCTAAGAAGATGGCCGTAAAAATTTATTCTCCTTTTTCTCATAGTATCTGACAGTTTTTCAATTTTCTTATAGAGAGCTTCATTTCTTATATATACTACCTTATTATCCTGAAATTTTGATCCTATAATTTTGCTTAAGATTTTCCTTTCCGTTATTTCAAGCTTTTCTATCTGGCCTATGCGATTCATGGTTAATGTTTCTGCTGCGTACAGTGCTTCCGGCTTGATCACTGTTTTATAATGTTTAATTTTGGACCCCCATGAAAGGGATTTCTTATTGTATGTTTCTTTCGTCAATTGGAAGGCCAATTCAAGTTTGTTTTTGCTGGATTCCATTGCCTTGCCCTCATCTGCATTCCAACTAATCCATTCACCAAGATATTTGAACTCTTTTACAATTTCTATTTTCTGTTCTTGGATTTTAAGGTATTTATTTGGGTATTTGTTGTTTGTCATGATTTTGGTCTTTTCAAACGATATGTTTAGACCTATTTTAGCTGCTTGATTCTTCAATTCAAGAATCTGCTCCCTTGCTTCCTCCATTGGTTATATTTTGAGTGACCCAAAGATCTTTGTTCTTCATTTAAAGCATATTTAAAAAAAAATAATTTCATTGTCTATTTTATTTAGAAATTGAATTTTTAACATAACCTCAATTGAAATGATATTGAAGCAACAGCTGTTGTGCGAAATCAGCTGTTCAAAAGTAGTCACAATTATATTTTGTAATTGTGTATACAATAGCACGCAAAGCGCTAAATGTACTATATGCAATACGACATTGGCACGCATCGCGCCAAGTCCACCACAGCCAGCCCTAAAACATGATACATGTTAAAAAGTGAAAATTTAACGCGATCAAGCACATGATTTCAAACACGCACTGGGGATCGATGAGCGCCTTGTTTCAAATATAAACCACGTAAATATTAATTATAAAGTATCAGCTGACCAGTATCCTGTCTCGACGAGACTGTAGGCTACCACTTTAAGCTCTTTTTTGAAACTTATTTATCACCTATATATACAATAAATTTTAAATTTTATTCTACATATTTTGACAAACACGGTAAAAGGTCGAGTGGCGTAAAAAACCTTATAACATTGTCGGTGACTTTTTCAAAAGACGCCATTGTTAAACTCCTTATAAAAAAAATGTAAAACGTGAATAACCTAGGTTTAAAACCTCGAGATTTTTCTGACCTATCATGTTGAAATAAGAAGAGAGTACATAAGAACTTGAAGTCTGACCATCAAAAGTTATTTGGTTTTTAGTTGTAAACTTTACTTTAATAAATTGTATTTCTGAATTTCTAAATAAACGCTTTATTCATGTGCAAAAATCTATTTATATTCGTAATCAATATTACAAAAGCTATTTAAATTCAGAATGAATATCATAAAATCTATTATATATTTTTTAAATTTATATTCCCTCACAGGGGGTTCAGACTAGCTGAGAGGGTTTAGACTTCCCTCGCGGTACCCAAGTCTAACACACAATTACACTTACAACACTACACTTACGACTTTAACACTTTACACTTACACTTACATTTAGGGAGGCGATAATAGCCTCAATGTGCTTTTCGTCTTAAAATACAAAAAAATCTATATTCGGAAACAATGTCACAAAATCTATTTATATTCGGAATCAATATCATAAAAACTATTCATATTCAGAATAAATATCACAAAAACTAATTATATTCGGAATAAATATCACAAACACTATTTATATTTGGAATAAACATCATAAAATCTTTTTATATTCGGAATCAATATCACAACATCTATTTATATTCGGAATCAATATCACAGAAACTATTTATATTCGGAATCAATATCACAAGAACTATTTATATTCTAATCAATATTAAACAAACTGTTTATGTACAGAATCAATATAACACAAACTATTTGTATGCGGAATAAATATCACAAAAACCATTTATATTTGGAATCAATATCACAAAAACCATTTATATTCATAATCACTATCACAAGAACTATTTATATTCTAATCAATATTAAACAAACTGTTTATGTACAGAATCAATATAACACAAACTATTTGTATACGGAATAAATATCACAAAAACCATTTATATTTGGAATCAATATCACAAAAACCATTTATATTCGGAATCACTATCACAAGAACTATTTATATTCTAATCAATATTAAACAAACTGTTTATGTACAGAATCAATATAACACAAACTATTTGTATGGGGAATAAATATCACAAAAACCATTTATATTCGGAATCAATATCACAAAAACCATTTATATTCGGAATAAATATCACAAAAACAATTTATATTCGGAATCAATATCACAAAAACTATTTATATTCGGAATCAATATCACAAAAACCATTTATATTCGGAATCAATATCACAAAAACCATTTATATTCGGAATAAATAGCACAAAAACTATTTATATTCGAAATCGATATCACAAAAACCATTTATATTCGGAATCAATATCACAAAATCCATTTATATTCGGAATCAATATCACTTCTAGTTTGAAATAATATTCTTCACTATCACAGATAAATAAAAGTAAGAAGTTATTTTTAATTTCAATATTTTAGTCCTAACTACCCCTAAATATTTCTTGTCGTTAACTTCTATATTTTTGTGGATTTGTGCTGCTGATAGACAGACGGTCGGTCGGTTATGAACGCGAACTTCTAAGAACCTTAGCTTTGCTTATATACTCTAAAAAATCAGAATAATTAATATCATTAATCGATAATAATTAATTATTAATAGACTGATATTAATAATTTTATTAATTTTAATTATTTATTATTTATTAATTATTTTTTAATATTATTAATTATTATTATATTAGCTAATTAATTAATTAGCTAATTATTTATTAATTATTTATTATTATTTAATTAATTTATTATATTTTTTAATAATTAATAATTAATTATTAATAGACTGATATTAAAATTTTTCGGCAACATTTTAAGCCTAAATCTCTTTAATATTGTATCTCTGAAATAATATCTATATTTAACTAAAACATGCCTACTTAAAAAAATATTTACTCTTTAACATGTTTGGAATTGAAATATAATTGTATTATTTCTTCAATTGGTCATTCCTCGCTCAGTTATCCAGATGCAAAGAATATTTATTATACATAACTACATAAGCGGAACTACACATGTTTTGTTTGATAACTAACATATAAGTTCGGTAACACGTGTGGGGCCCTTAGATAATACACTAACATTAAGAGAAAACCTATCTCGTTCAAGTCGCGTTTCGCCCAGTTAGTGTTAATGGCTGGCGACGTTTAGCGAGGGCGTAAGCAGGGGAGGGGGTGATAAATTAATACAAGGATAACAAAGTTTGTAGAACCAGCTCGCTTTGTAAATTCATACATCTGTTCTGTTCATAAAGTTATACTAAAGTTTGAACGATGAACTAATCTCCCTTCAGTTCGCTCGTTGGAGTATGTAGTACATACGTTTTAAATATTAAATGTCGATAGTGCTTACCAAGACTGAACATTTATACAATTCTTCTAGTTATACAATTTTCCAACATTGAATACAAGATTGATTTAGGACTGTTTTTGAGGTATATTTTGAGGGATATAGCCGTATACAAAATGCACTTAATTTCATGCGAAATGTGATGACAGTCGTGAGATATTTTCAAAACCTTATAAGACAGCTGACTTTTATTTTTTTTTGTGTTTAACGTCCGACTATTGTGCACACTGGGCTAATGCAGACGATGGGATGATTTACAGCGTATGAAAATGCCAAGCCCTGGCCGGGAATCGAACCCGGGCCCTTGGGATGAAAGCTCAGTACACTATCAACTAGGCCACCGAGGAGGCTTGACTTTTAAATGTTATTATTAATATTAACACAAAATATAAAAACGAAGTATAAATATCCAAATATTCAATTTAAACGATACATTTTGTTGTTATGAATTGGATCTCGTAGAGTATAAAATATAATATAATCGTTTATCTGAAATACTAACATTATTTATTTTTCAATGTGCCCTAAATGAAAATTTCGAAAGTTGCATTGAAGTGTGACGCTATTACAATTCTGGAAGAGGTAAGAACACTTACTGAGAATTAAAGTTTTACCTGTACATTACCATGTAATTATAACTTGTTCATAAATAGAATATAAATTAATATACAAAATTAATAAAAGGGTTAATTGGAGCACGAGAAGGTCAGTTGGAAAATACCGAAAGTTTTCTGAAATTTTCCGCACGTTTAACAGCGGAGCCGGACTCACAATATTTTTGTACGTATTGGTTATTCAAAAAGTTTGTTATCGAATGTGGTTTTAACCGACAACAATTCATTGTAGCTATTTCTGTCCATCATGTTAACATTCTAATCTAAGATTGGGATTCTAGGATTTTAATCTTGCTCCTCAGTTCCTAGGATAAGATCTGAGCTTGTTACCTTGCATTGTGTTGAATTTAAATAATGTAAATGAATGACTAATCCCCTTGTTTTCTATTAAACTGAAATTAATCATTAATACAAATTTTAGGAAAGAAGATAGGCTTTTAAACCAAGACTGTTAATTGGTTTAAATATCGTACTGGGCTTTCAGGTATCGTACAGGGCTATCGGGTACTGGGCTTTCACCCCGAGGACGCGGGTTCGATTCCCGGCCACGTCTTGGCATTTTCATACGCTATAAATCATCCCATCGTCTGCATTAGTCCAAGTGTGCACAATAGTCGGACGTTAAACACCAAAAAAAAGTTTTATTCAAGATGGCGGATTCCAAAATGGCGGACCAAATTTTAAAACTACACGTTCCAGATAGGCTATTTTCAGTACGTTCCGAAGTTTAACTAGCTTTAACTTCAAAGCAAAGATAGATATTTAAAAACTGACTGTGTCACATGACCCCTTTCGTATTAAAAAGTTAGTCGCCTCGGTGGCCTAGTTGATAGCGTACTGGGCTTTCACCCCGAGGACCCGGGTTTGATTCCCGGCTAGGGCTTGGCATTTTCATACGCTATAAATCATCCCATCGTCTGCATTAGCCCAAGTGTGCACAATAGTCGGACGTTACAAAAAAAAAAGTTGTATTCAAGATGGCGGATTCCAAAATGGCGGACCAAATTTTAAAACTACACGTTCCAGATAGGCTATTTTCAGTACGTTCCGAAGTTTAACTAGCTTTAACTTCAAAGCAAAGATAGATATTTAAAAACTGACTGTGTCACATGACCCCTTCGTATTAAAAAAAGTTAGCCGCCTCGGTGGCCTAGTTGATAGCGTACTTTGCTTTCACCCCGAGGGCCCGGGTTCGATTCCCGGCCAGGGCTTGGCATTTTCATACGCTATAAATCATCCCATCGTCTGCATTAGCCCAAGTGTGCACAATAGTCGGACGTTACAAAAAAAAAGTTGTATTCAAGATATCGGATTCCAAAATGGCGGACCAAATTTTAAAACACAAACTTTAGTGGATTTTATTTTCTTTAATAATATTTTCTTGTGTTCTGCATCACTAATTTATGAAATATTTTGCCACAGTCAGACTCTTGTGTCAGACGGTAAGTTTATCAAACAATGTGTTGTTTACCTTGTAGAGGCTAGTGCCTACACTGTGGCAAAAATTATTCGTATGTACGCGTTACTGAACTGTCTCGAAAGGCTCAAAAGGCAGACACTTAGCTCAGCCTCTGCACTAAACACACTAAAACAGGCAATTTCCTTCTCACTACTAAATTTATGAAAAATGGGATTGAGCGTTTGTTTCTGTGCAAATCATTTCACGGTTGAAATTCAACAAATCGTATAAAATTCTATTAGTTTTGATGCAGTTAAGTGAAAAAAAATTAATCAATTACTGCCCATGTCGTGGAACAACCCCACTGTATTCACTATACGTCTAAGAACCTAAAAGACTCTGTATAATGAAGATTTTAATAATCAGCAGGTTTGTTATCCGTACTCAAAACCTTTATAAATTCTCGAGTGAGAGTCTGTCTGACTGTTAGTAACGCAATTGATACTCGTTATAAATGTGATCGATCACTATGAAAATCTTCAGAACATGGCCTTTGTAGCCTCCTGTATCCAGAAAAATATGTGTTCACTAAGAACCTACATTTAAAAAGCTACAAAAGGTAAAATCTATTAAATTAAAGAATATATTAAAAGGTAAAATCTTAAAGGCAATTTTGTATATATCTAAAATGTATTTAAAAATAGAAGTGATACTTTTCCAGTTTTAATATATATTATTTCTTTTAATATTTTTACCAAACACAGGCTATATAATTATTCAAATAATAGTACGGCCAAAACATTTCCAAAGGTTTATTTTTTTCATGTATCTCGCTTCAAGATCAGACATGTTTTGAGAAATTTATAAACCTGTTTTGGATCAACAAAAAAAACTGTTTTTTTAAAATGTTTCGATATTTTATATATTTTCGTATTAGCCCAATTAATGATCGATAACAAAAAAGTATTTTGAAACACTTACTAACAACTTTGAAAGTTTTTCTTGACCTCGTGTATTGTTTGTAAAATTAAGTAAAGTACTACTCCAAAATTATTTGTATGTTTTCACATCAAGTACATTTCAGGAGCATTTTACGAGGGTTGATCAAATATAAACGAGACTGATTTTTTAAAAAATTTATTGCTTACTTACAAATTATTCTTGATACAACTTATTTTTTTACATAGTCTCCCGCACGAGTAACACATTTTTCCCACCGGATTGGAAGTTTTTTAATTCCATCTTCGTAAAAAGTTCTCGGGCGTTCATTGAGCCATTGGAGCACGAAGGTCTCCATCGCAGAATTGTCTTCGAAACGCTGGCCTCCAAGCGCCTCTTTGAGTGGCCCAAACAGGTGATAGTCGCAGGGTGATAAGTCTGGACTGTATGGGGGATGTTCCATTGGTTCCCAGCCAATTTGATCGAGTTTAAGCCTCGTAGCGTTCGCCGAATGTGGTCGGGCATTATTGTGAAGAAGAATGACGTTTCTCGCCGGTTTAGATTTCCTTTTCCTACAAAAAGACTGTTTTGCGGCCTCTAAAACATCGCAATAATATTGTGCGTTGTTGATGGAGGAAATCGACGTGAAAAGCGCCTTGATTGTCGAAAAATACAGTGGCCATTACCTTCCCGGCCGACGATCGTGATTTGGCCTTCAGAGGCGCCCTCCCTCCCCTCTTCCGCCACTCCATACTTGCCTGTTTCGACTCGGGAGTGTAATGGTGAACCCATGTTTCATCACAGGTGACAATCCGGTTTAATAATGCCTCACCATCTCGTTCAAATTGGGTCAATAGTCGCTGGCAAATCTCCAAACGATTCCGTTTGTGAACGTCGGTCAAAATTCGTGGAACCCACCTTGCAGATACTTTGCTGAGTTCCAGGTTTGATGTTACGATTTTTTGAACGCTACCATAGCTCAACTGGAGTTCATCTGCAATAAATCGCAGCGATATACGTCTGTCTTCGTCCAGGAGCTTCCGAACAGCATCAATGTTTTCGTCCGTGACGGAAGTGGTCGGGCGACGATCATGGCTGAGGTTTTCTACTGCTTCCCGTCCTTCGGCGAATTCCTTGTGCCAAGCAAAAACGCGAGCTCTTGACAGGGTCCTGTCCCCGTATTGAGCCGTCAATCTACGAAAGATTTCAGTCGGATTGACCCCCTCCTTGGCCAAAAACTTAATAATAATTCTCTGCTCCACGGAAACGTGCACTTCACTCTCACTCATTGTATAGTTTTATACTGAAGGGTCCGAACGGAAATGTTGCCCGTCTACGCCCGTCCCAAACCTCCCAGGCTACCTGAAACCCCACCCTTTAGAGTTCAATGTCCAACGGAAAAGTTTTTAGAAAGTCAGAGTCTCGTTTATATTTGATCAACCCTCGTAATATTACCCTACAAGCTGTATTGGTACAGTCCGCGCGATGAGTGACTAACGTGTTCTGATTCGCTTCTCGACAGTGCAGGCAACTAGGATCCATGCTTGTTAAGCAGTTTATATTTGGTATCTACGAATCAAAATAAAAGTTTGTATGAACACTGTATTTTATGTACAGTGTACGCCTAAAATGTAAAAAAGACAAAATATTAAAGTTTAGATTTCAATGATCGATACTGCTTATCATACAAAGACAAGAAAAAGCTATCTACGAAACTCTTTAAACTCATTAAAACTCTCTAGCCGCCTCAATGGCCTAGTGGATAGCGTACTAGGCTTTCACCCCGAGGACCCGGGTTCGATTTCCGGCGAGGGCTTGGCATTTTCATTCGCTATAAATCATCCCATCGTCTGCATTAGCCCAAGTGTGCACAATAGTCGGACGTTAAAAAAAAATCTTTAAAACTCTTATTGCTTTAAAAGCAAATGTTTGACCATTTTTTTTTTAAATGTGGTTATTTATTCAAAAATTTATATTTTTATTAAACAGCTTGTATGTTGATAAAAATATAAATAATAGTTATTTAATATGAGTAATAATAATATTTATGAGGCTATAAAAATAAATGAAATTTAAATTTTAATAAGTAGCCTAAATTTGAAGAAGTATTTCGTACAATTAAGTTATTTTAACCTTTAAATTAAAACGAAATATCGTTTTTATAGCATAAAAACTATTATCTACTTGCACAAAAATTCAAAATATGTACAAAAACAAAACAAGAAAACCAGTATTTTTTTTAGAATTAGTGTAAACTTTACCAAACAACGAATAATAACATAGAGTGAAAATATTAATCAGAATGGAAGACAACAATTCCGAGTTGTGACAGTGTAATCCTTGTGAAATATTGCAACGGGGATATTTTATTATCTGCAAAACTTGAAAGTTCGCAATTTGCAACGAACAAACATGTCTACAAAAGTTAAAGCTTCGTCAGCTGATCGAGTTTTATTTGCAGATGTCTGCCGCAAAACTCGCAAATCATTACAGTTTAATGAATGTAATCCGGAGAGATCTTTGCTTTGAAAGGCATGGATCGTTAAAAATAATTTTATTAGAGACGTTAATCATGCGGAAGAGAGCAAAAGTACAGAGTAAACTGAACACCTTGAATTTTAATTGACCTTGAAATTACTAAAACTGACTCGTATTGTTATGCACAAAGTGTGTCGAAATTCGGTTATAATAATGTCAAAAAAAGTAAAATAGTATTTATTAAACAAGCACAAAAAAAGTGGAATAGGATTGGGTTACAAAAAGAAGAATCTCAGAATTAGCTGTATTGCATTTGCAGATGATATGGCCTTGTTTGCTGAAACAATGGAGGAAGCAAGGGAGCAGATTCTTGAATCGAAGAAACAAGCAGCTAAAATAGGTCTAAACATATCGTTTGAAAATACCAAAATCATGACAAACAACAAATACCCAAATAAATACCTTAAAATCCAAGAACAGAAAATAGAAATTGTAAAAGAGTTCAAATATCTTGGTGAATGGATTAGTTGGAATGCAGATGAGGGCAAGGCAATGGAATCCAGGAGAAACAAACTTGAATTGGCCTTCCAATTGACGAAAGAAACATACAATAAGAAATTTCTTTCATGGGGGTCCAAAATTAAACATTATAAAACAGTGATCAAGCTGGAAGCACTGTACGCAGCAGAAACATTAACCATGAATCGCATAGGCCAGATAGAAAAGCTTGAAATAACGGAAAGGAAAATCTTAAGAAAAATTATAGGAACAAAATTTCAGGATAATAAGGTAGTATATAAAAGAAATGAAGCTCTCTATAAGAAAATTGAAAAACTGTCAGATACTATGAGAAAAAGGAGAATAAATTTTTACGGCCATCTTCTTAGAATGAACTCCAATAGATTGACGAAACAGGTGTTTGATTTTTTCCATAATCGTAAAACAAAACCGAACTGGTTTAAAGAAATTGAAAAAGACCTAATAGAATTAAAAATTACAGAAAATTCACTGCTTGACCAAACTGCTAAGATAAGTACCAAGGACGAAAGAATAAGATTCCAAGATAAAACCAAAATAAGACCTAAACCTGTCATTTCGGAAGAGGAGAGGAAAAGAAGATCGGAAAGAATGAAGAGCTACTGGGAACAAAGAAAAGTACAGCGCGCAAGAAATGATTGATTCAGCGTACCCCAAAGAGGGTTCAAACGAAAAGAAGAAGAAACAAGCACAAATATTTGTTTTACTATTTCTGCAATTTTAAAAAGCTTGAGAAAAAATATTTCGTTTCTATTGAAATTAAATTTTGATGTAAACTTCTATCATAAACTGTTAGAGAAATATTTGTAAAAGTGAGTCATGTTTCTGAACACTCTCTCCTGGTTTCATTCAAAATCGATGTCACAACACATTTGTGTAGGATTTCTTAATTATTTTATTATCTTGAAAAAAGAGCTAATTATATTTTAAGACATTTTAGAATATATTTATTTTTAAGTACTCCTTCGAAGGTTCAAATACTCAATATCTTACATTTGACATTAGATTTGACTATATGTTAGATTAAACAAGTTATATTTAAGTTTAAATGAATTAATCACCTTTAAATATTTACTAGCCACGGAATTCGTGCCATTAATTTTTTTATTAATAGTTGTTATAGCTCTTAACTTATTTGTGTAACCAACCAGATTCTTTTTTTTTTTTTTTTGTTGTTATTTTAAGGAGAAGAGCACATAGAGGCTATTATCGCCTCTTTAAATGTAAGTGTGTGTGTAAAGTGTGTAAGTGTGTTAAAACTCGGGTACCGCGAGGGACGTCTAAATCCTCTCAATAGGAGCAGGGCTAACTAGATTCTGTTAAGCTAAAAACGAGTAATTTATTCTTTTTGTAAACACTCCGTGAGCTCAAAGTTTGATACGGTTATTTTTTTAAAACAAATTATTCAAAACATTTCATAAATATTTTTCAACACGTTGAATAATGTTCCCAATGAATGCGGTGCGTCAGTTATCTAGAAATGTGGTTTGATTTGTGAAAATCGGCTTGTAAGATTTAGAATACCAACTGAACTGTTGGTCATGTATGAAAATGCACGTCTTTTGGTAGGTCAACGTATAAAGGGAATTATAGATATCTGTAAAGTTTCATTTTAGCTATTTTTTGTTTACACTCGGTGAACATAAATATTTTATTTTAAATCTGCTATACTTACTTAAGATCTGAATATGTCTTTATACATAAAAATACAATTTTTGTAAATTCCGATGATCGGATTTTGACAATATGCCGATTTTCCATTTTTTTACACTTTCAAAGATTTAACAGAATATATTGACTTGGAGAAAATTTGAGAAAAGTTTGCGTATTTTTTTAGACAGGCAACATAATAAAAATCATAGGCTTTCTGTAGTATATTATTCGTGTAATACTTGCATATTGCATAAAGAGTTTGTTGAAACAGAATTAATTCCAACTTTGTTCAGCTGCAGATAAACAAAGAACATTAATGAATGTTTGTTCTGATTTAGGTTTTTTCCTGTAAACAAAACCCATACATAATTTAATTAGAGAATTTAAAATCAAATTAAAATCAACAAAATTATGTGGAGAATCTTATGTAACTTATTTTAAAATATTTTTTTGAAAATAAAATATTCAAACTTTACGATTCCGTTATATAACTCAAAACTAAAAGTGCTAATTAGAAAAAAAAATTACAATGCTCAGTTTTTAACTACTCTTTAACAACGATTTCTACTTCATGATCCGGGCATATTTCGTAGTCACAGATCTGGGTTTTACCATGATAACCTTGCTAGCCGCCTCGGTGGCCTAGTTGATAGCGTACTGGGCTTTCACCCCAAAGACCCGGGTTCGATTCCATACTCTATAAATCATCCCATCGTACGCATTAGCCCAAGTGTGCACAATAGTCGGACGTTGAACACAAAATCCTTGCCAGTAGCTCATTATCCGATATAAAATTACTAACAATGCTTGCAATTAAGTAAGAGGAACATAAAGACCTCTTCACTCTGACGTGTGTAGTAGTTACTGATATTTACTTACAAAATTTTAAAATATTGAACGGAATAAGCCATTGAATAGCCTGTCGCAAGTAATAGTCTGTTTAAGAATATTTTGGCAATGCCTTCAGACGTTTTACTTGCATTTATCCAGCAAATGTGTCACAGATTCACTATAAACATACTACAGCTGATTAGTGTAGCCTATATGCTGGTTTGCCTGCAGCCGCATTCGATATTGGCTTATAGTCATGACAAAAATGATGTCAGGCCTTCCCAAATCAATCTTTGGGGCCCGTTGTCTGTTATGACGGGACCCTCCCCGCTTCCGAAGATAAAAAATATTTTTTACGTCAACCGGGGAGAGTCCCTTCTTCACTGTTCATATTTAAAACTTTGAACAGAAACATTTTGCATTACTTCTTACCCTAAAACATACTTCTATTCCATAAAGTCTTATAATAGTGACATACTAGGGTTTTTGGAAAGGGTTCAAGACCAGGAGAGAAGAAAACTACAATTCGCAACGTTAGTCATTGACCTTGAGGTTGACTAGGGGTAAGGGCCCAATCTGTCGCTGCGTCTGCAGGAGTACTCTGTGTCTGTACTACAATTATTCTGTATTATAACTGTTTTTACAATTAAATACTTAGTTGTTTCAGTTAAAAGATTTTTACATTGTTTTTGTTTTTAATCAATCATTTTTTTTTGTTGCTCCTTTTGCTAGCTGCTCCTGACCCATGAACCCCGTTTCCATGGCAACGGCAGCACCGTTGAGCTTGTCATTATACCCTACCTTGTTACATATATCTAATTTGAAAGTAAATAAATGAGTTTTTCGCTAACCTAATATCGCTAAATAATTATCTCATCGCTAAGGTCATAAGCAAATATGTGCGTTGCCGTGTAAACTTGAAATAAGTTAGTTATTACAACAAAGAAACATGTGATTCTCGAGATAAGCTTTCGATAAAATAATATAAACTGTTATTGTTTTAAAAGTGGCTTCAAATTTTGCTTTTAGTACGAAAAAATTGCTATTGATATAGGTTTTAGTCCGCAGGAAAATCTAGAAGAAACAATAAAGTGCACTAATGAGAATGGGATCCATGTAAAATAACTAATTTGGTATGAATATGAGTTAAGGATAGCAGAAGAAAAACTGCCAAAATAAGTTATTATTGTAGTGAGTACTACAGGACAGGCTAAACTCAGAGACTTCAAGAAATGGGTTTGAGAAGGTACAAACTTCTTTTAGTGTTTGGCAAGCATTTGAAACTCAGTGTAATTATTTAAATTCAATTTGTCTGACCAAAAGGAAAATGTTGGTTAAAAGGTTTAATCAGTTTTGCATGAGTTTAGTTTATATTAAAATAAAAATAAGTTACTAGGCGTATATTTTTTGTGTGTTGTGTTCCTGACAACTTTACAATAATTATACAGGATATCTTTAAAGTGAGAAGCACATTTAAAATATAGAAAATAACTTCGCGTGACTAAATTTAAATTCGGTAAACTTTACGTGTACAACAGCATAGATGTATTGGTTTTAAATAGGCTTATAAGTGTGTCTACTTAAGCAGCCATATTGGAATTTAGCAAAATTATTTACTTTGTCAGTAGGGTTATGTGATGCATTATTTTTTTGACCTTTTGGTGAAATTCGTTTATAATTATTTTTTAAAATTTTGTGCTATCGAAGGGAATTTTTGCTTTACTTAATTGGATAATTTCAAAAAAATAAAAGATAGTTTTAGTTTTTTAAAGAAGTATTTAAAGAAGTTTGTATATAATAAAAAATGACAATATATTGAACGCGGATTTCACAATTAAACTGAAAACACAGAACACCAAAAAATGTATTTTTAAACCTTATTTTCATTTTAAAAAAACTAGGTCATTTAAAAAAATGATAAATTTAATATGTCCACAAATTGAAAGCCAATCATACGGGAAAGGCTAAGCTAACATTAACACATTTGGAACATTAACTTTTCGTTTTAAGCCATTTCCCATGCTTCAATATTTATGGACAACTGTCAGAACATACAGCGGTAATATTTTAACAAACAATAAACAAAAGTTAAGCCAGATTAATGATAAAGTAACAGTTCTGAACACAATGTGCATTCATTTGCAGAATTGTTTGCATTAACAAATTGGTTTGCACAATTCTGTAAGCTGATTAGTTGACCTGATCAAGTGGGAAATGGGTTTAACACTCCAATATTGCAATAAAATTTTAATAACTAAATAAGTTACACGTTTTGTCATTTTAAGCGTGTAGTGTAACCATATTTACACTTTTAACATTATTTCAGCCTAAACTGTAATAACAAACAATGTAAATGTAGTTCCGAAAAATACTTTTGTTTCATTTAATACAGGATTCAAATAATCAGACGGTTTAATTAGTAAAATTAATTTTGTACTTGTTATTCCTTCAGTTGTTAGGGAATGTGCAAAAATATTAACAGAAAAACTTCTATTTGCTCGATTTTGACCAAAGAAACTACAATTAAATTATAATTTATAGAATCATTTACTCCCTCTCGTAGGGTTTAATTTAAACAAAAAATATTAGATAAGTTTAGTTTATCTCGGGGAAACAATTTATATTCAATCTTGGTTCCATCTTTGTATTACTTGTTTGTTATTTTGTAATCACTTATTTTGCATGTTTTTTAAAAATGTATGTATTGCATGAAGGCCTCGGTGGCCTAGTTGATAGCGTACTGGGCTTTCACCCCGAGGACCCGGATTCGATTCCCGGCCAGGGCTTGGCATTTTCATACGCTGTAAATCATCCCATCGTCTGCATTAGCCCAAGTGTGCACAATAGTCGGACGTTAAACACAAAACAAATAAATACACGAATATGGTAGACCAAGGAGGAGAAAGTTTTGTGGGAGACCAATAACTAAGTAATGAAGTTGCAAGCGGTGGATAGTAAATAAAAAATAAATCCAGTATTATATTGCCAGTACTTTGATAATTATAAAAATTGAGTTACATTAAAACACGTCAAAAAGAATTCTGGCAACAAAATATAGTCACAATAAAACAAAATAGCCTACTTTACAAATTAAACAATACCTACTATTTATTATATTGCAAAAGTGTTGTAGGCTACTACTAAAGTAATACCAGATTCATGCAACTATTTCCCCACCTTATTTAGGTTTTTTTGGAATAAAATGTATTTCTGAATTTCTAAAAGCATAAACTTACTAAAATAGTTCTGCTGTTAAATGCACTAAAACCAACCTATCTCGTTCAATTCGCTTTCCTTCCAGTTAGTGTTAATGGCTGGCGACGTTTAGCGAGGGTGTATGGGTGGGGGTGATAAATTAATACAAGGGTAACAAAGTTTGTAGAACCATCCCTCTTTATAAATTCATACATCTGTTCTGTTCATAGAGTTAGGCGAGAGTTTTAAGGATGAATTTTTAATCACATTTCACTGCTGTAATATTCACACTATAAAATGCAAAAGAATGCTTTTAAGGTGTGCATCTGTTGAACGTACAACGTATTTTTTCATTGAATTTTTTAACTAATTTTTACTGTGTGTTACCCTTGTCTGCAGATAAAAAGGAAGAATTATGTAGTTTTGTTTTCATGACAGATATTTTTGTTTTTTAAAAAATACATGTAAAATTTTGTTAGCTAAAACAAAATGTTGACCAAACATGTATCTAATTTGTTTAAACAAATGTACGCTTATTTGTTCTCGTACTTTCACTAAAATTCAATTCTCAAATACTCTAAGGTAAATTACGTTTGCTCGAATAAATGGGAAAAAATCACTGGACAAAGAATTTGTTTTTCTGTTGTTCGATATATTCACAAATGGAATTAAAATTGATAATCGTATTTTAACATTAGTTGCTATTGTGGAAACAGATTTTCAAGAAAGTTAAAATGAATGGCTGCTATTTCCAAACGAAAGATTAATGTTTAGTAACCTATTGTTGAATTCGAATAAATGAATATGTTGAATAATAATAATAATTTAATTGTTGTTAAGTTTAGAATTTACCTAGTAAATTGTCTTAGGAAATAGTGTTTGGAAAGGTAATGAAATGAAAAATATTGTTTTGAAATTCTATTCTATCTTCAGGAAGACAGTGCTTGAACAAAAATGAACTGAGGAAAATTATTTGGAAATTATATTATCATCAGCAAGACCGTGCTTGGAAAAATAATGAAATGAAAAATATTGTTTGGAAATCTTATTCCATTTCATCTGCAAGACAGTGCTTGGAAAAATAATTAAATGAGAAAAATTATTTTAAAATGCTATTATCATCAGTAAGACAATGCTTGGAAAAATAATTAAATGAGAAAAATTATTTTGAAATGCTATTATCATCAGCAAGACAGTGCTAAGAAAAATAATGAAAAGAAAAATATTGCTTGGAAATGCTTTTCCACATCATAACCAAGACAGTGGTTGGAAAAATAATTAAATGAGACAAATTATTTTGAAATGCTATTATCATCAGCAAGACTGTGCTTGAAACAACAGTGAAATTAAAAATATTGTTTGAAATGCTATTCCACCTCATAAGCAAGAAAATGCTTGGAAAAATAATTAAATGAGACAAATTATTTTGAAATGCTATTATCATCAGCAAGACTGTGCTTGAAAAAATAATGAAATGAAAAAAATTGTTTGGAAGTGCTATTCCATTTCATCAGCAAGACAGTGCTTGGAAAAATAATTAAATGAGAAAAATTATTTTGAAATGCTATTATCATCAGCAAGACAGTGCTAAGAAAAATAATGAAAAGAAAAATATTGCTTGGAAATGCTATTCCATATCATCAGCAAGACAGTGCTTGGAAAAATAATTAAATGAGAAAAATTATTTTGAAATGCTATTATCATCACAAAGACCGTAATTGGAAAAATAATGAAATGAAAAATATTGTTTGGAAATGCTATTCAACACCACCAGCAAGATATCTACGTGTTGTTATTACTACTTACAGTTTCTTTGTTTTATAGTTATTAAAAATGACGTAGAATTGCACAAAAACGCCAAATTAAAAACAATAATTCCTTATACAACCCTTCGCAAATATACAGGGTGCAAAATTTAAAGAAAAATCTGTCGAAACATTTAGTCTGAAAGGTGAATAACTGTGTCCTTGAGAAGCAATTAAAGTTAATTGATGTATTTGTTACTAAAAACGTATTGAAGCAAAACTTTTACGATTTTGAAATTGTAAGAAAATTATAAAACAGCTGTAACTAGGTAGATTGGGGGGGTGGCAAACCAAGTATTAACTCATAAAATAATAATTTATAAAAAAACTTTTATTCGCTGAAAATTTATCACTGCTGGCATTCCAATTTTGTCGCCTAACACTATGGGAGTAATTTACGTAATATGTTGTTGATGATAATGGTCTAAGTTTTAGGAAGACTGTATATCACTTTGCAAAGTAGCAGGTAGGGGGGATGAGGGGTAGTATAATTCACAGTGAAAACTGGTAACGTTCCATGTCTTTTATCACTTGGAGCACTTTTACTATGGCTGACACCGTAATGTATGTTTACAAATTGCATAACACTTGAATGCGGTTAGTTATTTTGTTTCAGACAAAAACAAAACAACGACGAATTTTTCACTAGTTTATGTTTTTCTGTGTGCACAAAGCTGGACAAAAGCGATAGATTCATTTTAATTTATTTATTACTAAATTCTTCAAGTTTTAAAAGTTTAAACCGTAGGTATATAAAGGTGTGGATTTTTAAGTTTTAAATTAATTTCTGTTACAATTTTTTTAAAAAATCTCTGAACTAATTTTAAAGATTTTTGAAAAATATGCCTTAGAGCTTGACAAAATGTATCAAAACAAGAACGTATTGAATTTATTCTACTTTTCTTGATTTGCAGCTATCAACAAAATACACATTACTAAAGAAAATCAAATACTTAGTCTCTTTAATTCAGCAAATAGATTTTGTTCAAATATAAATAGAAGGATTTTTTTCTTTAAGTGTAACAATATTGACAGATAGATACTGGCACTTAAAAAACACAATATAGCTTACTGTAGGCGAATAAGCTAAACTGGACTAACAGAACCTGACACACTATAATATTAAAATGTGAAGAAGAAATTAGTCCAAAATTGCTTTATTTACCGGAAATCGTTTATTTTATTTGTTGTGAATTTCTATACCTGGACTAATAACGTTATTTATTAACACAAGAGATTACATTAATTAAATGTTTCAAAAACTTTCACTTCCTTCTTTCATTACCATCCGCCTCGGTGGCCTAGTTGTTGGCGTACTGGGCTTTCACCCCGAGAACCCGGGTTCGATTCCCGGCCAGGGCTTGGCATTTTCACACGCTATAAATCACCCCACCGTCTGCATTAGCCCAAGTGTGCACAATAGTCGGACGTTAAACACAAAAAAAAAGAACAATAACATCCATACATTGTCAGTTATTCTAATGTAAATCTTACTGCAGTAACTACAATATCGGACCTACAACCTTGAGAGGCATAAGTACATCGGCGCAGATGACTAACTCGGATGGGACATGCCGTTTCTTCTGTCAGTAACTTTTAATATGATTCAAGAATGTTACTTTGTAGTTATTCTAAAGTTTATGTATCCAGTATATAAACTAACACACAAATACTTCAAAAACGTATTTGTAAAGGAGTATTAGTTGAAGTTTAAATTTTTTACCATGATTACCCATAAAACAAATACACATTAAGATAGCCTACATAATGTTTTAGAAACTTGTAAATATTTAATCAAATCAACAGTAATTTTTCGCAGAACTGTATGTATTTAAGATCTAGATAAACAACCAACTTGGCCAGGTATGTATTTGCACCAGATTTGCAACAAAAAACAAATAATCCCTCAGCAAATCTCATTTCAACTTTCACTTGTCAGTGTTTCCAACATAACAGCTTGAATATCTTGTATAAAACAAAGTCAATGTTCTTACAACGAGCGCTCTATGTATTATGCAAATTGTTGTTATTTTCTAATATTATTTAATTTAAATTTAAGCAGGTAAATTTATATAAATACTCTTAGACCTAATTTGTTTCTAACCTTGTTAAAATCAGTAAAAATACCTTTCGAGCCAATTACTTTTGTATTTTTATTTAGTGGACTACATACAGAGTATGCCGTTTCACAATTAAAACTTATTCATCTTCAGAATTTTATTATAATTAGGTAATTATCGTACGTATGCAATACATTTAAGGAAAACCTTTTTTAGATTTTAATCTAACGAAATAATTCTCATTGAAAACTAATTAGAAAACCTACAATAAATATGAATTAAAATTAATGACGATTGTGATTTTTGTAATTTATATTAAGAGCAGAAATTAGCTTCAATTTTTATGGCGAAATTTCATTTTAACATTTCGTAATTTGTATTTTCAACACGATGTTTTCTTATATGTTTTGTATTATTTTTCCCATAATACTCATATTATTCCACTTTTAAATTATTAACACACTCTTCCTTAGTTGAATATAATACTTTATACGTATTTTACTCTCTCTCTCTCTCTCTCTCTCTCTCTCTATATATATATATATATATATATATATATATATATATATTTATATATATATATATATATATATATATATATATATATATATATATATATATATATATATAAAGTAAAATACGTATAAAGTATTATATTCAACTAAGGAAGAGTGTGTTAAGAAGAACGCAAAATCTTGAGGAAGATCCTTGGCCCGAGATTAACAGAAGATTAACAGGTTGCACTCCCGGAAGACCACCGAAGAAGGAGGCTTCGGTTCTACGGACACATCAGTAGACTCCCAACAACGAGACTTGCCAACAGAATCCTTAAGTATATACAAGGTGTCAAATCAACAACGTCGTGGATCGCACAAGTCAGAATAGACCTACATGACGCAGGAATAGACTCAACAGATGTTGAAGACAGGCGCGCATACAGGAGAAAGATGCTCGGTTGAAAGGTCCCAGAGAATGAAATCCCAAAGAGAGCAGGGGTAAAATGGACGAAGGAGCGGAGAGGATCCATGGGGACTGGATGAGGGAGGTGTGGAGGATTAGAAGGAACAAGACATGAGTCGGAGTGCTTTGCGTGATCCAACAGGGTCTATGCGCAAATAATAATTATATATATATATTTTTTTTTTAATATATATATTTTACTTTATAGTTAAATATATTACTTTAAGAGACATATTATTTTATTTATTGGAGTTTTTCGCCAGTTGAAACTGATTTTACTGAAATGTAATCAAACTTTTCCAGGTAGATTTCGTTTCAGCTTTTGATTGTCATCAACAACTGACGAATTTCCATTGGAAATTATATTATTGGAATGGTCGTCCTGATAAAATCCAAACTCAGGACTTCTAGGTCAGAGCATCTGCCATGACATCAAAAGCATGTTCTGAGCAATCGTTAAATATTTACGTCCGTGCGTTTGTTCCAGTTTTGGATGATACTTGGCATACACATTAATTTTTGTGATTCCTTGAACAAGTTTATACACACTGAAATCAGTCCAATCGTTAAAACGTACAGTATATATATATATATATATATATATATATATATATATATATATATATATATATTAACGTCCGACTATTGTGCACACTTGAGGTAAAGCAGACGATGAGATGATTTATAGCGTATGAAAATGCCAAGCCCTGACCGGGAATCGAACCCGGGTTCTCGGGGTGAAAGCCCAGTACGCTATCAACTAGGCCACCGAGGCGGCTAAAAAATTAGAGTCATTAACATTTAAGTTTTAATAAATCAGCATTGTCAGTTTTTGTTAAGTAAGTCGTGTTACGTTTTTGGAAATTTGCATCCATCATTTCACAGAAACAGCTGTGCATTGAGTTAACTTAGATCTTAATGCACCACACACAAAAACCAAATTTAAGATATTTTTAACTCTGCAAAGTGCAGGAAGCATTGTTACATTCAGTCTTGGCTCCGCGATGCACAAGTCGACGGTTTTATCCGGCTTAGGCCTATTAATTTGGTTCAAGAACGTGTTCATAATTTAGATGCACTGGGTAATAAAGGAGACAGGTCGAGCGTTACCTGTGCCAATGTCTAATGTTTAATGATCTCCATGGTATGGCGGCATATAAATTACATTCCGGTTAAAAAAACTTAAATAGTGTAACATACAGTGTGGTATTTAATTACACTTTTCAATAACATGGCGAGTAGATATTAGTAAAATTTAAATGATATAAAGTTATGGTTTTAGAATTATCTCAGTTTAATACAGCCTTATTAATGAATTTGCTATTCAATTTTTTAAAGACTCTGAGGTGTAGTAAAACTAAATATTATTATACACAAATTTTAAGAAGACAATGACATCGTTAGTTCTAGGTACAGTCAAGGTCACGCACGCACACACACAAAAATAATGAAATAAAAAAATATAGATTGTTTTTTACTATAATATCTAAATAATATTTCAGTATTTATTACCAGTTCTGAAAATATAAAATGTATGTTACCATTTTAGTGGTTGTTTGAAATATGTGTGAACTTTTAGGACGACACATTTTCCAAAATGATTGAAAAGGGTTAATGACTCTTTTTAATCATTTTGGAAAATGGGTCATCGAAAAATGTTTTTAATAAAAATGTTCAAAGTTAGTATTTTTAATTTTTTACTGTAAAAAAGTAATGCATAATAAAAGTTTTGTGTTCGCGAAAATCATGATTTCTAAATTTGCATAGGTTTTTCCATTATCAGGTCCCCTGGATCCAAAGAAGTTTTTACATTCTCTCTCTCTCTCTCTCTCTCTCTCTCTCTCTCTCTCTCTCTCGCTCTGTGTGTGTGTGTGTGTGTGTGTGTGTGTGTTGTGTTTGTGTGTGTTTTGCGTCCGTGCGTGCACGCTCGCGCACGCGTGTGTATGTTGTGTTTGTGTTTTGTGTGTGTGTGTGTGTGCGTGCGTGCGTCTAT
>CM040188.1:54542792-54552792 GCA_022606455.1 Callitettix versicolor | reverse complement strand
GGTACTTACATGTCGGAATGTGACAACAGCTGTTCTGGATGCTGCCAGGCTGTATATTTAGTGTGCTCACTTTATAAAAGCGCATTACATCCGGCTCTGACCTGTCAAAGTCAACGGGAAGTTCGCCCTAATTAGGGCTGTTGGTACTTACATGTCGGAATGTGACAACAGCTGTTCTGGATGCTGCCAGGCTGTATATTTAGTGTGCTCACTTTATAAAAGCGCATTACATCCGGCTCTGACCTGTCAAAGTCAACGGGAAGTTCGCCCTAATTAGGGCTGTTGGTACTTACATGTCGGAATGTGACAACAGCTGTTCTGGATGCTGCCAGGCTGTATATTTAGTGTGCTCACTTTATAAAAGCGCATTACATCCGGCTCTGACCTGTCAAAGTCAACGGGAAGTTCGCCCTAATTAGGCTGTTGGTACTTACATGTCGGAATGTGACAACAGCTGTTCTGGATGCTGCCAGGCTGTATATTTAGTGTGCTCACTTTATAAAAGCGCATTACATCCGGCTCTGACCTGTCAAAGTCAACGGGAAGTTCGCCCTAATTAGGGCTGTTGGTACTTACATGTCGGAATGTGACATCAGCTGTTCTGGATGCTGCCAGGCTGTATATTTAGTGTGCTCACTTTATAAAAGCGCATTACATCCGGCTCTGACCTGTCAAAGTCAACGGGAAGTTCGCCCTAATTAGGGCTGTTGGTACTTAGAAATTTGTTGGATTTTAAATATTTTGTTGGATCGTAATTTACGTCAACGTCGTAAAATTAGTTAAAATGTAATAGAAAAAATCACATAAATGTACACTAAAAATCTGATTTAATATGCAAATAATGTTTTTCAATGCCAATAAAATGTTGAAAAATTGCTTGGTTTCATTGTTTCTAACCACAATTATACTATCTTAGTTTTGTACAAGATTTTCCAAAGCTAACGTTATATACAGCCTACAAAAATGAAAAACAGAATGATATTCAAATTCAGTATTTATTTCTTTAAACTTTAATACAACATACTGTAATAATAACATATTATGCGTTCTATTTTCCTGCTTTTCCTAGTAAAAGTTTCGAATAAGTGTAAAACTACATAATTTTTAAAAAAACGCCATTTCATATTACAAGTTTAAATAACTTGTTCTTCTAAACAGAGTTACAAAAACAGATATTTAATAATAAAATACTTCTAAGCTGCTTTAATCTATCTATAATTCGGTCTACAACGTTCTTGGCCGTCTTCCGATCTCCAACTTCCACCGATCGCGGTCCCACCACAGGTCTTCTGTTAGATCCTTTTTTTTTAATTTCCTTTTCGACTCCCTCTCTCCAGCTCAGTCTCGGCCTTCCTCGTTTTCTTCTTCCAGGTGTTCGCCATTGCATGATTTTTTTGGGAATTGGCTCATCCGGCATTCTTTGTACATGCCCGTACCAAACCAGTTATTTTGTTCTTATGTCCTCTACAATTGTATGCCTTACGTCCATTATCCTCCATATACTTTCATTTCTCACTCTCTCTTTTCTTGATTTTCCTGCCGCTCTTCTCCAAAAGTCCATCTCAGTAGCCATCTTTCTGTTCTCCTCTTAATTGGCCATACCTCACTACCATATGTTATAATGCTTTTACAATTGTGTCATAAATTCTTTTTTTATTCTCTTTTGAAATGTTTTGATCCCACAACACCCCGTTCAGCATAGATACAGCTCTCCTTCCAAATACTATTCTTTCTTTAATTCCTTCATCTAATGTTCCATCTTGTGACATTTTAAGTCCTAAGTACGTATAATTTTGAGAATGCTGTATCCTCCGTCCATCTTCTAAAATTATATCATGCTGCCGTCCACCAATGCACATGCACTCCGTTTTCCCCAGATTCACTTCAAGTCCCCACTTACTGTATTCCTCTATTAATTTGCGAGCCATATATCCGGAGTCCTCATGATCTTGTGCGAGGACAATCTGGTCGTCCGCAAAACATAGCGTGTATAGAGTGCTGTCGTCTTGTAGAGGAATGCCCATACCTTTACATTTGTTTTTCCGTCTTTTCAGGGCCGGTTCTAAGTAAATTTTAAACAATGTTGGGGAGAGGCGACATCCCTGCTTAAGACCCTTATTCGTTTTAAATCCTTGTGACACTTGTCCTTTTATTTTTATCTTGGCTATCGCACTTTCATAGCTGCAATTGAAGTTCTTTAACTGTGCATCCAATATTATACAAAATTATGCAATGGTTTTTTAGAAATTTACCTAAATATTTAAGACTTAGGCCTATATGCAATAGAAACTCAAGTAATGTAGTTCGTTCTGATAAAGATTTTAATTGAAAATTGCTTAGTTTAATTGGAAAAATATCCGATTTAAAGATCAATATTCAATATCATCGCTGCAAATAAGTGTTACTCCAGCCTTTTTTTAAAAAAAATTACAAACATACCGTTTTTTTTTAATTTAAAACAGAAACATTTTATTTAATGTTGATATATTTTGATAACCCTATAAATTTGTTGTTTCATATTAGTTCGCAAATCGAGACCATCTCATGTGTTATGAATGTTACGGAAACAAATATACTAATAAATATGGAAACAAGTACTTTAAAGGTATTATATTGAGGCCTACGAAGATAAATATACTAAAACGTGTATCCTGCTTATAATAAATAATGAGTATATACGAGGTGTGTTCAGAAAGTAACGAGAATTTTAATTTTTTTGAACAAAATATTAATTTATTCTTCTACACTGATGTTGTCGCCTTCAAAATAGTCCCCATTGGAGATTATGCACTTGTGCCAGCCTTTTTCCAATCTTCGAAACACTTCTCAAACTCGATCTTTTAGATAGCCTTTAGTTCTTTCAGGGATGCGCTTTTAATGTCATCTACGGCTGTAAAACGACGGCGCTTTAACGTTCTCTTTATTTTTCTAAATAGGAAAAAGTAACACTGAGCCATGTCTGACGAATTGGAGACTGAGGCATTGTTACAGTACTGTTTCTGGCCAAAAATTTACGAACAAGCTATGAAGTGTGAGCTGGTGCATTATCGTGGTGCAAAAGCCTCGAATTGTTTTTCCACAGATCCGGGCGTTTTTTTCGGATTGCTTCACGCAGAAGGAGTTGAACTTGTAGATAGTACTCCTTATTGACCGTTTCACCTGGTGGCAGGAATTCATGATGCACTAAGCCATTAATATCGAAGAACACAGTTAGCATAACCTTCACATTCGACCGAACTTGTCGAGCCTTTTTCGGTCTTGGCGAGCCAGAATGCCTCCACTGGGATGATTTAGCCTTAGTTTCGACGTCATATCCGTAAACCCATGTTTCGTCACCTGTTATAATACGCTTCTTTGACTTCATTTAGTGACTACTGAGCAACTTCCATTCGCCGCTGTTTTTGTTCAAAATTCAACAATTTGAAACGAATTTTGCTGCCACGCTTTTCATACACAAAACACTGGAAACAATGTCATGATCCAATCGATATGCCAACATCATCAGCGACCTCTCTAATTGTGATTCGGCGATTATTCATAACCATTTCTTTCACTTTTTCCACGTTTTCATCGGTTGTTGATGTGCTGGGGCGTCCAGGGCGTTCGTCATCTTCAACGTCTTCACGGCCTTCTTGGAAACGCTTACACTACTCGTAAACTCTTGTTTTACTCATACCAGACTCACCATAGGCCTTTGTTAACATTTCACCACTTTGTTACATCTTGTTCCATTTTTTACGCAAAATTTGATACAAATTCTTTGATCCATTTCTTTTAACAAACGAAAATCGCCGCTCATAAAAACACGTCTAACCTTAGTGGCTGTCAACAAAGTCAACAATGAAATCAGCTGAAAGTTTTATCATACTTCAAGGGCATGTATACCAATATAATAAAAAAAATGTTTTGCAATCTGACTCTCCAAGCGCGCGAAATTTAAAAATTCTCGTTATTTTCTGAACACACCTCGTATTTCTCATTATATACTACTCGTGATTCTCTGAAAGTAATTTCAAATATGTCTTAATGATTGTTACGTATTTTGTGTTCTGAAAATATAAATATATATATATATATATATATATATATATATATATATATATATATATTGTTTATATTGTACTTTATTGTTCGAAATTTGTTAGTGTTCCTAACCCATAATTTTGTATCTCATTATTTATGAACGTTGAATTAAAAGCTACACACTGTGTTTTCAACTTTAAGATTTACATAGTAACAGTGAATGGATTAGCAAATTTACACTTGTAAAACATTTTGCATTAAAGTAACCATTAAGGAAAACCTAGTCCAGATCAAATTAATTAAAGCTATATTTATATTGTTTTAAATAGAAGCAGTTAATTTTTTTTAACTATAGCATTTTCAAACTATGATTTCATAAGCAATGTTAAAATCTGTATGCATGATTATCTTATATTTTAATATTCTTTGATGGAAATACTATCTTGATGGAGAACATTTGGCCAGTTTTATTTTTACAACGTTTTCGTAGGTTCTAATTACTTTTAAGTCTGTGTAACGATATGCATTGCTGTTTACCAAAAATTCCATCTATAGCTACTCAACAAGGCACATGAGTCACTCAATGGTGATAAATTACACCATATTTTTTTAACGAAATTAATTATATAAAAACATTAACTGACAAATTAACATACATTAATATAGTATGCCTGACGTAAAAGGATAACTGACATAATGAAGTTTCATACTGATTTTATATGACAAAATACTGGAACGTCAAAATCGCATATGTTTTACTGATTTCAAACTTTATTTTGTTTACAGAGTAAAAATAAATGAAATGTAGAACAATCCTGGGCAGTGACAGAACATACCACGTGATCATTGAAGCAGTGTATTTTACAATCTGCAAAACATGAAAGTTTATAACAAATAAACATGTCTCAAAGTCCAGCTCCTGTTCTATAGTGTTACACCTTAACCTACTTCAATAATGAGCATCCATCAGTTTGTTTCTGCTTGTGAATAACTATTTGATTAAAATAAAAATAATTAACCAATTAAATATTCATTAAGATGCAGAAAATACAAACAAAATTCTCGAAATTGACAAATACAGAACAAAATCATAATAAAACTGTTTCGAAAAATTATCTAATATTTCTTGTGTTTCTGAATTTTCCTTTTACTGTTATTTATCACTAGTTTTTTTTTTTATTTTAGAGTTAAACTAAATTTAGTTCACACTCTTCGTGCTAAATTTAGTTATCAACAATATAGACTATATAATTTATAAAATCCTCCAATAAATTCTTAAAAATTTCATCTGAAAATTGAGTGGTGACTCTTTAGATAGACGAAGAAAGTCATATAATATTTTTTCACTTTTTTTCTAAGGAATAAAATTTTGTTCTCATTTGAATTTCTTAAACAAATTAAAAGTAAGTTATTACCTACTTAAAATTTATTACCATAAAAGATTATTTTGTAAATGCTTCAAGTACTATTACTTTACTAAGAGTTAGGTGAAGTATTAAACAAGTCCTTTGAATTATTTCTATTGTGGCTAGAAAGTATTCGAATGGCTAGAAACAAGAAACAAGCTGCAAGTTGAGGTAGCAGAATAATTTCATTAGGCCCTTACATATGTGCAAGTTTATTTCTGAATCAGTTTTGAACAAAAACATGGTTTGGCGTACTAATATTTATTTCACGGTTATAAGTAATTTATATTAAAATGAGAAGAAACGAGAGAAAATATTTCATTAACAAATTTAATAAATATGCAATGAAAAGTTTTATATTTCAATTTAATTAGAAGACACACACACACACACACACACACACACACACACTATTAATCTAATGTGAGAATGCTTGCACAGTTTGTAATAATGCCCTTTCGATTACAATATTATATACTGTAATTTATAATAAATTTTATAATACAGTTACTTAAATGTCACACACAATAAATTCAGTAAAATTAATTTAGGAAAAAACGAAACATTAAATAACCAAAATTTACGTGAAAATTTACGCATTGAACATTGTGATATTGTTAAACAAAAATATGTTAAACAATACAAAAAAACAGCACAATTATAAAGTAGATTTGTAATGAATGAAGCAAAACAACGTTTTGCCCAGTTATGTTTGGAGTGGAAAAACAATTATAAAACAGTACGATAAATGCAAGAAAAATGTCAAAAAGTTGTTTGCATAAAAACACCTAAGACGAAAACCAGGCCTTTTGTTCAAATAACGTGAATAGCCTAAGAATTTAAATTATAAAATACACAAACGAAATAAAACAATAAAATGTTCATTAAAACGATTTTGCTGTTCTTTTTGAAATATTTAGAGTTATTATTTACCGACATGTTTTGAAACACTAACTTGAATTCACGCAACAAGTTTCATAGAAATTAGTTCAACAGTTTCTTAAACGTAGTCATGTTTCGATCTGAACAATAAAATAATTGATATTTCTTTAAAACTACGATAAGAGAACATTAAAACAAAACAAGTCACCTCTTGCATTTCTTTAAATATAAATAAAAATGAAAGTGTTTTAATGAATAACAAGTTTTACTTTACAACTTATTGATATTTGTTTCGTAAAATATATAAACACTTGTTCAACTGATTGTGTATTTTAATTGTAAACCGAACTGAATTATATTCAAACCAAAGATTACTTAGCAGTATGCACCAAATAATTATAAACACTTTATGTTTTATTAAATCGCGTGATAGCGTTAAAAAAATAAACTGAAATAATTAAATTATTAAAAAATTAAGAAAGAAATTTATGAAAACTAATATGAATTGAAAACTAACCGTCAAAACTAAATATATATATATATATATATATATATATATATATAAACCCTTATAAAATTTATTCTTTTAAGTTTGAATACGATACTATGTTTCCGTCATTAAAAAATAAAAGTAGTTTGTGGTATTGACAGAGTTTTGTTGTTACCATTGTAAATTTGTACAACGAATTCGTCGAAAAGTAATTAACAAAGTAGATTGGGTCACTAGGGAAACAAAATATGTAATAATTATTTAAAAAGCAAAATTAGCCTGTTTTTTATAACGTTACAAAAATTACTTTCTAGATACCTATAAGTTTGGACCACTGTGCCGGCGGCCTCCACTCGGGATAATGTTTCGGGAACAGTTCCCTAGTCCAGAAAGTGTGCATCACCACCCGATAGACTGTCAGTTTATCCGGCGAACACCGTTGGTCCTCTCCAGACGGCTTGGACGACGATGACGTCACTATAGCGGCCAGTAATATTACACACGCTACCGGCAACATTGTTAACACCTCACTGTACACGACCACTACTGGCGTTTCACTGACATTTCTATCCAATGTCCCAGACTGCAAACTCCCCTCTCTTAGTCTCCACTGAGCATGCGTCGTTCCATCACTCTCCCTTCTCGCTTCAATGTTATTTTTAAACAGACTGTAACAGTTCGTATAACCTAGATTATAAAAAGCGTTAATATTATGTTTCAAAGGTTAAAAGTAAACAAAAACACATGTAAAAACTTGAATTACAATTTGTATTTTTATTTTTAAAATGTAAGTTGTAGCTAGCGATTACAAGCAGATTGATAAAACCACTTCAACGTTTATTTATGATCACAGCTACAAAGAACAAAACAAAATAATTGTAGTAAAGTAAAGAAAGTTTTATATTTCAGTTTAATTAGAACACACACACACACACACACACACACACACACACACACACACACACACACACACACACACACACACACACACACACATATTATTAATCTATGTTAGAATGCTTGCACAGTTAGTGATAAGAAAGTTTTACCAATCCTTAGGGGTAAAAACACTAAATTAAAATTTAAAGAAGGATCAAAAAGAGTTGCCTTTTACTCGGAGGAAGTTAGACTACAGAGATCTATAAGACTGAAAAAGTATCGGGAGGATCTCAAAAACCTAAAACAACCAAAGTTGAAAGCCCAACAGAACCGAAATTGACTAAATGTGCTCCATTGAGGGCTAAAAAAAAAAAAAAAAAGTTTTATTGTAGATTCTTGCAGTTACTGAAATGAGTTATAGTTTTGAGTATAAACAAGGTGAGCGTTATAAGCAAATAATTATTATCATTTAAAAAAATAAAATATATTAAATTTGCATTTAAAAAGTATACAAACTTGAGTATTATTAAAACAAAGTTGACGTTCTCAAATGTCTATTTTCATTACGTATTATTCATATTAGTATCTTGCATACTATTTCAAAGTTCACATCTGTTTTGGGGCTCAAAACAGGATTTATGATAAACGTGACCCACTTTTATCGTAATTGAAACTGTAGTATTACGAAACCCCTTACAGTGACAGACTTGATACAGATTAACCTATACTAGAGGATCTAAGATATAACCATATCTTGTATATTGAACATAATTTTGTAACTGGTTATTTAAACATAAATGAGTCTTGAAAAACAATTTGACGTAATACGTTATTTCGTTATTTGACAAAAAACGTGTCTAGGTGATTCACAACTTGTAAAATGTGTGATAAGGGTAAATGGGTTACGGCAAATGTGTTTTCTTTGAAACCAGAATTATTGTCTTTATACACAATATAAAAGTAACCTGTGATTCATGGAAAACTAAAATCTTCTAATTATTATTTTTAATAAATACATTTTACATCCAAAAGACGTAATAAACGAATAATGACTGATGACTTGAAAACATTGCTTACAACAAGCGACATTTATTGACCATTCATTCGTAACAAGCTCTAATGAGATACTGAATACATGACGTTTACAAGAATAAATATTCATTTGAATATAATATAATTAGTGTTTCACCTCATCAGTTGCATATATTATACAGTTGATTATAATCAAATGTTTAGCCGGTAAGGGTTGAGCTACCTAGCGTACAAGGAGCAGAGCCACCTATTATATATATATATATATATATATATATATATATATATATATATATATATATATATATATATATATATATATATATATATATATATATATATATATATATATATATATATATATATATATATATATATATATATATATATATACATCTCAATTAACAAAATTGTGGGTTAAATTTTGGTCATATTGCTGTGTCCAAATAAAATAAGGTAACTGTCACAAAAAAGAGAGATCTTTATAGAAATATTTATTTACTTTAACGCTCCTTGAGTAAAATATTGATAATTTAATAGAAATCTGTGCACCAAAACTAATGTTTTGTTGATAATTTTGAAAACAATTTCGGCTTTTTGTGTAGTTTAGCTACACTTTATGATATTTTAAAATGTTTAATACCTTTGCGTTCTCAAAAAATTCTTAGGAAAACAGTCAAAAACGTAACAAAAATAAATAAATTTAAATTATCTTTGGTTTTTTATATCATTAATACATAAAAAGTGTTTTTTCTTGATCACTATTCCCTTGAAAAAAGAAGATCAATATAAATCTTCATACCTCCTTACTAAAATTTCCAATTTAGCTGAAATATATTGACAAAATAATTTTGATAACTTTAAAAAGTCAGAGAGTACGTGAAAATAATTTAAACGAATCTGTACCAAGATCAATGTTTTTATTGTTTTTGATGTTTTGATTGTTGTCATCAACAAAACATATGGTTTTGTCTTATGTTTTAATTGTTGTCGTTGGCTTTGTATTGACAACCTTGAAAGCTTTATTTGAGCAAGTTTTCTAATACATATATTTTTTTGTGTGTGTAAACCAAATTATTTTTGTGTTTTTACCAAATTATTATTATCTGTTAAAACAGACACATCTTATAAATAATTAAATATCATAATTATTTTAACAATTTAAATTAAAATATTTTCCAGCTACCCACAAATACCTATATAAAATTTACTAAACAACTGATAATTAATACGTATTATACAATTTACTATAACTGACCGTATTTTATGAAACAATAAACAGATTTTA
>CM040188.1:54522792-54537792 GCA_022606455.1 Callitettix versicolor | reverse complement strand
TTATTAAAATCTATAAATATGTATTAACTTATGGTTTAATATAAACTTTACTTACAAAAACATGAGATTAAAAATATAAACAATTTGTTGCATTTGTAAATATGCATCGTAGATTCAAAATATTTAAGAACATAATATCACATAATTTATTAACTCTTTTATGAAGTTTGTATTTATCGTCTTTTTTGACATTTGAAACAAGAAAAAAATATGTGTTTCAATTCTAATTTGTCACTTAAGAATAAGAAATGTCCCAAGCGGTGATTTGTTGATTATTCTTGGCACGCACTTAATGGAGAACATTTCCGCAGTCTTAGTGTTGCGTAATAACTGGATATTGTGTCAAAGTATTTCTGAGCTGCAGATCAAATCTCCATCATAATTATATCTGCAGGTCCAGCTCACTGTTGCCAACTTCACAGCGGTATTTGAACTCGGCCACCAGTTGGAACTAAATTAGCTATTATTGTTGCACAAATACTTATATGTGTTTTATTTTAAAATATTACTAAGTCTTTAATTTATTGTTGTTATTATAAATATTATTATGCTTTTTAAAAGTAACTATTTGAAAGATACGTGCAAATAATAAGTCGGGAATTACGTACGAAAGCAAGTAATTTTTGCTACCTTGATCTAAGCATACAATATTTTTTCTAACTTCGACGAGTACCTTGAATCAAACAACACAATATCCTGTTAAAATTTAATAAAAAAAAGCAATGTAATTATACTTAAAAACTAACCTATTATTATCATACGAGTTGGTGCTTTTGATTTAAAGGCGACAATATACTGCCTACAGAACACATATATACACAGAACAACACACACACACACACATATATATATATATTTATATATATATTTATTTATTTATTTTCGTTAATACCTAGGTTATACTGTAAATAACATGAAGTCTTATTTCATGTCAACTTGTTGAAAATAAGTCCTAAATTAATGTGTACCAATTCAGTTTTCTGAACCGTAATTAGTTTGAAGATATGTTAACAAATATCTGGTTTTGTTTAAATAAAAATAAATACGTGAACTTACCTTAGATATTATTTACTGTAAGAGATCATTTGTTTTATATTAATTCGTAACGATCAGCGTATTTAATTGAACAGCTGATTAGCCATAATACGTTTCAGGTTATTTTGTTGAAAACTAACAATATTAACACAAATTATTATAAAAGTTTACATTAATTTCGAAAGTATTATAAAAGTTTACAACGTGCGCGTGTTCTTCAATTAAGGAAAAATATCGAAAATTAAAGCAACTCAATGTTTTCATAAAATACACGAGTACTGTTACAGAAAAGGAGGAAAAAAAGAAAGTAACTGAAATAGAGAAACGAAATTCGTTATTATCTTTTCCGTTAAATAAAAAGGTTCGGGACACTTTTTTCTATTCTCTAAAACTAACATTAAAAGCTTCACTTTAATAAAAGCAAATAGAAGTGAATTAAATTGTTTAATTAAAACGCATTGTGTAATATTATTAAATTCACGAAATACAAATTTAAAAAATATCTATTAAAATAATAAGGCATGGATATATTGAAATTATTTGTTAATTTAATTACATATCTCAATATAAATATATCCAAACAATTTTTAGAAGATACATTTTTCATAATATGACATTTTTAAATTAAATTTTAACTATTTACATTAATACTAGAGAAATATTCATTTGTCTTTCTTTTATTTATACCTTTATGGGTTGTTTTATACACGTAAAATAAAACTGTACACAATAATTGACTTAGAAGTTATTTCAAGTCCGTTTTAAGCTTTATGATATTCTTGCACAATTTCCGATCTTTCAAAAATAAGAATACATGCAGGAAAATTGTTATTCATTCAATACTTGAATTAGTAGGTCAAATCGATTGTATATGTTTGAACTCATTTTGTATAAAAATGTAGATAAAAAAATTGTATAAAAAATGAACTCATTTTTTTAATGTTAAAAATAATTATAGTTGTTTTTTATACAAGAGGCAATAAAAAGCCAAACGATATTTTGTTTATTGAAATTTAGGTTTTTAAAAATATAGCCTACTGAAATGTGTTATTATTACGAAAAATTTTGTGTATATGTTTCAGTTAAAAGAAATATTTCTAACTTTTCTATTTTAGTCATGTTTGTTAAAAGTATAACATTGGACTATAACTATAAACTATAAACGAAATATAAATTTAAAGAATTGTATTAAGATTAATATGTGTAGAGAAATTACATTTTATACTTCTCATTTTTATTCTACAAACCGATGGAAATGTAATTTATTTAAAACTTCTATTAATAAAAAAAATCAAACATGATTGGTTGGGACAATCTCATTTATAGAAGGAAAAAATATACATCTTAAATATAATGTTAAAAACATATGTTTTTAGAGAAATTACAAGATGTTTTAAAAACAAGTTCTCTTTAATCAAAACTATTTCACTTTATTCATGTAATGTATGCTTCCACACAAACAGCTTTTCTTTAATCTACTTATACAAGTAGCATTACACGTATAAGTTTACCATTCAGTTTTCTAGTAACTGTATGTCACATTTACCTGTAAAGCCATATTTACAGAATTGAAAGAGGTGCAACGTTTTACGTCGCCATTGATCGCAAACATTAGACACCATTTGTTGAGCGGGAAGTCTAGCTAGTGACGGTAAGGGGTACGGGGTATAAAGATGAAAAGTTGACACAGCTGTTAAGGAAATGCTGACGTTAAAATGAGTTTATCGAACGACTTGCAAGCAAACAATCTCCGAGATTCACAAAATATGCAGATCCTCGTGTTTTCGCAATTTCTAAAGGGAAAAGAATTTTCTCCCTCTCTCGTATTTTTACTGAACATTGTTTACATAAAGAAGTATAGTTGATTGAACATATACAACCATTTTGGAATTTTAAAATGTACGTAAATATAAACAAAACGGTGGACATTTATTAAAACTGTTTTGGCATGTTTCAGCGGCGTTGCAAGTATTCACGTTTCATGTGGCACGTAAAAAAAATCTTTAAAAAAATAAAACAAATTTTAAACAATGATAGTCAATCTGTTCTACATTTTATGTCTTAAAATGTAATATTCAGAAAAATCATTAAACATTGTTTTTTTTTGTTTCTTCAGTTCTAAAAACTGTAAATGTGCACTAAACATGGTAACAATAGAAATACGAAAGCATTTTTGGAAGAAGACATTATATAAAGTTGCGAATATTTTTAAAACGTTGCTAGTGAGTTTCCTTCTGGCATTATCCTCTGTCTCAGACACTGGCACAGTGGTTCGTTGTAAATCTATGTTTAACTGATTATAATTTTTAAACAATACATTTGCTGTTATTGTAATAAATAAATTTACAACTAGTATAAATGACATTTATAACAAATTTATATACTATATTACATTTATATTCATAAATTCATATATTATAAATTCATTTATATAGTAAGTGAACAAATATCTAGTTGTCGTTTTGCAGCAAGTAGAATATATCTAGTTGTCGTTTTGTAGCAAGCAGAACATATCTAGTTGTCGTTTTGTAGCAAGCAGAATATATCTAGTTGTCGTTTTGTAGCAAGTAGAATATATCTAGTTGTCGTTTTGTAGCAAGTAGAACATATCTAGTTATCGTTTTGTAACAAGAGAATATATCTAGTTGTCGTTTTGTAGCAAAGTAGAATATATCTAGTTGTCGTTTTGTAGCAAGTAGAACATATCTAGTTGTCGTTTTGTAGCAAGTAGAACATATCTAGTTGTCGTTTTGTAGCAAAGTAGAATATATCTAGTTGTCGTTTTGTAGCAAGTAGAATATATCTAGTTGTCGTTTTTAGCAAAGTAGAATATATCTAGTTGTCGTTTTGTAGCAAGTATAATATAAGTAGTTGTCGTTTTGTAGCAAGTAGAATATATCTAGTTGTCGTTTTGTAGCAAGTAGAACATATCTAGTTGTCGTTTTGTAACAAGTAGAATATATCTAGTTGTCGTTTTGTAGCAAAGTAGAATATATCTAGTTGTCGTTTTGTAGCAAAGTAGAATATATCTAGTTGTCGTTTTGTAGCAAGTAGAATATATCTAGTTGTCATTTTGCAGCAAAGTAGAATATATCTAGTTATCGTTTTGTAGCAAGTAGAAAATATCCAATTGTCGTTTTGTAGCAAGTAGAATATATCTAGTTGTCGTTTTGTAGCAAAGTAGAATATAACTAATTGTCGTTTTGTAGCAAGTATAATATATCTAGTTGTCGTTTTGTAGCAAGAAGAATAATGGTAAAAAAACATATTTTCATGTTTTAAATAAATATGTTTTATAATAAATAAATAAACATTCCTGCTTACTTTCCAGGAAAACAGGCAAAAACAAATTTCATGGCTCAAGGAAGTCCATCAGGATGTGGACTAGATGTGGAATCAGTGCTGAAGAGGTACAAAATAAAGACACGTGTGAGAGGAAGATCTCTCAAGACGTTGCTGAGTTGAAGGACATCTCTGAAGAGAATGCAAGAGGAAGGAGGCGAGTGGTTTCGGAGGCGGAACGTCATAGAATGAGCCAGCGAATGAAGGAGTACTGGCGTAGGAGGAAACAGGGGTTAACAACGAAGAAAGTTGTGTAATTGTAGTCCATAGATGGCTGTATAAAATAAAATAAATAAATAAATATATATTTTTAATATAAATATTTTATAATAAATTTGTTTTAAATAAAAAACATATTTTATTTATGAGTATATAATATAAATTTATATATTATAAATTAATGTATGCAGTAAATTAACAAATTTCTAGTTGTTGTTTTGTATCAAGTAGATTTTTTTTTCGGCGAAAAACCGTTAAGGTTATCATCGCCGAGTATCAAGTAGAATAATAGTAAACATAAAAACGTATTTTCATTACTATAACATATAACTAAAATGTTTTTAAATATTTTGATCCAAATAATAAAGAAATCAACCAAAATTAAAATGTTTGCATTTTTTATATTCATTCTTGTAGATTTTCTACAAACACTGAATTTATTTGCAATCATTTGTAATCAGACCCTCATTCATTGTATAATAGAGTTTGTATAATGTGTGTGTTTTGAACATTTGTTGTGATACACAAAAACAAGTGTATCCTTTAAAGTGATTGAACAAATACACTGTAGAATGTGTATAGATAGTTTGTTTATACAGTGCATTTACAATGTTACATAAATACGTAACGTAGGAAGTATGATATTTTAATGTAATGTTAAGATACATAATATAATACAACATTGCTGGTAAACATTGTAAAAGTGTTATGCAAAAATTTTGTGTTTAATTTTTAAATAGAAATTTATTAATATAGAAAGCCTATATAACAACACAAATTTTAAAAATATCAAAAAACATATTTCGTATTTGTGTAAACATTTCATACGCTAAATAAAAAGTAACAATATATCGCAACAACTTGACCCGGCTGTATTAAAATAGATACAAACAAAAAGTGAGGTTAATAAAAAAAATCACTAATTTTACGTGTCCACAATTTTCCAGTATAAAATTTACTGTGATTTAATCGGTGCTATTAATTAACACGAATTCGCTTATTGTTAATAGCCGTAGTGAATTGCAAAAATATGGACCCGTCTAAGAAATTAGGTGAGTCCCATAAATAGGTATAGAGACTGATGCCAATGAGTCACCTCCCTCCCTGTCCATAGTGCCTGCCAAAACATAGAGCAACAACAACAGTGAAGCTTCAAGTTAATCTTTATGTCATTGACCTTGTGCTCGCGGCCAGTATAGAGTTAATCGTTCATTTAGTTTAAAACGTTTTTATATTGCATAACCTAACGAATGGGTAGCAAATACTACGCTTTCAGAAAACATAAGGTAAAACGTAATTGTATTTGAAATCAATTCAAGAAAATGTGTAAAAATAAAAATTGATTCAGTTAAGCACAATGCTGTAAATATTTTCACAAAACGTTACCGTAAGCTTTTTGCAAAATTAAAGTAGTCTTGTAGTTTTTTATTTAGTCTGTTTTCAATTTAAAAACGTGTAAACAAATATATTTAATGATTTTACGAGTAATTTATCACGTTTACCTGGACGCGAGGCGAGACATTCGTTAGGTATAGTTTTTCTTGCCTTGTTCTGCTCAAATATTTGTAACCAAAATCAGTGTACAAAATTAATATGAAACAAAACAAAATTACGTTCAGAAAGTTTTTAAAAAAAGAAACGAAAATAACTCGGTCCGCATTTGTTAGTTAATTTACATTTTAATTATTTTTACCTTTTATTATTATATACTGCTTTTTCTATGATTAATTGTTTAACCCTTTTAGTAACTATATATAACCCTACAATTTTTATAACCCTACAAATTGAATGTAAGGAAAGTTATGCGTTTTTTATTGTATTTATTAAGTAAGAAAAACATAATATGTTTGGTCTTAATTTTCAAAAAAGAATGTTGTTTTTATACAGTGTACAGTATTGTACTTAAGGTGAAAGTCCTGAACTCATAATATGTTTATGAGTATTGTAATTGGTTAAAAGAAATAATTATTGTAAAAATCGTAACAATAATTTAATCATTTGGCTGTTTACAATAATAGATTTAGAGAATTATGTATCACTCTAAAATAAGACATGGAAAAATTAGAAAACTGTCATTTGTATTGACGATACTTCAAGTCATTTTGATGTACTTTAATATTGTTCTAATAACTGACCACCTGAATCAGTAACGACAATTTTTAGAAATTATTTTGAAGTATGAAAGTACAAAGGAGGGAAAACAGTGAGGTATAAATATTTGATACATTCATTCATTGTAGAGCGAGTTTCCTCTTCGTCGAATAAAAGAGATTTAATTATATCACAAGGTTGACGCTGCTACCTTGTCTACGTAAACCAGTGAATTAGTGACACTGAAGAAGTCTTTATCGAAAAACTCCTAGCACCTTTACTAAAACCAGTAATTTTAATTTTCGTTTCACATTTGCCTTTCAAGTGTTATACAAATTTATGATGATCATTTATGAGATAAAAAGGCTTCTTAAATTACAAAAGGATAAATATTTTGCTTTACATTGAATTTTTTTACTTTACTCTTTAAAAAAGTTCTAACCACAGAATGTATTCGCTAAGGAAGATAACTTTTGTTGTAATACTCAAAACACCAAGTTAAGGACATGCTAGTCAGTTTAGGTGACAAATCTCCTCAACTCGTCTATACTTGTCCGGTTCAGGTTACAGTCATTCCAGGGTTCCCGTCTGTAATAAAACAGTTCTAAACTAATAATGACAGTCCATCAAGAATTTGTAGACTTGCAGTAATAAACAACAATAAATTTGACAGTTACTTTTTAAAACAAAAAACCGTTTTAAACTTGATTGATTGATTGATTGGTACTTGATTGATTGTCCAAAATAATAAAATGTTTCTTTGTGAGATACAAGCTAAAAACGATAATAAAGTACCGATTATAGATAATAACAGTTAAAGATAAAAACAATAATAAAGTAACAATAATAGATTAGTCGCAGAGACAGTAAATAAATTAACAGTTTACGAATAGTATTATGAATACATGTATATATATATATATATATATATATATATATATATATATATATATATATATATATATATATATATATATATATATGTGTGTGTGTGTGTGTGTGTGTGTGTGTATATATAATATATATATATATATATATATATATATATATATATATATATATATATATGTATGTATGTATGTATGTATGTATGTATGTATACATTAATCTAGAATGAACCTAGAAAAGCAAAGAAATTAGATAATTAATAACAAAAACTTTTTTGTGCAACTATATATATATATATATATATATATATATATATATATATATATATATATATATATATATGTGTGTGTGTGTGTGTGTGTGTGTGTGTGTGTGTGTGTGTGTGTGTGTGTGTGTGTGTGTGTAGTAATAGTATTTATTTATATATATTTATTTATATATATATATATATATATATATATATATATATATATATATATATATATATATATATATATATATGTATACATTAATCTAGAACGAAACAGAAAAGCAAAGAAATTAGATAACTAATAATAAAAACTTTTTTTGTGCAACCATCCAACTTTATTATATTTGGTTTTTTTTGTAACCATGCAATATTTTCTATAAAATAAAATTACGTAATCATAAAAACGTCTCAGTTCTGTTGAAATATGAACAAGAGTATATAAATATATTAATCTAAAAGAAAACATTGAGTAAAAGCAATAGCATGTACTAAACATTTAATAATAAATCTATTTTTTGCGTACAACCTTATAATATTATTACGTTTTGTTTATTTGTATCCATGCAATATTTTTATGGAAAATGAAACGTACCAGTCACACAAAAAACATGTGCCAATTTTTTTTTAAATAATGCAAAATTTCATTCATAAATATTATTTTTTCACCAATATTCAATATCAATGGAAGAGTACGAATACAGCTCTACTTTCCTACCAATTCTTCCCCTCTCTCCTCTCCCCACCCACTGTGTCTGGCTGTTTAATCTCCTAATGATGTCGCCCTTCCACCCAACATCTGTCAATAGTTAACCCATAGTAATTAATTAGACCTGCAACTACAGTAATTGTTACATTGCCTGTACAATATCTATTTAGTATCACCCACTTTTAGTTTAGTTTGTTGCCGCTAGAAAGTATTTGTCGTAAAAATTTAAGAACTTTTTTAATTAACGCGTAATTAAATGTAAACGTTTTTAGTGTCATTTTTCTATTTTTATTTATCAATTGGTTTTAAATATTATTGGATGTATGAAATATGTGTTGTTCAACGTAGAACTCGTTTTTAATCTAGCCTAACGGTGATCTACACAAAAAAATTTTAAAATTTGAAAGAACTACTCAGACTACAAATAAAAGAAATTAAAATGACTAAACAAAATTTAAAAGTTTATCGACTTTAAAATTTATTATAATTGTAATTTATTGAGTATATAATTGTAATTTATTATAATAAATAATGATTTAAGGATCAGTTTTATTATTTTATAATATATTGAATGCATATTTTCTAAAAGACCCGTTATAAAAATTTAATGAATAAAGAAAGAAATACATATATAAGAAAGAAATGTTTGTGTGTGTGTGTGTGTGTGTGTGTGTGTGTGTGTGTGTGTGTGTGTGTAAATTATACTTTCTTTTTTGTTTAACGTAAGTTTAGTTTAATGGTTTAACTTATTCAATTTTGTAATAATTTAGATTAAAGTTCTGTTATAACAATTTATTATTCTGTCAATAGTTTAACAATAATCCTACAGTTAAGTTATGTACACGCAAATTTTGAAAATACAATGATTTTGAATAATTTAATATTTATTTACGAATGTTAAAGATTATTTTATTTATTTTATTATTTTAAATAACCATCTTTAATAACATCACATTAACAAACGTTTTAATATGCGGATATGTTAGTACTTGAAAAAATGATTCACTATACTTATGGCTTTTTGAATTACAAAAAAAAAATTTGGTTTAACCACCTTCATAATTTAAAGAAGTTTTGATTTCTTTCATTTAAAAATCTTGGTTATTAAAGCTATCTTGGTTACTGTAATTCCATTTTTAATTTTAAAACGCAAAAAAATACTTGTTTAAACTATTTTATTTGTTTCTTGTGTGATGTTATTTTTTTATGTATAATTATTGTTGACAGTGCTTCATAATATTACTTTAAGTGCATATAATTTATTTACTGAAATTTTTAATGTCATTGTCACAATAGCAATGTTTACACTTTCTCGTATACCCTTATATATAACATCTCTGTCACAATAGCAATGTTTACACTTTCTCGTATACCCTTATATACAACATCTCTGTCACAATAGCAATGTTTACACTTTCTCGTATACCCTTATATATAACATCTCTGTCACAATAGCAATGTTTACAATTTCTCGTATACACCTCGTATATATATAACATCTCTGTCACAATAGCAATGTTTACACTTTCTCGTATACCCTTATATATAACATCTCTGTCACAATAGCAATGTTTACACTTTCTCGTATACCCTTATATATAACATCTCTGTCACAATAGCAATGTTTACACTTTCTCGTATACCCTTATATACAACATCTCTGTCACAATAGCAATGTTTACACTTTCTCGTATACCCTTATATATAACATCTCTGTCACAATAGCAATGTTTACACTTTCTCGTATACCCTTATATATAACATCTCTGTCACAATAGCAATGTTTACACTTTCTCGTATACCCTTATATATAACATCTCTGTCACAATAGCAATGTTTACACTTTCTCGTATACCCTTATATATAACATCTCTGTCACAATAGCAATGTTTACACTTTCTCGTATACCCTTATATACAACATCTCTCCCCTATATGCCGCTCTCTAGTTATAGTGATTTATATCACCCTAGTGTCAATTTGGTAATGAGGTTAAAAGGTCGGCCCAGCATTAGGCATTAAGATAAATGGAGTTCGGTTGGTTTACGGCTCAAAGGTTAAAGTGCTTGTTTTACTAAAAGACCGTGATATAAACCAATATCAATTCCGTTCATTTTAAATTCAAATATAACCAATTAGAAACACTTATAAACTGACAACATTAACAGAAATAATTATGTTTCCATCAAGTTAAAATATTTATTTTAATTTGTTTCTTATAGAGATCGTAATATTCTCTGTTGTGCTATTTTTATCATTTTGTAAATAATAATTTATGTTTTATAAAGTCTTTATGTAAAAACATTATGTAAAAAGTTTTGCAGAAAACCCCGGACCACTTCGCTGGCTACTCGCTGCGCTTGTTTGACCTGCATCTTCGAATTTTATTGACTGCTGTATAAAAACTTAAACCACTACACAATTTTTCAACATAAAAAACAAAATAAGTAAATAAAGTAAACATCCAGCAAACCAATAATGTCGATAATATAATTTTAATCGATGTGGCTAAAGCACTGGTCAGTCTGCCGCGTCTCTGGACTGCGAACCTAAAGTTCTTAATTCAAGCCGCAGTTGCTCCCGTTGCTTTTCCTTATTAAGTATAGACGTCAAGCAGGAAAAACTTTCTTGAAAGAAGTTAGCTATTGATTAACAGACGTTACAGCAATGATCTTGGTTTAGTTTCACCTATCGCTGGAACAAAGCTTCGGGGGTTCCTCGCAGAAAGGGACCCCTTAAGACTCTACACTGCAATACACTCCTCATCACCACGAAGCACGTAGCTCTTCGGTAGACACCAAGGATCCTGCATTACCAATGCCAGACCAGATATCTGTTGGTATCGAACTAGATCGTGAACCAGAAAGCATCGACCAGAAGCCAATTGTCTGCCGTCCCACGTCCAGTGCAGTCATCGTCAGGAGACCAGAAGACTAACTGCCCGCAATCCCACGTCCAGTGCAGTCATCGTCAGAAGACCAGAAGCCTAACTACCCGCCGTTCCACGTCCAATACAGTTATCATCAGGAGACTAGAAGACTAACTGCCCGCCACCCCACAACCAGTGCAGTCATCGTCAGGAGACCAGAAGACTAACTGCCCGCCATTCCACGTCCAGTGCAGTCATCGTCAGGAGACCAGAAGCCTAACTGCCCGACGTCCCACGTCCAGTGCAGTCATCGTCAGGAGACCAGAAGCCTAACTGCCCGCCGTCCCACGTGCAGTGCAGTTATCGTCAGGAGACCAGAAGCCTAACTGCCCGACGTCCCACGTGCAGTGCAGTCATCGTCAGGAGACCAGAAGCCTAACTGCCCGACGTCCCACGTGCAGTGCAGTTATCGTCAGGAGACCAGAAGCCTAACTACCCGCCGTTCCACGTCCAATACAGTTATCATCAGGAGACTAGAAGACTAACTGCCCGCCACCCCACAACCAGTGCAGTCATCGTCAGGAGACCAGAAGCCTAACTGCCCGCAGTCCCACGTGCAGTGCAGTTATCGTCAGGAGACCAGAAGCCTAACTGCCCGACGTCCCACGTGCAGTGTAGTCATCGTCAGGAGACCAGAAGCCTAACTGCCCGCCGTCCCACGTGCAGTGCAGTTATCGTCAGGAGACCAGAAGCCTAACTGCCCGACGTCCCACGAGCAGTGCAGTCATCGTCAGGAGACCAGAAGCCTAACTGCCCGACGTCCCACGTGCAGTGCAGTCATCGTCAGGAGACCAGAAGCCTAACTGCCCGCCGTCCCACGTGCAGTGCAGTTATCGTCAGGAGACCAGAAGCTTAACTGCCCGCCGTCCCACGTCCAGTGCAGTCATCGTCAGGAGACCAGAATCTTAACTGCCCGCCGTCCCACGTCCAGTGCAGTCATCGTCAGGAGACCAGAAGCCTAACTGCCCGACGTCCCACGTGCAGTGCAGTTATCGTCAGGAGACCAGAAGCCTAACTGCCCGACGTCCCACGTGCAGTGCAGTTATCGTCAGGAGACCAGAAGCCTAACTGCCCACCATCCCACGTCCAGTGCAGTCATCGTCAGGAGACCAGAAGCCTAACTGCCCACCATCCCACGTCCAGTGCAGTCATCGACAGGAGACCAGAAGCCTAACTGCCCACCGTCCCACGTCCAGTGCAGTCATCGTCAGGAGACCAGAAGCTTAACTGCCCACCGTCCCACGTCCAGTGCAGTCATCGTCAGGAGACCAGAAGTTTAACTGCCCACCGTCCCACATCCAGTGCAGTCATCGTCAGGAGACCAGAAGCCTAACTGCCCGCCGTCCCACGTCCAGTGCAGTCATCGTCAGGAGACCAGAAGCTTAACTGCCCACCGTCCCACGTCCAGTGCAGTCATCGTCAGGAGACCAGAAGACTAACTGCCCGCCATCCCACGTCCAGTGCAGTCATCGTCAGGAGACCAGAAGCTTAACTGCCCACCGTCCCACGTCCAGTGCAGTCATCGTCAGGAGACCAGAAGACTAACTGCCCGCCATCCCACGTCCAGTGCAGTCATCGTCAGGAGACCAGAAGACTAACTGCCCGCCGTCCCACGTCCAGTGCAGTCATCGTCAGGAGACCAGAAGACTAACTGCCCGCCATCCCACGTCCAGTGCAGTCATCGTCAGGAGACCAGAAGACTAACTGCCCGCCGTCCCACGTCCAGTGCAGTCATCGTCAGGAGACCAGAAGACTAACTGCCCGCCGTCCCACGTCCAGTGCAGTCATCGTCAGGAGACCAGAAGACTAACTGCCCGCCGTCCCACGTCCAGTGCAGTTATCGTCAGGAGACCAGAAGACTAACTGCCCACCGTCCCACGTCCAGTGCAGTCATCGTCAGGAGACCAGAAGACTAACTGCCCGCCGTCCCACTTCCAGTGCAGTTATCGTCAGGATTACGATGTTATCACTGCCCTGAGTTTCACTTCTACCGAGACTGCCCGATCCTCAGGGCTACTGACAACGGAAAACAGAACGCCATCACTGTACGTCATCTAAGCCGCCAATCCACACAAGAGTGATATAAGGAGGTCAGTTTATTTCTTAACGTCATGGCTTCACAAACTATCATCAGTCAGACATCTAGACGGCTCTAACTACTTCCAAACATAGCCTCAAATGTTAAGCACGCGTTTTACACAAAATCTGCTTTACTGTAAAAGCGACTAAATTTTGGTTGTTTGCTTTATAATAATACATTTTCAAAAAAATCACCAATCACTAGTAGATACATACCAAAAATATAACTTGTTGGAAAAACATAAAATTAACTTTTTTTATCCTGTACAAAAATTTTAAAAAAGTTGGGAGTTAGTATTATACAAATAAAAAACATGTGCTCAATCAAAACAATCTCGCCATAAGCTATGAGAAAACTGTTAAATAAATTCGAGATGTTTAAAAGTTCTGGAAAATGGTTAAAGACAACCATTTTAAAACATAAGGTATCGTACTGCAATATTGTAATAAAAGAAATGTAAGACTTTATGAATGTAATCGTTTCCACAATTCATTAGTTTTCAAGTCATTATATTTAAAATTGATATTATCAAAAGTAATTTCATTATTCTGTTTGCATTGTTAAAATACTAAAGGTTGTAGGCTACTAATGTATTAAAGTAGGGTTTTTCATTAGGACATGCTCCATTAAAGCAGTTATAATGGGAACACCCTGGTACCTTAGTGGTAGGGATAGCGACGATCCTGACCTCTAAAAATTTTTTGAGGAGTTTATAAATATATATATATATATATATATATATATATATATATATATGTGTGTGTGTGTGTGTGTGTGTGTGTGTGTGTGTGTGTGTGTTTTATTGGATTAAAATTGGTAAAAAATATTCAATAACGTTTTTTTTTAAATCTGACTTTACTATCACTTATCGTTGAAAACTGCATTAGTTGACTTTTTTTAATGTTCAAAATCGTTGAAAATTAAGACATTTGATTTTAATCGGGTCGAAGTAAATTCTTGTATTTAATGTTATTTGAAACTTTAAAACGATACTTTATGTAGATTTTAATGCTGTTTATGGCGGTGAAATTAGATTTTCAAAATGAGGGTAAGGTGAACAATGTACGTTTCGAAATTCGCTGTCATCACAGTTACGAGACAGCTGCGTGATGCGATTATTTTGTTTAAATTTGAAACTAATTTGACTGTGACAAAGCCGTTATATAACTAAAATTGCCTGAAACAGCTGCACCAGTATTAGACCTAAAGTAGTTACTTATTCTGTTTGAAAGCTGCAGTGCTGTGACGCAATAGATCCCACCGGAACTCTTCACTAAGTACGCACTCAGAGGGTATGCCCTACTATAAGAGGCCTACAAAGTAACGGAAATAAATTGTCTTTCTTTTTCTCCTTACTGATTATCTATTCGACCTGTATGATGTTTTTTTTGAAGATTCGTGTTAGAAAATTCAACAAATACTAATTTATAACTAACAATCGAGTAATGAATTATTTTACAA
>CM040188.1:54512792-54520292 GCA_022606455.1 Callitettix versicolor | reverse complement strand
AGAAACACCGCCAATAGAAGACCAGTCACTCTGTACTCGGAATACAAAACGTATCGGTGCGCATATTATTTTTACAAAACAAAGGATAAACACACAACACTGGACTATTCATTCTGCCACCCACATAGTTCACCTTGTAGGCTTGCGTGATCAGTTTCAAACTTAAGAATTGCTTAAATAAAACTCAATAAACTCTTAATTTTTGTAAAACATTCATTTTTACATTTTAATACAGACGACCATAATAACTAATTATCGAGTGTTCTTTCTGAACAAATACAGAGTCGGTATACAGTAGGTATTACGGTATCTGGTAGTTTTTGAAATACCTGAATACAAATTCAATATTATTTTTATATTCTTCTTGTTTTCTACTAGGATTATTATCACTGTGTTCAGTATAAATGATCTGCCTTCCCTAGCTTCGTCAATTCTACTTCCGTTGACGCTTTTCGGAGAACCTCCATCTTCAAAAACTATATCTATACTCTATACCCTAACAGAAAAGAAGAAGAATATAAAAATAATTTCAACACAGTCAGCCGGACGATGTTAGTGAAAAGACTTGAATTTAGTTTTAGGAAGTTATATAAGACGATAGCCAACATATGGTTTAACAAACAATGTATTATAAATAACGTGATTCCTTCATAAGCAAGAATCGAGAACAGAACAAATAGTTTTACTGCAAAATACGCAATACAGAAGGCGGAAACAAATTGGATAAAGATGGAAATAAAAACATTATACAGCAAAATGAGCGGTATTAATAAAATAATAATAAAATTACATCTAATATTAAATGAAATAATGCTAGGAAAAAATCCAATGGAGATATTAGAGTGTATTAAGAACAAAATGAACAAAGAGGCTAAAAGTAAATACGATAATTTGAATAAAAAATTAGGAACACTAATAAATAATAAGAACACAATCAAAAGAAGTAATTACGAACGGAAGGAATTTCATGAAAGAAAAGTGAATTTGACAAAGGTGGATCTAAAGGAAGAAGAGGAAATTTTATTATCAAAAGGGATAAAACATAACATAAAGAATAGCAATATCAAGAAAGATGTAGAGCAAAACATAGTGGGCATAGAGAACTCAATTGCGTTAATACCTAACGAAGGACAGGATCACACAAGACAACAGAAATCTTGAATAAAACAATAAAACAAAGATTAAAAAACAAAAAAGATAAAAAAGAAGAAAGGACAGCACAAGGCTTAGTAAGAACGTTAGGGGATAATGATGTTATCGTTACAATGGCGGATAAGGGCAACGCGAGAGTGTTGATAAATAAAAAAAAAGAGTATAGATATAGTTTTTGAAGATGGAGGTTCTCCGAAACGCGTCAACGAAAGTAGAATTGACGAAGCAAGGGAAGGCAGATCATTATACTGAACACAGTGATAAATTCAATAGTAAACAAACTCTCATAATCTCTGCACAAACGTGCTCTCATTATGAGGCTATCGACTAATAAAAAAAAAGAAAATGTACCAAACACCTCAAAATAACATTTTACTGTAATATTTACAATAAACCTCAAATTCGTACTTCAAGTAATCTATATCTTATTTTAACTCATTCAATGTCATGGATAATTTTTATATAAAAAAAGTAATAATTTACTTGTAGAAATATTTTAAGTTAAACAAAATATATTATGGAAATAATATTTTCAAGTATACACACAAAAAGATCATAGTAAGAAACAAGTAACAAGGCTCTTGTCATGTATGCAACCAACAAAATATTCACCCTGTCAGCTTTCATGTCAACCGTCCTCCGGTTATTTAAGGTGGGCCTCTACCACAGACAGGCAAATTCTGAAGCAAGTTGCACAGGAAAATCAACGTCTCATCTACGATACCAACTGACTGCCTTATACCACTTGGCAATTAAACTAAACTGAAAAATCTAATTTAACAAGTGTAACAAGCCGTTGGTTATGTTTCAACTGGTTGAAAAAAATTTCGAAGCTAAAATATGCTGGGTTTAGATTGTATTTAAAATACGAGATGTGTTCAGAAAATAACGAGAATTTTTATTTTTTGAACAAAATATTTATTTATTCTTCTACATTGATGTTGTCGCCTTCAAAATAGTCCCCATTGGAGATTATGCACTTGTGCCAGGGCTTCTTCCGAACCTCGAAACATTTCTCAAACTCGATCTTTGAGATAGCCTTTAGTTCTTTCAGCGATGAGCTTTTAATGTCATCTACGGCTATAAAACGACGGCCCTTTAAGGTTCTCTTTATTTTTGAAAATAGGAAAAAGTCACACGGAGCCATGTCGGGCGAATATGGAGGCGGGGGCATCGTTACAGTACCGTTTTTGGCCAAAAATTCACGAACAAGCAATGAAGTGTGAGCTGGTGCATTATCGTGGTGCAAAAGCCATGAATTGTTTTTACTAGTACTCCTTATTTGACCGTTTCACCTGGTGGCAGGAATTCATGATGCACTATGCCATTAATATCGAAGAACACTGTGAGCATAACCTTCACGTTCGACCACACTTGTCGAGTCTTTTTCGGTCTTGGAGAGCCAGAATGCATCCACAGGGATGATTGAGCCTTAGTTTCGCTGTCATATCCGTAAATCCATGTTTCGTCACCTGTTATTCTGCACCGTTTCAGTAATTCTGCATCGTCGTTGACTTCATTTAGGTAGTCCTGAGCAACATCCATTCGTCTCTGTTTTTGTTCAAAATTCAACAATTTTGGAACGAATTTTGCTGTCACGCGTTTCACACACAAAAAATTGGAAACAATGTCATGACATGATCCAATCGATATGCCAACATCATCAGCGACCTCTCTAATTGTGATTCGGCGATTGTTCATAACCATTTCTTTCACCTTTTCTACGTTTTCATCGGTTGTTGATGTGCTGGGGCGTCCAGGGCGTTCGTCATCTTCAACGTCTTCATGGTCTTCTTGGAAACGCTTATACCACTCGTAAACTCTTGCTTTACTCATAGCAGGCTCACCATTGGCCTTTGTTAACATTTCACACACTTTGTTACACTTTATTCCATTTGTTACGCAAAATTAGATACACATTCTTTGATCCATTTCGTTTAACAATCGAAAATCTCCGAGCTCATAAAAACACGTCTAACCTTAGTGGCTGTCACAGAAAAAGCCAACAATGAAAACAGCTGAAAGTTTTATCATACTTCAAGAGCATGTATACCAAAATAATTAAAAAAATGTTTGACAATCGGACTCTCCAAGCCCGCGAAATTTAAAAATTCTCGTTACTTTCTGAACACGTCTCGTATACGACCGTAAAATTAAAGTAAAGCGTTAAATAATAGACTTTTCCTGTACGAGGAAAAACCAAACAAATTGGGATATCCAACACTAAAATCACTTACTAATCTCCACTATCGAATCATATCAAAGTGTAAACGAATATGTTAGAAATTTTGAGAATTTGAAAAAAAATTATAATTTTTGTCAATAGCTTCTGAAACTGATTATTTTTCTAAAATGGGGAATTATATTTCAGCAAAATATTATAAAAATATTCTAGCAGTTTGTGAGAAAATCGAACATTTTTACCTTAAGAAATTGTGATTAATTGTTTCACTCTCACATTAATTTTTATTTTTCGTATATTAAGAAAGTAACAAAGATTAGAAACATATTATTTTCCAAGGCTTCAAATTAAAAGCAGGTGAACATTACAGATAATCTGAGCTAAATTTTAAAAAAGTCTTTAAGTACTTAACTTAGCTCCCCATACTTGCGAGTCCACGCCTGTTTAATGATTTCGACACTTTTGTATACGCGATTCAAGGACTGAAGGGTCATTATCATGCTGTTATGTACTTAACCAACTTTTTTCACTTCGCTTTCTTTAATGGACTAGACCCAGATTGTTACACTCCTGTAACCACTTAAGTCATTTCATGCAGCTTTTCTCGCTTTTGTTTCAATCCTGTTATTAAAAAAAATGCATTTTTAAAGTCTAAACATGTAGTGAAGCAGATTTACTGAAACGTTTCCACGTAATGGTATTACTTAAACTTATAAGTAAAGTACCTATTGAATTCCTACATAAAATATATAATTAAACCTAAACCAATTTATGGAACAGAATATTGGCTAGTCTAAACTTGTGTGTCGAATTTATTAAGTCAATTTAAAACTTTCGATCGTTTAAACACCTAAAAGGAATGTTAAATTACGTTTAAACACCGAAGTGAAAATTAATTTTAAATTTTAACGACGAAAAGTAATTTTTAAAATATAAATCTATTTGGATATCATTTCAAAAGTAATTGCAGTGACATAAACTGACACACAAACAATACTTTGTTGTTATGTTAAGTTTAAAGTTAGATTAAGTTGTACATAAAGAGCTAAAATTTACAGAATTGAGCATAATCAGTAAACAGGACATGACATCAATGTATATATTTTATTTTATTAACTTTCCCAATTGCAATAGTGATAAATAATAATTCAAATTCAATAATTTATATTAAGTTTTAAAATTTTAAACACCAATTAGGTTTTTGCGTATACAAATTGAAACGTATCTAATTTATTATTACAGTTAATTTCAATTCTAATAAATTTACTGACTTGAACTTTTCTTTCAACGTTAGTTAGTTAATTAGAAACGTAAAACGTTTATTTTTTTCGAAGAAATGACATTAACAAAAGTTGACGTATTTTTTCCCGTGTGATAAATGTTAAGAACAATGCTGAAGGACGAATTAACTTTACTGAAATTATTGTAAACAATAATTTGTTGTTACAACACCGTTTCACATTAATTCATAAAATGTTGAAAAGGCTTTAAGTGAAACATGTAAGCGAATAAATATAAAAATAAACCGAAAACTAAAAAATTAAATCTACAAAGCCGAATTTCTCGAAATAAACTCCAAATATTATGTTAAACTTTTGACCACTGTTAAACATCGCAACTTTTTACGAATTATTTTAAACAATAATAAATCGAAATAAAATAAACGATAAAGTTATCGGGATTTATTTTTAAGAAATGACTTTTAGAACGCCCGGTGGGGCCGTGTTAGATCCTGCGTATCTCAAGTTTTAAATAAATCCAGACTGCGTAAAAACCGAAGCCTAAGTGAAGCTTTAGCAGAGACACGTCAGGAGAGGGATTCCGTAGAGGGATTTGCTCGTTCAATTACGCATATAATCCCGCCACTCTAAGGATAACTCCAGAAGTTACTGAGCAAGCCTGAAGGTAAAGGATTAATAAAAAAAAACTGTCCTAAAATATAGTGCTAGCTTCAACACTCAGAGGGATATTTAACCCACAAGCCTACGCTTAAGCGGTAAGACGACAGGCTTTCGGGGAGAAAAAATATTTGAAGGGAACAAACTTTCAACAAATTACGTAACAGTTCAAACGATTTTTATGAAAGTTTAAAGGAATACGAATTCTTTAGAAAAAAACCTATTATGTTCCATTACTGCCTCAATTTTCCCGATGCAAAACGTAAAATAAAAAATGTCAATTATTGAAATTTTGAAGTCATATTTAAAATTTATATATGAAGTAAACATACTTAAAATAAATTGTCAAATAAAATCAGAGCAAATATTAAACGTTAGTCTTTACGTTTTTAAGGTTACTGTAAAAAATCGTGACACTTTTAAAGACATTTCACGTTAATTATTTATTTTAATTTAAAATGTTAAACTAAACGTGTTTATAAACAATTTTGTAGACTGTTTCAAAGTTTTTACGATAGACGTGATAGGAAAACAATTTCAAAACATTTTAAAACATTTATTCCCAAGTATACATGGCAAATATTGAGCAAATCTTATCATTTCTCACTGTTACGAAAAAATAAAATTTATATAAATATAAAATATATGACCATATGGCCATTTAGTAGGATGAACAGCAGTAAACTTACTAGGCGGATCTTTGCTTTCTTCAGAGATCGGAAAACGAAGAGTAATTGGTTCAGGCGGGTCCAGGAAGACTTAACTGAGCTGGCGATATCAGATGAGATGATTGACGATGTACTTAAACTGCGAAAACTTTTACATAATGAAAACCTAAGGTTCCAAGAAAAACCAACATCTAAAAGGGGCGGGGCAGTCTCGGATGAAAGAAGGAAGGCAGCCTCGGATAGAATGAAGCAGTATTGGATACAGCGGAGGGCGGCTAACACACATCAAAGTAATTGATTTGGCGTACCCCAAAGTGGGTGATCCGGATGAAAGAAGAAGAAAATATATGACTTTTTTGTCTAAAAAACGTTATATAAAATAAAGATTATACTAAATAAAGATTTTATAGTGTGTTAAAAAATGTATGGTGTATCTAATTTGAAACGGAAATTTAAAAAAAAATGATTAATCGAAATAAAATTCGATATAAACCTCGTTAGGATAAAAATAAAAAATTACTAAACGAAATATATACACTGTTTCGCGATATTTCGAAATAAGTAAACAATCCTTCTCCCTTATTGTCCCTCATCACAACTAAGTTAGAATTATGTATTAGAGTAAGTGAAAAAGCGCGTCTAAAACTAACTAACCAGACGCGAGAAAGTTTTTGCAGTATAATTTGATATATTGTCTGGTGGCGGTCACGTGACCTACTTACAAAACTAATGTTAATTTATTTGTATTTAGTTCGGTTATTATAACATGTTGCTGAATAGTTTATTTATACAGTACTCGGTATGAAACATTGGTGAACGTCAATTTATTCATCGTTATTTACCGTCAAGAGCTACCGTCATAAAAACATGAATATCAACAATAACGGAAATCTATAATGCCTAACTATTTAAAATTCTTTCATTAGATTTCGTTCGTAATGACAATTCATAAAAGATAAATGAAGAAACAACATTTATTGTTTTTGTTGGACATTAGAAACAAATTAAGGATCGATATCCTCCAATACCGGCAAATAGAATGAAACAGGACAAAATCCGACGAGGTTAGTGGTAAGGTAACAGGACAATTTGATTTTAAACTATACAAAAATAAGAATTTTTTTAAATTTAAAATGTCCGACAAAAATCGGAACTTTGCATGATTTTAATACTTTTTATATTTTCTGTATACGGGGATAAGGGCTTCAACAAATCAGATTTTTGAACAGCTGTTGAATTACTTTTTTGTAGTAAAAAACAATACCTAATTTTTTGGAGGTTCGAATATCAACAAAAAAACATCAACAATTAAATGGAAGAATTTGTTGTCGACTGGAAGTGTAGTGAAAAAGTACTCTCGAACTCCATATAGGAAAAAAGAACTATAAACATCAGTATTATGAACATCAGGCAAACACAAATCACTTAGAAAGGTAGAACTTGAAACTGGAGTTCTCAAATCTTCAGTGCCAAGAATCGTTAAGAGAATCAAAATTTTGTTTTTCAAAAATCGTCTAGTCCATAATCTAGTTGAAGTTGATTCGGATAGAAGAGTGGAATTCTGCTCATGCCTAATAGAGTTTCATGAGCATTATCCTTA
>CM040188.1:54402792-54510292 GCA_022606455.1 Callitettix versicolor | reverse complement strand
TGTGTGTGTGTGTGTGTGTGTTATATTTAAAAGATGGTGTCTTATATCTGAATCTGTTTAGCTTTAAGTATATTTGTTTATGCAATTTTCTAAATATTTGTCATTTTATCACTTATTTGTAAGGCTGGCAAACAGATACTTTTTTCATGATTATAAATATAATCAATCTATACATTTAGTTTCTGTTATTATTATGTTATTGAAAAAAACAGGTTTTTTATAAAGAAATTTACCCTGGCAGACTGTTTTTAAAGTTTTGATGTTTGTGTTAATTTGGAATGTTCATTAAACGGAATCTCAGTGTGAGTTTGATATTTTTATACTTTTAATTAGATAAATTAAAAATTTTTTTAAGGAAAGAAATTTTTATTTTGTATAAACTAACAGTCATCTGGGTTCATTATTGTCTTAAATTTGTTTATAGATCAGCAGATTCTAAGTTTGGTTTATGACATGTTCGTTTAGGCGTTGTTTTAATATAAACTTGTTAAAAAAACAGTTCGCAACTTAAGCATTCTGACGTTTTTTATTCGAATTTTCATATTTGCCAAACATTTTATTTATTTTTACGTATTACTTTTAAATATTGTTATTTATTTGTAATAATATTCTTGAATTTAAGTCCATTTCTTAAAATAGTTTTCACCTTCATTGGAGCACTTAAATCAGTCCATACATCTCCAAGTCCAATATCGCTATTGAAACTAGCATTTTAGCCTCTTCTTCCGTTCCCAAAATTTCTTAATCCTGTCCAACCTGGCTGCCCTTTGTTCATCAGCTATAGTGTAGGTTTTTCGTTCAAATGTTAGCTTGAATCGCAGATATTTATTCCTTAGAATCCTCTTCTCTGTTCTACCTTCAATTTGAGGCACCGTCAAATTTAACTCTCCTAAATCACTCTGGATCTCTTTGAATCAATTATTCTGCGTTCTAATATTCCAGAAATAGCTAAATAGCTGTTTCACTAGTCTGGTTTCTGGAAGGCGAGTGGCCGAAAAAAGCAATTCTCCTTTTCCGCATCGTGTATGTTTCACTCACTTTCTCGATATACTACTTCATTCGGTAGTAATTTCCATTGGTCATTCACTTAGTGTTTCTATTTATTTATTAATTATATTATAAATCCAGTTTAACAATAATTGAAATGAAAAATACACGCTGACAACATAAATTTTGTGTATTCGAATATATATAGACAATTTTATGTTATTTAATTTTTATAATTTTCATCAAGTATCTTGTGCATTACATTTATTTGGATTTGCGATCTTCTCTCGACGTTTGACCTGCCTCAAATCCACTCCAATTTCTCTGGTTGGGACAAAAAAATCCCCATCATACAATTCGTATCACTGCCTTACAACATGGTCAGATTAAGATTTTACCCAGGGGGCTATGTTACGAACCGCATTTTTATAAGTGTATGCGCAGATAAAATGCAAACCACGTGTTTGCCACACACTTTGACAGAAAGCCGCTTTGACTTGTCCCCGTCTGTATGCAAATATTAAGTAGAAGCATGCCAACCGCAACCTTGAAGCAAATTAACAGACAAAGAATCGATGTTTTCCAAAGGAAATATGTTTTATTTTCAAGGTTGACTGAATAAATACAAATAGTTGAAAACATTTTAGTTAAAACTTGAGTACGTCGCTTGCAGACATCACAACAGTATTACCAATAACGAAAAAAATAATGTGTATCTAAAATTAACCGTAATCAGATTATTTGTTGGAAATTTGGCAACACTTAAGTTTTCGTCAAAATAATTATTTCTACGGATTAATATTTTCTCGCTAAAACGCTTCGATTTATTTACTGGTGTTTGCTGTAATTTGAAAAAAATTGAAATAATTGGAAATATATTGATTTCGCTCATACTATATTTACATATATAGACCAAAATATGTAGAAAGAATCTTTTTTAATTTTTGCTATGAAGTATACTGAAGTACTTTAAGGAACAAAAATCTCAGATGACAAGATTTTTAAAACTTACATTATGCACAACATATTCCTCGCAGACCCGAGGTAATACCCGGAAACTTTTTCGATATTAAAGTTTGCCTGCGTCCAAGTACTCAAGCAGTAGAGGGGGCCTCCGCTTCCCAAAGGACAAACTTACATAAAGTGATGACATCGATTATCAAGAAGTAGACGCAATTTTTATTTTGAATAGAGTTTAGCGTCGGGGGAGAGTTTTATGGCTTTTGCATAATATTACTATGTTTTGAGAAAGAAAAATGTTGTTCAAGCTGTGTATCCTGTGTGGGATTAAGTTATTAATTTATCGTTAAATTAATATTTCATGATTATTGATAATTCTTAATAATCGATAATAGCAATTAATTACCAATTAGTTGAGTATTGCTTTATTAAACAATAATCTAGTGAACTGAATTATTTTCAAATTTGGATGCCTGAAATAAGTCCATTTATTTTAACATTATGTTTATAAAAATTTATCATTTCTTAAGTTTTTACAAAAAAGTAAAAATTAACCAAATTTTAAATAAACGTAAGAAGTAATTGTTTCAGATATTATAATAATAAGAAGTAATATTAGTTTTATTCTTATTTTAGCTAGTTAATTTAAAAATTGTCCTAAAATAATTTTAGTCCTTTTTCAGGGTTATCACCAAATGTAGGGGTGCATTAAAAAATTCCAGTATTCAATCCCAAAAAGGTAAAAATGGGGTATAAAATTTTTATCGGAAAACATATTTTTTTCCTCTGACCTTCTTAAAACGTAACATAATCACGCCTAAATATAAGTAGTGAAATATATTTTTCAGCATATCCCAAAACGCATCCCCTAAAGAGGTAGAAAATTTAGGGGTAGAAAATTTTAGGGGGTAGAAAATTTTAGAAAATTTAGGGGTAGAAAAATGAAAGGGGTAGAAAATTTTTTAAAATAATTTAAAAATTTGAATTAATACAAATTTTATATATATATATATATATATATATATATATATATATGATATATATATATATAGCGGTATATATATAGCGTTTGCAGATGACCTGGCCATACTCACAGATAATGAAACAACAGCGATTAAACAGATAGAAATCCTAAAGGAATGTGCAGAGAGGGTCGGTCTACAGATCTCGTTTAAAAAAACCGAATTCTTCTGTACAAAATTAAATATTCAAGAACTAAACACAAAATATGGTAAGATAAACAGAGTCAAGCACTTCAAATATCTGGGAGAAATTCTTGAACCCACAGGTGGCGAGAAGGCTGCGCAAAAGGTTCGGCTACTGAGAATGAAGAGGGCTCTTGGTATAACGCGTGATATCTACAATAAGAGATGTATGTCGACGCACACAAAAATCAGACACTACAACACAGTCATAAAACCGGAGGTATTATATGCAAGCGAGAGGCTAGCACTCCACACAAAAGCTACCATGGAGGGTATTTTGAAGGAAAATCTTGAGGAAGATCCTTGGTCCGAGATTAACAGAAGATGGATACAGGTTGCACTCCCGGAAGATCACAGAGAAGATATCGAACCTGGCAACAGATATCAGAAGAAGGAGGCTTCGGTTCTATGGACACATCAGTAGACTCCCAATAACGAGACTTGCCAACAGAATCCTTAAGTGTATACAAGGTGTCAAATCAACAACGTCGTGGATCGAACAAGTCAGAATAGACCTACATGACGCAGAAATAGACTCAACAGACGTTGAAAACAGGAACGCATACAGGAGAAAGATGCTCGGTTGGAAGGTCCCAGAGAATGAAATCCCAAAGAGAGCAGGGGTAAAATGGACGGAGGAGCGGAAGAGGATCCATGGGGACAGGATGAGGGAGGTGTGGAAGATTAGAACAGTGATCCAACAGGGTCTATGCGCAGATAATATATATATATATATATATATATATATATATATATATATATATATATATATATATATATATAGATTGAAAGTTAAAGGATACAAAAGCTCTTACATTTTTCTGTAAGTATCAGAGGCAGATTTTAGTCACTTTTAATTTCAGTAGAACTACAGTTACATTACAGTTAATTACAGTAGAACTACTACTTTAAAAAAGTATTTGTTGCTATAAACTTTTGTATATATTTGACTGATCAATGAAAACAGGTCCAGCCCCTTTCTACAAGTCGTTGAAGTTGGATGTTGCACAAATTAAAGTCAGAAAAGTTGCAAATACGTTGTAGACTTTGGTGGCTTATTTTCCCTCTGTACTTTTAATTTTAGAGTAATATCTGAATCTTTAAATTTTTTTAATCTGAATCTTTTTTTAAAATATCTGAATCTTTTAAAAAAAAGAATAATGTAGAGTAATATCTGAGTAATGGTACAATTACACATCTTTGCCCATCTCACGTGCTGTCTACGAAGATAAATCTTCCAATTTACTAATGCCATTTTTCGTTTGTATATTCAATTACAGTTGTTCTTTTTGTGTGTATTTACGTTTCATTTGTTCTGTTAATTTTTCCACTGGCAAATGTTTTTTTTACTCTATGGTTTCTATATTATATCTAATTGTATGAATACATGCATAAATAAATTAGTCCAATCACCAATTAGTCCGATTAAACGGAAGCCTTTTCTTCTGAGAATGTACTGTGAGAAAGTTTGTTTAATGATTTTACTTATAATGTTGTACCTTTTGTATTTTTATTTAGCTCATTTACTATTTCATTTATTTTAAATGTTTCAACATTTCAACAATTAAACATATACTTTGTATATTGAGTCACAACACAGTCACGTAATGAACCACCTAAATGTGAATAGTGGAGATGTCACGTGCCTTATCAGTTATGTCGCAAAAGTCTGAGGTCTCTGACCAACCAGGTGTCTCATGAAGCAGAATTGACTAGCCTACCTTCTAAGGACTAGCCACGGTGCTGGGGTGTACGGTTTGAGACCGGGATTAAAGTAAGTAATTACCCTGAGACAGCATCCAACAGTATTTCAGGCTGAAGTGATGGCCATTAATAACTGTGTTCGGGAGAACTTGGATCGGGGCTTCAAGAAGGCACGTATTCATATTCATACCGACAGTCAGGCAGCAATAAAAGCACTTGCGGGTCCTATAATACAATCCAAGCTGGTCTGGGAGTGTTAGAAGAACCTTGACGTTTTGTCCCGGGATAACCGGGTAACTCTTCACTGGGTTCCGGGGCATAGGGGAGTTGAGGGCAGACCCACTGGCTGGACTTGGATCTGCATCTGAGTTTATCGGACCTGAGCCGGCTTTAGGGATTTCTCTATCGTTGGCCAGGTCCGCTATGAATGGGTGGATTACATGTCAACACCAGGTAAGATGTGACAATCTTCACGGGCATTCTCATAGTAAACGTCTCTTAAGCAAAGTTCCTTCTGGAGGAATAAAAGGGGCAGCAGATGTCCTGGGCAGAGCACAACTCAGGAGGATTATGGGACTAATAATACGGCACTGTGTTCTGAGGGTGCACATGAAGAGGATAGGTGTAGGATACCACGGAGAAACCGTGTGTAGATTGTGCAGGAAGGAGGAGGAAACTGCAGGTCACATAATTTATGATTGTGAGGCTCTTGCTAGTAGGAGGCTAGGGGTTTTTGGTTTCCAAGACCCTGGGGATCTTCAGCAGTGTGAGCTAGTCAGTGGTTGTTGGAACTCATTAGGGGCATCAATCTGCTGAATCGATCGCAGTGCCTAGGGTTGAACAAATCCCTTCCTCTAGTAATAATCTTAAAAGGACTAGCCACTAGTTTGTAAATATCATCTACTCCTAAAGACTAGATTTCAAAATTATTATTGTCATGAAATATATGGAGTCGTTCTGAAAAATAGTAATCACTTTATTCCTTAAATCTTTGTTAATTATTATTCTTAAATTTTGTTCATTATAATCTTTAAAACCTCTGTTTTTCAACTTAATTCTCTGTATATATTTATAAAATTAATTTCATATGTAGCTGAAGATTTAATGCTAAGCAACTTATAGTTTTAAAATATATTTTAAATAGCATTACCCTTTGCGGGAACATAAAAAAAATATATTAATAAAAGCGTGATCATCTAAACTCTTGATTATTTTATAGTAAATATGAAAAAATACTATAACCTGAATATGTTGTTTTGTTGTCTTCAAACGTGTTGAATTCGAATTTAAGAATATCTGATAAACAATATTTTTCTCCAATACAAACATACGGCTTTTATATTTTTGTCCATTTAGTGGATGAATTCGGTTGAAGAAATTACGTGTATCATAATTTGTGTTTTAGAATATTTTTTTTCTTTTTAAGAAAATCCGATAAGAAATGTTTTTCTCCAATGATACATCCTTTTCACATTTTAATTCTTTTAGGGAATTTAGAATTTAGAAAAATGTTGAAATATGTGTTTCATTATTTGTGTCTCATAACATATTTCTAGAATATACGATAAAAAAATATTTTGTCAATGAAAAATTGCATTCTTCTTTTTTTACATTTTCTACCCCTTTCAATCTCTTTAGGGGATGCGTTTTGGGATATGGTGAAAAATATATTTCACTACTTATATTTAGGCGTGATTATGTTACGTTTTAAGAAGTTCAGACGAAAAATATGTTTTCCAATAAAAATTTTTATACCCTATTTTTACCTCTTTAGGCGTTGAATACTGGATTTTTTTTTCAATGCACCCCTACATTTGGTAATAACCCTGAAATTTTCAAACCTTTAGCTATTGTAGTATCGGTTATAATTTGATGATTAAAGTTGAATTGGGTAAGTAGTTTAATGGAGTTGAACTAAATCAGATTTTTGTAAAATACTTTCTTAGTGCACCTCAACATTTTTGTAATAAGGTATCCTGAAAATTTCAAGTCTCTAGCTATTGCTGTACGATGATTATTAAATTTGGACTGGGTAAGTAGTTTAACGGAGTTAAAATGAAATTTTTGCAAAATCCTTTCTTAGTGAACGCCTATATGGTTAAATAAATGTACCCGAAAAATTTCAAGTCGCTAACTGAAATAGTTTTGGCTCTGCATTTGTTACGAATCAGTCATTAAATCAGTCAGGACTTCATTAATAAATTAAGATAAAATAAGTTAATATTGTAATTAGTTCTAATTAGGCAAGCTACTACACTTCCATTAAATTCTAAAGGAGATATGGGATTCACTTATTTGAATTGCAACCGAAGCACAAACAGGAACGGCAGAATTATTTAGGTTTGACCCGCAGGCAAGCATTGCTTAATCATACGTAGTCGGGGCTTAAAATACGGGTTGTCCCACTTCTTGCGGTAAATAAATAACGATTCTGCTCAAAATTGTCACACAGTACAAATTGTATTTTACGATATAAAGTAATCAAAGAGTGTACAAAATGCGACATCTTTCAAAAAGTTTCTTTGAGTTAGTTTAAAGAAGTTATAAGTAATACCAAACTTATCTTATTCAGTAAAACACGAAGCTCGTACAGTTCGTGAATTGTGCAATAATTTTATTTTACCAATAGCTTATACACCGCTGCCTCAAAAAGAACTTTTTGAAAAACACTATTACTTCCTTTTCGTTCCGAAATTTTGTATATAAATTTTATAAAACAAATTTTAGGATAACTTACAAAGTTATGCACATTAATTATTTTCAAAAAAAGATCATTTTAAACAGTTAATATTGCACATTTTTCATCCTACGCTAAGGCATACGCTACGAAGGTGTTGGTGAAAGGACAGAGAGACGTACACTGCTAGTTCAAACAGAATTCTGTAGTCAACATGTTTAACATAATGTCTTTTCAGTGAGCTACAAATGTGTTTTTCAGCTCGAAATAAGTGTCATAGCCTAATAATTTATTATGTAACATATTATTTTTGATTTTAATATTATTTAATAATAATAACAACTATTATTATTATTATCATATAGATTATTTCTCGAGTCAACATCCCTTTTTCTCAACACATACTATTCGTACAGGCATAAATAAGGTATCTTTAGAAAGATTTTTTAACCATCTTCTGACATTGCAAAACGATTTTGCGCAAAACTTACTGTTTGTGGAAAATTTTAACATAAAGACAATTTTAACTGTCAGGCAAAACGGCATCATGGATGCGAATACGTGGCATCACCAATCAGAATCACAAATCAAATCACAAATCACGAATAGACAATCCCATTACATTTTACATAACATACTTAGTACAATTTCAGTATTTACTTAAAAATCATTAAACTTACAGGTTATGTGGCCTTACTGACAGTCCCATATCCCTGCCCGTCGTACAAGCCGGGACAAGCATTTCGAATATCAAACACGTTTTGGACACTGTTTTTACATAAATATATTTCTGATTTCTCCATCCACCGAACATTTATCTATTGATAATCGATTGATTTTCGATTTATTTTTTTAAACACGTTTCCCCTTCCTTCCAACTACCGCTCTTACCCCAACGACTACTCTTATTCAAAAGTTTGTGTTTCCTTAAAATTTGCATAGTGCGAAATTTCGTACGGGCCTTCTGATTATTATTATTATTATTGTACGAGAATTTTGGGTTAACTTTAAAGTTTAAATGCAAAGGCATATATTAAGTGTGTATTATATAAGTTAACATGCTTATATAGTGGAACAATAAGCTTTTAAGATTTAAATAAAGAATCGTCCGCCATATTAAAGAGGTTTTACTTTACTATTTTTATACTTAATTTCAGCATAACTTGTTGCTAAATATTTTTTTACGACAATTCAAGGAATGAATTTGTAAAAGGAAGTAGACGAATGGAACTATTTTTACGAAGGACTGAGACAATTAGTCTTAATAATAATAATAATAATATCATTTAAAACGTGCAGCGACGTTGTCCGATGCCTAGATTTCACTCTTTCCGGACTTCCCATTGTCCGATTTGTAAATTTCGATTATTCATAGCTTTACGGATTCCTTCCATCCAGCTCTTTCTTGGTCTTCCTCTTGCCCTTTTTAAGGTCGGCACCCATTCCATTGTTTATTTCGGCAATCGCGTTTGGCTCATTCGTTGGACATGACCGTACCAAATTAACTGACTCCTCTCAATATACTTTATAATCGTAATGGGAAGTCCTCCATTCCCATCTGTTGACGAATTACCTCATTTCTTATTCTTTGGGCTCTCTAATATCATAGATCTGTTGATCTTCTCAAAGCATTCCATTTCTACAGCCTCTATCCCCTTCTTGGTTTTTTCTTTTATTATTCACGTCTCAGCTCCATATATTAAAAAACTCTTAATAATCGCATTATATATACATATATATATATATATATATATATATATATATATATATATATATATATTGAGCTTTGTTGATCTTGTTATATTATTACTCCATAATACTCCAATTAGTCTTGAAGAAACTAAAAAATATTTCCTCCAAATATTTAAATGTTATCCTCTAAATATTTTCAATAATTCAAGGTCATTTCATATATTGAATATCATTGGTGGTGAAAACCTACAATAAGTTGTGTAAAGGTGTTAAAGGAAGATACCTTAAACGAACACTGTGCAGATTTACCAGTCTGGTGTTGTAGATAATCTAAATAATAATAACACCTCACAGTGCGCACAGTGGTATAAAAACATCCTTAATGCACTAATGTACTAATGTAAAATTTACAGTAACGAAAAAAATAATTAGATGTTTGTTATTTTTCTTCTTTCATCCGGATCACCCACTTTGGGGTACTCCAAATCAATTACTTTGATGTGTGTTAGCTGCCCTCCGCTGTATCCAATACTGCTTCATTCTATCCGAGGCTGCCTTCCTTCTTTCATTCGAGACTGCCCCGCCCCTTTTAGATGTTGGTTTTTCTTGGAACCTTAGGTTTTCATTATGTAAAAGTTTTCGCAGTTTAAGTACATCGTCAATCATCTCATCTGATATCGCCAGCTCAGTTAAGTCTTCCTGGACCCGCCTGAACCAATTACTCTTCGTTTTCCTATCTCTGAAGAAAACAAAGATCCGCCTAGCAAGTTTGTTATTTTTATAATGTACGGAAATATAAAAAAGCTGAATTATTATTTGGTTTTTAATGCAATGAACTCAGCATTACACACACGCTCTCTCTCTCTCTCTCTCTCTCTCTCTCTCTCTCTCTCTCTATATATATATATATATATATATATATATATATATATATATATAATATTGGCTGTATCTTTTGGCCGATTTATTTATTTATTTTTCTGTTATATCTGTTTCCGTGTGTTTATTTTTAGAAGTTTAACTACAAATTATGCGACCGAGATTCTTGCCAAATGAAAAAGTTTTAAAAGGGAAAAGTGTTTTAAGAATTTTGAATTGGCCAAAATATGTACACCTTAGTTACCCAAATAAAATCAATGCGTTTATTTGCCTCAAACATTCTGTTTCGAATGCTACAAAAAGCAAAAGTAAAAAATGCAAAATGTTGAAAATTAAAAGAAAAACATTTAAAATTTAACAAAGAGTTTTATAAATTTTCGTAAAAATTCAGATTTTACAGATAAACCTAATACACATAATGAAAAAATGGCAAAAATAATGTCAAAAAGCTAATTATAATAGCTTGAAAATTGTATCATATTATCAGTTAATAATTTCTTATACCCGTATTTAAGACACATATTCTTTCCCATTCTGACACTCAAAAGAATCGCTGGTGTCTGATATGTGATGTCAAAATGGTACTAAGTAATAAAAAAATACTTTTATTTTTATATTCCGAGAAACGACCTCTTGTTAGCTGAACAATAGAACAAAGCGCACAGCTGCAAGGTCATTCACTATGATATCCCCTCCCCGTCTACAATTATGTCATTTTGTTTATCGAAAGTATTTGTTACCATTGGGTCAGAGTAACAAGTATTTTCATTCAGTCTTTTATTGTAAGAATTATTTTTACTTAAACTTGTGTTGCTTGATGAGAACTTGGTTGTTATATGAAATGTCTTCGACGAGAGACATTACGATGCAACAATGAAACGAAAAGTTATGTTATTCTCTGAACAAAATGTAAACAGAGCTGCAGAACAGGAATTACAGAGATATTACCGGTATTAAAATATGTAGTTTCATTATCAACAACCTTAATAACTACTTAGTACTAGGTATCGTAATCCTGAGGTTTAGTTTAGTACAGTTAAGTGTTTGCTCATGCATTTTCTAGTATATACAATAGGATATATTTATTAAATTTCATTTTTTTAATAGTCTGCTACTTTGTAATTTTTCTTACAAATTATCTGTAAAATGTAATGCGTCTTAGAATTGATGAAATACGGTAGTAACTTTTAAATTTTTCTTAATTTTTCCTTAAAAGAAATTCCTTTAAACAAAATTAATTGATTAGAATAATGACCTATTCTTCCCGTCAGTGCCGCCTCGGTGGCCTAATTGATAGCGTACTAGGCTTTCACCCCGAGGACTCGGGTTCGATTCCCGGCCAGGGCTTGGCATTTTCATACGCTATAAATCATCCCATCGTCTGCATTAGCCCAAGTGTGCACAATAGTCGGACGTTAAACACAAAAAAAAAAAAATCTTCCCGTCAGTGGACTTGTAGGAACAGAATTTCACAAAATAATTCTTTTGTTTTACCCCCTTCTAAAACTATGATTTCACAGTCATGATAAACATTAAAATACACACACACACACACACACACACACACACACACACACACACACACACACACACACACACACACACACACACACACACACACACACACACACACACACACACACACACACACACATATATATATATATATATATATATATATATATATATATTAGCATTAAAAAAATCAAATACAAATAGTGTTGAAAATTCAAAAATAAATGATTAGGATTATGACATATTCTTCCCGTCATTGGTCTATCAACTCACCTCATAAAAGCTACCGCGGTTTCGAAACTCTATAGTTTCATCATCAGGCCGTTATACAAAATGTTAAATCCCTCTGTCGAGGTTGTCACAAAGTCAAACAAAACATTAAAACATACATCACAAACACTGAGCACAATTACACGTTTAAAATATTCATCATGAAATTCGGCTTGGCCAAACTACACACGCGACTCGTAAGTCGTTACATTCCGAACTCAAGATGAAACGGCCTGAAGATGAAACTATAGTTTCGAAACCTCGGTAGCCTTTATGAGGTGAGTTGATAGACCACTGACGGGAAGAAAGGTCATAATCCTAATCATTTGAATATGTGGTCCGGTGGCTATGTAACAATAATGAAAATTAATTGGATTAAAAACCGATAAATTATTTTCTTAAGATAGCGTTTGTGTTTTAACTAAATGAATATATATTGCGAGTACTTTTGAAAGTCTTGCGACCGTACGAATCGATTTTCAACTATATTTCTGTTAATTATACACGTGTTATTATAAATTTTTAATAACGACTGCCATGTTATTGACTTTATTTCAAAATGTATCAAAATATGTAATTCCATCCTTGTACTCAGTGAACATTTTAAAGTATTTAAATGAATAATTTAATTTAGGTTACTAAATACAATAAAAAAAGAAAAAAGTAATTACGTATTTATACTTGAGATGTAATATTAAAATAATATCTATAATACGTTTTTTTGGCCGTCCAATATTAACAATTTTAATAACATTTGTTTTATAATTTTATTGATACACCATAAATAGTTTATTCGCCATAACATAGTATTATGTATTTCAATATATATTCAAATGTATGTGTACTAGCAGTACCTTTATTCATGGTTATATTACTGTAGTAATAATCAATGTAGTACTACTTAATTATCGTTATGGCACGTAACTGTATGGCATGGTGAAGCAAAGTTCCACTGTTTTGTTTTTTAAAAAAGTGTTTACATCACTGACGCTCTGAAAATGTTGGACATGGGTAACGGTAGTCATGGTTAAATCACATTTTTCAGTATAATTTGAAAATATTAAATGCTGCTAAATGAAAATGTTAATGCTTATATTGGCGGTGAAGTCATACTTTGAAAAAAATTGATGAAAACATTGTTTAGAAATCTGTTTATCACGTCCGCGACACAGCAGCGCGCCTTCATTACAAATGGTTGTATTACATCGTGAAAATTCACACGATACCTTGAAGAACTTACATATATGTTTTTTTTTTTTTTTTTAACGTCCGATTATTGTGCACACTTTGGCTAATGCAGACGTTGGGATGATTTATAGCGTATGAAAATGCCAAGCCCTGGCCGGGAATCGAATCCGGGTCCTCGGGGTGAAAGCCCAGTACGCTATCAACTAGGCCACCGAGGCGGCTATTTTACATACATGCAAAATAAGTGATTACAAAATAACAAACAAGTAATACAAAGATGGAACCAAGATTGAATATAAATTGTTTCCCCGAGATAAACTAAACTTATCTAATATTTTTTGTTTAAATTAAACCTCACGAGAGGGAGTAAATGTTTCTATAAATCATAATTTAATTGGATTTCTTTGGTCAAAATCGAGCAATAAGAAGTTTTTCTGTTAATATTTTTGCACATTCCCTAACAACTGAAGGAATAACAAGTACAAAATTAATTTTACTAATTAAACCGTCTGATTATTTGAATCCTGTATTAAATGAAACAAAAGTATTTTTCGGAACTATATTTACACTGTTCGTTATTACAGTTTAGGCTGAAATAATATTAAAAGTGTAAATATGGTTACACTACACGCTTAAAATGACAAAACGTGTAACTTATTTAGTTATTAAAATTTTATTGCAATATTGGAGTGTTAAACCCATTTCCCACTTGATCAGGTCAACTAATCAGCTTACAGAATTGTGCAAACCAATTTGTTAATGCAAACAATTCTGCAAATGAATGCACATTGTGTTCAGAACTGTTACTTTATCATTAATCTGGCTTAACTTTTGTTTATTGTTTGTTAAAATATTACCGCTGTATGTTTTGGCAGTTGTCCATAAATATTGAAGCATGGGAAATGGCTTAAAACGAAAAGTTGATGTTCCAAATGTGTTAATGTTAGCATAGCCTTTCCCGTGTTATTGGCTTTCAATTTGTGGACATATTAAATTGACCATTTTTGTAAATGACCCAGTTTTTTAAAATGAAAATAAGGTTCAAAAATACATTTTTTGGTGTTCTTTTGTTTTCAGTTTAATTGTGCAATCCGCTTTTAATATATTGTCATTTTTTTTATTACATACAAACTTCTTTAAAAACCTAAAACTATCTTTTATTTATTTGAAATTATCCAATTAAGTAAATCAAAGGTTTCCTTGAATAGCATAATTTTTTGTTAAATAATTAAAAAAGAATTTCACTAAAAGGACAGAAAAATAGTGCATCACATAACTCAGCTGAGAAAGTAAATAATTTACTAAATTCCAATATGGCTGCTCAAGTAGACACACTTATAGGCCTATTTAAAACCAACACATCTATGCTGTTGTACACGTAAAGTTTACCGAATTTAAATTTAGTTACGCGAAGTTATTTTCTATATTTTAAATGTGCTTCTCACTTTAAAGATATCCTGTATAATTATTGTAAAGTTGTAAGGAATACAGCACACAAAAAATATATGCCAATAACTTATTTTTATTTTAATATAAACTAAACTCATGCAAAACTGATTAAACTTTTTCATCAAAATGTTTCTTCTAGTCAAACAAATTTAATTGAAATTATTATACTGAGTTTTCAAATGCTTGCCAAACACTAAAAGAAGTTTGTTCCTTCTCAAATCCATTTCTTGACGTATCTGAGTTTAGCCTGTCCTGTAGTACTCACTACAATAATAGGTAACTTATTTTGGCAGTTTTTCTTCTGCTATCTTTAACTCATATTCATACCAAATTATTTGTTTTACATGGATCACATTCACATTGTTTCTTCTGGATTTGCCTGCTGACTGAAACCTATATCAATAGCAATTTTTTCGTACTCAAAACAAAATTTGAGACCACTTTAAAAAAAACAGTTCATATTATTTTATCGAAAGCTTATCTCGAGAATCACATGTTTCTTTGTTATAATAACTAACTTATTTCAAGGTTACACAGCAACGCATATTTTTGCTTATGAGCTTAGCAATGAGATAATTATCTAGCGATATTAGGTTAGCAAAACATTCATTTATTTACTTTTAGATTAGATATATGTAACAAGGTAGGGTATAATGACAAGCTCAACGGTGCTGCCGTTGCCATGGAAACAGGGTTCTTGGGTCAGGAGCAGCAGCAAAGGAGCAACAACAACAAAAATGATTAAAAACAAAAAAAATGTAAAAATCTCTCAACTGAAACAACTAAGTAGTTAATTGTAAAAACAGTTATAATACAGAATAATTGTAGTACAGATACAGTGTACTCGTGCAGACGCAGCGACAGATTGGGCCCTCACCCCTAGTCAACCTCAAGGTCAATGACTAACTGCGAATTTTAGTTTTCTTCTCTCCTGGTCTTCAACCCTTTCCAAAAACCCTAATATATGTTATAAGCCTATTATGGAATAGAAGTATGATTTAGGATAAGAATTAATGCAAAATGTCTCTGTTCAAAGTTTTAAATATGAACAGCGAAGAAGAGACTCTTCCCGGTTGACGTAAAAAATATTTTTTATCTTCGGAAGCGGGGAGGGTCCCGTCATAACGGACAACGGGGCCCCAAAGATTGATTTGGGAAGGCGTGACATCATTTTTGTCATGACTATAAGCCAATATCGAATGCGGCTGCAGGCAAACCCGCTTATAGGCTACACTAATCAGCCGTATTATTTTTACAGTGAATCTGTGATAACTTTGCTGGATAAACGTCTGAAGGAATTGCCAAAATATTCTTAAACATACCATTATTTGCGATAGAAATGGCTATTCAATGGCTTATTCTGTTCAAAATTTTAAATTTTTGAAAGTAAATATCAGTAACTACTACACACGTCAGAGTGAAGAGGTTTTATGTTTCTCTTACTAATTGATTGCATTGTTAGTAAATTTACATTGGATAATGAGCTACTGGCAAGGTTTTTTTGTGTTTAACGTCCGACTATTGTGCACACTGGGCTCATGCAGACGATGGGATGATTTATAGCGTATGATATGTCAAGCCCTGGCCGGGAATCGAACTCGGGTCTTCGGGGTGAAAGCCCAGTACGTTATCAACTAGGCCACCGAGGCGGCTATTTTACATATATGCAAAAGAAGTGATTACAAAACAACAAACAAGTAATATAAAGATGGAACCAAGATTGAATATAAATTGTTTCCCGAGATATACTAAACTTATCTAATATTTTTTGTTTAAATTAAACCACACGAGAGGTAATAAATGTTTCTATCTTGTAAATTTATTTGTATTTGGCGTAGCATCAGTGGTGAGATTATTTGGGTTAGATTCGGTAAATACTTTATTTGAACAAGTAGGTTTTTGAAATTAAAAACAAATGTTTTTTCTTGTTAATTGGTATTTTGATTTTTGAATAGTTGTATTGTGAAAATACTATTCGTACATATAGACAGTATAAAATTGCACTTCATCGTAGAAATATACAGGATGTTTCACAAGGAAACCAACATACTTCTCATATGTTAATTCTTCTTTATGTCTTTAACAAGCTTCTTTTACCAGCTATACGACATTTTGTACTTTAACTAAACAATGTATATCTCCAAAAAAACTCGACCGATTAAGTTCAAATTTTGCGCTCTACTATTAATATAAGAACCTAAGTTAACAAAAAACAACACGTTATAATGAATATTTTTTAAATGGCAGAAATTACTATTTATTTTTAATAACGACTATTATTATTCCACTATCGGCAATGTAGACTAATTTTTACTCTTACCTTTTGATTTATAGATTAGGTGTTTATAACACTTAAGTGGAAATTAAAAAAAACTAAGAAATCCAAATGAAAATGTACTGTTTTTTAATTGTTATAATGGCTGCTACGAGTAATTGGAAGATGTTGATCATTTTTCAAACTTATGCCTTTAAATTGGTTAATAAGGCACGAAATTTCAATTTAATTGTATAAGTGTTGTAGATAATATATATAAAATATTTTAAAATACAAAAAATTGTGTGTAGCAGATAAAGAAATCGTGTATCCAGACCTAAATTTGAATGATATTTTTACATAAATTTGGGGAAATATAGACATGTGAAGTACAAGGTGTGTTCTGAAAGTAACGAGAATTTTAATTTTTTGAACAAAATATTTATTCTTCTACATTGATGTTGTCGCCTTCAAAATAGTCCCCATTGGAGATTATGCACTTGTGCCAGCGCTTCTTCCAATCCTCGAAACACTTTTCAAACTCGATCTTTGAGATAGCCTTGAGTTCTTTCAGCGATGCGCTTTTAATGTCATCTACGGCTGTAAAACGACGGCCCTTTAAGGTTCTATTTATTTTTGGAAATAGGAAAAACTCTCACGGAGTCTGGCGAATGTCTGGCGAATGTTGGCTGGGGCATCGTTACAGTACTGTTTTCGGCCAAAAATTCACGAACAAGCAATGAAGTGTGAGCTGGTGCATTATCGTGGTGCAAAAGCCATGAATTGTTTTTCCACAGATCCAGACGTTTTTTTCGGATTGCTTCACGCAAACGGCGTTGAACTTGTAGGTAGTATTCCTTATTGACCGTTTCACCTGGTAGCAGGAATTCATGATGCACTATGCCATTAATATCGAAGAACACAGTTAACATAACCTTCACGTTCGACCGCACTTGTCGAGCCTTTTTCGGTCTTGGCGAGCCAGAATGTCTCTACTGGGATGGTTGAGCCTTAGTTTCGACGTCATATCCGTAAACCCATGTTTCATCACCTGTTATAATACGTTTCAGTAATTCTGCATCGTCGTTGACTTCATTTAGTGACTCCTGAGCAACTTCCATTCGCCACTGTTTTTGTTCAAAATTCAACAATTTTGGAACGAATTTTGCTGCCAAGCGTTTCTTACACAAAACACTGGAAAAAATGTCATGACATGATCAAATTGATATGCTAACATCATCAGCGACCTCTATAATTGTGATTTGGCTATTGTTTTTCATCAGTTGTTGATGTGCTGGAGCGTCCAGGGCGTTCGACATCTTCAACGACGTCACGGCCTTCTTGGAAACGCCTATACCACTCGAAAACTCTTGCTTTACTCATAGCAAACTCACCATAGACCTTTGTTATCACACATACTTTAATACACAAGATTTGATACAAATTCTTTGATCCATTTCTTTTAACAAACGAAAATCGCCGAGCTCATAAAAACACTTCTAACCTTAGTGGCTGTCACAGACAAAGTCAACAATGAAAACAGTTTTATCATACTTCAAGGGCATGTATACCAACATAAAAAAAATGTTTGACAATCGGACTCTCCAAGCCCGCGAAATTTTAAAATTCCTTTACTTTTTGAACACACCTCTTATTTCGGGTTTTTAGGCATATCTTGTATGCCTGTAAGTTATTATTAAAAGTAAGCGTTACTGTATATTTGTATCCTTTGGAAAATTTGATTTAATGTATTTTCTTAATAGAATAAAATTATATCATATTAAATGTTTACGCAAATAAAGCCGTTGCATCCAACAGTGACATTCTGAATATATTAGTGACATACTGAATATATTAGTGACATATTGTCTTCAACGCGAGTGTTTGGGGTTATCGGTGCTGTCCATGCTTGGTAGATTTTATTAAAAGTTTCCATCGCAAGAATGTAATAACATTTTTATTAGGATTGGATTTATTAGAATTTGTTGTCAAGAACAAAATAAAACCAGCAGGAACTATTTAGGTTAGCTTTGGCGGAATGGATCATTAGAACAAGTAGGGCATAGTGGTTTTAATAAGGATTGTTCCATTTCTAGTGTTTTATTGATTCTCTACAAAACAACTAACACAAATATTTATCTCTTTTAGTGGAAGTAATACAAACTACATTGTAAAATAACATAATAGGTTCCATTTCATCAATATACGATATCTTTCAAAACAAATTAAAAATTTTAATCTTCTCTTTATTTGTTTCACCCAACTTTGGGGTACACTAAATCAATCACTTTTTAATGTTCTGTGCCTTCCTCGTAGCCCAGTATTGCTTCATTCGTTGTGATCTTGCTTTTCTTTCTTCGTGGGAGATTTGGATCGTTTGCTTGGATTTGACTTTGCCTTGGAACCGTTGCTTCTTGTCCTTGGTTATTGTTTTGGCTGTTCTGTCCATGAGCATAGTGTCAGTGATTTGTAGTTCTGTTATGTCCTTATCTGTTTCTCTAAACCAAACTGGTTTGGCTCTTTAATTGCGAAAGTGTTCAAATATTTTTTTGGTTAGTGTATTTTTGTCCATTTGGAGGATGTGCCCATAAAAATCAATTCTTCTTTTTCTTATTGTAAAAAAAATATTTAATATTATATAGACAATTATTTTTTTAATGCATATACATATTGCTCTTATACACTACTTAGAAAAATTGGGATCAATACTTAGAACAAATTGTACAAAATGTGTCTAATTTCACATGTAACTTAAGGGAACATATGGAAGCCATTTTGCTTCTCAAGAAACATTAACTTTCCCTGATCAGTGTGCAGCATCAAACAAGTTATCGAGACTGACCATACTTCCAATTCTTGAACGGTTTTCCTTCGGATAGCCTCAGAGTCAAAAATCCATAGAATTTTAATTCAGAAGGAATATAAGACTTCCAATTTCACCGTTTTCAGGGAATGTTAAAACGGTTTTCAGGGCTTGATATCACTTTTCTAGCACTGCGGTGTATACCATCAAAGTAGTATTGTCCCGTGATTGGATTGTTTTTGTTGCACCATTTTCAACTTCTTCAATGAAAAAGAAATAAGGACAAATGTTAAAATTGAAAGATAAGCCAAACAAAATTATAACCTCGAATCCGTGTAATACCCAAGTGAACACACTTTTTTCTATGAATTATTAATTGGCCATTATTGTATAGCTACTATGTAACATAGGCTGTTCAAAAGAAAAATGTTTTATTTACATGTAATAACTTACATATAATTGGTTCAGGCGGGTCCAGGAGGACTTAACTGAGCTGGCGATATCAGATGAGATGATTGACGATGTACTTAAACTGCGAAAACTTTTACATAATGAAAACCTAAGGTTCCAAGAAAAACCAACATCTAAAAGGGGCAGGGCAGTCTCGGATGAAAGAAGGAAGGCAGCCTCGGATAGAATGAAGCAGTATTGGATACAGCGGAAGGCAGCTAACGCACATCAAAGTAATTGATTTGGCGTACCCCAAAGTGGATGATCCGGATGAAGAAGAATATCTTACCAAATCTTTTCTCAACTAACAAAATTTTTAGCCCTGATGTCTTTTAATGCTTATTAATGTTTTTTTTTTAATTTTACTTTAGGATTTTATAAGGTTACATTCGCAACAGTTGTGTTCAGAATATACGTTTCTTTTATGAAGCCACTATTGCGGTACTAATGTGAAGACGATATGTAATTCTTTCAATACTGTTTTCACTATAATTAGTGTTGCCAATTTCATTTTTCATGCAAGACTTCGGTTACTGTAATTGTATCTTTAAATGCTAAAGCCCTTTGTGATTTTTGTTTATATTTTACAAAAAACAGTGCAGTCAAATTTTAGTTCAAGTTTTTTATAGTTTGGGAACCACACGAATCATTCCTCAAGCCACTGTCAATATGAATGCAGCTGTAAAGTTTCTTTGACGTTCATAACATGTTTGAACTAGTCCGATACGTGTTTGCGATGATAACGACACAGTAAGATAACAAGCAGTAATAAAAGAAATATTCCCTGTTCGAAGAACGTTATTAAAACATACCTTACTATAAACAGTGTTCTTATTCTTTGTTCCCAAATTTTTCTTTAAGGATAGGTTAAACCTGTCCCACTTTACCTGTGTGTGCACATTCAGAAAAACCCCTTCCAATGTAAAGAGTAAAATTTGGCAATATTTGGTACTTTTATTTCACTTCATTAGGTAACTAATACATTCATATATCTTCAAATTTATTCCAGTTCCGTAAGATGGGGGGCTGCAGCGCTTCCAGCCCCCGTGGTTCCGCCAATGGTAGCATGTAGGTCTCTTTGCCCATATATCTTATTTTTTTATAATTTTTAAAATATAATCAAACTAACAGAATTTGATATAACGAATTCAGTTCTAACACATTTAATAAAATATTGCTGAAAAAATGAGTCCATAAATAACCAGTCAAAACGTATTGGTCACTATATCCCAAAGAAATCAGGTTTGAAAACAATAAAAAAATTAAAATGTTATAAAAACTTAAAATCGACCCAGTTTCTCAAAGTTTGTACATCATGTTTCACTTAAATTTTGTAACTTAAGGAAGTATAGCCGATTTGAATTTTTTTAAACAATTTTAGGATTATTTCCTTTTTACACTCGAACTGCATTTTTTATTTTTATTTCTAATCTAAATTTAGTTATTATTTTCAATATATGACTAAAATTTGAAAAAATCTAATAACGCAATTCTCTTAAATAATAATAATAATAATAATAATAATAATAATAATAATAATAATAATAATAATAATAATAATAATAATAATAATAATAATAATAATAAATAATAATAATAATAATAATAATAATAATAATAACAGAACTGCAGATCACTGACACTATGCTCATAGACAGAATAGCCAAAACAATAACCAAGGACAAGAAGCAACGGTTCCAAGGCAAAGTCAAATCCAAGCGAACGATCCAAATCTCTGACGAAGAAAGAAAAGCAAGATCACAACGAATGAAGCAATACTGGGTACGAGGAAGGCACAGAACATTAAAAAGTGATTGATTTAGTTTACCACAAAGTTGGGTGAAACAAATAAAGAGAGAATAATAATAATAATAATAAGTATTATTATTATTATTGTTGTTGTTGTTGTTGTTGTTATTGTTATTAATATTATTATTACTATTTTACAGTAGCTTCTTAAACACATTTTTTTGTGTGAAACTGATTTCATGTGAAGAAGTTTGTGCAATGTTTTCGCACCATTTATTGTTTTAGAATCCATTTTTTAATGTAATTTTACAACACAAAATTATCAAAAAACATTACAACCTTCAAATTGGCCCTGGATCCATTCAGCTGTTTTTAGTTGGTAAACTGGTATTTTTCCTGTTAGTACTCAGACCATTAAACATTTGTTATATTTAACAAAACTTTAAATATCCGTTACTTAAAAGTTGTTAAAGTGTGTTTGCAATAGAGAAACATTTAGTGCAACTTTAAATTTAACGCCACTTTACGAAAGCAGAGAGAAACAGACGTGCTGGCAACCCTGGGCACTAAGTGTTTGTGTTTAACATATGCACAGTATAAATAACAGGCACTTAAGAAATAAGCCTTGTACTCTCAACAATGCAATACTTAATTTTTAAAATGAGCTTATTATTAAGACCCAGAATGCTTTGCATAGAGGAATACATTTTGTTTTGAGATTGAACATGACTTATGTATGCCTATAATAATTTTAAATTTTACTTATAACTTTAAAAAAAAAATTTTAAATACCCTAAACAGAATTGTTAAAAAATTTTATTACTTTTTTATAAATAAAAGGATCAGTATACATGACAAATTTAATTATAACTTACGAGGGTTGATCAAATATAAACGAGACTGATTTTTAAAAAAAATTATTGCTTACTTACAAATTATTCTTGATACAACTTATTTTTCTACATAGTCTCCCGCACGAGTAACACATTTTTCCCACCGGATTGGAAGTTTTTTAATTCCATCTTCGTAAAAAGTTCTCGGGCGTTCATTGAGCCATTGGAACACGAAGGTCTCCACCGCAGAATCGTCTTCGAAACGCTGGCCTCCAAGCGCCACTTTGAGTGGCCCAAACAGGTGATAGTCGCAGGGTGATAAGTCTGGACTGTATGGGGGATGTTCCATTGGTTCCCAGCCAATTTGATCGAGTTTAAGCCTCGTAGCGTTCGCCGAATGTGGTCGGGCATTATCGTGAAGAAGAATGACGTTTCTCGCCGGTTTAGATTTCCTTTTCCTACGAAAAGACTGTTTTGCGGCCTCTAAAACATCGCAATAATATTGTGCATTTATTGTGCGTCGTTGATGGAGGAAATCGACGTGAAAGGCGCCTTGATTGTCGAAAAATACAGTGGCCATTACCTTCCCGGCCGACGATCGTGATTTGGCCTTCAGGTTTTCTACTGCTTCCCGTCCTTCGGCGAATTCCTTGTGCCAAGCAAAAACGCGAGCTCTTGACAGGGTCCTGTCCCCGTATTGAGCCGTCAATCTACGAAAGATTTCAGTCGGATTGACCCCCTCCTTGGCCAAAAACTTAATAATAATTCTCTGCTCCACGGAAACGTGCACTTCACTCTCACTCATTGTATAATTTTATACTGAAGGGTCCGAACGGAAATGTTGCCCGTCTACGCCCGTCCCAAACCTCCCAGGCTACCTGAAACCCCACCCTTTAGAGTTCAATGTCCAACGGAAAAGTTTTTAGAAAGTCAGTCTCGTTTATATTTGATCAACCCTCGTACTTTATATATTCTTTCTAATGTTTTCGCTGTCAAATGTAGACGTTCAAAAACCTTTATAAACAGTTACACGGAGACAGAAATCACAAACTGTAACAGCATCTGATTGTAAAAGTGTAAGTCAAGTGTAGAAATAATAAAATACAGATACAACATGAAGTCTGTTTGCTCTACTTGTTACAGTACTCTGACAGCAACTGCAAACATAAAGTAAATCAGTGTTCTACAAAGTGTTAAAATCAATCGATTGATTCCATCACTTGACTCGCGACTTTAATATTATCTTCATTTAAATAGTATTTATTTTTAGCGTACAAAACGTTGACAGTTTTAAAACTTAAATTTGAATCCAACAATCAATCACTTGTTTTAGAATTCAAAATAAATTATGTATGCCAACATTCTTCCTTAAATTATATCACAGTTAATAATGACTTTATTTTGAATCTTTCAGACCTTCCTCCTATTCATATTTTCAGTTTTACTAGAACGACTACAAATACAAATTCAAAATTTAGCATTGTATTATTACGTCTATGCCTATATATACCAGCATTACCCGTCGCAGCTTCGCCCAAGAAACTTAAACTGTTTCAGCAATGTAATAATTTAGAAACATAAAAAATATATTAATAAAAGCGTGATTATCTAAACTCGTAATTATTTTACAGTGAATATGAAAAAATATTATAACCTGAATATGTTGTTTTATTGTCTTCAAACGTGTTTCATTCGAATTTAAGAAAATCTGATCAAGAATATTTTTGTCCAATACAAACATTTATACCTATTTTATACTTTTGTCCTTTTAGGGGATGAATTCGGGGGAAAATACTGAATTGCGTGTATCATAATTTGTGTTTTAAAGTATTTTGTTTACTTTTATGAAAATTTGAAAAATAATATTTTTCTCCAATGCAAACACTCTTTTTTCTCCCATGATAACTCTTTTTCCATTTTTATTCTTTTAGGGGATGAATTCAAAAAAATGTTGACATATGTGTTTCATAGCATATTTCTAGAATATAGGATAAAAAAATATTTTTTCATACAAAATTGTACCACTTTTTTATATTTTATACCTTCTTTCAATCTCTTTAGGGGATGCGTTTTGGGGAAAAGGTGAAAAATATATTTCATTACTTATACTTAAGAGTGACTATGTTACGTTTTAAGAAGGTTAGATGAAAAACATATTTTTCCAATAAAAATTGTTGTACCTCATGTTTACCTCTTTAGGGGTTGCATACTGGAAAATCGTTTTTCAATGCATCCCTTTTTCAGTGCATCTCGACAATGTTGTGAGAAGGTACCCTGAAAATTTCAAGTCTCTAGCTATAATAGTATTGGATGTACGTTGTTTATTATATTTATATTATTATATCATATTTATATATTATATTGTTTATTATATTTGGACTGGGTAAGTAGTTTAATGGCGTTAAAATCAATTTTTAGCAAAATCCTTTCTTAGTACGCGTTTGAATATTAAAACGAAGGTATCCTCAAAATTTCAAGTCTGTAGGTTTTATAGTTTGGGCTGTACGTTGATCAGTCAGTCAGTCAGGACATTGCCTTTTGTATAAGATATATATATATATATATATATATATACATATATTTTTTTGAATACAGCTTTTGGCGAAAAGCACATGAAGGCTATCATCGCCGTCCAGCAAAATGTCCTACATTGGTGTGTGGGGGAAAACTAAAAGTAAACATTATTAATACTATACTAAACTAATGCTAAAACTATAACACTATATATACAATCTAAAACAAGATAACATTAAAAAAAATATATATACATAATTACACTGTTATGCTGTTCAACAATACCATAGCTAGAGTAATTCAAATACATTTATACGACGTAAAAAATTAAGAACTCGGTCAAAGACCGTTGAATAAAAAGCGAGAATCCCCAATAAATTGGGGGGGGGGCTCCAAAATCCTGTCAATCACACCAGAATCATTAGGAATGGGTTCCGGTACAAAGTTACGGTTCCCCAAACCCAAGTACCACTGGCAGCCGCCCTCTATGTACTCACAGAATGAAACCATTTGTTTCGATAGACCCATCTACTTGCTCCGACACCCATAATTCAACATTCATGTGCTTGCCAAGCGCCTATATGCTGCTCGGTTCCAGAACCTATCCCATCAGAGGTCCTCGGCAGTGATAGGGGGGGCACACATCAGGTTCCCTATACTTGGCCCCGCCAAAGGAAACCAAGCAGTATTGCCACTCCCAGACATATCGGAACAAGTACAGCAAATCCCTAAATGTACGTGTGTGTGTAAAGTAAAATATATTAACTAACAAAATAAAGATATATATATATATATATATATATATATATATATATATTTTGTTAACGATCAGCTAATATATTTTTTATTAGTTCTAAGGTTTGTTTCAATATACTTTTTTATTCTAAAATCTTCCTTTTCAAAAATTATTTTAAGAAATAACAAAGATTACAGTTACTTATTTATTTTTTTTTTTTTGAAAGAAAGCATTATTTTCTTGATATTGTTTAACTTAACCTAAGGTTATTTTAAATATTTGTTATTTAATCTAATAAAGTTATTTATATGTTATTCTTTTTTAAATATATCGAACCCACGACCTTCATAAGCGCAGCGTAGAGACGCAGCACACTGGCCGGTGCCTTAACCAAATTGAACACAAAGTCCTTGTATAAACTTTTTATAAAAGTTATTAAAATTGATTCATTATTCCCATGTATACGTTAGGCGAGTATATATATTTATATTTTTTTGTAAAAGTAACTTATTACCAAATTTGGAATTAAATTTTAAAACTGATATTCAATAATTTAATATTTAACTATAATGCTTATTGTACTTCTATTGTTAATGTTCTGTTTTCACTAAATATAGTTAAACTGAAATTATATATGAACTTAAATATGAACTGCAATTCAAAATATACATATGTTTTATATAATTTTTTGTAACTTAAACTGAATACTATTATATTCAGTATACTGATTTTCCTATTATTAAAAGATAAACTAATGTTAAATAAGAACTAAAACTGAATAAGTTTATATTGATTATAATATTGTTAAAAGTTTATATTGATTATAATATTGTTAAAAGTTTATATTGATTATAATATTGTTAAAAGTTTATATTGATTATAATATTGTTAAAAGTTTATATTGATTATAATATTGTTAAAAGTTTATATTGATTATAATATTGTTAAAAGTGTATATTGATTATAATATTGTTAAAAGTTTATATTGATTATAATATTGTTAAAAGATATAACGATGTTAATAAATAAACAATATAGTATCAAGAGTTTAAAAAAGAAATGTTTCAGAAATAAAACAAATGTTAGAAAACATGAGCGTTACAATGCACTGTATTGATCAACTCAGTCACTTCGTGTGAGCTAACAAATGTTTGTGAAGAACGGATTTATTTGTACTCGTGTAAGAGAACAAACAAGAACAGCAGGAACAATTATTTGGGTTAGATCCTTAGGGAACAGCCATTATAATAAGTAGGGCAGGGCGCACTGGTTACTGCACGAATTGATCTTCCGGTGATTTATTGATTTAAAGCGGGCATGTTCTATTTGCGTCTACAAAAAAATATTTTGTGAAATAGAAAATTTAAATATTCAAAGAACATTAGTGACGCTAAAATTATAGCTAAATCCAATTATTTAATATGTTTTAATCTACATATGCACAGTATATTAAACCTTCAGAAAAATTATTTTAATAACAAAATTGTATTAAAGACTTTTTTATAAAATATTTGTAGTTATTTTACGAACTACTTTAATTTTAATTATTTTTAACCAAAGTGATTTAAGCGTAATGTATTGGTTTAACCAAAAGTCTAAAAAAAGCGTTGGTTTAATGCTGTAGATGTTTTTATAGGAGTTTGCGTATTTAAAAGAAACGTTTTGTTTAAGAGCATTAAATTAAACTTATTATTAACACAAATGCTAGAACTTGAATTAAATTTTAAAAGCCAAGAAAAATGATCGACTATTTTAAAGGCATATTATTAATGACATTTGTTATACTAAAATAAAAAACACAATTTATAATAAAAAAAAATAAAACAAAAACATTTTCGTTAATGTTACTATATATGTGTAAAAACAAAATTTACAAGCAAAAAAACTTTTTAATAATCTCCCACTTAAATTTAATTAGAATTTATTAACCTGAAACATAAATTATGATTTGTTTGCTTAATTTACTATTCTTTATAAATGATTCGAATGTAAAGTAGATTATATTCTGTTTTGTTATGTTAATATACTTTTAATTTTACTGAAATAAAATTTTACGTAATAGTGGGGCAAAGTACTCCTTCTTTTCTTAATCATCTAAAAACGTAGCTGTGACCAAGGAGAAATCATCAAACACGGATATACATGAATAAATCAATATACGTTTATTGTTAACGATCAAATGTTAGTTTTTTTTTTTTTTTTTTTGGTGTTTAACGTCTGACTATTGTGCACACTTGGGCTAATGCAGACGGTGGGATGATTTATAGCGTATGAAAATGCCAAGCCCTGGCCGGGAATCGAACCCGGATCCTCGGGGTGAAAGCCTAGTACGCTATCCACTAGACCACAGACACTTTAATGCGTACTTGCATAAGTTCGGAAAGAGAAGTTCACCTCACTGTGATTGTGCAAATAAGTACGAAAATTCCTGGCACACACTTTTGGACTGTGAAAGATTCACGCTGGCTCGGGAACAATTAGAGAAAAACCTCGAAGACCTGGATCCGTCCCTCCGCGGTGACGTCTCTGTGTTGTTGGCGAGTGTCGAGGCGGCGAATTTTCTCCGAGAGTTTGTGGCTGTAGTACTAAAAGCTAAGAGGTTGAATGAGAGCGTGAGTGGCACCATGTAAATAGTGTACCTGAGGCATAGCTGTCACTATGGTTCAGGTAAAATTAAATTCCACAAGATTAACTAAGTTAAAATGGACTTGTTAATATTTTTGGTTTGGTTTTTGCAGTTTTGTATTATTGTTATTATTTGTAGGTGTAAGAATTTATATAGATTATAAGTAGATATAAGTAAAGAGTATAAAGGCACAATGGCACATTTTGGTTTTGGCACGAAAGGTTTCATAAAAATGGCAGTTGCATTTGAGAATATAAGATTAATTTGAGTTTGTTTTTAAAAATTGTATTAGATATAAGTTAGAAATAAGATGTATAATAGATTTAAGTAAAATGTAAATGAGAAGCGCAGCATTATAGGGGGTATAATGGGCACACGCCCGGGGATACCCCCTAAGTATGTATTAAGAAGCTATTAATGAAAAAAAAAAAAAAAAAATCAACCACCGAGGCGGCTGATCAAATGTTAGTTAACAACACGATTGCAATTTACAAGTGTAATAAATTGATCACTACATAACTACATAACTGTTACTAACATGGATTCTAACATCTGCGATGGAACGCAGTCGCCAAATTTTTGAACGCAAGATCTTAAGAAGAGTATATGGTCCTGTGTGAGATAGTGAAACAGAGCTGTATAATTCGCAAAAGCTGTACACGCTATATAGGAATATCTCTGTCACCCGTTTTATTAAAGTTTCTCACATTTAATGGTTCGGTCACTTGGAAACTATTTCTGAAGATGGGATGCCGAGAAAACTGCTGTTTGGAAAAGTCCTTCGAAAGAGAAAGGTGGAACGGTCACTCAGAAGACGGCTACAGGATGTTGAGAGCGACCTGCGGGTGGAGGGAGAAAACACTTCATAAGCCTAGAGAAACTTGGAGTGGCATTATTAGGGAAACCCACTCCGTGCTGTAGAGCTAATCACAAGAAAAGAAGAGGAAGAAGAATAAATTGTTCAATGGAAGTATATTTTACTAATTGCTGTACATTAGTGTGACAGAATGCTTCATGAAATTTAACTTTTTTTTTAATGTCACAGCCACTAAGTTTAGACGTGATTTTATGAGCTCGGCGATTTTCGTTTGTTAAAAGAAATGTATAAAAGAATTTGTATCAAATTTTGCGTAAAAAATGGAATAAAGTGTAACAAAATGTGTGAAATGTTTACAAAGGCCTATGGAGAGTCTGCTATGAGAAAAGCAAGAGTTTACGAGTGGTATAAGCGTTTCCAAGAAGGCCGTGAAGACGTTGAAGATGATGCCCTGGACGCTCCAGCACATCAACAATCGATGAAAACGTGAACAAAGTGAAAGAAATGGTTATGAACAATAGCAGAATCACAATTAGAGAGGTCGCTGATGATGTTAGCATATCGATTGGATCATGTCATGACATTGTTTCCAATGTTTTGTGTATGAAACGCGTGGCAGCAAAATTCGTTCCAAAATTGTTGAATTTTGAATAAAAAACAGCGGCGAATGGAAGTAGCTCAGGAGTCACTAAATGACGTCAACGACGATGCAGAATTACTAAAATGTATTATAACAGGTGATGTAACATGGGTTTATGAATATGACGTCGAAACTAAGGCTCAATCATCCCAGTGGATGCATTCTGGCTCGCCAAGACCGAAAAAGGCTCGACAAGTGCGGTCGAACGTGAAGGTTATGCTCACTGTGTTCATGGAATAGTGCATCATGGATTCCTGCCACCAGGTGAAACGGTCAATAAGGAGTACTACCTACAAGTTCAACTCCGTTTGCGTGAAGCGATCCGTAAAAAACGCCCCATCTGTGGAAAAACAATTCATGGCTTTTGCACCACGATAATGTACCAACTCCCACTTCATTGCTTGTTCGTGACGTTTTGGAAAAAAACAGTACTGTTTGGAAAAGTCCTTCGAAAGAGAAAAGTGGAACGGTCACTCAGAAGATGGCTACAGGATGTTGAGAGCGACCTGCGGGTGGAGGGAGAAAGCACTTCATAAGCCTAGAGAAACTTGGAGTGGCATTATTAGTGAAACCCACTCCGTGCTGTAGAGCTAATCACAAGAAAAGAAGAAGAAGAAGAAAAATAAATTGATTAATGGAAGTATATTTTACTAATTGTTGTACATTAGTGTGACAGAATGCTTCATGAAATTTAACATTTTTTTTTTTTACTCTGACTCGACTTAGACAAAATAGAAGATCTGCTCCACTTTCTTGCGATGTGTCCTGTTTTAACCGAGTTGAGAAGAAGATGACTGAAATCGGACTTCTTGGATAGAGGTGAAGTTGTTGAATGGGAAAAACTGGCCTTCACTCGTTAACTGCTGTAGACATGCGTGGCAGTATAGATCTGGTGTAGTGAGTGAGTGGAGTTATTTTTAATTTAGAAAGAATAAGACGTTGTAAAAGGGATAGTCATAATGTTTAAAAGGCTTTAAACTTTAAAAAAATGAATATTTGCTAAATCTCGTATAATTTTTTTACGACTGAGGCTTAGTATTGTGCAAAAAAGAGAAAGATTTTTTTGTTTCTTTAGAGTGTAATGCATTAATTATTTTAAACAGTGATATCCTTGAAGTCATTAACCATGGGTGTAATATGTATTTATATTATTATACTTTGTAAATTCGGTTACTGTAAAGACGAAAAATGTTTATTGTGTATTTCGAATACAACATAATAGTTCACCAGTATTAAAAAAAAAAGTAAAACAAATTATTAAACACATGTGAATTGGCCAATAAACCAAAAATACGTCAGCTGAGTAGACAGCTAACTAGATCTAATAAAATCTGCCATAACCTGAAAACATATGAAAATACCTGATGAAAATAAACGCAAACAAGTCAAATTACGAGGGTTGTCCGTAAAGTAAGGTTCCCAAGAGGCTATAGCCGCTGCGAACGTTGTTACGCGGGATCCGGTGACCTTGTCTTGCAGCTTGGTTCCTCCACTCCCAATCCCCACTCCGCGATCGGTCTATGACGCTCAGTCTTGATTTGGTAGCCGTTAATAATGGAGTTGTCTTTTCTGTTTCCCTCCAGGTGCGAATTACACTCTGTGATTCGTTTTTTGTGTGCAAAAAACACTGCGCCGGTGGATGTGAAGTCTGCGGAGAAAAATGTATGAGCATACAACACGTGCGCAAATGGTGCAGAGAATTCAAAGACAGGCGTTTCGGACGAAAGTATTGAGAAAGTGGAAGAAGCAATGCTTAACGATCGAAGGGTGACTGTTCGGGAGCTCGCCGAGATGATCCCTGATGTCAGCAAGGATTGATAAAATTTTGACAGACCATTTAGGGTATAGCAAGGTTTGAGCAAAATGGGTAACAAGACAGATTACAAACGGCAACGGATTGATGCGGCCAGCGAATTTCTTCAGGCCTACTAAACCCATGGCGAGAAATTCTTGGACTCCATTATCACTGGGAAGAGACCTGGGTACACTACACGATATCGGAAACGAAAGAGTAATCACGTCAATGGAAACATCCAGAGTTGCCGAAGCCGCGGAAGTTCAAACACTGTCTGCCGGCAAAGTCATGGCGAGCGTGTTTTGGAAGAGGAAGGGGTTATTGTGCGAATTCATGGATACCGGCACAACAATCAATGCTGATCGTTACTTTGACACGTTAACGAACCTTCGCAGCGCAAATCAAAACAAGAAGAGAGGCATGCTCACGAAGGGAGTTTGTTTCCGTCAAGACAACGCTCGCCCGCAAACTGCCCGTGAAACAATAGAGCTCATCAACCAATTTGGATGGGATACTGTAACACATCCTCCATACAGCCCGGACGTTGGCCCAAATGACTACCATCTCTTCCCTAATTTGAAGAAACACTTAGGTGGGATGCATTTCAGTACCAGAGAGGAGCTGAAAGAAGTTTTAAGCTACCTTCGCGGCGCGGCGGGATAGTTTCCCGACTCAGGCATACAAAAGATGGTTCATCGTATGCAAAAATGCATCGATTTCAACGGCGATTATGTCCAAAAATAGAAAAAAGTATAAGCTTTCCAAAAATGTATTATTCAATGCAAATAAACAGGTTTTTCATTGTGAAAAATTATTGGAAACCTTATTTTACAGACAACCCTAGTATATACCATTGTATGTTAATACAAACTGTTTAAAGAAATGTTTGTGATCATACAATTTGTACCAGGTAATGTTAATGATTAGCCAATTTTACTTTTATCTCATACAAGTCATCATACGTATAAATGTACAACGTAAATGGACCTTAAACATTAAATTATACTTTCATTATATTTATACATAAATTATTATATACATACATGTATGTATGCTATATACGTACATTATATTTAATTTCTTTAAAACAATGCATACGTAATACATTCATTCTTGACTACAATAAATTATTATTAAACACAGCCGAGCAGTTGAAAGGGCGTTTCAGCAAAGTATAGACAATTAGTAGAATTACGTTCTTCGGCACAAAAGATGCATTGTTGAAGACTACAATAGATGTAGAGGCGTGAGAATGGGGCGATTCCATTTATATATTCGTGTATTTTGATAATACACATAAATTAATATCTTTAAACCAGAATATATGTTCATAAATGTAGAATAGAGTTCGTTTTCAAGTATCAATATTTTTTAATTTATGGCACTTTGTGTTGTTATAAAACAAATGTAATATTTGTATATCACGCTTAAATCCGTAACAAATAAGTATTGCAAATCATGAAGGAATTACGGACGTTTGATATAAGTATCATTGCACGTAACTTCTTCAGAGGCTGGTTGGAAGCGAATTTCCAGAACTTATCAATATCAAGATGATTTTTTAATCTCACATTTTCTTGTAAACCTAATTTCACCATCATATCATGGCTAAATTCTACACAAAAGTTTGATTAATTTTTGTCTTTGACCGATGACCATTCACATAGCGTTAATACAATTTGTATGCTTGGACTTTTAGTCCACCTGAATAGGAATTCGGCAGATAGGGACGTCATCCAAGCAAAAGCACGTTTTTGTGCTTTTTTGTAAGCCTCAATCATATATATATATATATATATATATATATATATATATATATATATATATATATATATATATATATATATATATATATATATATATATATATATATGTGTGTGTGTGTGTGTGTGTGTGTGTGTGTGTGTGTGTGTGTGTGTGTGTGTGTGTGTGTGTGTGTGTGTGTGTGTGTGTGTGTGTGTGTGTGTGTGTGTGTGTGTGTGTGTGTGTGTGTGTGTGTGTGTGTGTGTGTGTGTGTGTGTGTGTGTGTGTGTGTGTGTGTGTGTGTGTGTGTGTGTGTGTGTGTGTGTGTGTGTGTGTGTGTGTGTGTGTGTGTGTGTGTGTGTGTGTGTGTGTGTGTGTGTGTGTGTGTGTGTGTGTGTGTGTGTGTGTGTGTGTCTGTGTTTGTCTGTGTTTGTGTTTGTGTACGCACGCTCGTGTAAGCACTATTCCGTTATCTATAGGAAACATAGCTTTTCCCTAAACAATTGTGTAAATGTGATTTCACTTTGCAACCAGTTCAAATTAGAACTAAATTTTTAAAAGTTTTGTAAGCTTCAATCATATATATATATATTTTTTTTTAACGTCCGACTGTTGAGTATTCTTGGCTACCGGTGACGTTTGGATGCACCCTGTACCATTTGTTCGAGATATCAACATTCATGAATCGCTCGGGAAAAAAACATGGAAAATCAAAAAATCAAAAACGCCAAAAACGTGTTAAAGATGCCTCGTTCGACTACGTCCAACAGGTCTGATAGTAGTACTGGGAGTGTCAAAAATCTGGGAGACAAGGAGATGTGTGCTAGTACCTTTGAGGTCTCATCGCCTAGATTTTTGATTTTTAAAAATTCTGAGGATGGGAAAGACCTATCCAAAGTGTCATCTTTTATCATCAACAAGGCTATTGTCGGTTAATGCAGACGTAGAAATAGACTCAACAGACGTTGAAGACAGGAACGCATACAGGAGAAAGATGCACGGAAGGTCCCAGAGAATGAAATCCCAAAGAGAGTAGGGGTAAAATGGACGGAGGAGCGGAAGAGGATCCATGCGTACAGGATGAGGGCGTGTACACGTACACGTATATATATATATATATATATATATATATATATATATATATATATATGTGTGTGTGTGTGTGTGTGTGTGTGTGTGTGTTTATGTTTGTGAACGCACGCTCGTGTACCCACTATTCCGTTATATGTAAGAAACATAGCTTTTCCCTAAACAATTGTCTAAAGGTGATTTCACTTTGTAACCAGTTGAAATTAGAATTTTAAATTTATTAAAAGTAAAAACAGATATATTTTACGTGTACAATCTCTTACCTAAAAAATATCGCTAATGTATACAAGTGAAAATTTCTTTAAATGGACTTTTTGTATAACTTAAAATAAATGTGTAGTAGCAAATATACGTAATATGTACGTATACATAATAATATGTATTGTTAAAGTGAATTTTAGTCTACTAGTCAGCTGGTTATACCTTCTGTCTGATTGCATTCTGTCTGATTGCATTCTGTCTGATTGCATTCTGTCTGATTGCATTCTGTCTGATTGCATTCTGTCTGATTGCATTATGTCTGATTGCATTCTGTCTGATTGCATTCTGTCTGACTGCATTCTGTCTGATTGCATTCTGTCTGACTGCATTCTGTCTGATTGCATTCTGTCTGATTGCATTATGTCTGACTGCATTCTGTCTGATTGCATTCTGTCTGATTGCATTCTGTCTGATTGCATTCTGTCTGATTGCATTCTGTCTGATTGCATTCTGTCTGATTGCATTCTGTCTGATTGCATTCTGTCTGATTGCATTCTGTCTGATTGCATTCTGTCTGATTGCATTCTGTCTGATTGCATTCTGTCTGATTGCATTCTGTCTGATTGCATTCTGTCTGATTGCATTCTGTCTGATTGCATTCTGTCTGATTGCATTCTGTCTGATTGCATTCTGTCTGAGTGCATTCTGTCTGATTGCATTCTGTCTGATTGCATTCTGTCTGATAGCATTCTGTCTGATTGCATTCTGTCTGATTGCATTATGTCTGACTGCATTCTGTCTGATTGCATTCTGTCTGATTGCTATGATTTCTGCTTATAAACTAAGTAACGTGAGTTTAAAACCCGCTACTGACTATTTCTTTTAGATTAAATACGTATTTCTTTAAAATAATGTACAATAAACAATTTCCATCGCTACCAACGATACAATGTATAAACTAGTAGACCCAATTACAAGTGTTATGAAAAAACGAAGAATTACCCATCTCTTCCACATCCTTAGGATGCCCAACAGCAGGATTCTGAAACAGCTGGCCATGCGAAATATTAATAGGAAAACCCAAGGACAATACGTCTCGCAGACTGAAAGATCTGCAAGAGATCGGTTTGCGGATCGAGGATGCACCGGACAGAACGAGAATCAGAAGCATTCTGAAAAACATCTAGTTTGAAGTAGGAAAGCCGGAACGAAGAGGGACGGTGGTGTCAGACGAGGTCAGGAAGCGGAGATCGGATAGGATGAAGGATATTGGAGGAAGAAGTTGGAATCCTCACAGTGCACTAATACAGATAAGAAGAAGAGACCGAAATATTGACTCAAAATGGTCCCATGTGGCCTTAAAATTAAAAAAAATTCCATATAAATATGCTAATAATAATTAGGCCTACTTCTATTGTAGTACACATTCGACTCAGCACATAATAGTTAAGAGCGTTTACAGTTAACATTATTTATAAATAAATCAGTTAATTACTAAATATTAAAACTGTCAGTAAATTCAGTTATTTTAAATGCAGTAAATGCCTGGCCATTTATTATAATACTTGAATTAACTGAAAAAAAAATGTTTTATACTTTCAAGTGTACATTTTTCTTTAAATTTATTGTGCATAATTTAAATTTAGCAATAAGGTCAGTAACACAATTGAACCAATACCATCCACAAAGAACACTGATGACTAAGTTTTTATTATAGTCGACCGGTCCCCCAAAATGATTTTTTTTTTTTTTAATTCCTTACAAACATACAACTGGTGACAGAAATTAGTTTCTATTTAGTTGAACTTAAACTCTAAATCAAATTTGATTTAACATAAAACATTATTGCTGCATCGTTTAAACTTTCTAAAACATCTGTTACAGTAATTCGTTACATTAGCTCATTAAACTCGTAACGCTTCATAGAAAAGCGAGTCGTCAACATGCACTTCACGTGCCCTAATTAATACTGCAGTACACGGAAAACACAACTAAAACGTAATAAATCTTTAGTGAAATTGACATTTTTTATAACCGTCCACAATTTAAATACGTTACTTTGTGTTCGCAAACATATTTTAACTAGTAACTGTTTCTGGATGAGTGCGTTACTGAATAGATAGAGTGGAGGGATATTTTGTATGTTGATGTTGCCTACTTGAATTACAAATAGGCTACTCTAACCTACAAAAGGTATTTCACATGAACAGTTATTGAAGTTGGCTTATTACACAGCACTGCACTGAGGGTACATTTCAATGGGGAAGTTGGTGCCCTAGTCTGGTGAATCGCGTTGTTCAGGTCAGGTCATGAATATTTCATGACAATTTACTAACTTTTAATATTAACAGTAATACTGTTGTAGTTGTAAAATATATTTTACTTTACGCAATAACTAATGAAACACTATTTTCCAATTAATGTTAAAATAAATTTAACCTTTCACGCTTAAGAATTTTAATTTTAAATAGACATTTATTATTAGTTAAAAAAACTAAATTCTTAATAATACGAGGGCTATTCAGAAAGTCGGTTACGTTTTGGTATAAAAAAAACGAAGTACAAGAAAAAAATATTATATACATTTGAAAGTGGCACCAAAATACTATTTTTCTACATAGTCGCCATATAAATTTAGACACTTGTCAAAGCGGTGAACCAGTTTTGAAATTCCAGTGTCGTTGAATTCTGCCGCCTGAGACAGGTTGTCACGCCCTCCCGCAGTTCCGCGTTGTCATCAAACGCTGCGTCGCAAGCCAAGTCTTCATTGCAGGAAAACAGGTGATGATCGCTGTAGCAAGGTCCGGACTGTAAGGTGGATGTGGCAACACCTCCCACTTGTGAACATTCAGGACTTCTCGAGTTCGATTGGCTGAGTGTGGTCGGGCGTTGTCGTGCAGAAACAGAATTTTTGAACTCAACTTTCCTCTGCGCTTGTTTTGAATTGATCTTAAATTTTCCAAGGTTTCACAATACCTTGTAGAGTTTCTTGTTCTGAGAAATCAACAAGAAGGATTCCTTTCCTGTTCCAAAAACAGTCGCCATGATTTTCCTTGCAGACAACGTTTGCATGCATTTCCTTAATTTTGGAGGGGGGATTTGTGTGCCACCATTCCATAGACTGCAATTTGGTTTCGCAGTTGACATGATTCACCCAAGTCTCGTCTCTTGTAACGATTCGATCGAGTAGTGAGTCACCATCCTTTTCGTAAACGTCCAAAAATGTCAATGAAGCAGCCATACGCTGATTTTTATGGTTTCAGTCAGGATTTTCGGTACCCATCTTGCACAAAATTTGTGGTAATGTAACTTTTGTGTAACAATTTCATGCAACAAAATTCTTGAAATTTGTGGAAAACTAAGCGATAGCTCTGTTATTGTGAACCGACGGTCTTCCTTAATTTTCTCATCGACTATAGAGACAATTTCATCGGTCACAATGCTTGGCCGTCCCTCTGCCTTCAGTGATCACATCGTTCCCATAATCTTCACAGAGTTGGCGATAAATCTCAATTGGTTTATTGTTCTTAGCCAACAAACGTATCACCGACCGCACTTCACAGGTCGCGGGATTTTCAATAGCGGCGCACATTTCAAAGTAGTATTGTGCGGGAACTAGCACCAACAATAATCTGTTCTATAGCCACTGAACAGACGAACGCTCTGACATCAAGATGGCCGCGATATCCCCCCTCCTAGCGTGTACAAAGCAAAACGTAACCGCCTTTCTGGATAGCCATCGTATATGTTAAGAAAAGTAATGTATTATAAGATTTTTAAACAGAATAAGGATTTATTCTATTTTACAATGTCTTAATACGGACAAAAATATTGTAAAACAAATTATTGCTTCAGTAAACATTTTCATACAGTGCTTTCTTCAAATTGCTTTGCTTGCAAAAAAACAATTGAAGAATTCATTCGTAATGAGTAGTTGTTTTAGTAATGACTGGTACGATATGTTCAATATAACATTCTTGATGACAATTAAACTGTATTTTTATGTATGCACTTAATATACAGTACGTAAAAGAACTGTGTTTGTGTGTAATTTAAATTATATTAAAATATATTACGAAAAACAGCAAGAGTAATTTACAGTACTGTTGTATTAAGACAATACAAGTCATGCTTTTCAGTTCTTAATTTGACAAAAGAGAATACAGATAGAACTTTTAGTAAAGTGAGTGAGATAAAAGGAGTAAAGAAGTAGGCAAGACTTTGTTTAATCTTATTAAAATATGTAAAGTAAGAAAGTATAATAAGAACTCATTTACTTTATTGTACAAATGATTAGTAGCCTAAATGTACCGTTGGTAGAAGTTTTATGTAAAGAGTAAGATTTGAAAGTTGCGTTTGAACATCATAGCAGAAAAGTTAATAAAATATTAAAGTGCAGACAGTATTAATACGAGTAGAATAGTTGAATCAATTTGAATAATCCCACATTAAATATTTACGTCTAAGAGAAGTTGTGTTACTGTTGTAGCCTGTAATACAACAGTAGTATACCTTTGTTTTTAAACTCTGATTAGAGCAAATAGCTTTTAGTTTTGCGTACGAAGTAATAAGTTTCAGTCGTTACTGGAACTGACACGTTTTATTTGCAAAGAGTGATTCAATAATAATACCAATTTTTAAGTGTTGAATAAAGCACTTTACATTTATGAAATGCAACATATTTCAACATCAGTACAAAGTATACATGTTGCCATTACATATGAATACACGACTTACTCTGCATTAAATTTGTTATAACCTTCAGGTAGGTGCAGAAGGTGACGTGGGAGGCCAATATGAATTGAAACGCTGTACGCAGATATCTCGCTGACGTGATATAAGTACAAAAGTATTTTCTTCATATTATTTTTTTGAAATTATGATTTTACCGTATGAAACTTTCAAATTACAATTAATATGTGAAAATGAACCTTGACCACCTCTTTGATTTGGGCGATGACATTGCCAATCAGTTTCTTTAGTTGCGGTAATGTTCGGGGATAATTTTGATAAAATAGATTTTTAATGCTTCCAAAGGAAGTTACAGAGCGTTAGGTCACATGACCTTCATGGCCAGTTCAGATCACCATTTTGCGGAAGGAGTCGGTTCGGAAATTTAATCCTCAACAAGGATCATCCTGTCGTATCATGCGAGGAGCCAGCGCCATCCTCTTGTTCAACATTCACAATATTAATACAAGGCCTTAAAAATAGTTTCAACCATACTCCTGTAGCGATGTTCACTCACTGTCATGGAATTTCAATCATCTTCAAAAAAGTAAGGCCTGATAACACCACCAGCCCAAAACCCACACCATACAGTTACCCTTAGAAGATTACCTTGGGATGAATTACGGCCAGGATTTTCTGCCACCAAATTCGACAGTCCTGGTTTAAATGAAAATATCCCTCATCAAAGAAGATGAGGATGTCTTTACAAAAACTGTCTCTGTTGAAAATGGTCTGTTGGTTCAGTTGTTAACTGTTCAGTGTTATTTATAGAGGTTTAAGTGATACAATTGAACGTGGTCGAAAAGGAGGGTGAGAATTAGTGTGACGATAACTGATTACCTCTCTGCAGTTTCGACATACAGGAAAGCCTTAAGTACTTGCTGGATATAAGAAACATCCTTCGGAATTTCAATAACAATCCACGGACTCCTGCTGTAAAAAACAGAATTATTAATAAAAGTATTATAATGAAACAAATAAAAGACTGAAAGTGACTTCCAAATATTATTATAAAATTAAATTACTATGAAGTCAAAATTTAAGAATCGCGTTGTTAAAAAAAAATTGTGTGTGTCTAGAAACACAAGTATATTAGGAACTTCTAAACTTTTTAGTATTAAAAATTTTTCTGTTTAATTTCAACACTTTAAAATGAAATTTCCGGGAATATGCAACACTATGCGTTTCCTTTAATAATAAAGCAGTTCTATTTGTCTTTTTTAAACTAATTCTTAATAACTAATCAAATAATGGTTCAAACATCTCAATAGTTTAAAATAAAATTTCCAGGTACGTTTTCTTTGGTAATAAAAAAATTTCTATTTGTATTTTTTTAATGACTTATTTTTTTATTACCAACTCATGGTTGTCAACTATGGAAATAACAGTTTAAAAAATTTTGTTGCTCGTTTGCTTTAAGTAGCTAAAAATAAATTTCTCCCCTTAAAATGTCCCCTTAAGAGTACATATGTTCACTACACAAGGTTGATCATCGGACGCTATGCGCAGTTCCATTCTGAACAGAGTGAACAGTAAATTATGAACAGCCTTAGCTCGTGATGAATTTCCTTTCAAACTGCGGGGAGTAAAGACCTAGGACGTGAATTACAGGCACACTTAGAATAAGGCAAAGTTTGGAGGACATAATTTTTAGTTCAAAAGTTTCAACAAGTTCGCAGAAAACAGCTGTGACTTAGCAGTCAGCCAAAAACACAGCCTGTTTGATTTGCAGTTTCGCAGTTGGGCTGTCGAGAAAATACTTGAAATTTTGTAACTTTATTACATCTATTATTCTTAAACTTATCGTTATAGTTTGAAGTTATTTAAAACTAACCGAATAAGAAATAAAAACGTGAAGTAATAACAACTTTATCTGGGAATACAAGACCTGGGCAAAGTGTAAGAATTTTAATATAAAACGAAACAAAAACTACACAAAAGTAGTAGAATTAAACAAATTGTATGTACTTTAAAACTGGTGTTAAACTATATCAATCTAGGTTGTTATTTCAGTTATAATTCGTGTAATCCGCTATTACGTAGATGGATAATGGTTTGTTTCTAGATGTATGTTCTGGACTACAAATCAACCATTCGAATAGATTTTGTTTAATTTACACATTACTTAGAGTTTATTTTTTGCATTTTTGTTTTGTTTAAAGAAACAAAAACTTTCTTAAAAAACGACTTCAATAATTTTATTAAACTTACTTTGATTTTACTGGTGTTACTCATAAGTAAGAATATTTTTTCACGAGTAAATTGGAAAAGAATTAAAATAAAAAACCTTTTTAAAATTCTACAGCCTACGTGGTTTTAAACAAATAGGCATTAAAAACAATCTTGTGCTAGTTATACATTATACGTTTAACTTTGGCGACCCACGAAAGTATTTCATAACGTAATTGGGTTATGTCATCATTGGGCGATCATCATGAGAGTATCGCGGTTAACATTCCCATCAACTGAACTTGCTTCATCTCTATAAAAAATATCGATTTATTTATTTTTCACAGTAATTAATTGCAATTAGCAAAGCAACAGGAAATTCAATTTATTAGTCACTCAGGTTATTTAAATTCATAAATAAACGGTGCATGCAGCTGTTTCGCTGACGTGATAGAAGTACAAAAGTATTTTTTCATATTATCCTATTTGAAATTATGATTTCAACGTCTTAAACTTTCAAACTACAATTAATATGTGAAAATGAACCTTGACCACTACCAAAACATTTCAACGGATTTGGACATTTTAAAATGCTAATTTATGCAGTTTTTAACACTGATTAGTACAGTGAAATTAGTTTTCAAATACATTTAAGACAAAAAGTTATGATTTTTAAAGATTTTAAATGTCCTCCATTTTGAAGCTTTTGAAAGAATTTCGCCTGTTAAAGATTTGAACAGGCTATTATTATAGTATATTTTTTGCCAAGTGTGAAACAAAACGGACCAACATTTTGTATGTGAGCGTGCTAACACACACAAATTGAACTATCTCTTGAAATGTGATCTAGAAGTCACGACCGTGCTCATTTCAAAGTCATGTGTCTGGGTCTTACCGTGATAGCTGCTGCAAATAGCTCATTTTCTCAATGTGAATTCGGTAATTAACTGAATTTTATAATCAAAGAGACTCGGATGCTTATTAAGAAAGTTCTGAAACCCGTTTGGACCTACGGCATTATGGGAATGCACGAAGAAAAGTACCATCAAAATAATTGAAACATTTCAAAACAAAGGGTTTCGTAGTATTGCCAGAGCAGCGTGGTATATCCGCAATGCATATAGCCATCGGGATTTGAAGGTGCCTTTAGTAGCTGAAGAGGTAAAAAGGTATGCTGGAAAACATGCAGCCAGGCTCTGTGAACATCAAAATGTAGATGTGGTATATTTAGGCAACGTACCACAAGTGAGGAGATTGAAGAGAAGAAACCTGTTGACTTGGAGCATGATTGATACACATGATTTAAGTGTAAATGCATTGTGAAGGGCGACTCTGGACGTTTTTTTACCACACAGACAGTAGACAGAGAAATGTTGCTAAACAGTCTTAGACTCGTTGTAATTGTATGTAATAAAAAAAGACTTATTAAACAGATTCTGAATTGTTTTAGGGATACGAATTTCAAAACTTCAGTGGACAATGGAAGTTTCAGGATTACCAGCATGACTAATGCAAAAGTCCGAAGAGGAATATTTGTCAGTGCTTACATATTCAGTTTCTTTGAAATGGTTAATCTAATTCATATTATATTTCTGAAAGTTTGTGTGTTTTTTTGTTTTTGTTTGTTTGTTTGTTTGTTTGTTTGTTTGTTATTCAATCACGCTTTAACCACTGGACCAATTGAGATGAAATTTGGTACGTATATGGTTTAAGTATCAGAGATACATATAGGCCTATTCCCGGTTTACAAAACGTCATTATACTACTTACCCAGCCCAAAATAATTATCAGTTTTTAGTTTTGTAACATCTGTTAACTATAGTTAGGTTTAATTACTGTTTACTGAACATGAGATTTAGGCACCTGAGATGGACATAGATCTAATCCCATTTTACAAATCTTAATCTATGTTTTATTTATTGCAAAAGTATTGTTTTTAATATTACATTTTCATCTAATAATCACAATCTGGTATTTTTAATTTAAGACTATTCAATGTTTTTAAAGCAGAGTGCAGAATATATATATATTATATACAATGTTATTAGGATACTTTAATTGTAAGGTAGTATATATATTTGTGTAATTACATTATATGAAAAAATGGTAAATATGCAGTGAAGCATCTATTGGAGTTTTCGATATTTTTCTTACTAAAATGTGCCCAAAAGCACATTTTTCTTTATTATGTGCCCAAAAGCAAAAATCCAAAATATGAAAGCAGGAGAAGTACGATAAAAATCGAAAATAAAAGTGACCAACATAACCTCAAAATTGCTACCGGCGAAAATCGGTACCGTGTTGTACTGATTTTAGAAGTATTTTTATTGTTTTACTGATCTACAGAGCAGTAAAACAATAAAAATACGTCTAACACGGGTTTGGGTGATAGGAAACCCATTTTTTAAAAGAATAGTGCATAACCTAAGTGACACGGTTGTTAGGCCTAACACGGTGATGCGTGAAAAAACCTTTATATTTTTTTAAAGATTATTTGGCTACATATCCTAACTGTCACGGTTGTTAGGCCAAACACGGTGATGCGTAAAAAAACCTTTATATTTTTTTAAAGAATACTGCATATCCTAACGGACACGGTTGTTAGGCCTATCACGGTGATGTGTGAAAAAACCTTTAAATTTTTTAAAAGAATACTAAGTATATTAACTGACACGGTTATTAGGCCTAACAGGGTGATGTGTAAAAAAACTTTTATATTTTTTAATGAATACTACATATCCTAACTGATATGATTGCTGGGCCTATGATTGTGATGTGTGAAAAAAAACATTATTTTTTTAAAGAGTTTCCAAACCTTAACTGACACGGTTGTCAGGCCTAATATAGTGATGCGTGATAAATCTTTATATTTTTTTAAAGAATACTCCATAAGCTAACTAACATAGTTGTTAGGCCTAACACGGTGATGCATTAAAAAAACCTTTATTTATTTTTTTCAAAAGAGTACTCCATAACCTAACTGACACGGTTGTTGGGCCTAATACTGTTATGCATGGAAAAAACGTTATATTTTTTTTTAAAGAGTACTCCATAACTTAACTAACACGGTGATGCGTGAAAAAACCTTTATATTTTTTTAAAGAATACTGCATAACCTAACTGACACGGTTGTCACGGTGATGTGTGAAAAAACCTTTAAATTTTTTAAAATAATACTATATTAACTGACACTGTTATTAGGCCTAACACGGTGATGTGTAAAAAAACTTTTATGTTTTTTTAAAGAATACTACATATCTTAACTGATATGATTGTTGGACCTATCATTGTGATGTGTGAAAAAAACCTTTATTTTTTTAAAGAGTTTCCAAACCTTAACTGACACGGTTGTCAGGCCTAACATAGTGACGCGTGATAAATCTTTATATTTTTTTAAAGAATACTCCATAAGCTAACTAACATAGTTGTTAGGCCTAACACGGTGACACATTAAAAGAACCTTTATTTATTTTTTCCAAAAGAGTACTCCATAACCTAACTGACACGGTTGTTGGGCCTAATACGGTTATGCATGAAAAAAAACTTCATATTTTTTTTAAAGAGTAATCCATAACTTAACTAACACGGTGATGCGTGAAAAAACCTTTATATTTTTTTAAAGAGTACTACATATCCTGACACGGTTATTGGACCTATCACGGTGATGCGTCAAAAAACTTTTATATTTTTTTAAAAAATACTAGGCTATATATCCTGACATGGTTGTTAGGCCTAACATAGTGATGCGTGAAATCTTTATATTTTTTTACAGAATACTCCATTAGCAAACTAATATGGTTGTTAGGCCTAACACGGTGAAGCATTAAAAAAACCTTTATTTATTTTTTTAAAAAGAGTACTCTAAACCTAACTGACACGGTTGTTGGGTTAAACGGTGATGCAGGAAAAAAACCTTAATTTTTTTTAAAGAGTACTCCAAAACTTAACTAACACGGTTGTTGGTCCTAACACGGTAATGCATGATCTTTAATGTATATTATGATTGCGGGCAAAGCCGTGACGGGTAACAGCTAATCATATTATATTTCTGAAAGTTTGTTTTTGTTTATTTGTTTGTTATTCAATCACACTTTAACTACTGGACCAAATGAGATTACATTTGGTATATACACGGTTTAGGTACCTGAGATAAACACAATACTATTCCAGTTTAATTGTATAATAATGACTTTTTAATAATACTGTATTTTATTAAAATATGACATGACCCTGTTTTAGCGTATCGAGTAGCAAAAATTGGTATGTCTTTGCCGAAAACCATAAATCGTATAATATTGTATATAGCAATATATTAAAATGAAATGACCTATTCTGATTTTGAAAATTGAATATAAATTTTATTGCTTACATTATAATTGCAGGCAAAGCCGCAACGGGTAACAGCTAGTCATATTATATTTCTGAAAGTTTGTTTTTGTTTATTTGTTTGTTATTCAAATACACTTTAACTACTGTACCAAATGAGATTACATTTGGTGTGAACACGTTTTAGGTATCTGAGATAAACACAATACTATTCCAGTTTAATTATATAATAATGACTTTTTAATAATACAGTATTTTATTAAAATATGACAAGACCCTGTTTTAGCGTATCGAGTAGCAAAAATTTATATGTCTTGGCCGAAAACCATAAATCGTATAATATTGTATATAACAATATATTAAAATGAAATGACCTATTTTGATTTTGAAAATCGACTATAAATTTTATTGCTTACATTATAATTTCAGGCAAAGCCGCAACGGGTAACAGCTAGTTGATTATATATTATATTTTTTAAGACACAACGAAGAATACGAGGTGTGTTCAGAAAGTAACGAGAATTTTTAAATTCGAGGGCTTGCAGAGTCCGATTGTCAAACATTTTTTTTATTATGTTGGTATACATGCCCTTGAAGTATGATAAAACTTTCAGCTATTTTCATTGTTGATTGTGTCTGTGACGGCCACTAAGTTTAGACGTGTTTTATGAGCTCGGCGATTTTCGTTTGTTAAAAGAAATGGATCAAAGAATTTGTTTAAAATTTTGCGTAAAAAATGGAATAAAGTGTAACAAAGTGTGTGAAATGTTAACAAAGGCTTATGGAAAGTCTGCTATGAGTAAAGCAAGAGTTTACGAGTGGTAAAAGCGTTTCCAAGAAGGCCGTGAATACGTTGCAGATGACGAACGCCCTGGACACCCCAGCACATCAACAACTGATGAAAACGTGGAAAAGTGAAAGAAATGGTTATGAACAATCGCCGAATCACAATTAGAGAGGTCGCTGATGAGTTGGCATATCGATTGGATCATGTCATGACATTGTTTCCAATGTTTTGTGTATGAAACGCGTGACAGCAAAATTCGTTCCAAAATTTTTGAATTTTGAATAAAAACAGCGGCGAATGGAAGTTGCTCAGGAGTCATTAAATGAAGTCAACTACGATGCAGAATTACTGAAATGTATTATAACAAGTGACGAAACATGTGTTTATGAATATGACGTCGAAACTAAGGTTCAATAATCCCAGTGGAGGCATTCTGGCTCACCAAGACCGAAAAAGGCTCGACAAGTGCGGTCTAACGTGAAGGTTATCCTCACTGTGTTCTTCGATATTAATGGCATAGTGCATCATGGATTCCTGCCACCAGGTGAAACGGTCAATACTACCTACAAGTTCAACTCCGTTTGCGTGAAGCAATCCGAAAAAAACGCCCAGATCTGTGGAAAAACAATTAATGGCTTTTGCACCACGATAATGCACCAGCTCACACTTCATTGCTTGTTCGTGAATTTTTGGCCAAAAAACTACTGTAACGATGCCCCAGCCTCCATATTCGTCAGACTTGGCTCCGTGTGACTTTTTCCTATTTCCAAAAATAAGGAGAACCTTAAAGGGCCGTCGTTTTACAGCCGTAACGACATTAAAAGCGCATCGCTGAAAGAATTAAAGGCTATCTCAAAGATCGAGTTTGAGGAGTGTTTCGAGGATTGAAAGAAGCGCTGGCACAAGTGCATAATATCCAATGGGGACTATTTTGAAGGCGACAACATCAATGTAGAAGAATAAATAAATAATTTGTTTAAAAAATTAAAATTCTCGTTACTTTCTGAACACACCTCGTATAATGCTGCAAAGTAACTACTGATTTGTATTCGTTATGCCATAAAACATTCAATGCATTTCACTGTGCATCCCCAATAATTCTGTGTTGATAACGTACTGGGCTTTCACCCCGAGGGCCCGGGTTCGTGTTCTTAAGGACTTCAAGGTCAGCACAATAACATATGATGTAAAAATGTATAGCACGGACAGTTATTTAGACGACCCTATATTTTTCGTTTTGCACTATTATTATTAACACTGTAAAACCGTCAGTGTTATTCATGAACAATATTATCATTCATTAGATAATTTTTAATTTAATAATTATTAATAAACAAACATGTCTATACGTGTGATGCGCGTAGTTCACGTACTTAAATACTCTGGTATTCCACCCGCGTGAAGTGTATTTTTAGCACCAAGATTTATGATTGCGTAATCCAGTGCGGTTCCGTTTTATTACTGCTTTAACGTGTTTTTACGCGCGCACGTGAAAGTACTTAAATCAATTCAGAGGAATTGCCTTTTAAACGTATTTACGGGCACGTAGCGTCACGTACGAAAAGTGAGACGTTATAAACAGAAGTTGTTACTGAAAAATGGATGAAACGTGTGTTATCAAATTGTGTATAATACTTTTGTATTACTATGAGATAAGGAAACAGTATATATTTTAAGAGAATATAAGAATGTTTTCTTGAGTTGATCTACAAGTTTTATTCTGCAAGTTGTGATATTATACCGGCTAAACGGACTTCCCTTAATTTGAATTTCATTTTTTAAATATTTGTGAAGAAATAATTAGAAATAATGATTGTTTATGTTTATATGGGCTAATGTTATTTTTATGGACCAATCCCTCCAATATTTTCGTGAACAAAACTATGAAAATAATATACCGGATATCATTGAATTTGGGTAAATTATATCATTGAATTTGGGAAAATATTTGCTTATTTGAATCCTAAACAACTTTGAATTTTACATATTTTGGTTAAAAATTACATATTTCAACCTCTTCTTTATTTGTTAATTAATAGTAGCCATCCAAATATTTATAAACCTTTTTCTTGCTTAAAGGAGGTCAAATTAAACAAATAAAATAGTTTGGTATTTTTGTGAAAATCAGTACTCAAGTACGTTCAGGGGTTGGAGCAATTAAATCGCCTTTAGCTCCTGTTATATAAAGTTAAAAAAGTTTTATTTTATTTATGAAAACTTTTTAAATAAGGTGCACTGTCAGGTCGATATTTGTAAAACTTTGGTTGAGAGTATTTGAATATGTCAGTGTGTTAATATCTACGTAAAGACATTATATAGAAAAGGATAAGCAAATAATCTCTTTTAATAATATGAATTCAATAAGAAAAAAATTCTTGATATTAAACGTGACCGGTTTCTCCTGAGAACGTCTCATTTATTCGTTCACATTAGATTTATCCTAATCAATATTTGTTTATGTAGTTCGCCTACGGCCCGTGTTGGAAGTGTTTTTCTAAATAAAATGATTTTTTTCAGAAGATGGAACACATCATGGACGGATTTATTTTGTTATAATATGGTGCACTCGAACATATTTGAAAATAATTAAAACTCTTTCCGATAAAAAAAGGGCTTGCCTATGAAATATTATATATACGTTTTTTAATTGCATAAGTTTAAATGAAATTCTCTGATTAAATCTCTTTGATATATTCTTCCGCAGTGAAACTGATTTTGTTAAAATTTGAGTGCAGGCAAGTTTTTGTGATTCTTAAAAAAGTTTTAAATGTTAAAAAAATATTTTTTCCGAATATTATTTCATATAAATTTTATTTATTTAACCAATGTCTGCAGAATTCAAGCATTTTTAGCAATACTTATGTATTTAATTACGTATTTTTAAATGAATATATCCTTATTTACTGACTACTATACTACCTGGAGACCTGAATTTTTGAAGACACCTTTATATTATTATTTAAGTTTGCATGAAGGAGGGACTTTTCAAAATTTAAACCTCTAAAAGAATAATTTCAATATATTCTCTAATAACATATACTCTAATGACATATTCTCTAATAACATATACTCTAATGACATACTCTCTAATAACATATACTCTAATGACATATTCTCTAATAACATATACTCTAATAATATATTCTCTAATGACACATTCTCTAATAACATATTCTCTAATAACATATACTCTAATAATATATTCTCTAATAACATATTCTCTAATAACATATTCTCTAATAAAATATACTCTAATATATATTCTCTAATAACATATTCTCTAATAACATATTCTCTAATAAAATATACTCTAATAATATATTCTCTAATAACATATTCTCTAATAACATATTTTCTAATAACATATTTTCATAAAATGTCTACCTTTTACAGAAGAAAAAAATATAAAAACCATGTGTATGCTTCTATTTCAAAAATCTCATAAAATAACACTTCGAAGTATTTATGATACTTTATACATCCCAATCACGTATCTAACATTAAGGACTTTAAAATGAAAGGTTGCATGTCTTTTCAACTACAGTAATACGAATACATCAGGCCGTTACCATATTTTTGTACCAAACTTACTTTTTTTAATGTTAATTAATTACTACTCTAATAAAACAGTTCTTAAATCTAAATATCGTTTCGCAAACTTAAAGATGGCTTGGGGAATGCTGTTTTAAATATTTCTTTTCCCAAGCTTTCAACAAAAATCCATATAGTGAAAATATATTTTTAACTTGATTTCTTGTAATAAATATCTTTATTCACCAAAATTAACTCGACGACAATAAACGTTTTCAATTTTTCTTTTCTTTTCAATTATTTATTTATGGTATTCGTTTATGACTGTAATATTAGTTAAAATTCGTTGAAATTTCATTAACGCTCAACTGCCAAATCAGGGTGCACGCCAAATTAAGTAGGCTACTGTATGCATTTTGAAATAAATTAATTTAGTACTCATGTTATGTTAAGGACAATGCCAGCTGTATAACATTCAAAACAATGTGTATTTATAACCTATAAACTAAAACAATGGACAAATCCCCAAACGCACTGCAAGCATGAGAATGTCGAATTACAAATATTGCATGTTTGGTGCATTGTAGCATATCCGACAAAAATATTGTTTTTGCTTTATTTTCAAACAATCGCAGTATTCGTATTCACATTTCAGCGAACAATCGATGAATTTATACCAATACAGAGTGTGCCAATATTCTTTTATTGCGAAATTGTGCAAAGGTTTCTTTTCGGTCCAGAAAATTGCATCGGATTATTGCATGTCTTCAATTAGAGAGTTATAATTGGAAAATGTTCAATAAAATCGATAATACAACTAATAGAAAAAATGTAGGCTATGTATTTTATTGTTCTTTTTTAGTTTTTAAATAAATAAGTACACCATGTACGTAAAATTTAATGATCGGATTGGTGCATTTACAATATCAGTAAATCAAGATTTAATACGAATAATAATAAGAAGAAGGAGAATAGTATACGAATATACTTCAAGAATATTATACGAAGCTGGGTGAAAAAATTACCGGAATTGGCCAATGAAATTTTTTGAAAGTACGTATAATATTTTAACCTTATTTTCCTTCAAAATATACACACTTCTTCCACAGTTCATGGAATTGTTGGAAACACTCCTGAAAGCAATTTTTTGGAAATTTCGTTCAGCAGCTTCGTCTCATTTTCCATCATCTCTTGTGAATGAGCAAAACGGTGTCTGTTCAATGTCACAAAAATCCTGTGGAAAAAATGGCGTTTGCTCTTACAAGCCTCAGACAAAACGTCAGTCCGCTGAAGCGAAACCAAAAACACCATCAAAATTAATCATTTTATTTGGACAGAAGCCAGGGTAAAGTACGAGGGTTGATCAAATATAAACGAGACTGATTTTTTAAAAAAATTATTGCTTACTTACAAATTATTCTTGATACAACTTATTTTTCTACATAGTCTCCCGCACGAGTAACACATTTTTCCCACCGGATTGGAAGTTTTTTAATTCCATCCTCGTAAAAAGTTCTCGGGCGTTCATTGAGCCATTGGAGCACGAAGGTCTCCACCGCAGAATCGTCTTCGAAACGCTGGCCTCCAAGCGCCTCTTTGAGTGGCCCAAACAGGTGATAGTCGCAGGGTGATAAGTCTGGACTGTATGGGGGATGTTCCATTGGTACCCCGCCAATTTGATCGAGTTTAAGCCTCGTAGCGTTCGCCGAATGTGGTCGGGCATTATCGTGAAGAAGAATGACGTTTCTTGCCGGTTTAAATTTCCTTTTCCTACGAAAAGACTGTTTTGCGGCCTCTAAAACATCGCAATAATATTGTGCATTTATTGTGCGTCGTTGATGGAGGAAATCGACGTGAAAGGCGCCTTGATTGTCGAAAAATACAGTGGCCATTACCTTCCCGGCCGACGATCGTGATTTGGCCTTCAGAGGCGCCCTCTCTCCCCTCTTCCGCCACTCCATACTTGCCTGTTTCGACGCCAAGCAAAAACGCGAGCTCTTGACAGGGTCCTGTCTCCGTATTGAGCCGTCAATCTACGAAAGATTTCAGTCGGATTGACCCCCTTCTTGGCCAAAAACTTAATAATAATTCTCTGCTCCACGGAAACGTGCACTTCACTCTCATTCATTGTATAGTTTTATACTGAAGGGTCCGAACGGAAATGTTGCTCGTCTACGGCCGTCCCAAACCTCCCAGGCTACCTGAAACCCACCCTTTAGAGTTCAATGTCCAACGGAAAAGTTTTTAGAAAGTCAGTCTCGTTTATATTTGATCAACCCTCGTAATATTGGAGGTGATTTCTTTATTACCAGAGCTTGATTCTCTACGAATTTATTCCCGAATGTAAAACGATTAAAAAAATACTGTACACGGAGATACTGAAACGGCTACGAAATGCAGTTAGATGAAAACGACCCTGAAAAATTGGCAGGGAACGATTGGTTTTTCTTCCTTGACAATGCATCGATCACCGACGATGAAACCTTGCCAAACACAATGTTGCCACTCTGTAATACCCTTCCTATTCTCTCGCCTTGCACCACCGGATGTTTACTTGTTCTCTCGCCTGAAAATTACATTGAAGTGACATCGATTTGCTGATTTGCAACAATTGATGAAAAATGGGACGTAGCGGCTATTTCAGTAACGTTTTCAGTAATGCCTTTCAGTAATGTTTTCAACATCAGGAGGAGAGTATTTTGAAGGAAATTAAGGTTAAAATATTATACTTTTAATAAATTTTAATTGAACAATTTCGAGAACTTTTTGACCCTACCTCGTATAACCTTTACGTATAAAAAAAGCAGATAATGTAAAAAAAAAATATTTAACCAGATTTCGTGGCGGATAAACTCAAATTTACTTATTGCACTCAAAAATTGCTGTGAACGATCAGATCGGTAAGTATCGATAGCTTAACGTTATGTCGTATATCGATACAGCTACGTTTTGCAAGCGCACATTAACGTCAATTGGAAAGTAAAAGTGGAAAACAACATTGTAGCGGAGGCTGCGGGGCGCGGAGGGGTTTAAATGCTTGTATGCCAGGATTACTAAATAGGGGGGGGGAGAGATAAATTGTACACTTTCATTATTTAAAGTGTTTTTGTGGACTTGTGGCAATCACAGAAATTGAAATCGATAAGTTGTAACGTGAACTGCTCCTATTCAATACGCAACTATTAAAAACCAAAACATTACTAAGTTAGTATCGAATTTCTCAATAATCTATTAAACACTAATGTGGAAATATGAGGGAGGAAATATTTGTACATAATATACAATTGATTACTGCAAAGTTAACAAAAAAGTCCAAAGTAACGGACTGCATGTTAAAGCACGGTAAGTTGTTGAAGTTACTACAAGTACTATTGTTTCTTTTGCTTGGTCTTACTTGGCGTATTTTATATTGAAAAATAATAAATTTAGATCCTTTAAAGTAATAATAAGTATGAATGTCTGAAAAAAAATGAAAAGAATTAAGCAAATTAAAATTCCTTTTACACTACAAAATATATTTATAAAATGTGGTTATTTCTGGGATTTCCAAAGTGAGCCTATTTTTTAAGCATGTTGAAAATTACAAGCTAAGTGAATGTTCTTTTTCCTCCTTTTACGCGTTCTCCCTACAGAAGGTTGGCGATCCAACTCTTGGGACTGCAGCTTGGAATATTTCTGCACGTGTAAGCCATACGAACGTCTCATGCTTTTCACTTATGTGTTCCTCCTCTTTTGATTCTTGCCTTCAATAATGTCGTAGTGCTAACGTCTTATGACGTAACCTATATCTAAACAAAAATCACCTGTTTGTAAAAAGTAAGTATGGAATTAAAGAAGTTGTTAAATCACCTTCGAATTGCTCTAAAAACCAGTCACCTGCTTACGTAGTTGTACAATATCAATCTTCACACTTAGCAGCAGTGTTTTTCTCAGTCAAAATAACTACCGGATTTCCGTTGCAGATATACTTACTAATTATGCAAAAATTAAAGTATCGAGAAATCTTTTAATTTAAAGTTTTCGTTTATGAAAAAATCATTTTATGTCATTAGCGTCCTAGGCACGGGTAGGTCTTCACTCCCTAAGTGGTTTCCTTTAATAATTTTGGTTTTTGTTTTGGAGTGAACTGTAACGTTTCAACACAAATAAATGTGTGGTTTAAGATTAGTAATCTGAATACCTTTTTCAGTTCACTAAGAGTAGGGTACACCATTGTCAATATGGTGAGTAATTAGTGATAGCGTTAAAGAAACGCCGGTTTTTTCAATTTCTTATTTTTAATGTTTTCTTTACTTTTATACAAAAATATACATATTATAACCATGGTAAATATAACGAATCATCGTTGATCAAAATTGGTTAAGTAGACACAACGATTTATTAGATTGTAGGTGCATGTATGTTAAAATGTACAAAGTATTTAGTTTTTTTTGCAATTTTGCAATCGTAAACTACGTATTTTGGGATTTTTCATGCAATAGGCACAACCTACAAAGATAACAGACAATAGGAGTAAGAGTTTATCAAAATCTGATCAAAAGTTTAGGTTCTAGACGCGTGGATGTGGAAGAATAAAATAATAAAAAGCAATTTTCAAATAGTTTTTTCCAAAGTTTGAATCTATCTATTTACATTTTTATAATTATTACAAGTTAATTCGTCATATCAGTTAAGGTATAGCCTACTGCCAATTCTACAGAAGTTTGGAAGTTCTTTTGAAGTTAAAACACCAGAAAACAGCTAATTGTCACCTCTTGTACACGGTTACAGATTCTGAAAGCCATTCTTCATTAACAATGATCCCTACACTTTAAATATTGTATTTGTACAGTATTTAGGGTAGCCTGTTTTGTGTTCGGGAAAACAAAATTACTTTAATTTATTGCGAATATCTTTCTTATAACGCACCCATAGTCCTTTCCTAAATTTGGACTTTAAAATGCTATCGAACATTTTTCAATTTATCCCACCCTACTTTTACAGACACTTAAAAGAAACTAACTTTGGTTTAGGCATATACAATAATGGTAGTGCTAGTAAAACTAATATCTTTTCAGATACAGAAAATCTATAACGTTAAAGAAACGATATTTAAAATACCAGTTTTTGTTCATGTTTAACAAGCTTTGAGCCAATAGATAATACACTATATTTACCTACATGTAAAACTCTAAAGATATCAACAATTAATATTAATTTCTAAATATGTACGTACGCATTGGCACATACTAGTCAGCAGCTCTCGCGTCACGCCAAATGTCCTCTATAAAGACGAATCAGTGAAGTTCTTCACATTATATATATATATATATATATATATATATATATATATATATATATATATATATATATATATATATATATATATATATAGACGATATTGTTTTAAAATTTCGAGAATGTGGAAATTCGATGCTAATTAGTATAAACTGAAAAGACAATTTCGATAATGTGAAAATTCGATGCTAATTATTATAAACTGAAGAGAATATTTCGATAATGTGGAAATTAGATGCTAATTAGTATAAACTGAAGAGAAATTTTCAATATTGTGGAAATTAAATGCTAATTAGTATAAACTGAAGAGAAAATTTCGATAATGTGGAAATTCGATGCTAATTAGTATAAACTGAAGAGAAATTTTCAATATTGTGGAAATTAGATGCTAATTAGTATAAACTGAAGAGAAAATTTCGATAACGTGGAAATTCGATGCTAATTAGTATAAACTGTAGAGAAAATTTCGATAATGTGGAAATTTGATTCTAAGTAGTATAAACTGAAGAGAAAATTTCTATAATCTGGAAATTCGATGCTAATTAGTATAAACTGAAGAGAAAATTTCAATATTGTGGAAATTAGATGCTAATTAGTATAAACTGAAGAGAAATTTTCAATATTGTGGAAATTAAATGCTAATTAGTATAAACTGAAGGGAAATTTTCAATATTGTGGAAATTAGATGCTAATTAGTATAAACTGAAGAGAAAATTTCGATAACGTGGAAATTAGATGCTAATTAGTATAAACTGAAGAGAAAATTTCGATATTGTGGAAATTAGATGCTAATTATTATAAACTGAAGAGAAAATTTCGATAATGTGGAAATTCGATGCTAATTATTATAAACTGAAGAGAAATTTTCAATATTGTGGAAATTAAATGCTAATTAGTATAAACTGAAGAGAAAATTTCGATAATGTGGAAATTCGATGCTAATTAGTATAAACTGAAGAGAAATTTTCAATATTGTGGAAATTAGATGCTAATTAGTATAAACTGAAGAGAAAATTTCGATAACGTGGAAATTCGATGCTAATTAGTATAAACTGTAGAGAAAATTTCGATAATGTGGAAATTTGATTCTAAGTAGTATAAACTGAAGAGAAAATTTCGATAATGTGGAAATTCGATGCTAATTAGTATAAACTGAAGGGAAATTTTCAATATTGTGGAAATTAAATGCTAATTAGTATAAACTGAAGAGAAAATTTCAATATTGTGGAAATTAGATGCTAATTAGTATAAACTGAAGAGAAATTTTCAATATTGTGGAAATTAAATGCTAATTAGTATAAATTTAAGGGAAATTTTCAATATTGTGGAAATTAGATGCTAATTAGTATAAACTGAAGAGAAAATTTCGATAACGTGGAAATTCGATGCTAATTAGTATAAACTGAAGGGAAATTTTCAATATTGTGGAAATTAGATGCTAATTAGTATAAACTGAAGAGAAAATTTCGATAATGTGGAAATTCGATGCTAATTAGTATAAACTGAAGAGAAAATTTCGATAATTTGGAAATTCGATGCTAATTAGTATAAACTGAAGGGAAATTTTCAATATTGTGGAAATTAGATGCTAATTAGTATAAACTGAAGGGAAATTTTCAATATTGTGGAAATTAGATGCTAATTAGTATAAACCGAAGAGAAATTTTCAATATTGTGGAAATTAAATGCTAATTAGTATAAACTGAAGAGAAAATTTCGATAATGTGGAAATTCAATGTAATTAGTATAAACTGTAAAGAAAATTTCGATAATGTGGAAATTCGATGCTAATTATTACAAACTGAAGAGAAAATTTCGATAATGTGGAAATTCGATGAAATTAGTATAAACTGAAGAGAAAATTTCGAGGATGTGGAAATTCGATGCTAATTACTATAAACTGAAGAGAAAAATTCAAGAATGTGGAAATTCGATGCTAATTAGTATAAACTGAAGAGAAATATATAGCAGCTGATTCATTTATTTAAATTTTGTTTAAATTGAAATTTTTAAGAATTATCAAAATATAACTTATAAAGTTCTACATGCGTCTAGTGTTACATTTTATCGCCAAGAAGTGTTACGTTTTTCTGTCTGCTCCAAGCATATAAGTTTTAACGCCAACTGCATCTGTGCAAATAAATGAATGTAGTTCTGACAAGGTACACGTCAAGTACTAAACGTTCCATTCTGGTGAAATATGCATCTCTGTATGAATTAACGGAGCATTAACTTTCTTCCTGCAAATATTGGTGAAACACGTATATACGTAGTTACTAAAACAAATATACACCGAACGAATAAATCAGTATTACAAATAAAATTAAAATGTTCCCGAGCGTGAATAAATTTAAATTTAATAAGGTTTTCAATTTTGTCTTCAGTTAAAAGTCAGGAAAAGAATAAACAGGAGGGAAGAATAAAAACGAGGCTCTGTTATTGTTGTGTAACCACGTGTACACGTTAAAGTACATGTAAATAAGAAAAGCCGGGAACTCACGCAATAAATGAAATGGAAAAAGCAGCGAAGTGGAAAAGTCGTAGAGTCAGAACTTAGGAATATGTCCAAAGTCAAGTGGGGAAATTCGAGAGGCTGTTGTATACGCTGCACTTTACAAGCTGATAAGACGGTCGCTATTGTTACTTGTTTGTAGGGAAAATTGAGTAACCAAACTTAAACAATATTAAGTTTTCAAAATGGTTGATTTTAATGTAGTTTATTGAAACGTTTACGCTTATTCTCTACGAAGTGGTGTACGTTATAATAGATCTCGTTATTCAGTCATGCATTCCACATCGTTAAATAGGAGGCCGCCATTTTGAAACAAAAGTGAATGGGAATTTCCTACACATTTGGTCGTTTATACTTTATACAAAAGACTTATGAACCGAATTTCGAAACAATCCTTCAATGCGTTTGTACAAAGCTGCGTAACAAACACACAAATAAAATAAAACACGGGTTGAAAATAAGACCTCTCTCTAATGCAATGGATAGAAAGGAATTTTGTGATTTATGCTTTTCTTAACTATGTATTTTCAAACAACATGCAAAACTTAACCAGAACATCAAAATTTATTGATTCTTTTAGTTGATTCATATTACATTACAAACAATTAATTTTATATTGAACGATTTCTATGTTTTACACCAGGGGTCTCCAACGGCCCGCGGACAGATTTTGTCCGGCCCGCGGAGAGCCTACTTGAAAACACCTTTTAGAGAACATATTTTTTATAGCAAATTAAATTTAGTTTACTGAAGTATTCTAATTTTATGTTGAATAATTATTAATATGACATCTACATTGATATGGTCATGGGCTAACTACTCATAACATTGTTGCAGGCTTATTGTTATTGTTTACTACTATTGATTATTACTCTACGACTAATCTAGAAATTACAGATAATGACAGGAAAATTAATAATATGCAGTGTTGCCGTTTTGCGGACTTTAGTCCGATTTGCAGCCTTTTTTAAACGTTGCGTACTTTTTCGGACTTTTTTTTCATCAGTGGACTATTTCACTTTTTACCACCGGCAACAATGATAATATGGTTTTGGCCCTCGAAACTTACTGGAGTAATCAGTATGGCCCTAAGGCTGGAAAGTTTGGAGACCCCTGTTTTACACGAAATATATTTTTAAAATAATTATATTAGTCTAGTAAATTGTTCATAGATAAATGTACATTATTCAGAATTTAACTTGAGCTTGAGTAATGAAATCATGAAAAATAAAATTACAAATGAAAAACTCAAATGAAATTGCAATTTTCCTTCTGTTCGCAGGCCTGTTTCGGTCCCTAGGGATGTAAGTACTTTACTTGTTACAAGGGCCAGGTAAATTGCGTTTCTTGTTTCTACAGTTGGCTTGAGTGTTTCACTAAATATTCAATAATTTGCGAAAACATGTAAACATTTGTTTTAAAAAATTAATTACTAATTACAGTTAGATGTAAAAATCAGTATTAATAACAAACATAAGCCTTAAATTATAAAAAAAACTTCTTCCTGTTTAGTATATCTTTTTAATTTCAAGGCAAAGTAACAAACACCCTACTTGAGTTCGTTAAAAGATCGTACACCTTTCACCATGTTTTAAGTTATTTTCATAAAAGTGCCAATCTTTAGGTTTACATTTCTCATTAAGTGGGATTAATTTTAAAATGCTTATTAATTTGAAAACCTGCTATTGATTTCAAAGGGATCGTGCTGGCGCATTTACAGAGAATCTCACTGAAATACAATTTATTTTATAAGCAAAAAGCAACGAAATTAAATGTAGTTAGATATTAATTAGTTTTACCAGCCATTCAAAAATAAAATTCCAAAAAAAACGACGACAAACTTGTTGATTTAAACAAAATGATGGATATGAAAAGCTAATCAGAAAATATTATTTTAAATTATTGCGAAATTAAAATTAAAAACGATCTCTGAATAAAGTAAAAATGATTAATAATTACACATTTTCCGAGAATATTTCTATTAAAAGTCTTTCCCAGAAGAAGTATATTCAATATTTATTTTAAAAATGCAATACACCAAATTAATTTTCTTCCAATGAATTAGACAGGAGCTCTTTAGAAATAAAGAATGTCTGTTATTGAATCAAAAACAAAAATCATGTATCATGTTTTCTCTTCCTTTTCATTGTAATTACGATATTTTTTTTAAAAAACGCGACAAATTAACATAGCTAGTTTTTAACAACATAAACTAAAAAACTGTTTACATATAGTTAAACATTTTTTTAAATTATTTTCAGGCGAAAAGCACATTTAGGCTATTAACGCCTCCCTAAATGTAAGTGTAAAGTGTTAAAGTCGTAAGTATAGTGTTGTAAGTGTATGTGTGTTAGACTCGGGTACCGCGAGGGACGTCTAAATCCTCTGAATAGGTGCAGCTAGTCTACGCCCCCTGCGGCGGTTCACATATAGCCTATCAGCTGTTCCTTACGAATTAACATAAACCAAATGATTTTTAATATAACTACCAACATTAAATTAACGATTAATTTCATATATTTACATCAGTCTAAGAAGTTTCCGTAGTGTAATAGTTATGACAAACGCCTCGCAAGTGCAAGGTCCCTAGTTCAATTCCGGGTGGAAACAGGAATTTTTAATTGAATTTGCGACACGCAAAATATACTTTTATATATCAATATGCAAGTTCCTCGTATCACGTGTCCTGCAAAATCCATCACAAACAGCCTTAAAACATGATACCTGTTAAAAAATTCTTGTAACTACAGGAGCATTAGCGATCAGTGTATCCAGCTTTTTGTTTCCGGAACAAATGACTTTCCTTTTTTCGTTATTTCATATGAGGAAACTATGTGGAAAACACTACCATATTGCCTCGACGTTTTATTGACTTTTTTTAAAAAAAAGTTGTACAATTAATGTGTTCACTTTAGTTGGTTAATTTTTTTTTTTTTGTAAATAAAAAAGAAACTCAGCAATAGTGTTGGAATAAGGGAAGTAGTTCAGTTCACTAATAAATAGACTTTAGCCGCCTCAGTGGTCTAGTTGGGCTTTCTAGCGAGATTAGCCTAGTTGGGTTTATATCGTACTGGGCTTTCACCCCGAGGACCCGGGTTCGATTCCCGGCCAGGGCTTGGCATTTTCATACGCTATAAATCATCCCATCGTCTGCCAAAGTGGGCACAATAGTCAGACGTTAAAAAAAAATTAATCCCTTATACTAATAATTTAAGATCAGCTATATTTGCATTGCATGAATAGAAAATCCCCAATTTTTCATTCTCGAGCATTACGACATGTGCACAAGAATGAAACTATTGTTTTGAAGTATATTTTAAACAATTTTGATCGAATATCTAAAGTTAAATTGAATATTGCCTTTTAAGCCAAAAAATGGACGTAATTTTTTGCATTTATGTGTACTTAAAAATGTCTATTAAATAGGCCACAATAAATGTCAAAGTAAGAAATGATATAAATCAAAATACTTGTATTCGTTTAAACAACAAACAAATTTAATAGAGCAATAATTTACAAAATAAGTAAGAAAATAAATATTAAAATATATACTTTGAAAAATAAGAGTTCCAATTTAAATACAAAAGAAAGAAATTTAGATAAAACAAACAGTTTATGTATTTTTGCGAAATATAACTGGGTATCTCTACCTTACCCCTTTGAGACCATTCTTTTATTTCACCCCTTCACCTTATATATCTCATAGTCAGCTGTTGCGATAAGCGCTTCTATTTTCCTTTTTGCATTGAGTCAAACAAAAGATTAAAACAGAAACATAATGGCTTTAGCAAAACCGTTTTCCTTTATTGGTTACTGATCACGTAGAAGTGATACACACTTAGAAGTGGACATAATTAATTCAATAAACACTAGGAAAATGACAATTGACATACATAAAGTAACAATATATATTGTAAAAAGGCATAATCTCTATTGAACAAAATATCAAATCCAAGCCTGACAAATAACTTTTGATTCTTCGGTACAATGTTTAGTTCACTAAATAGAGCCTTTATTTCATAATAAATCAAAAATTCCCTAAAAAAAATCTGAATTATTCTGATATTAAATTTGTTTATGCGGCAGCTTGTGTTTTCATGTGATCACGTCACTGCTATTCTATTAAAATGCAAGTCGGGTATTGGCAAATATAAATAACGAGCACAACGTGTGCAAATAAAGCCAATTAGTTGTTTAGACTTTTCAGTTCAAACTGGAAAATAATTAAAAACTAGTGGAAGTCCTTACTCGTTTGTCGGGACAACACAACTCGCTAAGTTTTTGCCATTTTTAGTTGCCTACTGCAGACAGTTGTTTGGAGGTATCAGACAATTTTAAAATACACAACTTTAAAGAAATACAAAATATCGTCCAAAATATCAGTTGCTCGGAGGTACTTCTGTTAAGCATTTTGAAGCAAAACTTTCAGTGTTAGCTTTGGAGAGAGGAGTGCATAGAAAAAATGTCTGCCGAACGGAAGAATGTAACGGAAGAATGTAACGAACGAGCGAACGAAATTTATAAGAATATATTATACGGACATGTTATAGACATTATGTCTATGGTGTATAGACATAGTCATATACTAACATGTTTATGATATAAAAATATATATCAATTTTTGTATAACAATTACATACTTAATACATAATACATAATGCGTACTGCATACAGTATATTGTCACCTTTAAATCAATTTTTTGTGTGTGTTTAACGTCCGACTGTTGTGCACACTTGGGCTAATGCAGACGATGGGATGATTTATAGCGTATGAAAATGCCAAGCCCTGGCCGGGTCCTCTGGGTGAAAGCCCAGTACGCTATCAACTAGGCCACCGAGGCGGCTACCTTTAAATCAAAATCGGCCAACTCGCATGATGTGAAATTAAGCAAACGTTCGTTCGCTATATATATATATATATATATATATATATATATATATATATATATATTAGTATTATTATTTGCTGTATGGACCCTGTTGGATCACGCAAAGCACTCTGACTCATGTCTTGTTCCTTCTAATCCTTCACACCTCCCTCATCCTGTCCCGCATGGATCTTCTTCCGCTCCTCCGTCCATTTTACTCCTGCTCTCTTTGGGATTTCATTCTCTGGAATCTTCCAACCGAGCATCTTTCTCCTGTATGTTTTTTATATATATATATATATATATATATATATATATATATATATATATATATATATATAGAGAGAGAGAGAGAGAGAGAGAGAGAGAGAGAGAGAGAGCCTCTCTTGATTGAGTGATAAATCAAGCCGTTAAGACTTCACACAACTGTATAGTAGATGTACATCGGCCAGTCTTTTAAAATGTACAACCCCTAATAAATATAAGTTATAAATATACATACATATTATTTACTTTATATATATATATATATATATATGTGTGTGTGTGTGTGTGTGTTTCTTTTTTCTGTTTCATTAACAACAAAGTTCCAAAAAATAAGTGCTTAGAAAGTTCACAACTACCTATTCACTACCTACAATTTTCCATTAAATCCTCTCAACAGATATCATTAAAACAATCTTCGCTTCTGTCCGTAACTCTCCGAGGTCCATACGCCTCTGTTTTAAATTTGTCAGTCGTACTTCAACGACAGACACTTTTTCAGTCCAGTGTGAACATATAAACTGTAATTTTTATAGATTTAATAAAACCGCTAACACGGTTATAAACTATTTAAGTTAATTTGAAACATAGAAGCGGTGTGTTATTTTGTATTATTTTAAGGCGAAAAGCACATTGAGGCTATTATCGCCTCCCTAAATGTAAAGTGTTGACGTCGTAAGTGCAGTGTAAGTGTAAGTGTGAGTTAAGACTCGGATACCGCGAGGGACATCTAAATCCTCTCATTAGGTGCAGCTAGCCTGCACCACCCTGCGGGGGAAACATCAAAGCATTTTATTTTATAGTTTATCTGACAGAAAAATTAAAAAACGATTTTTTTAGTGTTTGGAACAATACTTAAAATGATAAAAATTATATATTATTTAAAAAAATAGTTGTTCATTAACGCCAAAGTCATTTACACAATTTGATTCTTTATTGGAATTTAAAGTTGTAAAATTCTTATTAGGTGACTACCTATAATAATTTGATATAGTCGCGCATTCAAAGCTGTAACTTCCTAACTTCCCGTTCGCTGATTCACTTCCTCACTCACTTTTCTGTTAACAACCACGTTGTTACCCAATTAGTGTTAGTTATTCTCTCTGCTTGTATCCCCGTTGGCTAACTGTCATAGTATTGTACTGCAAATACTTAGGCCTATTTAGAAAGGAATTAAAAACATTCTTGTTTCTTTAACTTACGTTAAACCAACGTTGTAATTAGTTTGTTAACCAAAATGTTATTTTATACGTTTGTAGTTTTCCTTTTTTTTCAAAATTGGGTGTTACATTTTTTTTCAAAAACAATAAAATATTGCATACCAAGAACAAATGTTACAGTGTTGTAAGTGTTTGATATTATGTGTTACAATTATTTATTTTTTAATGCAAACTGTAATACAAAAAAACTTACAAAATATTATTTAACAGTTTGCCAACATGTAAAAACTATTTTCAAAATTGTTAATTCATAAAAGTAACATAATTTGATCTTAGTAGCAGCTTTAATAATTTTTTTAAAACAAAATTTCTTACACACAATATGGTTATTTATACCAAATTGTGTGTACATTTTACATTACCATTTCCTGTATATAAAATTTTACTTTACTATTTTAAAAAAACAGTGTCTTAATATTTAACTCAGCGTAAAGTTTATTAATTTAAATATATCCGTCAAATTTATTTCTGTTAAACTTTACAGAATTTCGTACACTTGAACAGAAAATCACAAATACATTAAATGAAAATACTATTCAAAATTTAAAAAATGGTTTCCATCCTTATTAAAAATTTGTAGTCTTTTAAAATACGGAATTATAGAGTCAATTAATGTTTTAATTTATTTTAAAATAACATCATAAAGCTACGTGTTATTCAAGTAATTTGTTTTTTCAATTGTCGGCGTATTTTCCAGCCACTGAACTGACAACGCAAAGCTTACACGTAAACTGTTTACTGCGTCAGATAACCCTTCGCCCCCCCACCCTGCTTCTTACATCACTGCAGGTACGTTGTTATCTCCCCGCAATAAATAAGAAGACAGGGCAACTGCTGTTTTATTTTATCGCGTTTGTAATGTGTAAACTAGACCACAGTGAGAACTGAGAAAAATTAATAATGATTGGGATTTAAATCACAAGAAAACACGATAATAATTGTGTTGTTTAGAAAAACAAATTCAATAACGCAAAAAACTTATTTTTATGTTCTTCTTTTCTGCCAGGATTATTATCATTGTGTTCAGTATAACGGTCTGTCTTCCTTAGCTTCGTCAATTCTACTTTAGTTGACGCGTTTCGAAGAACTCAATATAGATATAATTTTTGAAGATGGAGGTTCTCCGAAACGCGTCAACGAAAGTAGAATTGACGAAGGTAGGGAAGGCAGACCATTATACTGAACACAGCAATACAAAAAACATTACAAAACTTACTGGCATTAAATTATTTCCACAAATAACCGGCTCACGAGTAAAGATTAAAAAAAATAAAATCACATTTTTCATTAAAGTATGAAAAAATAAATATTAAAGTATAAACATTAAAGTATACATAAATAAATTTTTAATTTAATTCGGTGAACTATATTTGAAGTAAAAAAAAGTTACGATTCAAGAGTTAATCGAAAAAAAGATAAAAGCAAAACTTGATAATTTTCTGTTTAAATGAGTACTGTAAGGCTATATTTCATTTAGGCCTGTTTCAAATTAGCAAAAATGACGAGTTAAAAAGCTTTATAATAACAGTTTGAGTGAAATCTGATATCGGTTTTGTTTTTTACTTATGTAACTTTCGCAATGAATTTATAGGATTTTTAACCAACAAAACGTTTGGCTTGTGAACATTGTTAACTACGTTTGAGGAATTGTCCCGAGCCAAAAATCATCAATAACTTTCACGTATTTTTATCTGTGGGGAAGCTCACGAATACGGGTTAAAAAACCGATTTGATCCATTAAAATCTCACTATCGTTTTTTCACTATCATAGTTTTAATGATGAAAAACTATACATATCGAATAAAAATGTAAAATTTTATAAAAAAATTGCCTACACAAGTTTTACTTTGGGAAAAATCTTTCAAATTTTAAGAAATTAAAAGGAAAAAACACAAATTTTGGTGATCTCCCCACAAGCACGCAAAAGAAATAACGAATAAAATGTTATTAAAATTAATTTTTGAACCAGTACTGTGCACACAGTCATTACGACTCACAGACGGACAGAGTAATTTGCTCATTTTTGGACACACGAGTTCATCAAACGGATAAAAAGAAATATATTCCAGCTCGAAAAATATTTATGTAATATACAATGTGACGCGTTAAAGTTCTAAATATTTTATATCATTTCATAAAAGATTGATTACACTCTGATATATGATGTAAAAATAACAAATTAGTGTCTTACGAATTCAATTAACTTCAAAAACAATTCACTATGTTTAAAGTTACCCGATATTATTTAAACTGGACTACGATAACATTTAAAACCATTTCTAAAACGGCAGCTGAATGGAATATATATCAAGTAATTAAAAGATATATATATATATATATATATATAACTGTTGGTGACAGTTACAATGCGGTCGTTATTGACCTTCGCGACTTCCAGACTGCTGAATTACGTTTATTTAACGCACATTATAGCAAAACTCCGCATATAGAGCTTGCAGTTGAATGAAGACTTTATAGCTACCACAACAAAGGATAGCATTATTAAATATTTTTATTTTAGGTACTTTTCATTGTAGTTTGAGTATTTCGTTGACATACCTGTTTACTTATATTAGCCAGGTAAAATTATTAAATACACAATTAACCAGTTGGAATAGCTATTCTTTCTTATCAAATATTATACATAGTCTACGATAGAGATGGGTAAGAAAACTCCAAACTGTTAAAACTAACTGTTATTCTATTTACGAAAAACAAACTGCTTTGCCAAACGGAAACTAACAGTTTGAATTGGACCGGATCGTTATTTGTTAAACAACAGTTTGGACTTCCCCAACACCTACGTTATATTCGAACGTTGCCGCAAGTGCTAAAACATTTTTCTTGCTATTTTCCTGTTAAACTGTTGACAACAGTACAAACACCTTTTCTTTAAATTGCTATTTGATATACTTTTTCCCTCTATTTCTTGTTGCAACGTAGTGAAGTAAAAACTGTTTGGGCGTTGTCAAAGTTTATCTCTATTTTTCAAACGAGTTGTTTGAAAGTTTTAAATGTAAAATTTGTTGTTAAAACATTTTTTAAACTGTAAAAACAGCCATAATTGTGTTTTATATTAGTTTTTCTCCGTAGTTTACTTTGTGTTGAGAAATTTAAAAATATTTAGTGGACAATTTTGAAAGTTTTCTTTTACTTTTTTATGTTTTTAGAATTAAGTGCATAGTTTTTAATTATTTATTGGATGTGTGGACTTTTTAAAATTCACAATATCTACTCTTGTATATATCTTGAATAATTTTAGGTTATTTTAGGTTAATAACCTATCATTAACCTGTAATAACCTAATGTTAATAACCTATAATTTTGTAACTATATAGAGCCAATTTTATTTAAACATATTTGGCCTATGTTCTTATTACTATATTTTCCTTATTAACGTTACTTTTTTCAGTGTTGAAAAATGAAAACCTACTTTTCCCAAATAAAAATATGACAGTAACATCTCACATAACCTAATTTTAATACATAACCTAATTTGTAAATACATAACCTAATTTTATTTAAACGTATTTTTTATATTTATTATCAATCATCAATATTTTTTAATCAACTAAACATATTCTAAATTGTTTGCATTTCAGTAAATATGCAAAGGCTATTTAATTTTTAAGTAAAAAAAAATAATGCTTCTATTAGAAATTCATTGCATTTTGTAAATATAAAATAGCATACATATATATTACGTTTTGAGAATGCAATTTAATTACGTACTTCATTTAATTATTTTTTTCTAAATGTTTTACACCCAAAAACAGTTAAGGACATGGTGGTAATGGGAATGAAAAAGTAGTCTTAGAAAACTGATCGTTTGTGCTTATGTTTTAGCTGCTAATACAACTTCGAGTTTCATTTTTCTAAACCTGTTTTTTCAAACTGTTTTTCAAAACAGTTATTTTTTTCCAACAAACAGTTCTTTGATATTCTTTAAAAATAGCAGAAGTTCCCATACCTAGCTACGGGCGATAACATGTGCCCTGTTTATTGCCTAATTTACTAGTTGAAGGCGCTACAATTGCCGTGCTACGATTGGCCTTTTTTTAACTTAATAAATTGTAATGTAAGTAGGCCTTTTTTATTTAAATTTATTTACTTTTTTTTATTAAATATATATTATACTACGTATAATATATACAATATATCTATATACAACACAAAATGTGTCTGTATGTTTGTACTTCGCCTCGGTGGTCTAGTGGATAGCGTACTAGGCTTTCACCCCCGAGGACCCGGGTTCGATTCCCGGCGAGGGCTTGGCATTTTCATACGCTATAAAATCATCCCACCGTCTGCATTAGCCCAAGTGTGCACAATAGTCAAACGTTAAACAAAAAAAAACAACAAAAAAATCATTTGTTTTATTTCGATCTTGATGAAATTTTCCACACCTGGCTTCAAAATATTAGTAAAATTACTATCTACAGTTAACTAACTTACAGTTAGTCTCACGTGAGTTTACCAAATCGTTAATGGGTGAGTGAGGAAAGAGTTAGTGCCCGTATAATTACTTGATACCGCATTGCATGGCAGCCAAGTACCCAACTTACCCCTCGCGAACAGTATTACTTATAACATACCATTTACAAGAATACTTACTTAATACATGCTTTAAGAAATGGTGCACACTATTGTTTCCACGATATCATTTCTCCAAAAATCTAATTCAGAATGTTGTTAAAAACAGATTTTACTGCATATATACCAGTCTAAAAATGAACAGCCAAAATAAAATTTTAATCATAAATCTAGGCGCATATCGCCAGTCCTTGTAGTAATTTTGAAATAAAAATAAATATCAGTTTCCGGAGAAAAACAGAAAACCTGTAATATGGTTACTTTCTGTTTTATCCAGTTTATCCTTGAACTGTATTAAATTTAAACTGACTTCACCTCTTTAAATTGTCTATTCAGGTTTTGATTCAATCTCCACGTTTCTGCATAATTTGAGGAAAATTTTACAAACTAACTTTAAATTACTAAGACGATACTTTTTATGAATCTAATTTATCAAGTATCAGTAAGCAATATTTTTGTTTGGTTGTTTCAAAATTACTTTTGTGTAACGTTTTTCAGAATCGTTAAATAAAAAAAATATTTTTTTTTAGTCTTTAATGGATATTTTGAAAAAAAAATATTGTAAAAATTAAAAATTAAAAAAAAATAGTTTTAATTTAAATTATATCGAATCCCGTTAGTTCATTTTGGCTCCAACCGTACATACAGTTTTTTAAATGCACATAAAATAGGTTTTAACGAAAATTTTTCGAGTTTAAATCCTTTGAATAGTAATAAAAATATTAAATTTTACTTTCTCACTATTAGAAATGCATATATTCTCTGAACGTAGCTGTCTCGCTGTTGTGATGGAAGCGAATGGTTAACAAATAGTTTTTTACCTCACTTATTTCGAAATCTCATTTCCCTTTACAATCAGCATTAAAAATCTGAAAAATTCTATTTTAAAATTTAAAATTTCATGAAAAATAAACCCAGAACGTCTTCAGTGGCGTTTACAAATTAACTGCTTTTTCCAACGCTTATTACGATAATAAAATTATATTTGAAGAAAAGTCTGAGGTAAAAAATACATGTCATTAGAAAACTGTTAACGAGATTTTTCTGGGAGTAAGGAAATTGTTGAAGTTATTATTAAAATCTATTTTTAGACGTTTCAATAAATCGAACGTAATTTGCTAACGGCAGAGTCGTAACACACTCCGCAAACAAAAATCGTATGAACCTTCAAAGTGATCTACGATTCAGTTCATTTCAGAATCACGAGTCGAAATTCTTTAAACAGTATGAGATAATAAAAATACATATTTCGAGATTTTGATGGATACGGAGTTTTAAGGATCCAAAATGTGGATTTAAGTTTAATTTTTCAGTAACACGTTTTTTTTAATTAAAATGAATTAAAAAATTATTATAAGTATTTTAAAAATGAATAAAAGAATACAATCTGAATCGTTTTCAGAGAAAAGGGGCCGCCTCGGTGGTCCAGTGGATAGCGTACTATGCTTTCACCCCGAGGACCCGGGTTCGATTCCTGGCGAGGGCTTGGCATTTTCATACGCTATACATCATCCCATCGTCTGCATTAGCCCAAGTGTGCACAACAGTCAGACGTTAAACACCAAAAAAAAAAAAAAAAAAAAAAAAAAAAAAAATTCAGAGAAAAGGTTCGCCATATAATTTGCTACAATGATTCTTTATAACTGTCTACTCCTTCCTTAAATCAAATATCACTAATTTAAATGTCTTAAAATTTTCATATTCTACAATTAAAAATAAAGTAATTTATTACAATATTCGAATTAAGGGTGGTAGACAGACGGGCAGACGGTGAAGCAATTTATCCTGAAGTATTTGGTAAGACAGTCAAGAAATAAATCATGCACTCAAGCTCCTGTCTTTCACTGAAATCAACAAGGCACAGTGGAGAGCTACACAAGCCAAAGTTCCGTGGCGAACTAAGGGAGTAAGTAACCTTTGACAGAGGCGTTAATTAAATTCAAATTGTTCCAAACACACGTTATTGTCCCACTTTACATTGGTTACGTAAAGTGATAATTGTAGAATGAGAATTAATTGTTTGTAATGATAACGTTAATGTATATATATATATATATATATATATATATATATATATATATATATATATATATATATATATATATATATATATATATATATATATATATATATTTTTTAGGCCACATAGGACTACTTTGAGCCAATATTTCGGTTTCTTCTTCTTATCCGTTTTAGTGCACTGTGAGGATTCCAACTTCTTCTTTCTCCAATACTCCTTCATCCTATCCGATCTTCGCCTCCTGACCACGTCTGACATCTCCACCGTCCCTAGACATTCCGGCTTTCCTTCGTCAAACCTGATGTTTTTCAGAATACTTCTGATTCTCGTTCTGTCCGGTGCATCCTCGATCCGCAAACCTATCTCTTGCAGATCTTTCAGTCTGTGAGACGTAGTGTCCTTGGGTCTTCCTATTTCTCATGACCAGCTGTTTCAGAATCCTGCTGTTGGGCATCCTAAGTATGTGGAAGAGATGGGCAAGTCTTCGTTTTTTCATAACACTTGTAAATGGGTCTACCTGTTTATACACTGTCTCGTTGGTAGCGACTCTCCAGAAACCATCTTTCTGGTAAGTTTTATTTAAACAGATCCTAATGTTTCTTCTCTCAATTTTAAGTAACTGGTCAGTCCTAACATTATTCTTGATCTGGGAAAGGATCTCGCAGGCGTAGAGTGCTTCTGGGAGAACCACAGAACTGTAGTGTATTACTTTGGACTTTATCGAGAGACTTTTTTGTTATAAGTTGACCACGTTAAAATTGCGCTATCTTGAGCTTTGCTAATCTATTCAATATTGCAGGTTTTTCGTCCAAGTTATGGCAGATAATTTCTCCTAGATATTTAAATTGTTTTACTAGTTTTATGGTGCTCTCGTTGATATTAAGTTTAATTATATATATATATATATATATATATATATATATATATATATATATTGTGTTTAACGTCCGATTGTTGTGCACACTTGGGCTAATGCAGACGATGGGATGATTTACAGCGTATGAAAATGCCAAGCCCTCGCCGGGAACCGAATCCGGGTCCTCGGGGTGAAAGCCTGGTACGCTATCAACTAGGCCACCGAGGCGGCTATATATATATATATATATATATATATATATATATATATATATATATATATATAATATCGTATTAATTTATTACCTTAGTTTGAAAAATAATGAATCAGCAATACTTAAATACGTTAATAATATATGGAAGTAACACAACAAATATTCAATAGTTCCAAAGGTTACACATTTACTTAATTTTAGAATTGACTATTACTTTTGTTTCACGGTCTCTAACTTATATAAATTACTGCTATCTACATTCGCAGCTGTAAATGTCCGCATCTTTGCTACCGTTACGTGATAATAACACACCATTAATTGTCGTATAACCTCAAATTTAACATAAGAAATGAAACAATAAAAATTATGCCTGTAATCAGCTGTTTGGTCTGGAAAATTGAAAGCTATTCTAAAGATTTTGTTTTTCATTAACAGCTGACATTGCAACGTTCTTCTTTTAGTTCCGCTTTAAGGATTAATCCGTATTTCCTTAGTGATTATTTACTAGACAAACTCCATTGTTAAAAAGTGTATTAGCGTTTTGATGTTGTGTATCAGTTCAAGTGAATTTTAATTCTAACTCCAGTTAAAAGCAATCTCATTCCGTATGGAGGATTTTGTATTATTATATTTGATGCACGTACTTGATTTGTTATTCTCCCCTTAATTTGGCCTAAAATCACGCCTTGACTTCAATTAAATGCTTTCCGTTATCATTGTAACATTGGAAAGTTTAGTATGCGTATTATTATCACATTGTTGAAAACAAAAAATCCGTGAAAATCACGCTTGTTGCGTTTGCTGCTACCTTTTAATTAATTTTAGAGCATACATTCTTTGTAAAAAAAAACCCAAATTTTCGCTTCAAATCGGAGTTAAACGCATTCTCGCATTCTAGAATAAACGAGATTTATTTAGGGCAATAAAGGAGTGCTATTAGTTCTAAATTGAATTTGCTCGATTCTGCATTGCAAGTATGGGAGTATGATTTAATCCATTTGCATAAATCAAATAAGGCGCTGAAAACAAATTGCAGACTTGGTGTACGCTGTAAAGTAACGAGTGAGAACCGAATGGAAATTCAGCAATCTTACTTGTGTGTTTATGAGTTAGTTTAATGTATTCAACATTCATAATTCGTTATAATCGAACAATATAAAATTAATACATAATCATATTGACGTTTTACAATTTAGAAGAACATAATATTTTTAAACATTTTACAGAGACGCTGTCTTTAGTAAAATTCAGATACGTTGACCTACATATGTTGAGTAACAAAATTTTATATAAATTTAAATGTTATCTTTAGCTTTAAAATCATTAACTATTTGACAAATAATTATTTAAAACTGAATATTACATTATCTCCTTAAAATGCATAAAATCAATGCACAATTTTTGAAGAACTACGGAGAGAAATAACTGGAACACATTTAGCTCAAATGATATTTTTAGAAAGTGATGAAAGAGTAAGCGATCAAATAAAACTTACGTAGTAACCACATCACAACTAAACCCTGTATCTAAAATTATAAAAACATTCTTTTACAAAAGAAATTTTGGCTGAATACAAATCAGTCGAGTAGAATTCATTACAGTATGATAGAAAATAAAATAAAAAAGTCGTTTATCTTTCAATCGTTTTGTAATTACTACAATTACTAATTAATTATTACGATTTTTAATCATTTAATAATATTAAAATCAAATATAGCATCGAGAAAATTGAAAAAAATATTTCCTAACACATCAGATTTAGAGAAACCTGGTTCCCAAAATTATTTGTATTCTTTAGCGTTCCCAAAATTATTTTATTAATGATGGTTTTAATGATTTTGTATATATATATATGTATTGTGTGTGTATGTGTGTGTGTATGTGTGTGTGTGTGTGTTTGTGCGTAAAATTACACTTTAGACTATTCGTTTAGACTATCTCGTATTCGAAAATACGAGATACGATTTTAGAGAAACGTTGAAAATGTTCCTTCTAAAATCGTTTTTAGAGCTCATTAAAAATTATATATATATATATATATATATATATATATATATATATATTTGAAAGAGAGAAAAGATGTGTTTGTATGTGTGTATTTCAGCAATCTTTTTGCAATCTAGTCCTACGTGATACAAACCACGCACAAAAACTATTTTGGTAATTGTTTAACAAGTCCGTTACACAGCAAAATCCATTGAACAGTTTCAAAATGGCGGTCATTCTATAGTTTACTAGAGTAGCTGCAATCACGATCTTATTACTTTCAGGTGTGCACGTTCGTAGGCGCAACGGTGCCTTAACCATCTCTTGACACACTGCTTCTACAGAATTTCTATCGAGTTTGTACAGAATTTTTGTTGACTTTCTAAATTTCCTTTCAAATTAAGAAAAGTGTTATAGCACATTTCAAACTTATTTTTTTGTATTATTATCTGTTTAGACTTAAAATTTAAAGTCCCCACAGAGGGTGCAGGCTAGCTGCACCTATTGAGAGGATTTAGACGTCCCTCACGGTACCCGAGTCTAACACACACTTACACTTACAACACTACACTTATGACACTTTATCTCTTTACTCTTACACTTACATTTACTAAGGCGATAATAGCCTCAATGTGCTTTTCGCCTTAAAAAAAAAAAAAAAAAAAAAAAAAAAAATTAAAGTTGTACTTTACGCAGATCTTACTGTTAAATGTAATATTGAAATCAGATTTTCTATTAAATGTAGAAAGAAAATAATAACCTTAAAAATTTGCAGTCAAACGATAATTATTTATAATTTAATAAAAATAAAGTATCTCATAATTTACATTTATATATATATATATATATATATATATATATATATATATCATAATATTTAAAATAAATATTTTTTTTAATAACATGTGTTTTGTGTATACAATATGCATTGTTGAAATATGTATTTGCTTTCGTTTATCCATATCATACACACTGTGAGACATACCAGAACCGACTTCAGAAATTAATAAATTAAATGAGAGGACTTAGAATATTATAAATAGTCATAATAGACTGAAATAACGTCTTAATGGATGTAACTAAATTTAAACCACTTTCCAAGGCACCATCTTTACTTTTACTTTTATCTTCTCAAGGCCGCTGTAAATTTTAAAACTTCAAGAGAAACTAATTAAAACTTAGCCAATTAATATTTGAATAATTTTCCAGGTTTAACGCCAGTATTAGACTGTTATCAGTGGTGTGTTTTAATACCTTAATCCGTGTAATATAATTGTGCGTTTAAAAATAAAACAAACTTATGGGGAAACGTTTACATGATGAGTCATTCCTGGTGGAGGGAAAGTAACCACAATAAAGAAACTATTCCAAAACGAAGACTAAACAACTTTGACAGTAAAGCTAGCAATAACGACAGAATTTTCAGGAAATCTTTCATGTTTTATTTATATTTTCTATGAAAATACTTGTTTCGCATTTGAACCCCTTATTACATTTATCTTTATCGGTTCAAGCTATATTACGGATCTGTATTGTTCTGATGCGTCATAACATGATATTGGTAATGTACGAGATGTGTTCAGAAAGTAACGAGAATTTTTAAATTTCGCGGGCTTGGAGAGTTGTATTGTCAAACATTTTTTTATTATGTTGGTATGCCCTTGAAGTATGATAAAACATTCAGCTGTTTTCACTGTTGTCTTTGTCTGTGACAGCCACTAAAGATAGACGTGTTTTTATGAGCTCGGCGATTTTAGTTTGTTAAAAAAAATGGATCAAAGAATTTGTATAAAATTTTGCGTAAAAAATGGAATAAAGTGTAATAAAGTGTGTGAAATGTTAACAAAGACCAATGGTGACTCTGCTATGAGTAAAGCAAGAGTTTACGAGTGGTATAGGCGTTTCCAAGTAGGCCGTGAAGACGTTGAAGATGACGAACGCCCTTGACGCCCCAGCACATCAACAACCGATGAAAACGTGAAAAAAGTGAAAGAAATGGTTATGAACAATAGCAGAATTACAATTAGAGAGGTCGCTGATGATGTTGGCATATCGAATGGATCATGTCATGACATTGTTTCTAGCGTTTTGTGTATGAAACGCATGGTAGCAAAATTCGTTCTAAAATTGTTCAATTTTGAACAAAAACAGTGGCAAATGGAAGTTGCTCAGGAGTCACTAAATGAAGTCAACGACGGTGCAGAATTACTGAAACGTATTATAACAGGTGACGAAACATAGGTTTACGGATATGACGTCGAAACTAAGGCTCAATCATTCCAGTGGAGGCATTCTGGCTCGCCAAGACCGAAAAAGGCTCGACAAGTGCGGTCGAACGTGAAGGTTATGCTCACTGTGTTCTTCGATATTAATGGCATAGTGCATCATGAATTCCTGGCACCAGGTGAAACGGTCAATAAGTAGTATTACCTGCAAGGTCAACACCGTTGCGTGAAGCAATCCGAAAAAAAATGCCCGGATCTGTGGAAAAACAATCCATGGCTTTTGCACCACGATAATGCACCAGCTCACACTTCATTGCTTAATCGTGAATGTTTGGCCAAACACAGTACTGTAACGATGCCCCAGCCTCCATATTCGCCAGACATGGCTCAGTGTGACTTTTTCCTATTTCCAAAAATAAAGATAACCTTAAAGTGCCGTCGTTTTACAGCCGTAGATGACATTAAAAGCGCATCGCTGAAAGAACTAAAGGCTATCTCAAAGATCGAGTTTGAGAAGTGTTTCGAGGATTGGAAGAAGCGCTGGCACAAGTGCATAATCTCCAATGGGGACTATTTTGAAGGTGACAACATCAATGTAGAAGAATAAATAAATATTTTGTTCAACAAATTAAAATTCTCGTTACTTTCTGAACACACCTCGTATACCGTACCATTGTTGGCTTAAATAGGCAGTTCAATAATTGTAGGATCCTAACTGTTATAGTGATTCTCTGCATCTCTAGCTTAGAAGCTTTTGTCGTGTAGAAACAGAGATTATATCGCGTGAAACTATTGAAGTCAATTAAAACACCTCTATTGTTTTAGTTACTTAGAATGCATACCAGTGTGATTAGATCAACCGCAAAGTTGTACACTTGACAATAGTCACATAATAACCTTACACATATAAAATATTTTATTGATTGAATAACTGAAGTATTTAATATGTAGTTTTTGATGGACCGAAGAGAGGTTCTGCTTCAAATCTACCGTTCGGCATTTCGTTTGTTTGTTTGTTTCCAACAATGCTGGCCAATCACATTGATCGATTGTTTTGAAATTCCTGAAGTTCTACAAGTTTTTCTCATTCACTTCCGTTTCAAGATGGCGGCCTCTGACTTAACGATGATGAGTTTATTTGCTAGCTATTTACTATAATACTTTCTGAACACCCGGACCTGTCATAATTTTCATCGCTTAGTGGAGAAATTGTAAAAAATGTCCAGTAATGTTAGTGCAGTTATATTTTTCCTAAAATCACAGTTATTGGCGGAAAGTTTACGAGCGCGTAAGAACGATGTCGTTGAACGGCCGCCAAGCAATTAATTATGAATATAGACAGCGAGTACTATAAGTAAAAGCCTATTTACAGTTTATACAGAGCACAAATTTAATTTATTTAAAGAAAATATATTGTGTAATTTGAAAAAAAAAACTTTTAAATATTTTAAAGATTACTTTTCCGGAGCAAAAAAATAACTAACATTAAACTTACTGTTCCAGCATAAAGATTAAAGAACTTTACCAGTAAATGTAAGAAATACCTCTACACTAACTTGAAAATCGTTCTTGTTTTATCTTGATAAATACGTACTTGTTCCTCTGTGAAGTTTCTTACAAAACCCAATTGAAGTAGACTTTGAGACAATGTCTTACATTACGCAAAATGTATTTTTGTAAAAGCAATCTGTTTTTAAGCTACATATTGCACAAATATTATTATTAAATTATATTATATTGCTGTATAGGATTTACTTCAATGCCACTGCAATATGAACGTTTGTAAACGTTGTTAATTGGATGCCAACTAAATATCTTAACATAATCGTTTTTAAAGGCAACAAAATTAAATTTATTGAAATTGTTAATAAATAATAAACAAATAGTTAGTAAACTGAAAACATAAAATAGGTAACCACAATATATAAATGTACACTTCGTGAGCACTAGTTGCTGGTGGCATCTTGCGGCATAGTGGTCAACTACAGTTAAATAAATAGTACAGTCTATTTTCTCAAACGCCTCCACTCCTTGTCCTTACAGCTTGCAACGTTCATAGCGGCAAATAATCAATTTACTTGCACTTTAGCTGCTAATACTGACCACAATTTTTATATTGGTGGCTGTACTTCCAGTCCGTTTATATTCAACGATTATACCGAACCAATGACGATTTATACCGAACCAATGACGATTTATACCGAACCAATGACGATTTATACCGAACCAATGACGATTTATACCGAACCAATGACGATTAATACCGAAACAATGACGACTTATACCGAACCAATGACGATTTATACCGAACCAATGACGATTTATGCCGAACCAATGACGATTTATACCGAACCAATGACGATGTATACCGAACCAATGACGATTTATACCGAACCAATGACGATTTATACCGAACCAATGACGATTAATACCGAAACAATGACGACTTATACCGAACCAATGACGACTTATACCGAACCAATGACGATTTATACCGAACCAATGACGATTTATACCGAACCAATGACGATTTATACCGAACCAATGACGATTTATACCGAACCAATGACGATTTATACCGAACCAATGACGATTTATACCGAAACAATGACGACTTATACCGAACCAATGACGATTTATACCGAACCAATGACGATTTATACCGAACCAAAGACGATTTATACCGAACCAATGACGATTTATACCGAACCAATGACGATTTATACCGAACCAATGACGATTAATACCGAAACAATGACGACTTATACCGAACCAATGACGATTAATACCGAAACAATGACGACTTATACCGAACCAATGACGATTAATACCGAACCAATGACGATTTATACCGAACCAATGACGATTTATACCGAACCAATGACGATTTATACCGAACCAATGACGATTTATACCGAACCAATGACGATTTATACCGAACCAATGACGATTTATACCGAACCAATGACGATTTATACCGAACCAATGACGATTTATACCGAACCAATGACGATTTATACCGAAACAATGACGATTTATACCGACGTTAAGGGAATTAACTTTATTGTTATTATTATGAAGTTAACACACTTAAAATATTTTATTAAAGTCTGAACGAAATACTTAATAATATATAATTTTTTAAAGTTTACTCATGGCTTCGAACTATTTTACTTAACAGTTACTCTTTATATTGATATGTAAAAATATTATTAAACTACATTAAAACGTCCAGCTTTATAAACTAATTTTATTTAAAAAATTTCAAATTTTATAACATTTTATTCATACTGAAGTCATTCATACAGTGTTTCGTTTGTAAATTGTTAAATGATGAACAACATTTTTCAGTTCAAAAAGTTGCTTTTTTTCACTTCAAAAAATAAAACTATTTAATGAAATAAACAATACTTATAATAAGAAAAACACGTATAACACTTATAATACGTATTAATTATAAGAAAAAGTCGCGTTCCATAGTCGTCGAAAATCAGACATTATAATACGGTCATAAGAACTTTATTTAATCTAAGAAGCCGAAACAGAACAGAGGTGCTTCAAAAAGTGGAAAGGAAAATATTGAGAACCATTATCAACAAAAAATACACGGTAGAAGGAACACACAGACTGCTGCCAAGTTCAGCCATCCAACAGGATAATGAACATCTGTTAGATAACATTAGAAAGAGGAGATTGGCTTTCTATGGACACCTATTAAGGCTACCTGAAGAAATACTGACGAAGAAACTTTAAATTACCAACTCAAGATGAAAGTAAAGAATGAGTGGCTTAAGGAAGTGGAACAGGACCTAAAAGAATTAGGGATAACGGAGGAATGTCTGAAAGAAGGAAGGGAAAACCAATCCTTAGGAATAAAAACACTAGATTAAAATTTAAAGAAGGAACAAAAAGAGTTGCCTTTTACTCGGAGGAAGTTAGACGACAGAGTATTGGAAAAGACTGAAAAAGTATTGGAAGAATCTCAAAAACCAAACAGAACCAAAGTTGAAAGCCCAAAAGAACCAAAATTGACTAAATGTACTCAATTGAGTGTTAAAATTAAAAAAAAAAACACTTATTCTCGAAAGTAGGCAGTTTTCTTATGTCCAGCCTCGAGTTCTATATTATTGAAAATAATGTAATCTACCACTCCTTTTATAAAATATCAGAACTTTTAAATTGATATACGACGTAAAATATGAGTTTTCAGGCAATATCTTGTTTATGGATGTTTAAAGAAAAGTTTACATATTTCTTGTTTATAAATATTATAAACCATATAAAATAATTTCAATTTAAGACCAAATGTTTTATTTCAATAAGTAACTGATTGTGAACGCTTAAAACTCCAGCAAATTGTTTCAATGGACCATAAAATACACCATATAAACTGAATTATTTTCAGTAACACCTTCCATACAGCTCCTGACTGCTTACTATTATACAGTCGCTGTACATATTCCTCTATATAGTGTTTGTTGGATGTGCAGGGTTCCTCTGTATTTAGATTTAAGAATGGAGAGTGGTCACCGCTGATAACGAAACGTTCATTAGGATTCTGGCAAGAGGGGTTGTTACAGTAAGGGATGCCTTTATGAAGGGAGTGTTATGAAGGGATAGAAGGGAATGCTAGATAAATATTTTACATTATGAGTAGATTTTACAAATATAATTTATTATTTAAACTTGGAAAAATTATCGTTTGGATTGCAGTTAATGTTAATAATATGTGTATCTATTTTCATGATCATTTCCACCGGCTTTATAAAATCACATTTCATATTTTCACCATTTAAATGTTGTTTTTCCTTAGTAACGATTCGTTTAAGTTAGCAGAACGCCAATCAAATTATTATAAAATAATTAACTTAGCAGCTAAAGTTTTGAGCACAGTTTATTTTTAAATCCATTAAATATTGTATTTGTTCTTTTATTAACTGTATGATTTTATGAGTCGTTACGATTTATACAAACAATATTTACATTATTCAATTATTTGTCGATGCAATATATAAACAAAATATTATGTAACTCTCTATCTACGATCATAATACAAACATTTTTACATGAAAAACGTGTATTCAGAATCTTATAAATATTGTTAAGATTTTTGAAAAAAGATGCCAAGGGTTTCTTTAAAATGAAATCTGTAATATAGTACGCGACTTAGCACGTTGTTTCATGGCTACAAATATAGTACGCGACTTAGCACGTCGTTTCATGGCTACAAATATAGTGCGCGACTTAGCACGTCGTTTCATGGCTACAAATATAGTACGCGACTTAGCACGTCGTTTCATGGCTACAAATATAGTACGCGACTTAGCACGTCGTTTCATGGCTACAAATATAGTACGCGACTTAAGCACGTCGTTTCATGGCTACAAATATAGTACGCGACTTAGCACGTCGTTTCATGGCTACAAATATAGTACGCGACTTAGCACGTCGTTTCATGGCTACAAATATAGTACGCGACTTAGCACGTGTTTCATGGCTACAAATATAGTACGCGACTTAGCACGTCGTTTCATGGCTACAAATATAGTACGCGACTTAGCACGTCGTTTCATGGCTACAAATATAGTACGCGACTTAGCACGTCGTTTCATGGCTACAATAACTTTTACAAAACATATTTACTTTTGACCCAGTGTTTATATTGAAAGCTTTGATGCTTACATTTATTTTTTCGTTTTAGAACTGTGTAATGTAAAGATGATTTAAATAATTGTTTAGTTTCCGTGTTTGTTTGTAAGCGTAAACTAAAGTATTATATGTAATAACTCGTAGAATGTATTAGTTATACTTTTCATTTACTTTGTAATCAAATTCAGTTGCCTTTATTTTGTGCTTTAAATCCTTAATTTATTATTTTCTTATATTTATAATTATGATACGATGATGTGAATCTAAAGCGTTAAGCGTTAGGGAAACTTTACATTTTGTTTGCCTCTAAATTTTACCAGAATACGTTTGGTACATAAAAAGTGTACCAAAACCTATAATGTATAGAGGTACATTATTTATAAATCAAAATAAATAATAAATATACAGTAACGTTTTTCGAATTCGCCTTAGTTTTATTCCAATCCGCCATGTTTTATAAAAACTCATTAAAACGCAGTAAATTAAAAAAAAAGTTTAAGTTACAATTTAGTATGAATCTTCTATATGTTACGATTTACAAGTGTGCAAAAATAACAAAATTACCTTGAAATACTAAAACAAACATAATTTCTCAGCATTTGTCTAAACCACCTGCAATTATAGCATAAAACCAAAATATTGTTAACGGATTTACTACATAATTACATATTTTTGTTCTATAAAATATATCAGTGTATTTGATTGTGTTTATGATTTTTAACAAACTGTTAAATTCCTTCACACCACTTACTGCTGCCCATAGCTTAGTTCATATACTCGTACACAAATGTTACTGATGTTCAGTTTATCAGTTAACGCAAGCGTTGATACAAAAACCTGCAACGTTACCAGTAACACTGCACTATATCATCACAATTGGACTGCTTGTAGACTAATCGTTGTGACATTGTTCCCATCCGTTCGATACTTTACAAAATTTAACTCTGCAATTCCAAATCGAAGTAGAAACTTCTCTCGATTTGTTTCGAGACAAAGTGAAATCAATTGTAAAAGAGGGTGGACTTGGAAATCGACGAACAACGCAAACAAATTAGATTAGGAAGTTTGTGTAAAGAAATGATCATAAATTAGGGTAAGTGAGGGAGGGAGGGTAAGGGGCGAGGGTTATTGATTAATCATAGTGGCTTGATACTTTACTACTTCACTGCTGCTTGCTGTTTTTAAAGAATCTAAAAAACACGACTTGTGTTTATTTTATTTTCTTAAAACGCTGATCGTATCAATGTAAAAATGCAAAATATACAATTTTTTAAAAAATATCTTCAGTCGGTTGTGTCTATGTCTAAGAGTAAAAGCCGCCTAGTTGACCTAGTGGCTGAACTAGGTGGCCTACTTGATAGCGTACTATCAACTATCAAGCTACTATCAAGCGTACTATCAAGCTTTCACCCCGAGGACCCGGGTTCGATTCCCGGCCAGGGCTTGGCATTGTCATACGCTATAAATCGTCCCATCGTCTGCATTAGCCCAAGTATGCACAATAGTCGGACGTTAAACACAAAAAAAATCTAAGAGTAAGAGCAGGTCATCTTTTACCATTTTTTTCCAAAATATGTCGTTACTCTTAAAATTAAATTTTATTTTATTAAGAATTAAAAAATATTTCTGATAATTCATAAAAAGTACCATAAGGAATGTATTTTAAAAACGTAGTTATGTAAGTTGGTCTAGAAATAAATGAAAGTACAAAGTGGTGTCTCCATCAGAAAAAGTAGGACGTTTTCTGATACTACTTCTGACTTAATGATACTACTTTTGAAGCATTTGGCCACTTCAAGTGCATTGGGGTAAATATAAATTGAGAAAAAAACAGGTGAGTGAATAGAGCATATCGACACTTCTCTCTAGAACTACCAAGGTATAGCTTCATAAATAGCTTGTCAGATCTGTTCTTTGCTGTGGAGTACAAACCTGGACGTTGAAAGGTACCGAGCGGAACGTGCTAGGAGTGTTTTAAAGGAAGATTCTAAGGCGTATTTTTGGACCGGTTTGCGTCCGAGGTGTATGGAGGACTAGAAATAATCAGGAACTGGAAAATTTAATAAAGAATGAGAACATATTGCCCTTTACAAAAGCACGAAAAATCGGCTGTCTCGGTCATGTGCAGAGGATGGAAAAGAAAATAATGGGATGGAACTTGTTTAGGAAAAAAAGAAGACGCCCTGGGAGATAATGGCTGGATGATCTGGAGGAAGATCTAGCAAGGATTGGAATAACTGGATGGAAGCAGCTTGACGCTGGATTGGGATGCATGGAGCAGAATTGTACGAGAGGCCAAAGTTTACCTCGGACTGTACTGGCAGCGAACGAAGAATGTAATGTAACACATCTTTTTACTAGACATTGAATTTTACTTTAATGTTTAATAAACAATATCAGTAGATTTCAAGATATGTTTATTATTTTCATTGTAAAATAATACTTTCACATTACAAATACATAATTACGTTTGCAACTAAACTAATTTTTTATAGTGAGTTTATTTCTCATACTTTCCAATAAAATACATTATAAAATCATAACAAATATTATTCTTTAACAAATGTAAAATGTAATAAATTTCATAAAATCAACTGTACTGCAATTATTAGACCTCGTCACCAAAACGTTTGGTTTCTTTTGTAGAATCGAATGGGTTTTGGGTACTTCTACCGTTATTTACTCATTAAGTTTTATTGTTTAGTAAAGTTTTTTGAAGATAAGTTGTAATTGTTGTAATTTTAACAATAAAGTTGCGTTCATCCCGCATAAAATCCTACATGCTTTGCCTCAGAAAAGAGATGACGTCATCGTTTCAGTGCCTATTCCAATATAATGATTATTCTTAATACGTAAGGGGAAAAATGAGAACAAGTGCATAGTCCGCCAATGAAACGGGATGATTGTAGGTGACCTTGAGACAAAGTTTGGCAGGTAGTGGGGGGATGGTTACTGACGCGTCACCACCTGCACCATCCACCATTTAGTTGCAATGGATCGTTGGATGGGTGGACAACGCGGCTACGCGGTGAAAGCGTATTATCAAAATAGCGAAATTTTTTTGCAAACTCGACGTGCTTTCCGACGTCGTTTTAACATACCGCGTAACCAGCCTGTTCCGTCATATAATGCAATTCGAACATGGATAAACAACCTCGAGCAAACGGGATCAAAGCCTTAAAAAAGAGGCAGGAGTGTAACAACTGTTCGAACACGTGAAAACATCGCAGAGATTCAACAGGCTATGGTTAGAAATCCTCGCCGATTAGCCAAACGACATTCTCTTCGCATTGGAATAAGTGACACATCTGGGGGGATACCTGTTTTTGTATTGTGGGGATACCTAAAAACAAAAATGTTTCGACCACCCACAACCATTCAAGCCCTCAAACAACGAATTGTAAACGGAATTAATGCAATACCTGTGAACATGCTGCGAGAGATCATGCAAAATTTCCAAGTCACACTCCATGCTTTAACTGCAATGGAGGACATTTAGTAGACGTAGTGTTCAGAAAATAATATTTTTTCGTATTTTACCCATAATGGCTATTCTTGTACTTTCAATTATTTACTAAAAAATATCAAAAAAGTTTTTTTTTCAACATTCAATTACTTTATTTAATCATCCCATTTCACTGGCGGACTCTGTATTTTTAAGTTCTACTTTAAAATTTCAACGGATTAAATTAAGCGATTTGCAATTGTACGTGCATTCTTATTTTTGTATTATTTCTTATGAAAAAAACTATATTGTCTGAACAATGGAAAAAACCAATAAACAACATTGTTTTAAATAATTAACAATTATTGTAAGATCGAATTGTAAATTTGAGGTAAATTTTGTAAGGACAAAGTAGTTATAGTCTTTTTGCAATAATTGTTTGAGAGTTTTTTGTATTTCCTGTGATCATTTTTTTAACTTTGTCTTAAATGTTTTACTATTTTGTGTCAACGTTTTATCAGCGAACGTGGTAGCGTTTCTCCTGACAAGTTACTCAAGCTGATATATATATATATATATATATATATATATATATATATATATATATGTGTGTGTGTGTGTGTGTGTGTGTGTGTGTGTGTGTGTGTGTGTGTGTGTGTGTGCGCGTGTGTGGTGTGTGTGTGTGTGTGTGTGCGCGCGCGTGTGTGTGTGTGTGTGTGTGTGCGCGCGCGTGCGTGTGTGTGTGTGGTGTGTGGGCGCGCGCGTGGTGTGTGTGTGTGGTGTGTGTGCGCGCGCGTGGTGTGTGTGTGTGTGCGTGTGCGTTGTGTGTGTGTGTGTGTGTATGAGAAAAGGAAAACTTCTATTGCGTTCGCAGTACTTACGATGCCTGACGAAGTGGTAAGAGTTTTAAAAAAGTTGAAAATCGGTACCGTCAAAACGTAAAACATTTTCATCTTCTCCAACGCTTGTTGCTTCTACAGCCTAAACTAGGAAACTATTTCGATGAACAATGACTAATTTTCTTTGTTCTGTTTGTAGGATGTAAGTTTTTCAAAGAACTATCCAAAAATACATCTGTTTACGACTTTAAATTGTAAAAAACAGCAAAATAATTTAAAAAATTTACCTGCTCACAGTTTTAATTACTTAAACAATTTTCTTCATTTGATTCATAATAGTTATACTATGTGCCTCTTGCTTAAATTAGAAAGAAAATGTAAAAATTATTAACTTACAAAAACTACTAGAAAATAATAAGTGATTCAATTTGGAAGCATTGACCTTCTTACAACTTGAAGTATTAAAGTCAATTTTCATCAATAATCAATACTTTTTTTCAGCATGAATGTAGTATTTGTCCTTTGTAAAAAATTCTAAAAAATAAGTACATTTACAATTACAACATTGCAATTAACTGTAAACATTTTCCAATTTTAGCAATTTGCACTTTAATTAACTGAACAGCTGATCTACAAAGATAACTGTTATACTTTACAAAAAAACTCAAAAAATATATTTCTAAACTCCACAGGATCCTAAAAAAAATCAACATAATGAGCTGTTGTATTCGAATGTAAATACCAAATACTTTTTATCGCTATACATATTATTTTCTTGAGGAATCCTTAGAGAATTTAATTATCGTGACCATGTTCAGCAATATCTAGTACCCGTAAAACTCATAAAATCCCAATGTAAAGCAAAAATACCAAGTGGTAAAAAGTTTCGCGCCAAATTAAAAGTTTAAAACTTTGTAAAATTACCTTTGAATTCCGCCAAGAACCAATCACCTGCCAGAGTTGCCAGAATTATAAATACGCAAATATGTAAAACATTTTCCAGAAAAAGTCAAACCAACGGCCATTTTAACTAACATTTATTTTAAAATTGTTTCTAATTTTTAAATTTACATTATTTGCAATAAACAATTAAATTATTTTATATTTCTTCACAAATATAAAATATTGCTAAATAAAATATTTAACACAAACGCACATAAAACATATGCTGTAATACACATAAAAATATAAAATATCGGCTGTTATATATTAACAGCGGATCAAAGGTTAAATTAACCCCTTTGAAAATAAAATCTCAAAGCAGAAATATTTTTTTTTAAATTATAGGAGAAACATTTTAAAAAATCCTCCATTAATAAATAAGCTATTTTTATTAAAATATGATCTTGCAGCTAGATTGAAGTGTATTGTACCTTTAACGGAAGATTAAGTTTAAAGGATGATGAATGACTTGCGGCTTATAGTAACTACATAAGGGTGAGTCGTGGTGAAGGGGTGGGTTCAACAAGTTCCTTCAACACGATTGCGTGAAAGAGGGTGAATTCTGTAGTCTGTATTGGGTCTGCATACAATGCTTCACAAATAACTACATTTAGGCTAGATGTAGCTCGGTTTGAGTCTTGCAATAATGAAAAAGTGTTCTGTTTATTTAGAACAAAACAATTGTATTTTTAACGTTAAGATATTACGGGCGATTTTCTGAATTATTTAATATAACATTTTACAAATTAAAAATGTATTCAATAAGTTTTATATAAGTCTGCAAAGCTTCAACTGGCATTATTTGCTGCAGGGGATACATATTTAATTCTATATATGCAGAGTTAAGTGACAGATGGCAAAATACATTATAAAGCTTTTGTCATAAATACATATTTTATGTTCTCAGAGTGAAAAATTGATTTTTTAAATGAGGTCTGCCTGGCAGCTTGTATTTACGTCTGACTGGAAAATTTTGATGGATAAATCATTACTCCAATTTTTGTGTGAGAGCAAGAGTTGTGTATTTTTTTAAATTATTATTATAAAAGCTTACGATAAACATATTTTTTAATTTGTTATAACAGTCATGAGAAAAAATAATCCTTAAATTTTGAGCTATTATTTTTAATTCTTTAATTTGTCCAATGTTTACATTAATCTGTTTGTGTTATCTTAAGACTACCTGAATTCAGTTTTGTTAATGAAATCTGAAATATAGTCATACTACGAAACTCAGTACTGGTATTAAAATTGTATTCACCATGCTCTTTTAATGCTTTTGTATACTGTGGGTTCATACAAAAGTATATTTTATAAAAACTCGTCTGCATTAATCTAAATGATACAAACTACGAACGCCTTTAAGATAAAACAATTATACAGTAATTCATTAACACAACCGGATTTGATGAGTATGTCAGAAAGCGCTGTAGATATTGATCATTATAAATGGAATTATAGAATGAAACTTTCCAAATTATTGCTTCATAAAAGACGGTAAGAATTTTAAATATTAAAATTTGCACTTATAACGTTACGTTTATTATTATGTTTTTAAAATTGTCAACACAATTTGATGAAGTATATATATATATTCCATTACAAAAATATATTTACCTTTATTGTAAAATAATTTTACTTCCATGTTTTAAAGTGTTTATCCTACTCTTTAGTTTCATTAAGTAATGAAAGTCCCATGGAGAAACTGTGTGTGTTTTTTGACAATTAATTATAATTTAATATTGCAGTACAAATAATAAACAATTTCATTTCTCTTAATTGCAAAATTATTTTATTATTTTTATTTTAAACTTGATTATTATTGAGAAATATAGTAAATATTAAAACATCTTAATTTATATTTTCTCCTTTTTCTTGTACACTGTTTTTAACTTTTCATGTTATATTTTGTGATAGCGTTTCCCAAGTTGAAGGTTTTATAATCGTTTTGTGTTTTTAACAATTTCGTGATTTTATTTCCTTATAACTTTTTTTTTATTTTCGTATCGCAAAATTCGAAATAAAAAAATGTTTTTTAACTATTTCTGTACGTTTAAGTATTTAAAACAAAATATACATACTTTAATTACTTATATACATAGAATAATACAAATATTAAGTGTAATATTGAAATTAAAATTAAATTACAAATTAGCCGTTGAAGTATTACATTGATAAAGTAGAATTCATGTTTGTATCTCAATATACGTCATTTCCAAACACGATATACTTCTTTAGATAACTGGTTACCATGGTAGCGTCTCGAATAAGAAACGTCCAATTAGGGTAATCCAATGATATCGAATAAATCCGACATTTATAGTTCAACATATTGGCTTCAGGAAGAAGAAGTAAGAAGAATAAACAAGAAAAACAGGTGTAATTATTTTTACGCAACCAACTATTGAAAACACAATTACGATCTTTCCAGTCGATTTCATCTTAAATGTAGTTTCCAATTAAACGTATTTTATGTTTTTAATGGCCGTTCTTTTTAAAGAAATAAACGAATTTAGAAATTAAATTTTACAAGAAAGCGAGAGATGGGGGGAGAGAGAGAAGGAGACGGAAAAAGGAAGAGAAATATAAAGATGAAAATGGTCTGAATTTTGAATACCAAAGAAATTCGCAAACATATGTCTCTTCTGTATTTAAAAATGTCACTCAAAGTTTTTCCTGTGATTGAAACAATACACTGCAGCAGCCAATGACAAAACTCGCTCTGCAAGATTGGCTTCGTTACAACGTCAGCTGTAGTTCAATCTCGTACAATTACGCCTCATTAATGAGTGCACGGTGTATTCTCACGTGTTGCGGTTTGATTTGATTACGCGTTATGCATTATAAATTTGCATTAGAGGCTTTGTTCGCTACGGAATTGAAGATAACTGAGGTATTGGAAATGCGCATGACACTGTGAGGCATACAGAGAGAACAGCGAACGTGTACATCATACACATTTACCTTGAACAAAATTACTTTATTTTTCTTCTATAAGGTATTACAAAACAAATAACATAATGGTAACATTGTAATGAATTGTACGAAAGTAACAGCAGATTTTCCGTTCATTGATAACTCTTGTCACACACCTTGCCACAAGTCTTTGTCACACACCTTGCCATAAGTCTTTGTCACACACCTTGTCACAAGTCTTTGTCACACACCTTGCCACAAGTCTTTGTCACACACCTTGCCACAAGTCTTTGTCACACACCTTGCCACAAGTCTTTGTCACACACCTTGCCACAAGTCTTTGTCACACACCTTGCCACAAGTCTTTGTCACACACCTTGCCACAAGTCTTTGTCACACACCTTGCCACAAGTCTTTGTCACACACCTTGCCACAAGTTTTTGTCACACACCTTGCCACAAGTCTTGGTCACACACCTTGCCACAAGTCTTTGTCACACACCTTGCCACAAGTCTTTGTCACACACCTTGCCACAAGTCTTTTTAAGCTCCTCTTTTAAACAGCAAACAACGCAAATTTTCTTCTGACTTTACACGATATTAGTGATAGCGCATTTAGTCTGAAAGCCGTTATTGAAAGCCGAAAATTGTTATTTTCGACTGATAACGAGTTCATTGGTATTCACGTCAATTCTCTATTGAGTCGGTAATTCGTCCTATTGGAATTACCAAACTAATAACACCAATTACAAAAGGAATTGGCCCAACTCATTGACCATTAATACGGAGGTACTTTGTATAAAGTCCAAACGAGTCGGTTTAACATTTTTCCCTATTCTCTTCCGGTTCAAGATGGCAGCCTCTGATTTACAATAATGAGTGTACGCAGTTTTAGCCAAACAGACAGGACTATTTGTTTTAAAATTTAGTACGAATATGCCTTGTATAAGGCCGAAAGTAGTATGTGTAAGATTATTTAACATTCAATCTACAAGGGTTATCCGTAAAATAAGGATCCCAATAATTTTTCACAATGAAAAACATGTTTACTTCCATTGAATAATACATTTTTGGAAAGCTTACACTTTTTTTCTATTTTTCGACATAATCGCCGTTGAGATCGATACATTTTTGCATACGGTGAACAATCTGTTGTTTGTCTGAGTCGGGAAACTCTCCCGCCGCGCCGCGAAGGTAGCTTAAAACTTTTTCTTTCAGCTCCTCTCTGGTACTGAAATGTCTACTACTTGATTCAGAATTTTGCTAAGAGTAACATAATTATTTTATTCGAGCTCTTGGCCAAAACGTTGCTCTATCGTCGACCCACGTCATCTTGTCAGAGTGAAGCGGTTTGAAATCCTCTACGTGAGGGATGTCTTTCTTTTAGCTTTAGAATTACGCTGCTAGTTTCTTCCCGTGATATTAGTATTTCTGCTAAGCAAGTCAGAAGAAAATTTATGTATTAACATGAAACAAACTTGCAGATTTTGTTTTAAAATTATTTTCATATTATGGAAACAATATATATTATAACTATTTTTTCCATTTATTTATTTATTACAATCTTAATCTTACAGATTAAATGAGTAATACATATTATTGATCTATAACATGCATTGGACTTAGCGAACTAAATCATGCGGCTTGTGACGCTTAAGTCGTCTGTCCAATTCCACATCTAAGAGTTGGATGGCTTCGACGTTCGTATGTTGATGTAGTCTCTTCTCGTGCCGAGAGGTGCAGTCTTGTATCTCCTTTACATACTTCAAGTCAAGGTCTGCATGAAGGTCATCATTCCTCTGGTACCATCTTGCATTTGTCATTGCACAAATAATAAGATTTTGTACTCGCTGGATAATCTGTTGATTTGAGGGTTTTGTACACCCCCAAAGTTCAGCACAATATGTCCAAATAGGCCTAATTACTTATATGTACAATAATCTCTTGTGGTACAAGGCCAACTGAGATTTTCGTCCCATCAGCCAATACAAATCACGCTTGATTTGCTCCGCTTTCTTACATACATGATGCTTCTACGTAAGGCGTTCATCAAAATGCATTCCAAGATATTTAGAAGATTTACTCTATAGAATTCGTTTATTATTAAAATACACCCAATAACTTGGATCTATGTACCGTAATGAAAATGTCACGAATTATAACTATTTTGATAACAATAACATAATCAGCTTTTGCGGGTATTAAAAATATGTTAAAAAATTATCGCAAACTTATTTGAATGCAGAAACACACTGAGTAAATATCCAGGTGTGTAACAAAAGTTTAAACTAACTTGAAACAATATTTTTAAAAAAATTTGAATTACAGCGGTAGAGGTTGTAATAATTGCTAATAAATGGTTCAATATTCATAACGTTATTACTGTATTGTTGACGTTATGATATTATTATATTATTATCAGACATTTGACACTTTTTGGGTTTTTAAGACAATCCTTAACGTCCCGAGAGTATGAATGAACTGTCTTTCTTAAACACTTAACGTTTTACGTTTAGCAACGAACTCTTAAGCAAACAAGCATACAATAAAATAATAAACTAAAAATTACATAACTAGCAAAATCAATATTTAAGCTAAACACTTAAGAACTGAAATGAATCCATACTCTCGAAACTGCGTGTATTGTTTCTATGTAGACAAGTGAAAACGAAAGTTTGAATAGATGACAATAAGTGGAATTGTATTTTTTGTTCGAACGTCTGATGAAAAACAATATTGAAACATTTCAGCACATTTAAAATAAAACTTCCTACGAGGTATACATGATACGCTACAGCATAATGTACACAGTCATCGTCATTGTCAATAACTTAGTTTCTGAACAAAATCTTTGTTATAATTCTGAATATCTTAAAGGATGACTGCTTCAAAGTATATTGTTTAGCGGTAAAATCTCAAGAACCTAACACTTTTTATACGACCTAAATAATTTAATTCTTTATATTAAAAAAAGTGTTATGTTCTTAACTGTTTATATTCATACTACACATTTTGAAGCATTCATTCTTTAAGATAATGAGAATTATTAGAAAGATTTTGTGAAATTCTGAAATTTATTTTCTGAAATTTTAGTGATTTTTTGAAATTTTTACTATTAAAGTAGGAAGGATCCTGATGTTTCTTCTTCTTCTTTTCGTTTCACCCTCTTTGGGGTACGCGGAATCAATCATTTCTTGCGCGCTGTACTTTTCTTTGTTCCCAGTAGCTCTTCATTATTTCCGATCTTCTTTTCCTCTCCTCTTCCGAAATGACAGGTTTAGGTCTTATTTTGGTTTTATCTTGGAATCTTATTCTTTCGTCCTTGGTACTTATCTCAGCAGTTTGGTCAAGCAATGAATTTTCTGTAATTTTTAATTCTATTAGGTCTTTTTAAATTTCTTTAAACCAGTTCGGTTTTGTTTTACGATTATGGAAAAAATCAAACACTTGTTTCGTCAATCTATTGGAGTTCATTCTAAGAAGATGGCCGTAAAAATTTATTCTCCCTTTTCTCATAGTATCTGACAATTTTTCAATTTTCTTATAGAGAGCTTCATTTCTTATATATACTACCTTATTATCCTGAAATTTTGTTCCTATAATTTTTCTTAAGATTTTCCTTTCCGTTATTTCAAGCTTTTCTATCTGGCCTATGCGATTCATGGTTAATGTTTCTGCTGCGTACAGTGCTTTCGGCTTGATCACTGTTTTATAATGTTTAATTTTTGACCCCCATGAAATGGATTTCTTATTGTATGTTTCTTTCGTCAATTGGAAGGCCAATTCAAGTTTGTTTTTCCTGGATTCCATTGCCCTGCCTTCATCTGCATTCCAACTAATCCATTCACCAAGATATTTGAACTCTTTTACAATTTCTATTTTCTGTTCTTGGATTTTAAGGTATTTATTTGATCCTGATGTTTATTATACTTTATAAATATTAAATTGAAATAATAATGAATTCTTTAAAAATTTAAATTTTTTTTACTAGTGCTACTCTATACAATAACAACTATGAGGATCGTATTTTATAAAGGTTTATTTACACTTTTAAAATGCGTTAATTCAAGTTTAAAAAATTACAAAAATATTAACTAAAAATTCGTTAAAAGATTTGTACTTAAAAATTCGTTTTGCTGCTCATACTAACGCAACTCCAGAAGCTTCTTGTAAGTCCGAATCCAAACTGGAAAAGAGTGATCCATATGTGGGTTACAAAATAATTAAAATGGCTTATTAGTCAACGTTTTTAATCATAAAGTAAAGATACAAGGTTATTATCAGTTCCGGAGCACAAACTTAGCAGCATTCATATTTACGAAATACTTATTTTAAATAATCAGTAAAGAGCTCGAATGAAATAACATATTTTATCATAAAAGGGGAATTAAAAAGTGAATTTGATTCCCGAGATCGAATCAAACCTCAATTTCAACAGTTGTTTCAAGAATGAAACAATTCTCTGTTTCAATTAAAAAACTGAGTCGATCATTCTTCAACGTATCAATAACTACGTTATCCTATTATCAGTAATTCTATATATCGTGAATTCCAGGAATTTTTGTAACAGTTAATACCAACGTGCAACGATACTTTATTAAACTAACCTTATTTTTGTGTATATTTTATTAAAGCACGGGGTTGATTCGTGCTTTTGATTTTACACGTACCGTTAAAATGTTGGTTAGCGCACGCTGACCCCAGAAAAATATATCGATCCAATCCAGACGTTGTAGGTAAATAAACAACCAAGAGGGAGCGGATGGAACCTGTTATTCAGATTTTATACTGGAAATAAACCCCGCCTCGATTCCAGGCTGGACGCGGGGCAAATTGAATTGGGTTCCTTGTCCAATGTTTATATTTATGGAAGGAGTGGTCACGACTGATAACGGACAGTTCATTAGGACTTGGCAGAATTGCTCGTTGTTATGTGTGGCAATATATCTTGTTACTTACAATGAGGTCTTTCTGTAAATAGCTAAGAATATTGTTAATATAGGTTTTGAAAAGACCAAGAAGGGTTTATACTGATACACACACACACACACACACATATATATATATATATATATATATATATATATATATATATATATATATATACAGGATGAGGGAGGTGTGGAGGATTAGAAGGAACAAGACATCCAGAAGGAAGAAGTCGGAGTGCTTTGCGTGATCCAACAGGCTCTATGCGCAAATAATAAAAATATATATATATATATATATATATATATATATATATATATATATATATATATATATAAGTTATGGTATGATTTCAGGGACGTCGCTTTTTTAAAAACACCTTTTTTTAATAATTAAAATAAGACTTTAATATCCACTTAAAACTTATTATAATTATTTAAGTTCGTCTCATATGCATTGAGATGCGAACTGAGTGAAACCTCGATTCACACTGAGCTTCTGCTCTTTCTTCTCTAGGTACATGAAAATGCTTACTGTGATAAAAGCTAAATTGTCAGCATTAAATATAGCTAAGTCTAACACTAAATCTAGCAAAGTTTACAATAATTGTCTATATATAATTATATATATATATATATATATATATATATATATATATATATATATATATATATATTAAGGCGAAAAGCAAATTGAGGCTATTATCGCCTCCCTAAATGTAAGTGTGAGAGTAAAGTGTTAAAGTCGTAAGTAAGTGTAAGTATGTGTTAGACTCGGGTACCGTGAGGGACTTCTAACTCCTCTCAATAGGTGCAGCTAGTCTGCACCTCACTGCGGGCTAAATAAATAAATATATTTATATATATATATATATATATATATATATATATATATATATATATTAATTTGTTAAAGTTTTCATACTAATATACTGATTAACAATATTATAAGCGAAGTGTATAGTTTTGTTTTTCTTATGTATATCCCATTGTTGAGAGAAAAAATATTAATAATAATAGTTAGTGGTTAGGTTATTTTACACAATAACTTTTATTTATACAATAACACTTTCACAATTTTAATAATTTTAGTGGAGTTTTACTACAAAAAGGCTCGTTTACGTATGTCTTTTTATAAATGCAATACTCAAATTATGTTAAAATAATAAAATAGATTTAACAGGTTATAAAATAATTAAGTTTTGTAAATTTTCCAACAGTATATTGGAAATAAACACTTAACACTTTATGCGATAGCGTATCAAGTAAATATCATTTTAACTTAGAAATCAAATTAATAAATTACTTTTAATTGTTCTAACGCTATTAATGCTTGTCCATAAATGCTTGCTACGTATTTTATCAGCCGCTAGGTATCCTCAGACAAGCTGGCTATTCAGTTTGCCTAAATTGAGTTAAATTACGTAAAACATTTAATTCATCTACAGTGGGAAAATGAATGGGCAGCTACAAGCAGTAATAAATTGAGGATAATTAAAAGTACAGTTCGTCCTTGGGGGTCGTCAATACGTGCAAGTCGCAGAGAAGAGGTGGTGATCACTCGCCTTCGCATTGGTCACTCCATGTTAACGCATGGATTTCTGATGGAACGCAAGGACCCACCTGAATGCGAATTCTGTAGGGAAACCATCACAATTAAACATATACTGCTCGATTGTGATGGTTTTCAAAATGTGCGTGTTATGTGTGGTCTGAGCAACTGTTTGCAGACGATGTTGGGAGATAGTGCCTCGGCCGTTGACCGGGTTCTAGACTTCCTTCATCGTCTGAATGTTTTAAATAAAATTTAATTTATATAGTTGTTATTTCTTGTGTTATATTATTTATTTTATCTAAACACTTTATTTCTGTTATGTTTATGCATACTTTTACGAATTGTTATTAAATTTTATTCATTATTCATTGTTATTTAGTTCTTAAGTGTAATATAGCTATACCTGTTATCTAAATTTTTAATTTATTTTTACTGTTATAGTTTGTTGTTGTTTTTTTTCTTAAGTAAAATTTTGTTTTATATTTTTTTTTATATACTTTCATTTTTCGTGGCGGCGATGATAACCTGAACGGTTTTTCGCCGGAAAAAAAATATTCAGTTTGCCAACCTAAGGCAGACAGTTCATTACGTATTCAATAAATTAAAGGCAATTATAAAAATTCACAACGTTTAACTTTCTGTAATAATTCACAAATTATTTAATAACGACGCTGACAAAGAGTTTTATTCAAAACTTTATAAAATTTGTCTAAGTTCTTTCATTATCCTCCAGTTTAGTGGAATATACTTCGGATTTTGTTAATTTTTCAAGAATTTGAAGGACAAACTATGAGCATGGCTTCTTCTCTTCAAAGTATTTTCCCAAGGCATTTTACTGAATTTAAAATATTAAGCCGTATTAAAATGGTCGTATGTAGAAGATATTTTATAATTATTTTGTATGTTAACAGGATTTGTACGTATTTAGTGTTACACATTTTAATAAAACGGTCTAAAAATAGAACTGTTTTTTCCTGTAAGAACATACATTGGATTTAATTAAATTTCTTCTGAATATTAACTTCTCATCCGGCATCTGTTTGATTGCAGGTGTTCGTCATATTTTATAAGAATATAACCGTGCACAACTTATATTACACTGGTGATATTATATATATAATATAAGTATCCTCCCCCATGAGGATGTTGATGATGATGATGATGATGACAGTGATAATAATAATAATAATAATAATAATAATAATAATAATAATAATAATAATAATAATAATAATAATAATAATAATAATAATAATAATAATAATAATAATAATAATAATAATAATAATAATAATAATAATAATAATAATAATAATAATAATAATAATAATAATAATAATAATAATAATAATAATAATAATAATAATAATAATAGTAGTAGTAGTAATAATAATAATAATTCCATTCTACAATTGAATAAAAGGATACTCAAGTAACTATCGGATAAAAAATCAACAACTAGTTGGATTCAAGAGGTAAGGAAAGATTTGGAAAGAAATAATATAAAAGAAAAAGAAACGCTGAACAGAGAGATTTTTAGAAAGAGGATATTTATTGAGTATGGAGTGATTCCAAGGTATATTGTAGAGGAAACCTGGTGCGAAGTGGTCCGAAGACAGAAGGAAGCTGCATAGCGAAAGGATGAGGGAGTATAGGAGGGAACTGAAGAGGAAACAGCTAAGTGTGAAGAATTGAAATTGTCACGTGGTCCCTAGCAGGCCTTATCGAAAGAACAATAATAATAATAATAATAACAATGACATGCCAAAAATCCCAAGGGCAAAGAAGTACGCAATATCTTTGATTTTCGAAAGGCATATGACTCGATTGATAGAGAATCCCTTCTATCAGTTCTGGAAGAACTGAGTTTGGATAGGAAAACAAATAATATCATAAAAGCAACTACGTTTTCGGAAATTAAATTCATTTGTGAGTTGTCGGATCCATTCGAGATAAGAACGGGAGTACGACAGGGGGATGAACTCTCTCCGTTATTGTTCAACTGTGCACTTGAAAAAGTGGTCAGAGAATGGAGCACAAATATAAAAAGTGGAATAAGGCTGGGTTGCAGAAAGAGGAACTTCAAAATCAACTGTATTGCTTTTGCGAATGATATGGCCTTGTTTGCTGAGACAATGGAGGAAGCAAGGGAGGAAATTATTGAACTAGAGAAACAAGCAGCTAAAATGGGTCTTCACCTCTCCTTTGAAAAAACCAAAATCATGACAAACAATACACACATCAATAAACACCTTAAAGTTAAAGAAGAAAGTTAAATATTGAAATAATAAAAGAGGGTGGATTGAAATACTCCAAAGAGGGTGGAACATGCATAATAATAATAATAATAGTAAGGAAGATGGAAATTGCATTCAGTTTGTGCCAGAACATGTATAAATCAAATTCCCTGTCTTACCAAGCAAAATTTAGACATTACACCACAGTAGTTCAACCTGAATGTCTGTATGCGGCAGAAACACTATCTGGAAGGGGCTATCAGAGTACGAAAAGAAGGTAAGAACATTTTTGAGCAAGATTTTGGGATCGAGAAGAGTGTGATGGTGAGTTCAAGTTCCATATACGATCAAACAAAGAGCTTTATGAAGGTTTCAAAAAATCACTATTACAATGAAGAAGAGGAGACTGATGTTTTATGGGCACATCAGCAGGATGAAACCAGAAAGAATAGAGAAAAGAGTGCTGACTTTCCAGGAAATCAGGAAAACACAAATTCCATGGCTCAAGGAAGTCCATCAGGATCTGAGTAGATGTGGAATGAACAGTGAAGAGGTACAAAATAGAGACAAATGTGGGAAGAAGATAGCTGCACCTGAGTTGAAAGACATCTCTGAAAGAAATCCAAGAGGAAGGAGGGGAGTGGTTTCGGAGGCGGAACGTCATAGAATGAGACAGAGAATGAAGGAATACTGGCGTAGGAGGAAACAGGGATTAACAAGAAAGAAAGTTGAGTAATTTTAGTCCATAGATGGCTGTATAAAATTTTTGTAAAAATAATAATAACGCTACATATATTTGATTATTTAAAATATTATTTTTAAAAAACCGAACATTTTGTAGTTCAAGAACAAAGGACTACAATCCTCAAAAGACGTTATACTAAATCACTTATTAAACTGCAAACCAATAAAAATTTAGAGCATAACACAATTTCAGCAAAACTTGTTCTCAACGCTCGATTATATGGCAATATGTATTCCACACATCACCTGTTTTTATTTAAAACGATTACATTTTCACTCAACAACAGTGATTTCGGTAAGAAAACATAAAAAGACACGATATTGAAAGTGATTCCAAAAATATTTTAAGCGCTCTTTTACTCCGCTCAGATTTCAATAATCTTACTTTTATATTGCCTTACACAGGCTGAATGATAGCATAAACTTTTATTAGAGTTATAAAGAACATGGCAGCTCGAGTAAAGAAGTGGCAGCACTAAAGAAATCTATAAAGCAACTCGAGATACCCTAACTTAGAAGTCAAGTAGGTTCTGTAAATTCTTTTAGGAAACGTGTGGTTTTGCATGTGTTATTAACTAATAATTTCTGTGTCTAATTTATCCTGTTCTAATTTCCTGCTTCGACTCTAATCTAAGTGACTACAATCATTCTGTATAGTACTAAAAATTAACTCAATTGTGTCTGTCCATTTATAATACTCTCTCTCTCTCTCTCTCTCACACACACACACACACACACACACACACACACACACTCTGTTTCTTGAGTCACACTTTTCGCTATTATCGTCCTCCTCTGGGACTTTTTCTGACAAAAATATTCATTGAATTTTTAAAAGTTTATCTATCTATAATTCGGTCTACAACGTTCTAAGCCGTCTTCCGATCTCCAACCTCCACCGATCGCGGTCCCACCACAGGTCTTCTGTTAGATCCCTTTTTTTATTTCCATTTCGACTCCCTCTCTCCAGCTCAGTCTCGGCCTTCCTCGTTTTCGTCTTCCAGGTGTTCGCCATTGCATAATTTTTTTGGGAATTCGCTCATCCGGCATTTTTTGTACATGCCCGTACCAAACCAGTTAAAAGTTTATTAAAAGAAAAAATATGGTATTTTTATTCTGTATTTTAATATTATAAAATATAATAACTTTTTTCAAAACTACATTTCAAATCTACACATGCTCTTTTAAAATACAACCTTGCTTATTAAAGTTCTTGAACAACTTTATGCAAATTAAAATTTCAACAAAAAAACTTCGCTTTCATATTGTATCTATCGTAATTACTAGTCTACCATTGAATTTTTTTTTTTTTTTTTGTGTGTTTAACGTCTGGCTATTGTGCACACTTGGGCTAATGTAGACGATGGGATGATTTATAGCGTATGAAAATGCCAAACCCTGGCCGGGAATCGAACCCGGATCTTCGTGGTGAAAGCCCAGTATGCTATCAACTAGGTCACCGAGGCGGCTAGTCTACCATTGAAAAACAATACGGTAATGAAAATTACTCTTGAAGAGTGTATTTAAAAATACGAAAATTTTAAATATTTTATAATTAGGATTTGGAATTCTTAAATCAAAATTTACGGTGAAAAATATGTTAAGTACAGGGGCAATATGTTTTTTGCAGCATAAACAAAAATGTTAGCTACTAAATAATGAGGTAAAATGCAATATTGGATAGACATTTGTAATGGACTCTTCACGTTTTCACATGATAAATAGTCATATTTAAGCTGTAAAGTTAAATATAACGTGTCTATTTAACCTAAAGTAAACTATAAATGCCTACTAAATAATTTAATAAAACCTCTTTCATTATTCCAAATTTTAAAAAATTCGTAGTTTAAAAATCATAAATATTTCTAAAGCACTAGTATTTTCAAAACAATTTTGGTATGAATATAATATTTGAATTATTTATAATTTGGAAAAAAATATTACTGACCTGCGATAATATTCATGTTTCAAACGTGATTATGTTAAATTAAACATTTTTTATTTTACATTTGTTCGTCTGACATATGAAGAATTTTTAAAAGCCTATGATCACTTTCAGGTCAAAAATAATTTTAATTATGTTTAGATTTTTTTAATCAATTTTAGCACGATGAAACAATTTGCAGGTTTGTATTTTTTTCGCCCCTTTTTAAATCACTTTTTTTATATTTCCTCTAACCAGATGTTTTAAAGAGATCGTTACGTTTTGTTTAGATTAATTTGAGCATAAACTTGATCAAAATCGATAAATCGGTTTTTGAGTAAATGAATCTTAGAAATGCTACAAATTTTTAAAAATGGTTTTAATTAACTGTTCTTGTGATATTTTTATAGTTCGGTAAATTAGTTTAGCCTCTAGCTCTCTATAGAGACATATAAATAGGTAGAACAACATAATATAAATACACATTTTTCGAAATAAGAAAATATGTATTGAAAAATCCACTATAACCTTAAACCGGTTTTCGAACCCTATTAATCTTGAATCATGAGAATTTAAAACTGAGGAAGAGCCTGTTTCTTTTTTCACATTTTTGTTTATGTAAACAACGTCAACTATTTCTGTTAAGCAAAGAGACATTGTTCAAATAAAATACAAGTAGTTGTTCAAGTTGTTTGACAAACCAAATAATAAGGTACTTCAGCTGCACATCCACTTTACAATTCTGTAACTACTGTAAAAACGTTAGCTTCAATAACAAATTTATGTGTTGTATGTAGGTTAAAGAAAAGTTAAGAGTTCATGCTTTATACTATTCAACAAAAAAACCTTTATGTTTTTATTATTATTTTAGCTAAAAAATATTGTTTGTTAATGTTGAATGTTTACATCTTTTTATAATTAGATTGTTGGTTTTGTAATAATAATTTTGTAAACTTTGTTACAATGATTTACGTCTTTGTAGCTATAAAAATCTATATAGTTTTACATGTTTCAATGTACGAGGTGTGTTCAGAAAGTACCAAGAATTTTTAAAATTTCGCGGGCTTGGAGAGTCCGAATGTCACATTTTTTTTTTATTATGTTGGTATGCATGTCCTTGAAGTATGATAAAACTTTCAGCTATTTTCATTGTTGACTTTGTCTGTGACAGCTACAAAGCTTAGACATGTTTTTTATGAGCTCGGCGATTTTTGTTTGTTAAAAGAAATGGATCAAAGAATTTGTATCAAATTTTGCGTAAAAATAGAATAAAGTGTAACAAAGTTTGTGCTATGTTAACAAAGCCCTATGGTGAGTCTGCTGTGAGTAAAGCAAGAGTTTATACGAGTGGTATAAGCGTTTCCAAAAAGGCCGTGAAGACGTTGACGATGACGAAAGCCCTGGACGCCCCAGCACATCAACAACCGATGAAAACGTGGAAAAAGTGAAATAAATGGTTACGAATAATAGCCGAATCACAATTAGAGAGGTCGCTGATGATGTTGGCATATCGATTGGATCATGTCATGACATTGTTTCCAGTGTTTTGTGTATGAAACGCGTGGCAGCAAAATTCGTTCCAAAATTGTTGAATTTTGAACAAAAACAGCGGCGAATGGAAGTTGCTCAGGAGTCACTAAATGAAGTCAACGACGATGCAGAATTATTGAAACGTATTATGACAGGTGACGAAACATGGGTTTACGGATATGACGTCGAAACTAAGGCTCAATCATCCCAGGGGAGGCATCTGGCTCGCCAAGACCGAAAAAGGCTCGACAAGTGCGGTCGAACGTTAAGGTTATGCCCACTGTGTTCTTCGATATTAATGGCATCATGAATTCCTGCCACCAGGTGAAACGGTCAATAAAGAGTACTACCTACACCTTCAACGCCATTTGCGTGAATCAATCCGAAAAAAACGCCCTGATCTATGGAAAAACAATGCATGGCTTTTGCACCACGATAATGTACCAGCTCACACTTCATTGCTTCTTCGTGAATTTTTGGCCAAAAACACTACTGTAAAAGTGCCCCAGTCAGACATGGGATATTCGCCAGACATGGCTCCGTGTGACTTTTTCCTATTTCCAAAAATAAAGAGAACCTTAAAGGGCAGTCGTTTTACAGCCGTAGATGACATTAAAAGCGCATCGCTGAAAGAACTAAAGGCTATCTCAAAGATCGAGTTTGAGAAGTGTTTCGAGGATTGGAAGAAGCGCTGGCACAAGTGCATAATCTCTAATGAGAACTATTTTGAAGGCGACAACATCAGTGTAGAAGAATAAATAAATATTTTGTTCAAAAAAAATTTTAATTCTCGTTACTTTCTGAACACACCTCGTACGTCTTGTTAAGAGTGTGCAGACAGAACTCAAGCTTGCATTTCGGAACTCTTTTAAATCGCTGCTTTCAACTCAATACTATAACATTTTAATAAAGTGATATGTAACGAGAGAATATAAGAAAGTTAGTGAACATTGTGTACTACTCCTAGTTTTTACATACAATAATAATTATTATAATAAATTTTGAAAAATCGTCAATCACAAATATTCTTTTTAAATTGAGAAATGAAATTATTTAATTTGTTACGATTTATAATTTTGGTTACACAGTAGTTCAAAAGTGTATATTTTGTATATTAACAAAAAATATCAAACATATGTATTTACTATTTGTTATTACATTAATAGCCTAAAGTTCTTCGATTTCTTGATTAGTATAAAACAAAATATTGTTAGCCTAAATTCTCAATATAATCTTCTTTATTTTTGTTAGAAATGTTATTATTTTCTTCACTGCTTTCATTTGCTTTTCCTGACTTTGTCATTTTTGTATTTGTTGACGCGTTCGGATATCTTCATTATCAAAACTTATCTTAGTAGGCCTACGAGATAGGTCTGATTAAAAGAAGAGTTTAAGTATGCAGAACAAAACCGTGTATAGAGGAGCAGTACGTTTTGATAAATGAAGTAATGCGAAATAAGTTTTTAAATCAAAAAAATGACAAAACTAGGAAAAGCGAGTAAACATAATAAAAAAAACAATAAACTTGTAGTATATATTTAGTAACCTACGGAACTCTAGCAGCACAGCCTATCGTATTTATTTTAAATATATTAAAAGTACATAAACTGTTAAAAGCCCTGAAAACTATACTTTTTTATGCCTACTTGTTTTTACACTTTTACTGCCAAAACTAAAAATATAATTTACCGTTGTAACGTGTTACGAACACGTGGAAGACGTCAGTTATCATCACGTGTAAAGGAAACAGATGTACGTGAGAGGTCACGTGATGCAGTGATTCACGTCGGCCTCTTTTTGCTTCATGTTACGGACGTGAAGAATAGAATCTCGCGTTGTACAGGAACAAAAAAAAACGTTCAATTGTTTCGTCGACACTTGATGAAAGACAGTCACTTGCATGTAAAACTAATACAGTTTGAGATTATTCTGTGTTAACTTTTGTGTTATAAATGTAAAACAATTTTCATATACGGAAGTAGGCTATGAAATAGCTGTATTCGGTTGTTGATACATATCCATTGCTATGTACTCGCTGACGAACGAGGTCAAACCAACTTCTCTTAGTCTAGTTGTAACTTTTGGTTAAGCCTGTTTTTAACAATCATGGTTTTTTTGAAAAATATCTCTAACATATTTTTTTAAAAGGTCAGAATGAGTTTCCCCTTGTACATTCGATAATCTTATAATAATAAACTTATCAAACAGAATTTCACAAAGTTGTTTTATCATTAAAATATATTTCGTTAAAATAATTTAAAAAATAACACAGTTACTGTCGACAATAATAGTAAGTAGAAATTCAACCTAAAATACCGAATGTTAAATTAAAGAGACGAATATAATGAAATATACTTGAAATGCCTCCTTAGGTCCCCGCGCTGTTTCCGAAGTATCTATTCCTTTCTTGTAACAGATATGACACGTCGACAAAAATATCATTTGTGACAAGTCACAGGTATTTGTCACGTGTAATGTTTCGTCAGAGTCACTGCAGTTATTATATTTAAAAATCACCGATATATATCCACATCCAGTTCTTTTGATGTCATCATTGTCGAACCAAAAAATGTATATTATTAAATACAGTTAGATTATTTAAAATTTATTTAAATAATTGTCAAAGAGTATGGTTGAAGTTATAACCATACTGTTAATTAATTGTAGTAGCCTATAAATTAAATTGAACAAACTAATATTTTTTACATAATTATTATGGAAATTGCTTTTACAGTTTTTAATTTGTTTTCTTTTAATTGCAATGATTATATAGCTGAATAAATAAGACAGTTGATAAAAAGTTTTTGCCTGTTTTTCTCACTCCCTGAAAACATATAACTTATACATTTATAGTTAGTGTGTAATTTAATTTAACCGATTTAAGACACTTTAGAACTATAATTAAATTCACAATATAAATAATTTTTTACAAAAACGTTTTACTAAGCGCCTAAGAAGTAGATTATATTTAAATGTTTAATCTAAACACGATTAAATGTTTACGAATTGTTTAAACAAAAATTCATGCAGGCATTTTAATTCGTTCGTTAGAAACTTGTTTGAATATTAGTTCTGTATTTTCCAGCAAAGTTAAAGTTACAAAATTGCATAAAATTAATTTAACTCGAGTTTTGCCAATATACCACTTCAACGCGAAAGCAAAAAAACGTCGAAACTTTACTGTGCAAATGATAAATAGTAACTTCTAGTAATTAGTCACTCAATAAAAGTTTACAGAGCGGATAAAAAGTTTATGCAAGTGGATACTTTCCTGTAAACTATGCGATAAATTATGGGCCAATAACAATGCTTATACGTCTAACTCATTTTTTTTTTTAAGTAAAAATATAGTAACTGTTAATGACCGTGGTACTTGAATTGTTGGGAAAATGTGTAATAATAAATTACATTTTGAATCGTTATCGTTTATTTTACAAATGTTTTTTTTAATTGTAACAGCCATGATTTATTTTTACTTAATGCACAGCGCTGTATGTCTACATAGTACGATAATTTTATTGTAGACAATACCATAATCAAATGACTTGACTTTTTATTTTATTCTTAAACTAATTGAACATAATGTGTGAGCGTCAGAAACGCGCTATATTTAGTTACTAGTAAGTCACAATATATAGAGATATTAAATAGTTGATTTTTATTATTTAACTTTATTTATTATTAGCATTACCCGTCGCGGCTTTGCCCAAGAAACTTAAACTGTTTCAGCAATGTAATAATTTTGAAACATAAAAAATATATTAATAAAAGAGTGATCATCTAAACTGGTAATTATTTTACAGTGAATATGAAAAAATATTATAACCTGAATATGTTGTTTTATTGTCTTAAACGTGTTCCATTCGAATTTAAGAAAATCTGATCAAGAATATTTTTGTCCAATACAAACATTTATACATATTCTATATTGTTGTCCTTTTAGGGGATGAATTCGGGGGAAAATACTGAATTGTGTGTATCATAATTTGTGTTTTGAAATATTTTGTTTACTTTTAAGGAAATTTGATAAACAATATTTTTCTCCAATACAAACACCCTTTTTTCTCCCGTGATAACTCTTTTTCCATTTTTATTCTTTTAGGGGATGAATTCAGAAAAAAAATTGAAATATATGTTTCATAGCATATTTCTAGAATATAAGATAAAAAAAATATTTTTTCAATACAAAATTATACCCCTTTTTTATATTTTATACTTTCTTTCAATCTCTTTAGGGGATGCGTTTTGGGGAAAAGGTGAAAAATATATTTCATTACTTATACTTAATATTGACTATGTTACGTTTTAAGAAGGTCAGATGAAAAACATATTTTTCCAATAAAAATTGTTGTGCCTCATGTTTACCTTTAGAGGTTGCATACTGGAAAATCGTTTTTCAGTGCACTCCTTTTTCAGTGCATCTCGACAATGTTGTAA
>CM040188.1:54390292-54400292 GCA_022606455.1 Callitettix versicolor | reverse complement strand
TCTCACATATAGATAGGAAAATAAAATTTCTCCCTATATAGGTAAACTTAAAATCCCATATGCATAGGTAAGGCTAAATTAAAACTAGATCTCAGCTAATATCTAAAGTCCGCTCGCTTGAGTTAAGCTCCCCATTAGCGCCGTAGCCTTAGGTGTATGCTGTTCCATCTTGACTTTTGATGAAGGAATCTAACCCAAGAGCAGACAAATGGAGAGAACTCAAATCCAGCTGCAGCACCTCAGGATTGCAAAGCCCATGCTCACAAAGTTTAATCCCCTGAGGGAACCAAGTTCACCCATGCCTGAGCAGCTTGGAAAACACTTAATCATATTTCTGGAATTTTTGTCGTCGAAAAAATATAATGCCTTAGTGTTTCTAAACAAAACAAGCAAACAAAAAATATGCTGTCTATGAATTTGTACCACTGGGGCCTCAGCATCTCGGCAAGACAGTACTGATGGGGAAGTATAAAAACGTCATTAGTCGCTGGGTAGAAGCACAAGGACGACCGGTGGAAGTTGAGAAGGACGATTTGAATATAAAACCAACTCTAGTCGTTAAAGAACGTGTTTTGTAGACATGCTGTTTAAACTTTACTTTCACTTTAAGGAAAGAATAATTTTTCAGAAAACTAATTAAAACTTTGTCAATTAATGTTTGAATAATTCACAAGTTTCACGCTTTGTTGAAACCAGTTGTTAAATTTTGCAAGATAACCATTTGCTTTACTAATTTCTCTCAAAACATCTACTTGACCACTTCAAGTCCGACAAAATGTAATTGAATGTATCTATTATTAAACGTAATTATATATGTACTTTTAAATAATTGGAATTGCATACCTAAATTATAAAGTGATATAATTCACTTTTGTATATATTAACTCATATAATAACTCAATTCAATGTGCTTAACATTAATGTTTTTGAAGTATTATAGCAATTTTGTTGACAATTCCAATGGTTAATTACTAAGATTCAGATCGTTGGGGTTTAAATTGTGTCTGATTTAAAATAGGGACATTGTAAAAATTGTGCGTGTTTTAGTAGGTCCAAATTTGTAAAATCTTTCACAATGACGGTTATTACGCATTGGCCTAATAAAATAATCTGCTTATAATTAACCATTTTTGAGTGTAAGAATCAACCCACGAAATCAGTATTTAAATATACAATGATTTTTTGAAATCCTTTCACAAATCAAATCATGCCTTGTTTGTCAAGTCTGAGTGTTGTATTCGGCGGAACAATTGGACTTAACATTTCATTTAAAAAAATGATTATTTTCACTATCTTATCTAATAGAAAATAGCCGCCTCGGTGGCCTAATGGATAGCGTACTAGGCTTTCACCGCGAGGACCCGGATTCGATTCCCGGCCAGGGCTTGGCATTTTCCTACGCTATAAATCATCCCATCGTCTGCATTAGCCTAAGTGTGCACAATAGTCGGACGTTAAACACCAAAAAAAAATCTAATAGAAAATAGTAATATCGAAACAATATCGATCTGCGGTGGGCAAATATAAATTATTAATTTCTTTTCACCAAACAACTGATTCACTGCTACAGCTCTTTCACTGTTATTCTATCTTCGAGGATGTAATTTTTACATAGATAAGGAATAACTCGCACTGTGTTAAATATTCTTTTAACTTGAATCTCACATGAAATGGAATATTAACAACTAGCTATTAGTTTTTCATCAAAAACATTGCTTTACAATTTGATAGAAAAGTAAAGTAGGGAGTTAGATTAAACTACAGATTCATTGAGCTTATTCAAGTTCACGTTCTCAGAATTATATTATTATCCAGTTAGACTAATGAGGACGAGGGATCGTGTTAGTGGTAAGGGAAAAGTAACGACAGTAACTGCGGCTCGAGCTAAGAACCTTAAGAGCAGTTCAGAGACGCAGCAGTCTGACCGTTGATTTAGCCGCATCGTCCACCGAGTTCCCTAACGAGTTCCTAATAACGGTGAAAAGACATTGTACTTTGAGAGTAACTGATTTTGAAAAAAAGCGTTAGAATTAAAACATTGATTTCCTTTAAAAGTTAATAACTGAAAACCTATCACGACTTTGTGACGAGAAGAATTTTCTTTAAGCCTAAGAAATCTTATAGGTGTTACTGAATGTAACCTTATATATTATTGAAATTCTTTTTATATTCTTCTTCTTTTCTGCTAGGATTATTATCACTATGTTGAGTATAATGATCTGCCTTCCCTAGCTTCGTCAATTCTACTTTTGTTGACGCGTTTCGAAGAACTTCCATCTTCAAAAACTATATCTATATTCTTTATATATTATGGTTATATAATATATTACATAATATTATATTATTATTAGTTTTTATTCAGACTTTTGCCGTCATTTGTGTAAATGAAAATAACACGCTACATTTCGAGAGTTTGAATCAATTCTCGTTCTCGAGCGCCTAACTTGACACCTAAACATACAACTAAAACATAAACTTAGATACCTGTGTTAAAATACTCAAAAAAAAGACAAATACAAAGCAGATCCCTGAATGGTGAGAACAGTAATAAAAGAAAAACTTACATGTAATCAGGAAACCACATTTCACTAATAAAACTAAATGAAAACGTTAAACAACAGATGAAAAATACCGTATCGGAACAAGATTGCGTAAACAACAGACTGATGAACATCGGTGCATGTTCAGGCACTCGATGAGAAAGTTCATCCATCCTCTCGAAATGTAATGTATTGTTTTATGTACCTACACAAGTGATAAAAAATGTTCGAATAAATTGTAATAATAACAGAAATATTCCTTCTTGAAGTAACAGTTTAAAAAAAGACAAAAAGATTATTATAAAGGTTGCTAATATAATAATTGTGATGTACGAGGTGTGTTCAGAAAGTAACGAGAATTTTAATTTTTTGAACAAAATATTTATTTATTCTTCTACATTGATGTTGTCGCCTTCAAAATAGTCCCCATTGGAGATTATGCACTTGTGCCAGCGCTTCTTCCAATCCTCGAAACACTTCTCAAACTCGATCTTTGAGATAGCCTTGAGTTCTTTCAGCGATGCGCTTTTAATGTCATCTACGGCTGTAAAATGACGACCCTTTAAGGTTCTCTTTATTTTTGGATATATGAAAAAGTCATGTCTGGCGAATATAGAGACTGGGGCATCGTTACAATACTGATTTTGGCCAAGAATTTACGAACAAGCAATGCAGTTTGAGCTGGTGCATTATCGTGGTGCAAAAGCGATGAATTGTTTTCCCACAGATCCGGGCGTTTTTTTCGGATTGCTTCACGCAAACGGCGTTGAACTTGTAGGTAGTACTCCTTATTGACAGTTTCACCTGGTGGCAGGAATTCTGATGCACTATGCCATTAATATCGAAGAATACAGTCAGCATAACATTCATGTTCGACCGCACTTGTCGAGCCTTTTTCGGTCTTGGCGAGCCAGAATGCCTCCACTAGGATGATTAAGCCTTAGTTTCGACGTCATATCCGTAAACCCTGTTATAATACGTTTCTGTAATTCTGCATCGTTGTTGATTTCATTTATTAACTCCTGAACAAAGACGCTGTTTTTGTTCAAAATTCAGCAATTTTGAACGAATTTTGCTGCCACGCGTTTCATACACAAAACATTGGAAACAATGTCATGACATGATCCAATCGATATGCCAACATCATCTGCGACCTCTTTAATTGTGATTCGGCGATTGTTCATAACCATTTCTTTCACTTTTTCCATGTTTTCATCGGTTTTTGATGTGCTGGGGCGTCCAGAGCGTTCGTCATCTTCAACGTCTTCACGGCCTTCTTGGAAACGCTTATACCACTCGTAAACTTTTGTTTTACTCATAGCAGACTCACCATAGGCCTTTGTTAACATTTCACACATTTTGTTGCACTTTATCCCATTTTTTAAGCAAAATTTGATACAAATTCTTTGATCCATTTCTTTTAACAAACGAAAAGCGCCGAGCTCATAAAAACATATCTAACGTTAGTGGTTGTCACAGACAAAGTCAATAATGAAAACAGCTGAACGTTTTATCATACTTCAAGGGTATGTATACCAACATAATAAAAAAAATGTTTGACAATCGGACTCTCGTAGCCCGTGAAATTTAAAAATTCTCGTTACTTTCTGAACACACCTCGTATTTAATATGGACATAGGCATATGTACTGTTTGTTAAAGCTGTCATTAGTGTAATTACTTACTAATAATATTGAATTTATATTTTAACACAGAATATATAATAACACAGAATTTGTTATGTGTTACACATAACACAGAATGTGTTATATAATAACACAGAATTTATATTTTGAAAATTTTTGTACCACAACGTACAGTCACATAGCTGTTATTCTGCACATCTATAAAATCAGGTTTTTCTAAAGTAGAATTGAATGCGAAACATTATGTCTCTAACGTCTGCACTACCATAGGCAAATAGGATAATAAGTTAATTACTGCAATCTTGTTTACGAAATCGAAAAAAATATTTGTCCATTTTCATGTATAATAAAAAAAAACTTTATTATCTAACTTCTGCATAGTCAAAAATAATTTCCGTAACTCGTAATTCAAATAATTTGGTTTTCTAAAAACCTGGAAATGTTCAGTGACAAAGATGCAACGCTGATTTTCGCTTGGCGTTCGTTACGCTGTTGCCGGACCGCTCTCTAATGTAGCCGTCTGCATTCAAGATTTCGTCCAGGGTTCAACTTTAGGGAAAGCCTTTTGCACAGGGCTCATTGAGAAAGTCAATATAACATGATTTTACTCATCCACGTAAAGTCATCATCGCTAAAATGGTTTTCAGGTTTGAAATTAAAACCTGCGCAATTTATTTAAGCAAAGATTCAATCTTTTCAAGCAGAAGGAATTTTTACGCGCTCAATATTCTCGAGCGTAAGGATTTTTTAGGGGCTCAATATTCTCGAGTGTAAGGATTTTTTAGGGGCTCAATAATCTCGAGCGTAAAGATTTTTTATGGGCTCAATAATTTCGAGCTTAAGGATTTTTTAGGGGCTCAATAATCTCGAGCGTAAGAAATATTTAGATACTCAATATTCTCGAGGGTAAGGATTTTTAGGGGCTCAATAATCTCAAGCGTAAGGAATTTTTAGGTGCTCAATATTCTCGAGCGTAAGGATTTTTAGGGGCTCAATATTCTCGAGCGTAAGGATTTTTTAGGGGCTCAATAATCTCGAGCGTAAAGATTTTTTATGGGCTCAATAATTTCTAGCTTAAGGATTTTTCAATAATCTCGAGCGTAAGAAATATTTAGATACTCAATATTCTCGAGGGTAAGGATTTTTAGGGGCTCAATAATCTCAAGCGTAAGGAATTTTTAGGTGCTCAATATTCTCGAGCGTAAGGATTTTTTGGGTCTCAATATTCCCCAACTTAAAGATTTTTTAGGATTCAATAATCTCGAGAGTAAGGATTTTTTAGGTACTCAATATTCTCGACCGTAAGGATTTTTAGGTGCTCAATATTCTCGACCGTAAAGATTATTTAGGTGCTCAATAATTTCGAACGTAAGGATTTTTAGGTGCTCAATGTTCTCGAGGGTAAGGATTTTTTAGGGGCTCAATAATCTCAAGCGTAAGGAATTTTTAGGTGCTCAATATTCTCGAGCGTAAGGATTTTTTGGGTCTCAATATTACCCAACTTAAAGATTTTTTAGGGATTCAATAATCTCGAGAGTAAGGATTTTTTAGGTACTCAATATTATCGACCGTAAGGATTATTTAGGTGCTCAATAATTTCGAACGTAAGGTTTTTAGGTACTCAATATTCTCGACCGTAAAGATTATTTAGGTGCTCAATAATTTCGAACGTAAGGATTTTTAGGTGCTCAATGTTCTCGAGGGTAAGGATTTTTTAGGGGCTCAATAATCTCAAGCGTAAGGAATTTTTAGGTGCTCAATATTCTCGAGCGTAAGGATTTTTTGGGTCTCAATATTACCCAACTTAAAGATTTTTTAGGGATTCAATAATCTCGAGAGTAAGGATTTTTTAGGTACTCAATATTATCGACCGTAAGGATTATTTAGGTGCTCAATAATTTCGAACGTAAGGATTTTTAGGTACTCAATATTCTCGACCGTAAAGATTTTTAGGTGCTCAAGAATTTCGAACGTAAGGATTTTTAGGTGCTCAATGTTCTCGAGGGTAAGGATTTTTTAGGAGCTCAATAATCTCAAGCGTAAGGAATTTTTAGGTGCTCAATATTCTCGAGCGTAAGGATTTTTTGGGTCTCAATATTACCCAACTTAAAGATTTTTTAGGGATTCAATAATCTCGAGAGTAAGGATTTTTTAGGTACTCAATATTCTCGACCGTAAGGATTATTTAGGTGCTCAATAATTTCGAACGTAAGGATTTTTAGGTGCTCAATATTCTCGACCGTAAAGATTATTTAGGTGCTCAATAATTTCGAACGTAAGGATTTTTAGGTGCTCAATATTCTCGACCGTAAAGATGATTTAGGTGCTCAATAATTTCGAACGTAAAGATTTTTAGGTGCTCAATGTTCTCGAGCGTAAGGATTTTTTAGGTGCTCAATATTCTCGAGCCTAATAATTCTTTAGGTGTTCAATATGCTCGAGCACCTTTTTTTTTAGGTGCTAAAGATTTTTTAGGTGCTAAATATTTTAAGGATTTTAGAATAGGAACTATTCTCAAGCTTTCGGATACCTAAATAATCAAATGATTTGGAATGCCCAATTTCTAAGTCTTACTTCGCTTCCTGGTAAAACACGTCTTCCTGCGTAGACTGACCAATGTTCCCGAGCGTGGTCGACGAACAACTCACCAATGTTACCGAGTGGAGTCGGCGAGTGACTGCCTCTTTGCAGCCATAGCCGCCTGCATTTTTATACACTCGGAACACCAATCGTGCATTTTAATCAGTCGGGTCCCAGAGCTCTGTCAGTACGGCATTCTTGCTTTGAGTAATGTTAGCTATTGCAAACTGACCTTTGTATGTTTACTGCCACGCCTTAAGCTACAATTGACCTTTGTACTATTTTCTGCCTGTTCTCATCCTACTTAGGTCGTAACAAGGTTAATTTGTAACCCATTACAAAGGTTTGTGGTAGCAATAACGTAATTATACTTTGTAGCAAACAATAAGAAGAAAATATCAATTCTTTGTAAACCTAAGTTATGACTTAGAGGAAGAAGAGTTTAACATAAAAAGAATATATATATATATATATATATATATATATATATATATATATATATATATACACGCATTCATGAGTTACACAATGACATCAGTCTTAACACATTTTAGTACTAACATTGTTCCCAGTTATAAATTATTCAGGCATATGTCAGTACTGTTTAATATACGTCAAACAACCAGGACACGGGAAACTAATTAGGTGTAATTTTAGTATATTGCGGATAATGTTCAATTACGCTGTCACGGAATATGTCAGCTGTTACAAATTACCAGCTGATGATAATGCCTTTAATTATGGTGCGGTAAATATAAATTATATAGACAAAAGGTTGTCTAACTGATCATACGGAAATGAATTTTCAACAAAAAAAATATGTACAAAATAATATGGAAAATATTTTTCATAAAAGAAAATAGTGGAAATTCTCTTTTCTGTTTTTTTCGTATGTGTTTATAAACATATCATGCGGTACTGGAAGAATAACTTTCTGCAATATTAATAATTTTGAAAATAGTTTTGAAGCACATGCAAGCAAAAAATTTAAATAGTATAAAAATAGCATATGTTCGTACGATATTGTTCAAATACAATCCTTTGTACTGAAACAAAAAGGACGGATAGCTATAACTAACATAATGCAATTGCAAAACTGTAGTAAAAACATTAAAGAATCAATGAAATTTATCAAAATGGGTTCATCATATTTTTATTTGTGAGATTTCATAGCAATTTATAGCTAAATTTATTTCTCTTATGATACGAAATTTTATAAATAATCACAGTTTTGGGGGAAAATCCTGTCCAAACTGTTTTGCAAAAATTAAGTCTTCACGTTAAATTAATCGTTTAAACGAACTTTTGTTTTATACTCCTTTCATTTTATACTTTTAAAACTTAACCTAAGCTTATGTGACCAGACCAGACTACAACCCCTATATGTTAGGGTGATATCCCTTACTTACGTCACTAATAAATTTCATTGTTATCTTGCGGCAATAAATATACTCCTTACTTTAGCCTTAAGGAAGCAGGAATCTGCTACTTATTATTGCAAGATGTAAACGTGAGGTTAGCTCATTTACAACAATTAAAATTAATTAACACATTAATCAGCAGACATAAATTTATCATAACGGGTTATAAAATTTTTTATTATTATCACAAACGTAGCTTGCAAGGACTAAAATAAACCGAATAATTTTCTTATGTCTTTGAAACAATCTATTGACAAGCTACCTATAAAATATGTTATTAATTTTTCTCAAACATTAAAGGTACATAGTATAAATCCATTTATGAAATTATTATGCATAATTTATAATTTAAAAAATAAATAAACATAAAAATAAAATAAGAAAGTAGTTTAGAGAGTGGAACGTGAATACGCATAGTGCAATCAGACTAGGAACTAAGAACAAAGGCCTAAGAACAAAGGAACTAAGAACCTTAATGGTAAATGGTTTGGCTTTTGCGGAAGATATGGCCTTACTAACTGAGACATTGGAAGAAGCTAAGGAACAGACTCTTGAACTCCAGAAGCAAGCGTTAAAAATGGGTCTCAAGTTTCATTTGAAAAGACAAACATACACTATACAAACATACAATATTGACAAACATACAAAAACCACCAAAAAAGCTTCAAGTGGGAGAACAATACACTGAGATAGTGAAATAATTCAAATATCTTGGGGAATAGATCAGCTGGAACTCCCTAGAAAAAAAGCTATGGAATCTAGGAGAAATAAAGTTTAATTAGCCTTCCAACTTACCATAGACACGTACAACAAGTCCCTCTCCTGGAATACAAAGATAAGGCATTATCATACGGTAATTAAACCGGAAGCCTTATATGCAGCTGAAACATTATCTCTCACAACCCAGGGCCCACTTGAAAGGCTGGAGATCAACGAAAGAAAGATATTACGAAAAATCTTAGGCCCCAAATTCCGTAACAACCAATTACTCCACATCAGTAATGAAACTCTTTACCAAAAAACTGAAACACTATCAGACACAATAAGAAAAAGGAAAATTGATTTTTATGGGCACATCCTCCGAATGGACAAAAATAGACTAACCAAAAAAATATTTGACTACTTTCGCAATAAAAGAGCCAAAACACTTTGGTTTAGAGAAACAGAGAAAGACATAACAGAACTACAAATCACTGACACTATGCTCATGGACAGAACAGCCAAAACAATAACCAAGGACAAGTAGCAACGGTTCCAAGGCAAAGTCAAATCCAAGCGAACGATCCAAATCTCTGACGAAGAAAGAAAAGCAAGATCACAACGTATGAAGCAATACTGGGCTACGAGAAAGGCACAGAACATTAAAAAGTGATTGATTTAGTATACCCCAAAGTTGGGTGAAACAAATAAAGGAAAATAAGAAAACTATTGTTTCATTCTAAAACTTCTACAATTGGATGATTGAACTTCTGTTTAGGTAATTTAATGTATTATTATTTACCAGTTAATAATAATAATTAAAGCATTTAAAAATATTGTTAACGGTATTTATAACGGAATACTTTACTTTAGCCTTAAGGAAGCAGAACTGCTACTTATTATTGTTTTTGCACCATATGTTTTCGTTTTGTATTAGCCTCTCCAAAGCATTTCGAAATATCCTGTGAAAAAAATTGCAATCTTTTCGAATTCATTACCTTGCTATTAAATAATAATATTGTGCTTTGTCTTTTGTAATCTGCTGCAAAGTTTGCTTTCCTTTTCATGCAATATTAATTGTTCTGTGTGTTTAACGGAACAATACGAATTGACGA
>CM040188.1:54360292-54385292 GCA_022606455.1 Callitettix versicolor | reverse complement strand
TAAATGAATCATACTTCATTCAATGTGGACTATACATGTACAGACAGAGAGTGAAGGTAAGGATATTGACTGGCTATTTGTTCACCCAGTTATAACATACAGTTACAGTAAAAATTGTAAAATTAAATTTCATAACTAATTAGAGATTAAAGCAAAAATATCATAGTTTTAGTTGTTAGGAAAAATAAAAAAATAGTGTCACTGTGAACTGATACATGTAGCCTACAGACAGAGAGTGAAGGTAAGGATTTTCTGAGTCCAGGTCAGTTTATTACACGTCACGTGAGTGAGCTTTGCAAGAGCTCGTTACAGTCAGACGACATTATCGTAAGACTTCACATACAGATAGTTATATTGCTTGTATTTAGGTTATTTAATAAAATTGCCTTACTTTGTTCTACTTTTGTATTTAAAACTATAACCTATAAAATTAATTATTGAATTCTACCATTGTACTTATGTGGCATCGAGGATTGGAATACAAAATGGAAAAATACTTGCCAAAACAACATAGTCAATTGCTGAAGTCCTATATTTCAGGGGCCCTTCTTATACTTGCTTTATACAAGTGATATTCCAGTCTGTGATGAGGCCATCGTTGCTACATTCGCGGATGATACTGCTGTTATCTCAGAAGGAAATAGCATTGAGGAGTCTACTCGAAGGCTGCAGATAGCTGTCAATGGAATTTGTGATTGGAGTAAAAAATGACGAATAAAGCTGAATGAGACAAAATCTGTTCGTGTTACTTTTACTAACAGAAAATTCAATTATCTTCCCGTGGTTATCAATCAACAAGTGATCCCACAAGATAATGCAAAATACTTGGACATGACACTGGACGCAAGACTGCGCTGGAAGGTACATGTCAAAAAGAAACGTAATGAACTGAATCTGAAACTAAGGAAAATGCATTGGCTTCTTGGGCGACATTCTGAGTTGTAAGTGCTCAATAAACTTTATAAACAAGTCCTAAAACACATCTGGACATATGGTGTGCAGCTTTGGGGCTGCACGAAAAGAAGCAATATTAAAATTATTCAAACGTTTCAAAATAAAGTACTGAGAGGCATTGTTAATGCCCCATGGTACATACGCAATAATGATCTTCATAAGGATTTACAAATTGCTTCAGTTCATGAAGAGGTTCGGCGATTTGCTAGGAAGCATGAAGTAAGACTGCATAAGCACCATGACATCCAGATGCTACAAGTTCTCGACAATTCAGTTCAAGTTCGGCGGTTGGTCAGGATAAAACCGTTTGATTTGTACTAAGACAACATTGATACAACTGTCACAAGATCAAGTGTTTTGGGATTTTGGAGTTCGTCATAGGATGTGCAACCAACCAACTAACGCTTTCATTTCATAGATATATTGATAGATGGACTAATGTTCAGTTTCAATTGTAATAAAAAAAATTTTTACCTTATTTAAATATTTACAAATGAAACCTAATATAAACGTATTTTATACTACATACTTAAATTAAGCTAGAGTATTTACTGTTTGCTAAAGACAGAGAATTATTTAATAAAGGATTATTTAATAATGTTTACTGATTATAACTGGCTTAAATTGTCTTACCGATTCTGCTTTAAAAACTGATTCGGTCAGTAATTATTTAAGCCTTTGATACAGTAATAATTTAAATTTTACTTTCAACAATTTTTTTGTAACAATCAACTGTTTTTGTACGTGCAAAATTAATTAGTTGTCATCTATACACTGCTACACTCTCAAGCAGGAACCCTTTATATTGCTTTTGGAATTTTGTTTACTGCCATTTTTATCGGTTTTAAGTAAGTTATATTTTATTGTAAAGCCATAAAATGGAAAAGAATGAGTCGTCAGGTGTTTAACGAACCTGTAGGTACTACATATAGGCCTATACCGTTTCAATAAAACACGTCCTTATTTTTGCTACATTTTTTTTTTGTGTTTAACGTCCGACTATTGTGCACACTTGGGCTAATGCAGACGATGGGATGTAAATATAAATATAAATATATTTATGGGATGCTATAAATATAGCGTATGAAAATGCCAAGCCGGGAATCGAACGCGGGTCCTTGGGGTGAAAGCCCAGTACGCTATCAACTAGGCCACCGTGGCGGCTATATTTTTGCTACAAAACTGACATCAATACTTAGTGTATTAATGTATGAAAGATAACACGCCACCAGCACGATTATTGTTCCCCTCACTGGTAAGTAAAATAAAATCAAAACAAAATTCTACTTTGTATATTTAATGAGTTACAGAGTTAATATAAAGAAAGAGGTAAATTGTAATTCTTGAATTTAACTTAATTTATTAAATTTAATTTTATTTAATGTAATAATTACATTTTGGAAAAGTGCATAGAAGGCAATTATGGAATAAAGTTTAACAAAGCTTAAATATTGTAAATTATTCAAATAATGTATCGAAAATTTTAATTACTTATTTGAAGAAAATAAGTAAATTTCCCTTTAAGGGAAATTGAATTTGTAAAATGAACCTATAAATTTTTTAAAATAAATTCATATTGGGAAGAATACATACAGTCAATTTGGTTCTAAAAATACAGAAACAATTAATTAAAACTAAACAATTTTTCTAACATTATTTATATCCTGTGTTTGCGTTTTTTTATGAACTTTAAAACTAAATGCATGTGTAAAACATAAAATTTACATAATTAGTTACATTTAGTAGATGACTTAGTATTTAGTCATTATAAATTAGTAATTGAAAACTATTACATACCATTTGGAGACACTGAAAAGAATGTAAATATTAGAAAAGAACTGATTATATGTGTTAAGTTTCTGTCGTTTCTCTTCTTTCAATACTATTAAAATTTTTGTCATCCAAAAGCAATTAAATTTGATTGAAAATTTATATATGTATATATTATTATTTGCGCATAGACCCTGTTGGATCACGCAAAGCACTCCGACTCATGTCTTGTTCCTTCTAATCCTCCACACCTCCTGTTCCCATGGATCCTCTTCCGCTCCTCCATCCATTTTACCCCTGCTCTCTTTGGGATTTCATTCTCTGGGACCTTCCAACCGAGCATCTTTCTCCTGTATGCGCGCCTGTCTTCAACATCTGTTGAGTCTATTCCTGCGTCATGTAGGTCTATTCTGACTTGTGCGATCTACGACGTTGTCGATTTGACACCTTGTATATACTTAAGGATTCTGTTGGCAAGTCTCGTTGTTGGGAGTCTACTGATGTGTCCATAAAACCGAAGCCTCCTTCTGATATCTGCTGCCAGGTTCGATATCTTCTCTGTGGTCTTCAGGGAGTGCAACCTGTATCCATCTTCTGTTAATCTCGGGCCAAGGATCTTCCTCAAGATTTTGCGTTTTTCCTTCAAAATACCCTCCACGGTAGCTTTTGTGTGGAGTGCTAGCGTCTCGCTTGCATATAATACCTCCGGTTTTATGACTGTGTTGTAGTGTCTGATTTTTGTGTGCGTCGACATACATCTCTTATTGTAGATATCACGCGTTATACCAAGAGCCCTCTTCATTCTCAGTAGCCGAAACTTTTGCGCAGGCTTCTCGCCACCTGTGGGTTCAAGAATATGTAGGCCTATGTATATATATATATATATATATATATATATATATATATATATATATATATATATCAATTATAAAACCATCAAGCAATATTAACAACTTTAAATGAATATTTCTTGTTTCTTCTCTGAAAAAAGACTATGTGAATATGTAAATATATAACCTCTCATAAAGAGATAATTTTTAACTTAAGTTCCGGATAATTATTTACGAGAGGTTTGTTTACAAAAAAATAACCCATTTTTACAGAAAACGAATGAAATATGTTTAGTTGCAATACTTGTGCACGCGCTCTTGACGAGTTTTCGTTGCAGAATTAAAACAAATGTTTCCCTGCTTCAGTTGTAATTGAATTCAGCAGACAAATTACAAAAAATAAGTAAAAAGTTAGACAAACAAAATGGACTTAAATTATCGCCGAGGGAGATGGGCGGGGTTGTTTAATGGGATTATTTCTGAAATGTGTGTTTTGTAACGAACGTTTACGTTTTTTGATATTAGAGAAAATGAAAAACTTTTACGTATATTAAAACGAGAACAAATATTCAATCTTAAAATCATTATGGCATACCAAAAAGTAAGAGCTAAAACGTATGTAATTACTTTTATTGATTTTAAAAAGGCCTACGATTCCAATGATAGAGAATCTCTTATATCCGTACTAGAAGAACTAAATTTGGATAAGAAAACAACTAATATCATAAAAGCAACTATAACAAATACAGTTTCGAAAGCTAAATTTATGGGTGAACTATCGAATTCATTTGAAGTAAAAACGGGAGTCAGACAGGGGGATGGGCTCTCCCCTTTATTGTTGAATTGTGCACTTGAGAAAGTAGTCAGGGAATGGAAGAAAAATATAAAAAGTGGAATAGGATTGGGTTACAAAAAGAAGAATTTCAGAATTAGCTGTATTGCATTTGCAGATGATATGGCCTTGTTTGCTGAAACAATGGAGGAGGCAAGTGAGCAGATTCTTGAATTAAAGAAACAAGCACCTAAAATAGGTCTAAACATATCTTTTGAAAAGACCAAAATCATGACAAACAACAAATACCCAAATAAATACCTTAAAATCCAAAAACAGAAAATAGAAATTGTAAAAGAGTTCAAATATCTTGGTGAATGGATTAGTTGAAATGCAGATGAGGGCAAGGCAATGGAATCCAGGAAAAACAAACTTGAATTGGCCTTCCAATTGACGAAAGAAACATACAATAAGAAATCCCTTTCATGGGGGTCCAAAATTAAACATTATAAAACAGTAATCAAGCCGGAAGCACTGTACGCAGCAGAAACATTAACCATGAATCGCATAGGCCAGATAGAAAAGCTTGAAATAACGGAAAGGAAAATCTTAAGAAAAATTATAGGAACAAAATTTCAGGATAATAAGGTAGTATATATAAGAAATGAAGCTCTCTACAAGAAAATTGAAAAATTGTCAGATACTATGAGAAAAAGGAGAATAATTTTTTACGGCCATCTTCTTAGAATGAACTCTAATAGATTGACGAAACAAGTGTTTGATTTTTTCCATAATCGTAAAACAAAACCGAACTGGTTTAAAGAAATTGAAAAAGACCTAATAGAATTAAAAATTACAGAAGATTCATTGCTTGACCAAACTGCTAAGATAATTACCAAAGACGAAAGAATAAGATTCCAAGATAAAGCCAAAATAAAACCTAAAGCTATCATTTCAGAAGAGGAGAGGAAAAGAAGATCGGAAAGAATGAAGAGCTACTGGGAACAAAGAAAAGTACAGAGCGCAAGAAATGATTAATTCAGCGTACCCCAAAGAGGGTGAAACGAAGAGAAGAAGAAAACGAGAAATACAAGAAATTCATATACTATGTTACCATTTAATTATTTATAATAATTTAATAGCATTAAATAACTTTGATACCACTGTACACAGTTACGTTTTAATATAAGCGGAGGAAATACATTTCTGCCACTAAAACTAAAATTATATTTGTGGTTTGCATTTTAGTGTTCAAATAATACAATAATATATGAACTTCACTAAATAACTCTTACTATGTTATGCAATCAAAAATTACAAAAAAGCATTCTTTTAAAATATATATTGATTTTATTGAAATCTGACTGAATGAATTTTATTAAATATTATTGACACTGACTATTATTTAAACCTCATTAAATTTTTTAAAATGGTTGAAATTCAAAATTTATATTTTCTTATCTTACTTTCTTTAAGCTTATGGCAATCGTTACTCAGAAATATGTACCTGACTGGACAAATGGTCCATATTTGTGTTTTAAAGTAATTTTAAAATTCAAATTATTAATTTATGCAAATTATAGAACTATACAGAACTGAAATTTCAATTTTAAAAAATACTGAACAAAATTATGAGATATATAAAAGTTAGAATTTTATTTTCATGCTTTTATTGTAAAATAGAAGAATCTGTACAGTAACAATTTTGTTTATATACGTTTTAAGAGAAAATTTGAATTTTTTTTTTAATGTCCAACTATTGTGCACACTTGGGCTAATGCAGACGATGGGATCATTTATAGCGTATGAAAATGCCAAGCCCTAGCCGAGAATCGAACCCAACTACGCTATCAACTAGGCCACCGAGAAAATTTGAATTTGAATAACATTCAAAGAAGAGGAACGACAGAAACATAACACATAATCAACTCTTTTCTAATATACTCTTTTCAGTGTCTCCAAATAGTATATAATAGTTTTCAATCATAAAGTCAATTTAAGAGAAAAACAGATTCTGTACATCGCTGATTTGTTAGCAGGTTCGACTTCAGTTACTACCGTTGGTTTTTCCACATGTTACTTCGATCCTGCGTCTTCATTATTATAACCCACGAAAACAATACTGCAAATTTGAAATTTGCTTCTATTACGCCATCAAAACAACTGCGGTTAATGAAGATTAAAAAATTTTTCTATGAATATTTCAATTTTACTGCAAACCAAACGTTATCATGATTTTTTTAATATAATCTAATGCTTGTTAAAAACATTTTGTAATTATAATTGATTTATACAAATAATTTGCAGTGTTTGACCAAACCTGAATACAATAGCTTAGAATTTAAAAAGACTGTAATTCTGTTAGAACAGGATTTTGTAGTCATACTAACTATGAATTAATGAAACGTTTTTTTCTAAATTAATTATTATATAATTGGAACGAAAGAGGCTGTACGGAAAATGAAGGCTCAACGAAAATTAAATTTTAAAGTTTGTGTAAGGAAAAGAATAACAATTAGACTAAATTGGGAAAGAAGGCAAACTTGGCTTTTTTTTTTTTTTAATTGAAGCGCTGACAAAAGTGTGCACACATTGGAAATTAAAATAAGTAATAAATTTATAAAATATTTTAACGTAAAATTTGTATTACGTTTCAAGTCAGAAATAGTTAAAATGAAAAATGTTACAGAAGCAAATAAGGACTAAAAGGGAATAAATTAATTATAACATTAATACAGTTATGTACGATATTTTAGTCGATAATCAGACAAAATACTTTCGATTGATTATATTATGTTTACGATATGCTATAATTAGAACTACACAAAAATTCAAGGCAAAAAAAATTTCAGTTAAGCACATTAATTTTGTCTATTTCTGTTTTCACTTGTGTGGACCTTGCAAGGTAGTGTCCTCGGACCTGTGCTCTATTTGTTGTATACACGAGATATTCCAGAGGTTGCTGATTCAATTGTTGCCACATTTACTGATGACACTGCTATCCTTGCTGTTGATTCTTGTATTGAAAAGGCCACGAATAAACTACAAAGTGCAACGGATAGGATAAGTACCTGGACAAAGTGCTGGCGAGTTAAACTGAATGAGACAAAATCAGTGCATATAAACTTTACCAATAGGAAGATTGCCACCCATCTATTGTTTATCAATGCTCAAGCTGTTCCTTACTCCAACAATGCCGAATACTTGGGGATGACCCTGGATACGAAGCTCAAGTGGAAAGTCCATGTAAAGAAGATGGTTGAAGAGCTTAGAATTAGAAAACTTTACTGCTTGCTTCGACGTAACTCTGAGCTTTCAGTGCAGAATAAAATGTTAATATATAAACAAATATTGAAAAGAGTATGGACATATGGCTTGCAATTGTGGGGTTGTACAAAACCGTCGAATATAAAAATAATCCAAAATTTCCAAAACAAAGTCTTGCGAGGAATAGTCAATGCCCCATGGTATATTCGTAACAATGATTTACATCGGGACTTAAACATCAGGCTTGTCACAGATGAAGTTAAAAAATGTGCAACTAGTCATAATCTACGTCTTCTTAAGCATTGAAATTGTGAGATGGATTTCAAGTATGACTGATACTTGAAGTGGCCGGCAACGTTCGCCGCCTCAAGAGGACTAAACCTCACGAACTGCTTCACTGATGTGAAGGAAGTTATTAATGTAACAGCTATCCTACAAATGTGATTTTGTTGTAGATGTAAACCACAAGTCGATCTTGTAAAGATTGGTTATAAGTATTAAATAAATAATAATTAAAGAATTGTGTGAATTTTAATTTGTTTATTATTTAAGTAGTTTTTACGCTGAAAAATTATTTTGGTGTTTTCATAACCATTATATTAAAGAAATTCTAAGAAAATGACATAAGGTTCCAAAATTTTGCTAATTGTTAATGCAAAATTGTTTTCTATATTAATATTCCGTTTTGAAAATAAATCGAAAAAGTAGTAACCTCTAACCGTTATTGGCTCATTACAAGTTTTAAAGACTAAAATAGCTCATACTGTAAATGAGCAAGTCGTTATGTTTTTAATGTATGACGAAAATATAAAACTTGTCAGTCAATTTTATTAATCAAAACGTCTGTTGAGCAATGTTTCATGAATACATTTTCTTTGCAATTGTATTCTTTTGCGAATAAAAACAATTTCGCTAATTAGAAAAAAAATAAATGTTGAAATATTGTTTCCTTAGAATTCTGTTTCCAGTTGGTTAACAAAAAGTATGTTTGTCAGGTGATTTGCATATTTCCAGTTGAAACCGATGACAAATAGCTCGCGTAGTGTGTAGGGCTGCCTACGTGAAGCACGTCAGCAGTCATCACGTTGAGAGGGGAACAGATGTTCAGGAGAGGTCACGTGATGCAGTGATTCATGTTCACGGCCTCTGTCTCGCGTAACGACTTCGAAAAAACAATGCTTTTTACGGAACTACTTTTCCTTAAAAATGGACATTGATTTTCTATTGTTGAGGTCTTATACTAAAGAAAGTAAATTGATTATATATTGAAATTCATTTTTATATTCTTCTTCTTTTCTGCTAGGATTATTATCACTATGTTCAGTATAATAATCTGCCTTCCCTAGCTTCGTCAATTCTACTTTCGTTGACTTTTCGGAGAACCTCCATCTTCAAAAACTATATCTATACTTCATCTATATCTATATCTATATCTATACTATATCTATGAGTATAGATATAGTTTTTGAAGATGGAGTTTCGCCGAAACGCGTCAACGAAAGTAGAATTGACGAAGCTTAGGGAATCAGCTAAGGATCATTATACTGAACATAGTGATCCCTCTCAACGTGATGGGATCATTATCGAATTAATTATGATGGGATCATTATCGAATCATTTTTTTTCATTATCGAATTGAAAAAAGAAAGTTCGCGAACACTCGAACGCACGCTCACATTCAAACGAACTATTTTTGTTCCTTTAATGTTGCAGGATACAGCTTAATTAAAAATTAATGTAAATAATATTTTAATTTAATTTATTATAAAATTTTGAATAAATATAAAATCTATACATGATTTTATTAATAATGTTATCTGATGTTATTGAAAATATTTGCAAGTACGCCCAGTATACTGCATAGCAGTTGCAAGTACGCCCAGTATACTGCATAGCAGTTGCAAGTACGCCCAGTATACAGCATAGCATTTGCAAGTACGCCCAGTATACTGCATAGCATTTGCAAGTACGCCCAGTATACTGCATAGCATTTGCAAGTACGCCCAGTATACTGCATAGCAGTTGCAAGTACGCCCAGTATACTGCATAGCAGTTGCAAGTACGCCCAGTATACTGCATAGCAGTTGCAAGTACACCCAGTATACTGCATAGCATTTGCAAGTACGCCCAGTATACTGCATAGCAGTTGCAAGTACGCCCAGTATACTGCATAGCATTTGCAAGTACGCCCAGTATACTGCATAGCAGTTGCAAGTACGCCCAGTATACTGCATAGCAGTTGCAAGTACGCCCAGTATACTGCATAGCAGTTGCAAGTACCCAGTATACTGCATAGCAGTTGCAAGTAAGCCCAGTATACTGCATAGCAGCTCAATAGGGCTTGTGTTTTCATACAAGAGACGATGCAATCCCAACGTAGTTTATCCGTACTCATGTGATGTGTTGGTGAATTATGCATTATTCTTGATGCACAATGTAGATACAGTAATTGGAGCACGAAACTAAGGATAATGCACGTGGGACTTCATCAGTGCGGTATTGTTTGGTTAATACCATTACGGGGTAAACAATCACAAGATTATAAACAAGTCTTTATGGTCCAAACACGTATAGCGATGCTCAGATAAACCTAGACTCAATACTCGGGAGAGTTCATTTTATTCAGGTTTTTTAGTGACTAGTGGGAGAAGTAATCAAACTCTTGCGCTGGGCAGACTGTGTTTGTATGCTGTATGTACATCGACAAAGTATATGCGAGAGATTGGAAATTTATCCTGGTTTAGGAATTGCAATGTTGGAATTAAAGTACGGTAATGGAATCCTAATATGAACAAACGCGTTAAGGGTTAATTAGCATGAATACAGTAAAATATTTCGAGAGAAGTACTTTTAGATTTAAACTAAGTAATAATTGATAACTTTGAATGAAAATAATAAATCTCAGTTTTTAATGTTATCTTTGTACGTGTACTTTACGCAAAAATGGAAATAATTTAAATAGCAGATATTATGAAAAAAACGTTAGACATACATCCGGTTTCCAAAACATTTATTTAAAGCTCCAATGCTAGATTAACATAATGGCTAATTAAATTTTTCATTCTGTATCTGTACAATAATTAAACAAAAATCTAATATCCAAGTAATCTCTGATTAAGTTTAATGAAGTATTTATTGGATAAAAAGTGGCTGTTTTCGAACGTATATTTAATTTTTAGGTTATGTTCACTGTTTGCTTTTTTGTTTCCATAGTTACATTGTGCATTAAAATTGTTGGGTACTTATAAACTATTAAATGTTTAGGAAAAGCGGCACACTCCCTAACAGTAGCGTGGGATAGATACTTTGAAATTAGTTACGAAATAAATTTTGATTTTTTCATCCGACAAATAAATGAAATTAAAGTTCTAATAAATAACTCAATTACTTCTGTTGAACTACTATTATAATTATTTATGCTCGTGAATTCTTTGCAAATAAGACATAAAATCAATGCATACGTTATGTTATTATTTCAAATAATAAACATTTCGTGAACACTAAAAATACAACAAATAAAATTTATAAAACCACGTGCAGTAATAATCTAAATACGATTTTAAAAAATAAGTAAATCACAATTAAAATAGAACAAATTAGTGCAAATTACACTCCGACAATGTTGTAAATTTTGTAAAATGGAATAGTAATAATTAATAATTTTTAATTAAAAGATATAATTGACCTACATTAGGACATTAAATTAAAGTTTGATATTCGATTAGCAGTTAATGGTTTTAAAAAATTGAAATTGATGATTTAATCAAGGATTTAGTTTAATGATGGATTAAGTAAGTTAATGATTGTATATCCTAGAAACCAGCTAATGGACTATTGTCATATCTTCTATGAACACAAAGAGACAATCTTCACAATTCGATGCCTCAGAATTTACAACTATTAACTTTAGGATTACTAGTGTAAAAAATAATAAATATTTTTATATAAAGAAACAATCGGAACAACGAGCAGCTCACTAACATTTTTAGGAAAAGAAGATTGGCCTTCTTTGGACACCTAACTCGATTACCGGAGAGTAGACTTACGAAGAGATTATTGGACTACCAACTGAAGTGTAAAGTTAAGAATAACTGGTTGAAGGAAGTGGAACAGGACTTGGAGGAACTAGGAATAACCAAGGAGCATTTGGCAGGAAGAAGGGAAAAAGCGATCTTAAAAAGTCAGGAAACCCAATTACAGTTTAGGGAAAAACGTCCACGAAGCGTAGTATATTCGGAAGAACTCAGACTTCAGAGATCAATAAGATTAAAAACATACTGGGAAAAACGCAGGAAAACCAAAAGACTTAATTAAATTGACTGTGTGTGCTCCAATGTGGGCTTGAAAAAAACAATTTATAAAAACACGTGTTTAAAATAATTGATAATTGCACCAATATATTGACAACTATAATTTATGTAGTAAATTAGCATGGAGAAATCACTTTTATATTTTTAATGCATGAAAAAACAAATATTTATTTTTAATTCTGTTTGTAAGTACAAAACACTATTTTAATGACGTTACAGCATTGCAAATATGACATTAATGTACAAAATATACCTTAACATGTTTATCATATATACATAATACTTAAAAAAATTGGTTTAAGCATCAAAATTCAAGCAAGCGCGCGCTGCGCGCTCTCTCACACTCTGCACGCACACACACGCACACACACGCACTCACGCACGCACACACACACACACACACACACACACACACACACACACACACACACACACACACACACACACACACACAAGAATAAATATATATATTCTTTTTTTTTGTTTAACGTCCGACTATTGTGCACACTTGGGCTAATGCAGACGATGGGATGATTTACAGCGTATGAAAATGCCAAGCCCTGGCCGGGAATCGAACCCGGGTCCTTGGGGTGAAAGCCCAGTACGCTATCAACTAGGCCATCGAGGCGGCTAGACAATAGACAATATTTATGTTTCCGTAGTGTAGTTGTTATAACTCGCGGCTCACACACACACACACACACACATATACATATATATATATATATATATATATATATATATATATATATATATATGTGTGTGTGTGAGAGAGAGAGAGAGAGAGTGTGTGCGCGTGCGTGCGTGTGTGTGAGTGTGTAGTTTCTCTGATAAAACTTATATGCTCCTTTATAGTGCACAATTGTGCACATAATACATACATAAATACACACGTGCGCTACCATACGAGTACATTTCGCACAAAACGGCTGCAGTTTTGAAATAAATTTTAGTTCCTGATAAGGTAATTTGTAAAATTTTAAAAACTTTCCGCATTGTTAATAATAAAAGAAAGAAATGAAGCTGGTCTTAGCCTCTGTATTAAAGTGCCAAAGTACTATTGATTGATAGTTTAAAGATTTTGTTTTTCTAAAAAGATTTAAAACTAAATTGTTTATAACATAACTTAGATTATTGAAATTTCAAACCATGGATTTGAAATTTATTTTTAAGTTATTTTTATTAAAGTTAAATGCGGAAATCATTTATGAATTAATAAAACTGTTTTAATTTGTTCATTTTTATAACAGTTAGATTAATAAAAACTGTAAAATTTAATTCGACTAAAATGAGCAGACACAGGAATATGCATTGCTGAACACTTTCCCGTTTACACATAATGATCTATTGTAAACAGCTATATTTTTAAATAAACTATTTATTATTTCCTACAATATTTCTTTTATAAATAATTTATACAATTTTATGTAAGTATTTTATTAAAGTTCATAATAAAGAGTGTTAAAAACGTGACCCAATGTTATGAGACAATGAGAGACATAAGTTATTCTATGAGATAATTACAAAAACTATTGAAACTGTGCTCCATTACGCTGTTCACACAATTGACTACAACATTGCATGGTTTTACACACTCGTTGTGATGTAAGTTGAGATATTATAGCAACATCGTACCATATCTCCTAACAATGAGGATGAGTTTTGTAAGCAGCATCCTTAATGTGTCCTCACAAGAAAATTCAGGAGAAATAAATCAGGAGAACGAGGAGACACACGGTCCTGTTGTAATCACGTTTACTGTAACAGGATAGCATAGATGGTATTGCACTATCTGACAGAAGCGTTTTCTGTTTATTGTATCACGAACAAATGAAAATTCGACTTCATGACGTTGCACACCAAACACCTAATATTTGTGAGTGTAGGAGGCACTGTGTAGCTGCATGGAGTGTTTCTAACCTAAATTCCTTGAATTTACGTATCCGTCAAGATTAAAACCATGCTTTTTCAGACCAAAACCAATCTTTGAACTCTTCTCCGTTGTATTCAGTTGTGAAAATCGCATAATGAAGCCCAATTTGATCAGTTTTTGTATAAATAGCTTTTTTACCAATAAATTGCGTTACTTTTTTAAACACACTACATTATGGATGTAATGTTTTTCATTTACTTTTTTACTGCAACTAATTTTAAGAACTAACAATCTTACAAAATACCACAATGTAAAAAAACACTTCAAAATACAAGTTGACCCTATATCGGCGCTCCAAGTAGGCAATGCAAACTCAAAAGGCTTGATCCTCTTGAGACTTTTACGTAGTTCATCGTTATCGGGCAGTTTACACAACTCCTCGTTAACGTGAACTTTTAGCAGCATTTTATGGCTGTGAAAACACTTTTTAAGTTTTTCGGTAACAGTGGTCACGCTGAAGTACCTGTACGATCGTGGTTACGAACATACCATGGTGCATTAGCTACCATTCTCAAAATTTTATTTTCGAAAAGCTGGGTAAATTTCCTGTTAGCTTTTCAAGTACATTTCCATAACTGTACGCCATTTGTCCATATTGGTTTCAGTACTTGTTTGTGCAGGGATAACTCGGACTTTCTGACCAACAACCAATATATCTTTCTTAACCTGATGTTCAGCCCTTTGTTTTTCTTTTTAACATGCTCTTTCCGTCGAAGTCTAGCATTTAGAGTCGTTCCCAAAAAATTTTCTGTATTAGCGTGTGGGATAAAAGTTCCGCTGACGATGATATGTAATGATTATGCATCTGTTTATTAGTAAAACAATGAACTGTTTTGGATTCGATAAGTTTTATGCACCATTTTGGGCCCAGTTGTTTTTGTACGATTTACTGCTTCTTAAAGTTTTCCAGTTGATTGCTCAATTGTATCGCCTACAGACAGCACGGCCGTGTCATCAGCAAATGTAACACGTACTTGGGAGCATAGGTGTGGGGATATCTCTGGTACATAGAAGATACAGTAGTGGTTCCAAAACTCTACATTGCGGAACACCTGCCTTAATCTCTTTTAAACCAGAGTAGGCTTATTCTTGTTTTACCCTGAAAAATAGATTAGATACAATTATAATAACATACTGTAGCTTTGTGGAAGTAGTTTTTGAAGTTTTGTAACTAGCCCAACATGTCATACTTTATCAAAAGCCTTCTCAACGTCGAGGAACACAGCCGAACAAATTTTTTCCACCTTTAAGTTATTTCTCTACAACATCGGTAATACTTTGGACTTGATCAATGGTAGAATGTTGATTTCTAAAACCAAAATGGTGAGAAGGGATCAAGTTATTAAGTTGGATGAATTCGCTTAATCTTTTGAGTAGTAGTTTTTCAAGTAATTTGTCCAATATAGTTAACAATTATATAGGCCTTTAATAAGTTACTCCTTGAGGTTCTTTAGCAGACTTAAGGATCATTTCATCAACCCTCCATAAGCTCGGAAAGTTCTTCAGTCGAATCATAGCAATAAATAAATTCAACAACTTTACCATAGCTATTTCAGCCAAACGATTTAGAAGTTATCCATTTATCAATGACGTATCCAGGTGCTTTCTTGATCTTAAAATTTTTAATTATATTCCTTACTTCCTAAATGGTGAAGAGTAGTATTACCGAGTCACTCTGTATGAAATTTACACAATCCAAATCACCACTTTTATTCCTATATGACTGACATATACCTACAAGGTGATTTGCAAATGTATCTGATTTATATATTGTAGCTGTAACGAAACAGTTTATGTTAACAAGTTCAAGTTTACTAATATAAGCGTAACAAAGTTTGATACAAAAGTTCTACGTTACTTGTGCTTGCCAAATATTCATTAACTGTTTATACTTTGTCTCACGAGTGTTTTATTGTTTTTTATTTGCTATAAAATATCGCTCAATTAATTAAACAATTATATGCGAATCACAGGGTACAAAATGTTCCCGTATCCTGATCCTGTAGAAAATATTTTAGCAAAGTAAAATCTGTGTTATTTTATTATATAAGTTTAATTCCAGTTCAGTGGTTCGTAAAGTTCATTCCATTCCAGTGCTCCCTTGCATGTTCGCTAAGTTCTATTAATTATTGGTCTTGTTTCTCCTACTTACATTATGTAATTATCCTTTTAATCAACGATCTTGTTTTATTAGAAAATATTTTGAAATATAATTAATATACATATAAAAATGTTGTATGCACAACAACTACCGTAAAATTATGGTGCGGAAATACAGTTAATTAAATATCCTGATCTCTTAGAGTTTTTAATTATTATTCACTTTTTCCAATTATTTTTTCTACTTCAAATTTCGTACATAATCATTTTCTTTAATTGTTAGTAAAATATTTATTTTTCGGTTCATTATTGAACGTACAACAAAACATTTTGTTACCATAAAGCAATTTGAATTATTTATTTTTATAAAATATATACGTACTTAAGCAATGTTTGTTCAAAAATATATTATATTATATATTTTATTACTAATAATAATGCATAATACATTTTATACGAAATAAATGTATTATCTAATAAAGTTTATATACAAACAAATACTAATTAATTCAACAAAAAATAATTTCAATTTAAAATAATTGCCATTCCACTAACTACGTAGATGTTGTTAAATGCTCATTTTTTATAATTTTGATTTAGTTTAGTACAATTTTACGACTATTAACTGACTAAATATACAAATCAAATTAAAACACAACCAACAAAACTGTAAATTAAGAACATATTGTAAGTATGCAACTGGAAACAAATTATCGAAATTTAATTTCTGTATGTTAAAATGAAACTAAAACATTAATTGTGTGTTCGACCGATAAATACGAGAAGAACGACGCTCTTTATTCATTTATACGTTTCTATTTTAGACAAAAATAACGATTTAAGATGATTTTACATGAATTACTTACGAAAAGCTTAAATACTCTTACAATCTTAGGCCTAAATAAAATTCGTGTGACATCATCTCAAAAACGTGAGCTCGTATTGCAATTAAACATTTATGTGTTATAAAAAGGCCTCAAAATTAGGACGACAGAAATAAATTTTGTAGAGAGTTTTTATTTCGGTTTCTTTGACGTTTCTTAAACCATATCCTGCTTAAATAAATAAAAAAAAGGTGGCAGCCGCATGACTGCCGACAGAAGTGACTACTTCTTATCACTGATTATGGCTATATATTTTACACCACAAAATAAAATTTATAGTCGATTTTCAAAATCATGAGTACGTTCATTTCAGTTTAATATATTTCTAAATACAATATGATTTTATGGTTTTTTGCCGACAGATTTTTGCTACTAGACACTATAATAAACTATAACTGACCATGGAGAAGCACGGAGTCCCAAATGTATTCCTGCTACTCTTAATATCTGACCCTGTGACTTATTAATTGTCATTGTAAATGCCAACTTCAACGGAAACTGCAATATTTCAATTTGGAAAGGCAGGTTGTTTGGAATTATAAGATTGTTTGAATTAAAATCATTGCAAATGTAAGCTTATAAACAATAATTTTATAATAAATAATAACATGGATTCGGATTTTTTAAACGGCAATACATCTATGTCCTTCTCAGGTACCTAAACCATGTTCATTTGAAATTTCATGTCAATCGGTTCAGTAGTAAATGTATGATTGAATAACAAACAAAAACACACACATAAACTTTCAAATTTAAAATATTATATTAAGAAGTATACAATATTATTAAAACGTCACTGTTGTAGCCTATAATTAACACATATCACAAAACTGAATACTAAATAATTCAGTTGCGCTGGGTAAGTAGTAAAATGGCATTTACATGTTTATTATTCACACCTACCAATATATAATAAACGTATAAAACGTCACTGTTACACAGTTAACGCTTGACACAAAACTAAATAATTAAGTTGTACTGGGTAAGTAATACAATGGCGCGAACTTAAAATTTTTCACTTCAAAAATACATTTTAAAACAAAAATATATATAAGAGCGTGATGCGTGACGGCAAACTGAATTTTTCCCATGCAAAATATACATCCATACCCCGCCATAAGAAGTATTCACTTCAATAAAATAAATTATTTAAAAAATAAAAATAATTGAAGTTAAAAGTTTAACATATTCTGTCATATACTTGATTCATGGCCTCGATAATCGCTACAAGAAAATATGCACACTTCGTATTCTTAATATTGTGATACTTAAGAAAACTTTTATTAAACAGTTGTAACAATACTGACTCAATAATGTAAACTGACAAAAATACCAGCGTTTTTAATGAACTGAATTTTCAGATAAAATGTATTGGTACTGCAAGCGAAACTTTTTTGTATTCCTTAAAACAAAAGTAGAATAAAAACTAAAAGGACCTATTTTTAAATCTGAATTGTAAATACAATGCTGGTTTTGTTTAACTTTTTTTACCCATCAATGTTTATTTATCTGAAGATGAAATAGTTGTGTACAATTGATGTTCATGCTTCAATTGTGTCTTCAATACATGTTCATATTCAATGTTCATGCTTCAATACATTGAAAAATTATAATATACGTAAGGTAAAACCCGTCTTTAACATTTTTAATGAAAATATCTATAACAAATATTTATTAAAGCAAAAATATCTTGAAGTTAGTAAATATTAATTATTTATGTATAAATGTATCAATATTATACATTAAGTAATATGTAATTTTCCAATTATATTTATTATAATACAAAGTTACGAAACACCTGCTTCATACGTAAATTGTTTACTAGAAAAAGCGTGAAGTATAAATATATTTTAGTAAACAGAATCCTCTAAATGTTTGGTAAGCTATTTAGAAAATAATTTAAAAAATAATGGTGTTATAACGACATTTTTTGCTTCTGTTATTACCAAACCGACGCAATATGTTACTCAAATGAGCAAAAATGGTTTTTCTAAGCATATGTCTTCGTAATTAAAGAGTTTTAAATTAAATTTTGGTTATCAGCTTTAATGAACATTTTAAAATACATTTAAAAATTTAAGTCTTAAGGACATTTTTACTTACCCTGGTAAAGATATTTCCATGATAAAAAAATACGAACAACATAACACCAACTATTCCAGTCAAATGTAATTCAGGCGTTGGGTAGGCAATCTACTAACAGTCTCTGCACAATGACTTAGTCAGATCCATGTTGTACTGTAGTTGTAAAAATAAAAAAACAAAAATAATGTTTATGCTGGTAGAAATGTACTAAATGTTTGTCTTTCTTGCCACAAACTTACGTTTTTGTGCCCACAGAATTTATTTTTAAACCGTATCGATGAATTTGGCTCAACAGCCTTTAAGTAAATCTGAATAACAATATTTTGTTAATTAATCAAAATACTTCATTTTTACTTAATGGTTATTATTGTAAATAAAATAAATAAGTTTCAAATTCCTAGTTTAAAAAATATTACAAAATTTAAATGCTTATGGTTTCGATATTTGATGCTTCAACCCTGAAAAAATACTCTTTTTTCGGTTCAAATTTATTACAAATCCACTTACTACAATCCTATTACTACAATCCTCTTACTACAAACCACTTAATACAATCCTCTTACTACAATCCACTTACTACAAACCACTTACTACAATCCACTTACTACAATCCACTTAATATGATCCACTTACTACAATCCACTTACTACAATCCTCTTACTACAATCCACTTACTACAATCCACTTACTACAAACCAATTACTACAATCCACTTACTACAATCAACTTACTACAATCCACTTACTAAAATCAACTTACTACAATCCACTTACTACAATCCACTAGCTACAATCCACTTACTCTAATCCACTTACTATAAACCACTTACTACAAACCACTTACTACAATCCACTTACTACAATCCTCTTACTACAATCCACTTTCTACAATCCACTTACTATAATCCACTTACTACAATCCACTTACTACAATCCACTAGCTACAATCCACTTACTCTAATCCACTTACTATAATCCACTTACTACAATCCACTTACTATAATCCACTTACTACAATCCTCTTACTACAATCCATTTACTACAATCCACTTACTATAATCCACTTACTACAATCCACTTACTACAATCCACTAGCTACAATCCACTTACTCTAATCCACTTACTACAATCCACTTACTACAATCCACTTTCTACAATCCACTTACTCTAATCCACTTACTACAATCCACTTACTACAATCCACTAGCTACAATCCACTTACTACAATCCACTTACTACAATCCACTTACTACAATCCACTTACTGCAATCCACTTACTGCAATCCACTTTCTACAATCCATTTACTACAATCCTCTTACTACAATCCACTTACTACAATCCACTTACTACAATCCACTTACTCTAATCCACTTACTACAATCCACTTACTACAATCCACTTTCTACAATCCACTTACTACAATCCACTTACTACAATCCACTTACTACAATCCACTTACTGCAATCCACATTCTACAATCCATTTACTACAATCCACTTACTACAATTCACTTACTACAATCCACTTACTACAATCCACTTACTACAATCCACTTACTACAATCCACTTACTACAAACCAATTACTACAATCCACTTACTACAATCCACTTACTACAATCCACTTACTACAATCCACTTACTATAATCCACTAGCTACAATCCACTTACTCTAATCCACTTACTATAATCCACTTACTATAAACCACTTACTACAAACCACTTACTACAATCCACTTACTACAATCCTCTTACTACAATCCACTTACTACAATCCACTTACTATAATCCACTTACTACAATCCACTTACTACAATCCACTAGCTACAATCCACCTTCTCTAATCCACTTACTATAATCCACTTACTACAATCCACTTACTACAATCCACTTACTACAATCCTCTTACTACAATCCATTTACTACAATCCACTTACTACAATCCACATTCTACAATCCATTTACTACAATCCACTTACTACAATTCACTTACTACAATCCACTTACTACAATCCACTTACTACAATCCATTTACTACAATCCACTTGCTACAATCCTCTTACTACAATCCATTTACTACAATCCTCTTACTACAATCCATTTACTACAATCCTCTTACTACAATCCATTTACTACAATCCTCTTACTACAATCCACTTACTACAATCCTCTTACTACAATCCATTTACTACAATCCTCTTACTACAATCCACTTACTACAATCCACTTACTACAATCCATTTACTACAATCCTCTTACTACAATCCACTTACTACAATCCACTTACTACAATCCACTTACTACAATCCATTTACTACAATCCACTTACTACAATCCACTTACTACAATCCACTTACTACAATCCACTTACTACAAACCACTTACTACAAACCACTTACTACAATCCGAAACATGGAAAGAAAGTTTAAGGAAAAAGAAAAATAACGTAGTTGAAAACCTTCAGAATATGGTTTGACGAAAACTTGCCAGAACCCTTTCGTACTGTCGCCAACTAAATCAAAATTTTCCAATATTTTCAACGAACGTACCCACGAAAAAGAACAAAATATCAGCTAATAAATTCATTCTTACTTAGTCATTGGCATAGTAATACGTTATTTCCTTGTTGTTCGAAATTTTAAAAAGCAAGAATTTAGTATATGATCTTTTCTTGTAAAAAAACACAACTCTTTGAAACAGTATTACAATGAACGTGAATACTGGGTCACATTCCGCGTTGAACAGAAACTTATAACAAAACCTCGCGTTTAAGAAATATTATAATATAAAATATTTTAGGGGCGTGTCATGTAGTCGTGGGTAAAATCTTGTTATTAAATTTTAAATCAATGTGTTCGTTCAAACCAAATAGAGGCTTAGAAGATTTATGTATATAAGATGTGATGTTTTTTGCTGAAGTCTTAAATAAAAAAATATTTTGCCAAGTAACAATTAATACAGAGAATTTAGTGTCAAAAGTATTGTATTTAACTATAATAACAATCAAAACAGATTTATCACAACAGTACCTGCAATAATAATCTTAAAAAAATATATCATAATTGCAATATGATTAACACAATTTGTTTACTTTAAAAACAATAACTTAATTGGTATTCTACTATGTTAGAAAATCAATAAACGATTGAAATTTAAAGTTTTTTTTTTTAAATATTAATATTAGCATGTTTATTAACACGTAATTTAATCATACATAACTTAAGTAATTATTTTACTGATCATATTTAATATCTCGCGTGTTATTTTGAAAAATAATATTCCAGAATTTATCATTATTGGGTTATTTTGAAATATGATGAAATTAAAATTTAATAGAAGTATGTAAATTCTATACTACATTTTCCATTTTGTATAAAACGAATTAAAATTATTTTTAAATATTTACTTAATTTAAAACAGTTGCCTAGTTGTTATACACAATATATAAAACAGTTAAGCAAACTAAAGAAAGAACTTTATAAATTAATTTGGTCTGAATTATACTAAATGAAATATAATTAGTCAAACTTACAGGAAACTTTAACCAGGAAAATCTAATTTCATGTTGTTGTTAAATTTGTTGTTAAATCTGACATTTAAAAGAAGTTCAAACATATTGAATTCTAAGGTAAATTATTTATTTAGAAAATAACTTTATTCGTTCTCCACTAAACGTTTAACTTTTACAGTTTGTTAATAACAAATTGAGTATATATTTGAAAACTCAAATAATGTTTTTAGAGGTATACATAAATACCTCCACAATTATGACTGTCGACAGAAGTATTAAATTGTGTGTGTGTGTGTGTGTGTGTGTGTGTGTGTGTGTGTGTGTGTGTGTGTGTGTGTGTGTGTGTGTGTGTGTGTGTGTGTGTGTGTGTGTGTGTGTGTGTGTGTGTGTGTGTGTGTGTGTGTGTGTGTGTGTGTGTGTGTGTGTGTGTGTGTGTGTGTGTGTGTGTGTGTGTGTGTGTGTGTGTGTGTGTGTGTGTGTGTGTGTGTGTGTGTGTGTGTGTGTGTGTGTGTGTGTGTGTGTGTGTGTGTGTGTGTGTGTGTGTGTGTGTGTGTGTGTGTGTGTGTGTGTGTGTGTGTGTGTGTGTGTGTGTGTGTGTGTGTGTGTGTGTGTGTGTGTGTGTGTGTGTGTGTGTGTGTGTGTGTGTGTGTGTGTGTGTGTGTGTGTGTGTGTGTGTGTGTGTGTGTGTGTGTGTGTGTGTGTGTGTGTGTGTGTGTGTGTGTGTGTGTGTGTGTGTGTGTGTGTGTGTGTGTGTGTGTGTGTGTGTGTGTGTGTGTGTGTGTGTGTGTGTGTGTGTGTGTGTGTGTGTGTGTGTGTGTGTGTGTGTGTGTGTGTGTGTGTGTGTGTGTGTGTGTGTGTGTGTGTGTGTGTGTGTGTGTGTGTGTGTGTGTGTGTGTGTGTGTGTGTGTGTGTGTGTGTGTGTGTGTGTGTGTGTGTGTGTGTGTGTGTGTGTGTGTGTGTGTGTGTGTGTGTGTGTGTGTGTGTGTGTGTGTGTGTGTGTGTGTGTGTGTGTGTGTGTGTGTGTGTGTGTGTGTGTGTGTGTGTGTGTGTGTGTGTGTGTGTGTGTGTGTGTGTGTGTGTGTGTGTGTGTGTGTGTGTGTGTGTGTGTGTGTGTGTGTGTGTGTGTGTGTGTGTGTGTGTGTGTGTGTGTGTGTGTGTGTGTGTGTGTGTGTGTGTGTGTGTGTGTGTGTGTGTGTGTGTGTGTGTGTGTGTGTGTGTGTGTGTGTGTGTGTGTGTGTGTGTGTGTGTGTGTGTGTGTGTGTGTGTGTGTGTGTGTGTGTGTGTGTGTGTGTGTGTGTGTGTGTGTGTGTGTGTGTGTGTGTGTGTGTGTGTGTGTGTGTGTGTGTGTGTGTGTGTGTGTGTGTGTGTGTGTGTGTGTGTGTGTGTGTGTGTGTGTGTGTGTGTGTGTGTGTGTGTGTGTGTGTGTGTGTGTGTGTGTGTGTGTGTGTGTGTGTGTGTGTGTGTGTGTGTGTGTGTGTGTGTGTGTGTGTGTGTGTGTGTGTGTGTGTGTGTGTGTGTGTGTGTGTGTGTGTGTGTGTGTGTGTGTGTGTGTGTGTGTGTGTGTGTGTGTGTGTGTGTGTGTGTGTGTGTGTGTGTGTGTGTGTGTGTGTGTGTGTGTGTGTGTGTGTGTGTGTGTGTGTGTGTGTGTGTGTGTGTGTGTGTGTGTGTGTGTGTGTGTGTGTGTGTGTGTGTGTGTGTGTGTGTGTGTGTGTGTGTGTGTGTGTGTGTGTGTGTGTGTGTGTGTGTGTGTGTGTGTGTGTGTGTGTGTGTGTGTGTGTGTGTGTGTGTGTGTGTGTGTGTGTGTGTGTGTGTGTGTGTGTGTGTGTGTGTGTGTGTGTGTGTGTTATATTATCACAATTGACCTTCTTTAGAGTCAACTTCAAAATGTATTTGATTATCTACAATTTATCAATAATATGATTTTATAAGGAAAATATAACGGCTTTTATACAGTTACAGCTACATAAGCCAATTTAATATGTATATATATATATATATATATATATATATATATACATATATATTTATATATCGCAGGGGTGCTGACTAATTGCACCTATTGAGAGGATTTAGTCGTCCCTCGCGGTACCCGAGTCTAACACACTGACAACACTACACGTGCGACTTTAACACTTTACACTCACACTTACATTTAGGACGGCGATAATATCCTCAATGTGCTTTTCACCTTAATATATATATATATATATATATATATATATATATATATATATATATATATATATATATATATATATATATATATATATATATATAAATGTATAATAAAACTCCATAATGTTCTATAATTTAAACCAAATATAATGGCAACAAAAAGCTGTCTAAAAATCAATAACTTTTAATAACTCCAATTAGACTAATTTTGATTAACGAAAATCAATTTTTGGCACTACATTGGTTTGAATAATAGCTGTAACAAGTTCGTAATCCAAAAGCACTGGTTGTTTTGTTTCAAATTGGAAGCTTATCAAAAATGTTTAATTAATTATTACTTTTAAACCTTACATGTTCCTTAGAATTTTATTTTAAACATTGTAAAACAGCGTTAAAATTTGTTCAATTTGC
>CM040188.1:54352792-54355292 GCA_022606455.1 Callitettix versicolor | reverse complement strand
GATTATTTCATAATATTAGCATATATATAATTCTTTTAAGGTTATTTCAATAATAAATACACTTAGGCTTAATGATTATTTCATAATATTAGCATATATATAATTTTTGAGGTTATTTCAATAATAAATACACTTAGGCTTAATGATTATTTCATAATATTAGCATATATATAATTCTTTTGAGGTTATTTCAATAATAAATACACTTAGGCTTAATGATTATTTCATAATATTAGCATATATATAATTTTTTTGAGGTTATTTCAATAATAAATACACTTAGGCTTAATGATTATTTCATAATATTAGCATATATATAATTCTTTTGAGGTTATTTCAATAATAAATACACTTAGGCCTAATGATTATTTCATAATATTAGCATATATATAATTTTTTTGAGGTTATTTCAATAATAAATACACTTAGGCTTAATGATTATTTCATAATATTAGCATATATATAATTCTTTTGAGGTTATTTCAATAATAAATACACTTAGGCTTAATGATTATTTCATAATATTAGCATATATATAATTCTTTTGAGGTTATTTCAATAATAAATACGCTTAGGCTTAATGATTATTTCATAATATTAGCATATATATAATTCTTTATTAGAAAGCACTGCATGGTTTATAATAAAGTAATATTACGTGATATAATAGCTATGTCATTAACTAGAACAAAAAGTGTTTGTATGTTCCCGAAGGAAAAAGTATGTACCTTGCTCTAGCACATACATCTAGGCTCGTATGTTCCTAGTTGATTAGCCGAGTACAAAGAATATAATACACGGGAATATCATAATAGAGTAACAGATGTTTTAAGTTGTATATTTGCGTGCTTTTAAATATATTCGTTTAAAATAGTTATATTAGCCATTCTGGTAAAAATATGAAAAATATTTGATGTAATGTAATCAAAATTTATATTTTTTTTTTGTGTTTAACGTCCGACTATTGTGCACACTTGGGCTAATTCAGACGATGAGGTGATTTATTGCGTATGAAATGCCAAGCCCTGGCCGGGAATCGAACCGGGTCCTCGGGGTGAAAGCCCAGTACGCTATAAACTAGGCCACCGAGACGGCTTTAAATATTCAGCCGCCTATTTTATATAGTACGTAGTACTATATAAATTTATCAAAATTTATAATACCACTATGTAAGACAAAGTATCATTGAAAAACAAGATTAACATTTACAAGGGAAACGCAAATATCTGTGTAGATAAAAGGCAAACATCGAGTAAAAATGTAACTGTTGAAAAAATGAACTAGCAGAATTTGAAAGTCAAATACAGTAGACTTGCCACAAATACGTTCTGAAATTGATTTAATCATAGGCTATAATAATAAAGTTCAATAAATAAGAATGCATTTTCTTTCAGAAAGTATGTTACTTTGGGTCAATAAAATGGTCAATAAATGTAGATCAAAAACGTAAACATGCACGAACATTGCACATTTAATCAAGGAACGTCTTCATAAGAACAGGATGTTAAACATTTAGCCTTTGCACAATAAGAGAAACTTTACAGGATTGTAAAACGTGATTGTTGAAACAAACTTCTGGATGGAAATTTTTACTCATCAGAAAATTTACTGTTTTTAGCTCCTGCTGTAAAATAAAAAGTTTTGAAAGTAAATGCATGTCATAGAAATGTCTTCGCTGCAAACGTGAGCTAACAAATACAGTAAACCCTTCCTTTAGCGGCATTGAAAGGACCATTTCGTGGCAAAAGTGAACTAAACAAATACAGTAAACCCTCCCTTTAGCGGCATTGAAGGGACCACTCGTGGAAAAAGTGAACTAAACAAATACAGTAAATCCTCCCTTTAGCGGCATTGAAGGGACCACTTCTTAGCAAAAGTGAACTAAACAAATACAGTAAACCCTCCCTTTAACGGCATTTAAGGGACCACTTCTTAGCAAAAGTGAACTAAACAAATACAGTAAACCATCCCTTTAACGGCATTTAAGGGACCACTTCGTGGCAAAAGTGAACTAAACAAATACAGTAAACCCTCCCTTTAGCGACATTGAAGGGACCACTTCGTGGCAAAAGTGAACGAAACAAATAAAGTAAAACCTCCATTTAGCGACATTGAAGGGACCACTTCGTGGCAAAAGTGAAGTAAGCAAATACAGTAAAACCTCCCTTTAGCGACATTGAAGGGACCACTTCGTGGCAAAAGTGAACGAAACAAATACAGTAAACCCTCCCTTTAGCGGCATTGAAGGGACTACTTCGTAGCAAAAGTGAACTAAACAAATACAGTAAAACCTCCCTTTAACGGCATTGAAGGGACCACTTCGTGGCAAAAGTGAACGAAACAAATACAGTAAACCCTCCCTTTAGCGGCATTGAAGGGACTACTTCGTAGCAAAAGTGAACTAAACAAATACAGTAAAACCTCCCTTTAGCGACATTGAAGGGACCACTTCGTGGCAAAAGTGAACGAAACAAATACAGTAAACCCTCCCTTTAGCGGC
>CM040188.1:54307792-54347792 GCA_022606455.1 Callitettix versicolor | reverse complement strand
CATTTTCACCTAAACTAAAACGGTACATAAAATTAAGGTTATTGATCAAATAATAAATATAGTGGAGGAACGAGATGAGGTCGTCTTGTAGCCTGTGTTTGTATGTGTGTAGGACATAAAACCTGCGCTCAATATAAGGCTCGACGCTGAGTAAATTGAATTAGTGGGTCCTGCGGGGATCCTTCGTCCTGTGAGTCTAGCGTATATTTATAGTACAAGACTGGTAACCTAAAGTTCATTAAGTCTTAGCTGAATATGTTGAGTCATCTTAAAGGAGAATTTTCGAGAGTATTCACTATTAGTTTGCATTTCATTTTAATAAATTATTGGGGATACTTTTGTGCTTACTCTCACTTTGCTGTCTTAGACTTTCTGGCTGCTCGTAACGCTTGCAGATGTATATTTACGAATAGTAGTATTTTCAGTTTTAATAGTAAAAAATATAACCTTAAAAGTTAAATCAACATTAATGTTTAAAATTCAGCTGATTAATTATAGACAATTTATCTAAACAAGTTAGTTTAGATTAACAGCTGATAATGCACAGATCTAACTGTAAAATACAATCATTGACTTTTGTATTTGTGCTCATATTTTGAGCCAGTGGCTCAATATGAAAACATTTTGTTTGTGAAAAATTGTTTGATCACACAAATTATTTGTGAACTTATTTCACGCAATCACAATTTTAATTAAATATTTTATTATTTTGCATTAAGTGTCCAAACAGATTGAACAAACGATCATGTTCCGCTTTACTCAAATTTTGATTCGGAAAAGGCCAGAGTAGGAAATATAATTCTGTATTTTTGTAGATCTTACAGGAGGCTTTTCGAGAATATTCACTTTAGTTTGGATTTCATTTTAATAAATAATATTGGAAATACTTTTGTACTTACTCTCACTTTGCTGTCTTGGCCTTTCTGGCTGCTCGTAACGCTTGCAGATGTATATTTACGAATATTAGTATTTGCAGTTTTAATAGTAAAGAATATAACTTTAAAAGTTAAAGCAACATGAAAATGTTTACAAATCAGCTGATTAATTATAGACAATTTATCTAAACAAGTTTGTATTTATTAACAGCTGATAGTACATAGATCTAATTGTAAAATCTAATTATTATTGTCCTATTTCATTTAATTAAGTTATGATTTGTTTTATATAAAAATAACATTTTACGTTAACACTCCTAATATTATTGTAACAACTAAGATAGATTAACCTATTAATCTAAAGATAGATTGCACAAGATAGATTAACCTATTAAATAAAAAACTGGCCAGTGGCTCAATATGAAAACATTTTGTTTGTGAAAAATTGTTTGATCACACAAATTATTTGTGAACTTATTTCACACAATCACAATTTTAATTAAATATTTTTTTATTATGCATTAAGTGTACAAACAGATTGAACAAACGATCATGTTCCGCTTTACTCAAATTTTGATTCGGAAAAGGCCAGAGTAGGAAATATAATTCTGTATTTTTGTAGATCTTACAGGAGGCTTTTCGAGAATATTCACTTTAGTTTGGATTTCATTTTAATAAATAATATTGGAGATACTTTTGTGCTTACTCTCACTTTGCTGTCTTGGCCTTTCTGGCTGTAAATATACGCTTGCAGATATTTACGAATAGTAGTATTTTCAGTTTTAATAGTAAAGAATATATCCTTAAAAGTTAAAGCAACATGAAAATGTTTGCAAATCAGCTGATTAATTATAGACAATTTATCTAAACAAGTTTGTATTTATTAACAGCTGATAGTACATAGATCTAATTGTAAAATCTAATTATTATTGTCCTATTTCATTTAATTAAGTTATGATTTGTTTTATATAAAAATAACATTTTACCTTAACACTCCTAATATTATTATAACAACTAAGTATTAATGTATAAGATAGATTAACCTATTGAATAAAAAACTGGCCAGTGGCTCAATATTAAAGCATTTCGTTTGTGTAAAATTGTTTGATCACATTTGTGAACTTACTTCACACAACCCTAATTTTAATTTAATAATTTTTTTCGCATTATATGTCCAAACAAAGTGGACAATCGATCACGTTCTCAGGTTCCGCTTTACTCAAATTTTGATTCGGAAAAGGCCAGAATAGAAAATATAATTCTGTATTTTTGTAGATTTCCTTAAGAGAAATTTAATTTTTTTAAAATGTAATTAAATATTATTATTGACGCTTTATTATTTACATTTGTAGCAGTTAAAATATAACACTTTACTATTTTTTAATTTTTAAGTAATTGTTAGAACATAAAGCAGATAACATTGAATAATTTATTAAAAGAAATTTTGGGCTGGGATTATATTTTACAGACAAAATTGTGGAGAAAAGTATAATAAATTTTACCTTAATTAACAAAAGGTTTTTAAAAAATCTGACTGTTTAGTGCGCATTACATTCACTCACAAAAATTACTTACCGTTTTATAAAAACTTGGCATTTTTTATGTTATGATTTTTTATAAAATTTAAACTCAGAATATGTACCAGACCATAAGAAAATGTGCGAAAATAAATATTAAAATGATCTTATATTTAGTAATTTTTCAATAAAACAAAACCCTTTAAAACGCTTTACAAACGTATCATCTGTCTTATGTAGTATCGAAATACAGAAAAGGAATCGCTCTGAGGCAGATGAGATATAAAGCTTAGAGTTTCACATTCAGCTGACTGGACTGTGTAAATACAGAAGGATTTCGTTCATTGCCTTCTAGAGTGAAAATTCCTGTCCGACATAACAAGTTTACAACATCTGATGTTAATCAAGAATGCTTTTGTAAAACATTTCTTAGAAATTATTTTTTTTATTAAACTACAACGTTGTTATACAAAATATTAATTAAAAATATTTAAGTTATTTCAGTAAACTCTCTCTCTCTCTCTCTCTCTCTCTCTCTCTCTCTCTCTCTCTCTCTCTCTCTCTCTCTCTCTCTCTCTCTCTCTCTCTCTCTCTCTCTCTCTCTCTCTTTCTCTCTCTCTCTCTGTCTCTCTCTCTATTAAAGTTATAAAGCTTATGTCTGTTTAATTATTAGTAATGTTAATTGTTTATTTATTTTTATGTGCATTATAAGAACCGATGAATCTGAGGTGGTTTAAGCACCAATGAACATGCTGCATCTAATAACCTGCTGCTTTTCCAAACTTGCGCATCCAATGTGTAGGTTCCAGACAATAGTTACTGTCGCATTTTGCTTTCCATTAACGCCGTACCCTCGACTACATAAAGTAGATGAAAAAAAACAAATGAGTGTTACGTTTTTATGCAAAAACAATAGAACATGTTTACCAAAAGAAATGTAAGTTACTAAATAAATACTAGGGTAGTCTGTAAAATAAGGTTCCCAATAATTTTTCACAACGAAAAACATGTTTATTTGCATTGAATAATACATTTTTGGAAAGTTTACACTTTTTTCGACATAATCGCGTTAAGATCGATGCATTTTTACGTACGGTGAACCATCTTTTGTATGCCTGAGTCGAAAATATCTCCCGCCGCGACACGAAGATAGCTTAAAACTTTTTCTTTCGGCTCCTCTCCGGTACTGAAATGCGTCCCACCTACGTGTTTCTTCAAATTAGGGAACAGATGGTAGTCACTTGGGGCTAAGTTCGGACTGTAGGGAGGATGTGTGACAGTATCCCATGCAAATTGGTTGATGAGGTTGATACACGGGCGGTGTTTGGACGCGCTTTGTTTTGATGGGAACAAACTCCCTTCGAGAGCATGCTTCTCCTCTTCTTTTGAATCGCGCAGCGAAGGTTCATTAACGTCTCACAGTAGCGATCAGCATTGATTGTTGTGCCGGTATCCATGAATTCGCGCAATAATAACCTCTTCCTGTTCCAAAACACGTTCGCCATGACTTTGCCGGCAGACAGAGTTTGTTTGAACTTCCACTGTTTCGGCGACTCTGGATGTTTCCACTGACGTGATTGTTCTTTCTTTTCTGGTGAAATGTATTGTAACAAGGTCAATGGAATCCAAGATTTTCTCGCCATCGGTTTCGTAGGCCTGAAGAAATTCGCGGGCCGCATGAATCCGTTGCCGTTTGTGGTCTGCTTGGGACCCATTTTACACACAAATTTTGCTACACCCTAAATGGTCTGTCAAAATGTTATCAATGCAAGTCTTTCTGACATCAGCGATCATCTCGGAGGGCTCCAAAACAGTCACCCTTGCTTCTTCTACTCTCGCAATCATTTCGTCCGAAACAGATGGACGTCCGGAATGATGTTCATCATGAAAGTCTGTACATCCGTCTTTGAATTCTCTGCAACATTTGCGCACGTGTTGTATGCTCATACATTTCTATCCGCAGACTTCACACAGTTGGAATGAATGTCCATCGACGCAGTGTTTTTTGCACACAAAAACAAATCACAAAGCGTAATTCGCACCTGGCGGAAGACATAAGTGGTAACTCCATTACTAACGGTTGCCAGGCCAAAACGTCACAGACAGCTCACGCAGTGGGGATTGGGAAGGGGGAACCAAGCTGCAAAGTCACCGCATCCCGCGTAACAGCGTTCATAGCGACTTTAGCGCTTGGGAAACTTACTTTACGGACAACCCTTATATTTGCTATTACATGTTACAATTAACTAAATTTAAAAAGGTAATATTTATATTATAAAAGCTGATAAGACTTTGTAATTCTTAATGATTTGCCTTTATCATGTAATATTAATTTTCAAAATATTAGCACAAATTTTAAGAAATAAAGATAAGAAAAATGTAATATACAACTTATTTGAAACGAACGAATTTTGAAAAAAAACAGTTATTTTGAGAAAATTTTTAAAAAAACAACAATTTTTGAAATATTGTTTCGTTAATGTTTAATCGCAGAATTTAAAAATATTTATGCATTCCAAGTACGGAACTATTAATATTTAAATATAAATTTACATTTGTTTAAAAGTATTTACTAAAGTATAGTTTCTACTTGAAATATTATTAGGTAATAGCTACTAAACCATCTGAAAAGAAACGTTTCTGAATGTACTTGTGATATTCAATCAAATATTGAATATTGAATCCGCCTCGGTGGCCTAATGGATAGCGTACTAGGCTTTCACCCCCGAGTACCCGGGTTCGATTCCCGGCGAGAGCTTGGCATTTTTATACGCTATAAATCATCCCATCGTCTGCATTAGTCAAAGTGTGCACAATAGTCGGACGTTAAACACCAAAAAAAAAAATCAATCAAATATAGCAATAATTTGATTTTATATTGATAATTATTATCGTTAATTCAATAAGTGTAATGCTAACCTAAACTTTTAGAAAACTGTATTTGAATTGCTGACCGCAAAAAGAAACAATCTACAAATAATATCATTTTTTTTTACTACAACTACATTCAAAACGCAAAATAAATTTGTTCTATAACAATTATTTATTTATTTTGTTATTTTAAGGTGAAAAGCACATTGAGGCTATTGTCGCCTCCCTAAATGTAAGTGTGGGTGTAAAAAGTTAAAGTCGTAAGTGTAGTGTTGTAAGTGTGTGTTAGACTCGGGTACCGCGAGGGACGTATAAATCATCTCAATAGGTGCAGCTAATCTATCAGGGTGTTCTGTAACAAAGCACCTATTATAATAATTTAAAACATAAATGTGTCTGTTTTTAGTGTTTTTGTAAATTATGAAATGCTTTTTCTGTTACTGAAAAATTACGTTTTGTGGTAGAAATGTCCCATTCTTACGATTATAAATTTGTTTATTTCTGGAGTACATAATTGCATTATTTAAGTGTAAACTACTAAGGAAAATAAGTTGATATTTTGCAAGATTTCTTTCCTCTCTCTCTCTCTCTCTCTCTCTCTCTCTCTCTCTCTCTCTCTCTCTCTCTCTCTCTCTCTCTCTCTCTCTCTCGTTGTTTCGTTATGATTGAACTTTTACTAAAGGGTGATAAGAGGTTTAAAACCCTTTGCATAAAGTGTGAAAAACACAGTATAGTAAGTGATGATATATGTTTTAAAATAGTTTCTATCAAACGATACGTACCTCCCGAGTAATTGATGCATATTCTCTTGGTATGCCTTCTAAGAACATATTTCTGTACAAATATTACTGCTTACAAATATTACTGCTGTACAAATATTACTGCTGTACAAATATTACTGCTGTACAAATATTACTGCTGTACAAATATTACTGCTTAGTTTAATATATTAATTAAACTAAAATCAATTACATTCTTTCTTCTTTCATCCGGATCACCCACTTTGGGGTACGCCAAATCAATTACTTTGATGTGCGTTAGCCTCCCTCCGCTGTATCCAATACTGCTTCATTCTATCCGAGGCTGCCTTCCTTCTTTCATCCGAGACTGCCCCGCCCCTTTTAGATGTTGGTTTTTCTAGGAACCTTAGGTTTTCATTATGTAAAAGTTTTCGTAGTTTAAGTACATCGTCAATCATCTCATCTGATATCGCCAGCTCAGTTAAGTCCTCCTGGACCCGCCTGAACCAATTACTCTTCGTTTTCCTATCTCTGAAGAAAGCAAAGATCCGCCTAGTAAGTCTACTGCTGTTCATCCTACTAATATGGCCATAAAAACTAAGTCGTCTTTTCATCATGCTATCTGAGAGTCTCTCAATTTTGAGATACAGGTTTTTATTAGAAATCAACTTTACTTCATTATTTCTAAAGTTTTGGCCCAATATCTTCCTTATTAACTTTCTTTCCTTCTTCTCCAGGTTGTCCAGTAATCCCTTATTATTGAGTGTAAGAGTTTCAGATGCATAAAAATCCTCTGGTTTGACCACAGTTTTATAATGCTTAAGTTTAAATTACATTCTTTATTGTATTTTAAATATTAAATAACATTAAAATATTAAAATAAATGAACATATATTTTTTTGTTGAATGTGTTTTTAACAAAAGATGTATAAAGTAAGTATAAATTCAAAATAAAAAAAAATTACAGTAAAATACACAGAATAAACCTGAGCAATATTCATCATTGTTGTTAACGATATAGTACAAAACCATAATAATAAAGTTGTTTGTGTACTTATTAAACATCATCCAAGTGTATACAAGAATACAATAACTTAACGCTGCAGAGTTCCACATAAAAGCATTGTGCAAGCTTAAGTGGTACTCATTTTCATTATAAAAGCTTACAATTTCCTTTCAATAATTGTATTTAACTTCTTACTCAATACGTAGCGATGCGCGATAACGAGATGTTTTATTTCGATTGTTTCGATTGTGAAAACATTTCGACATATTGTATTGGTCTCGTCAGTCGACACTTGATTGTTTATCTATTCGAGTATTCCGACACGCTGAGTTCATCTAGTTTTGTGTCGCTTACACTCCTGTAGTAATCATCCATAAAACAATCGAAGAAACGTCAACTTGCAATAAGAACAGATGTTGCAGGAAATGTTGAATAAATATTCCAGTTAAGTTGTAAAGGTCTATTACGTTTTTTTTTGTGAGTGATAAAAATGATGAAACCATCAGTTAAGTTTGACTTCATGTATTTACATACATTTATGTAAATGTATACATAAATGTGTATGTGTGTGTGTGCGCGCGCGCGCACGAGCGTGCGCTTTATCACACTCAAACATTCGCAATTTTGGTGCGATTCGATTCGAACTTGGCGCAAAAATCGATTATGGTAATAACTTGGGTAAGTTCGTTAATCAGTAAAATCCGTTAACCATTTAAAAATGGCGGCCATTTCAAACGTTTACAAATTCATAACTCTTGTCTTAATTTTTTTTAACCCGATTTCACCATCGTAATTAGCGTGAAAAATGGCATAAATTGCCATTTTGAATTTTCAAAATCCGTTGAAATTAAAAAATAAACGGCGATCAAGGTTTACTTTGTTTTCAATGTAATTTGTTGAAATGTTAGTATATGCAGATGACGATTTTAATGGTGAGATCAGAATTTCAGGGTAAGGTAAAGAAAAATACTTTTAGAAATTCGCTTCTATCACGTCAGCAAGACAGCTGCGTGTCACGATTATTTACTTGGGCCTATGTACCATGACAGGTTTTTTTGCATGAATACTGTACATAGTTGTTTTAAATATTAAATACTGATGTACAGTCAAAGACAAAAGACACTGCTCTGAAAGTCGAGTCTGGAAACATCGTCCTAACAATTGTCAACAATCGTCAAACATCTCGATTGATCAACCCGACTGGTATTCCATGATCGACTCGATTGTTTTGCTGTACGATGGTCGATTGCCTCGATTGTAAAGACATCTCGCTATCGCGTACTACACAATAGTATATGTTTTATATTAAACTGTTATTGGCCTCGGTGGCCTAGTTGATAACGTTGGCTTTCACCCCGAGGACCCGGGTTCGATTACCGACCAGGGCTTGGCATTTTCATACGCTATATCATCACATCGTCTGCATTAGCCCAAGTGTGCACAATAGTCGGACGTTAAAAAAAAAATTAAACTGTTATTAATTGTGGTTGTTTTAAAATGTTTAAGTTTGTTTTTCGTATTCTTAACTATTTATTTTTATCTTGTTTTTAATGTATAATTTAAATTTAAAATTTCTACTTACTGATAAAACATACTGGAGGGGTAGTTAAGGAATAAAAGCAAATTTATTTATTTTTAAACTCTACAAAAAAATCGAGCTCAGACAAGTTTCATAACCAGCAAAATTCGTTCAACAGTTTCAAAATGGCAGTCATTTATAATCTTTAAAAAGTCATAAATTGTTGCCTTAATTATTTTTCAAAAGCCGCTTTGACCTTTGTAATTGTCGTTAAAAACGAAGCAAATTAGCCTTTTCAATTATCAAAGTTCGTTGAAATTAAGACATTATTTGACGGTAATCAGGTTTCATTTTCATACTTTGAATGTAATTTGCACAGTACATGCCTATTTTCTGCTCGTTATTATTGTGAAATTTGAATTTCAAAATGGATAAAATAAAAAAAAAACTTTTGGAAATTTCTATTAAGTCAGCGAAACAGCTGTGTTCTGCAATTATTCATTTAGATCAGACTCATTTGAAAAGAGAGAGATACAGCAGAAGGGAAAGTAAATAGTTTTGCACATAAAGAGTGTATATAAAGCCGCCTGCTGTCTAATATTTCACGTTCCCATGTCCACTTTTAATTTCTATATTTTATGTTAATAAGATTTTGAAGTATTTTGGAACCAAATTTGGATCAAAAAACACTTCACCCATTTAACTACAATTCAAAATTAAACCAAATGTACGGATTTAATCTAACATAAACAGAAACGTTAAAGCATTAAAATTGTAAAGATTATATTTACAATTTTAAATATACGAGGTGTGTTCAGAAAGTAACGAGTATTTTAATTTTTTGAACAAAATATTTATTTATTTTTCTACATTGATGTTGTCGCCTTCAAAATAGCCTCCATTGGAGATTGTACATTTGTGCCAGCGCTTCTTCCAATCCTCGAAACACTTCTCAAACTCGATCTTTGAGATAGTCTTTAGTTATTTCAGCAATGCGCTTTTAATGTCATCTACGGCTGTAAAATGACGGCCCTTTAAGGTTCTCTTTATTTTTGGAAATATGAAAAAGTCTTGTCTGGCGAATATAGAGACTGGGGCATCGTTACAATACTGATTTTGGCCAAGAATTCACGAACAAGCAATGAAGTGTGAGCTGGTGCATTATCGTGGTGCAAAAGCGATGAATTGTTTTTCCACAGATCTGGGCGTTTTTTTTTTCGGATTGCTTCACGCAAACGGTGTTGAATTTGTAGGTAGCACTTCTTATTGACTGTTTCACCTGGTGGCAGGAATTCATGATGCACTATGCCATTAATATCGAAGAACACAGTGAGCATAACCTTCACGTTCGACCGCACTTGTCGAGCCTTTTTCGGTCTTGGCGAGCTAGAATACCTCCACTGGGATGATTGAGCCTTAGTTTCGACGTCATATCCGTAAACCCATGTTTCGTCACCTGTTATAATACGTTTCAGTAATTCTGCATCGTCGTTGACTTCATTTAGTGACTCCTGAGCAACTTCCATTCGCCGCTGTTTTTGTTCAAAATTCAACAATTTTAGAACGAATTTTGCTGCCACGCGTTTCATACACAAAACATTGGAAACAGTGTCATGACATGATCAAATCGATATTCCAACATTATTAGCGACCTCTCTAATTGTGATTCGGCGATTGTTCATAATCATTTCTATCACTTTTTCCACGTTTTCATCGGTTGTTGATGTGCTGGGGCGTCCAGGGCGTTCGTCATCTTCAACGTCTTCACGACCTTCTTGGAAACGCTTATACCACTCGTAAACTCTTGCTTTACTCAAAGCAGACTCACCACAGGCCTTTGTTAACATTTCACACACTCTGTTACACTTTATTCCATTTGTTACGCAAAATTTGATACAAATTCTTTGATCCATTTCTTTTAACAAACGAAAATCGCCGAGCTCATAAAAACACGTCTAACCTTAGTAGATGTCACAAACAAAGTCAACAATGAAAACAACTGAAAGTTTTATCATACTTCTAGGTCATGTATACCAACATAATAAAAAAAATGTTGACAATCAGACTCTTCAAGCCCGCGAAATTTAAATAGTCTCGTTACTTTCTGAACACACCTCGTACACAGTGTACATTTACAATATGTTTCATATTTTGTCTTCTTGGAAAGAAATCACAACTGCAATAACACATAAGCCATGCCTAGTCAAGGGATTACACTTATCTACAATGTTAGTTACAGCACTGATACACGATTTTATTGCAAAGTTTAATTAGTGTAATGATAAATATTAGCGTTTGGTAATTTTATTTTATTATATATATATATATATATATATATATATATATATATATATATATATATATATATATATTTAAATCAAATTATTTTGATGATTTCATAGATCAAATTAAAATTATATAAAGTACAAAGTGCTGTAGTTTTGTTTGAAAATGTGTGAAAGGTTTTCGTTTTTATAAATATAATATATTTCCGTGAATGTTTTTGATTAAAAAAGTGCCTTTAGGTCATGCAAATTAAAAACAAACAGCAAACGCTAATTGTAATCAAATGGTAACCAATGAATATACACTTTTTTATAGGTTTCTGCATTTAAAAACCTACTCATCACTTTATCGTCGGAAATTTGTAATGCCTTCTTTGACTGTTACTAAAATGCAATACTTCGATAATTACGTAATTGTAATTTTATCAGAATAATTATACGTTTTTTTTTTTTGCATTTAAAACCTACTCATCACTTTATCGTCGGAAATTTGTAATGCCTTCTTTGACTGTTACTAAAATGCAATACTTCGATAATTACGTAATTGTAATTTTATCAGAATAATTATACGCTTTTTTTTTTTTTTTTTGCATTTAAAACCTATCATCACTTTATCGTCGAAATTTGTAATGCCTTCTTTGACTGTTACTAAAATGCAATACTTCGATAATTACGTAATTGTAATTTTATCAGAATAATTATACGCTTTTATTTTTTTTTTTTTTTGCATTTAAAAACCTACTCATCACTTTATCGTCGGAAATTTGTAATGCCTTCTTTGACTGTTACTAAAATGCAATACTTCGATAATTACGTAATTGTAATTTTATCAGAATAATTATACGCTTTTATTTTTTTTTTTTTTTTTGCATTTAAAAACCTACTCATCACTTTATCGTCGGAAATTTGTAATGCCTTCTTTGACTGTTACTAAAATGCAATACTTCGATAATTACGTAATTGTAATTTTATCAGAATAATTAAACGCTTTTATTTTTTTTTTGCATTTAAAAACCTACTCATCACTTTATCGTCGGAAATTTGTAATGCCTTCTTTGACTGTTACTAAAATGCAATACTTCGATAATTACGTAATTGTAATTTTATCAGAATAATTTACGCTTTTACGCTTTTTTTTTTTTGCATTTAAAAACCTACTCATCACTTTATCGTCGGAAATTTGTAATGCCTTCTTTGACTGTTACTAAAATGCAATACTTCGATAATTACGTAATTGTAATTTTATCAGAATAATTATACGCTTTTTTATTTTTTTTTTTTTTTTTTTTTGCATTTAAAAACCTACTCATCACTTTATCGTCGGAAATTTGTAATGCCTTCTTTGACTGTTACTAAAATGCAATACTTCGATAATTACGTAATTGTAATTTTATCAGAATAATTAAACGCTTTTATTTTTTTTTTGCATTTAAAAACCTACTCATCACTTTATCGTCGGAAATTTGTAATACCTTCTTTGACTTACTAAAATGCAATACTTCGATAATTAAATAATTTTAATTTTATCAGAATAATAATTTTACACAAATCCTTACAAGAAACCTGCTTGTATGAAAACATATACAGTTTGTTAAGCAAACTAATATAGATAATTTAATCGGAAAAATTCTCTTTGTTATATAAAAAAAAACACTTAATTTTGTTTGCAATTTTATCTTGTGAACAATTAATTTCCTGAATGATTTTATATTATATAAACAAAACGAACTAGGTATTTATAACTATTAAAAATTATTGTTTTTCTTGTCAAATTTGGTTTTTGAACTTTTCTTACATGTAGACTAACATTTTTCCTGTTACCTACACAATAAGAATGGATCTATTATCTAAACAACGTTCAATAAACCTCTGTAGTTCATTACAACATTTTTAGAATTTTCGAAAAAAAGATTAGTCAATTTGGTGTGTTTTAAGTCCTCATTCATTACGTATGTTAATTAGTTCTACAAGTATATCGAAATTTTTAAGCAACAATAAAAACTTTTAGACATTAATGTGTATGCTTTCTCCTTAAGGCATACATAGGCCTATGGGAAGGTTAAATTTAATTTTTTAATAAAAAGAAAATAACATTTTATTTTATAACAACATAATACATATTGTTAAAGGAAACGTTTGAACAATGTCCTTTGTTTTAAAATATTTTACTTCTACACTAGCATTTACCAACACAATTTATGAAAACAAAGATTTTTATTATACTTAAAACCTGTGGTATGTTTCAGAAAAAAAATATTAAAAGAATTTTGTAAAACCAACTATGTAATCTGTAGTAGTATTTTAAAAATAATAACATATAGCTTGAATCTGTAAATAGAACAATCGTACGTTATATTAAATTAGTTTGTTTTCTTTTAGCTGCAAACTTTATAAGTAGCAGCCTGTAAGTAGGGCGGGAAAACATAATCAATCTTCCAAAAGTCAACCAGGAACAATTTTAAAGTATCATAATGATAATAGAAACAATTATTATCATATTTTTTAATATTTCCGTGCAAGTTTTACCTCGGTTTGTTCACTTTAGTAATTTGAATTTTGTTTACATTAAACTAAATTAGGATAAGCGATTTTGAAAAAGTAATTTTCCCTGTATCGATTTTTTTGCCTGTCTTACCTCCATCTTCAATCAGAATGTTTCTGGCATTAGGGTAGCCAATCATCCCTAATGAATCCCTAATCATCCCTAAGGCTCAATCATCCCTGTGAAGGCGTTCTGGCTCGCCAAGACCGAAAAAGGCTCGACAAGTGCGGTCGAACGTGAAGGTTATGCTTACTGTGTTCTTCGATATTAATGGCATAGTGCATCATGAATTCCTGCCACCAGGTGAAACGGTCAATAAGGAGTACTACCTACAAGTTAAACGCCTTTTGCGTGAAGCAATCCGAAAAAATGCCCGGATCTGTGGAAAAACAATTCATGGCTTTCGCACCGCGATAATGCACCAGCTCACACTTCATTGCTTGTTCGTGAATTTTTTGCCAAAAACATTTTGTGTAGGCCTTCAATGTGTGCACTTAAATAAACTTTAATGCAAAAATCGAAAATAATAACTGTTCTTCAGAAAGCGTTTACTTTGTTTGTAATTTCAGAAAGCGCAAATTTGTGGCGCCCACTCATTAATTTTGAATAATGTAAAATGAGAATAAACGTTCCTTTAGGTACAGACAAGATATACCGAAAAGTCATTTTTTTGAAAATATGAATAAACAGAAATTTATAAATACACGTTAAAATAGTCAAATGTTTTTACAGGTACGTATTTAAATAAATTGAAAAATTAATAATATTTCAGAAATGCATTGGCCTCTGGGACGACATTCTGAGTTGTCAGTGCACAATAAACTATTACTTAATAACAAGTCCTAAAACCCATCTTGACATACGGTGTGCAGCTTTGGGGCTGCATGAAAAGAAGCAAGATTAAAGTTATTCAAAAGTTTCAAAATAAAGTACTGAGAGACATTGTTAATGCCCTATGGTACATACGCAATGATGATCTTCACAAGGATTTACAAATTGCTACAGTCCATGAAGAGGTTCGGCGATTTGCTAGGAAGTGAAGTAAGACTGCATAAGCACCATAACATCGAGATGCTACAAGTTCTCGACAATTCGGTTCAAGTTCGGCGGTTGGACAGGATAAAACCGTTTGATTTGGGCTAAGACAAGATTGATACAACTGTCACAAGATCAAGTGATTTTTGGATTTTGGAGTGCGTCATAGAATGTGCAACCAACTAAAGTTTTCATTTCATAGATATATTGATGGACGTTTAATGTTCAGTTTTAATTGTAATAAAATAAAAAAAAAATTTAATCAGAAATATAAATAAGGTTTACAAATTGTAAAAACATTAAACTTAGGCCTATTTATTATGATTTATCAATAGTCTAAATTTGTTTTAATAAACTATATTCTTTCAAAGATTTAAACTCCGCAGAGGGTGCAGACTAGCTACACCTATTGAGAGGATTTAGACGTCTTTCGCGGTACCCGAGTCTAACACACACTTACACTCACAACATTACACTTACGACTTTAACACTTTACACTCACACTTACATTTAGGGAAGAGATAATAGCCTCAATGTGCTTTTCGCCTTAAAACAACAAATAAGATTAAACATTTAAAATATAATTACTAACAATTTTGCAAAACACAACAGCCGTACTTTAATATGTTCGTAGAACATAGGTTAAATAATAGAACTAGTTCCCATCACTAGACTGATTAAATAATAATAGACTGATTAATAATCTTCTTCTCTTCGTTTCACCCTCTTTGGGGTACGCTGAATCAATCATTTCTTGCACGCTGTACTTTTCTTTGTTCCCAGTAGTTCTTCATTCTTTCCGATCTTCTTTTCCTCTCCTCTTCCGAAATGACAGGTTTAGGTCTTATTTTGGTTTTATCTTGGAATCTTATTCTTTCGTCCTTGGTACTTATCTTAGCAGTTTGGTCAAGCAGTGAATTGTCTGTAATTTTTAATTCTATTAGGTCTTTTTCAATTTCTTTATACCAGTTCGGTTTTGTTTTACGATTATGGAAAAAATCAAACACCTGTTTCGTCAATCTATTGGAGTTCATTCTAAGAAGATGGCAGTAAAAATTTATTCTCTTTTTTCTCATAGTATCTGACAGTTTTTCAATTTTCTTATAGAGAGCTTCATTTCTTATATATATACTACCTTATTATCCTGAAATTTTGTTCCTATAATTTTTCTTAAGATTTTCCTTTCCGTTAATTAATTAAACGTAGATAGACAACATCAATGTAGAAAAATAAATATTTTGTTAATTAATTAATGGGATTTACTGTTGTAAGTGTAAATCTAACACTGCAATTAGCTATACATGAATAATACGTATTGTTGGAGTTATTCGATCAGCAGCAGTGGAGCAGAGAAAAAAGGGAGCGAGGAGGTGAATCAGCTGTACAGATTATTTAATTTATGTTGGTCAGACTGCGACTTTGACAATAGATTGTTCAAGGTTAAGTACGAATGCAACAGTCATATATAGTTTATTATATGACTTTTGTACAGCTTATTGCATGACACCATCATTTTCGGAAATTACCACGACTATAAATCATAGACTACGGTACTAATTTACTTCAAAAATCACCTATAATTACTGCAGCAATAAATAACACATTGCCAATACGTTTTGGCTGGTTATTTTGATATTTGCACATGTTGTGGCTGCAATCAATCACTACTTGAGTTCAATTACTTTTATTCAGGTAATTTTTTATCCATTCTTTTAACTCAATAAATAGTGCCAACTGAAATGTTGGCACGTAACGGGCTGCCATACCTTCACTGAGCTAAATTATGTCAACGAATTCGTTTTAATTGATTTCGTTTACTATATGTGTTGTCGTTAATTAAAATTTTTCTAATCGTAAGTACATGAATGTTTAAATAATGCTGTAAAATCCCAAAAACTATTTATTTATTAATTTATTTAGGCACAATAATTTAATACAATTTTTATATTATCCTAGTTTTAATAACTTAGACTCTAGCACTGCATTTTTGTTGTTATTTTAAGGCGAAAAGCACATTGATGCTATTATCTCCGCCCTAAATGTAAGTGCAATTACCAACATTGCAATTAATCTGCTGTTAATTAATTAATTAATTAATTAGATTTACTGTTGTAAGAGTAAATCTAACATTGCAATTAGCTATAATACGTATTGTTGCAGTTAGTTGATCAGCAGCAGTGAAGCTGAGAAAAAAGGGAGCGAGGAGGTGAATCAGCTGTACAGATTATTTTATTTATGTTGGCCAGACTGCGACTTTGACAGTAGATTGTACAAGGTTAAGTACGAATGCAACAGTGTTTCCTGGCGTTAAATATTTCCTAAACATATTTAAAAATATTCTCTAAAATATTTAGAAATATATTCTAAAATATATATTATATATATATATATATATATATATATATATATATATATATATATATATATTCTATATATATATATATATATATATATATATATATATATATATATATACACACACAAACACGAGGTGTGTTCAGAAAGTAACGAGAATTTTTAAATTTCGCGGGCTTGGAGAGTCCGATTGTCAAATATTTTTTTTATTATGTTGGTATACATGCCCTTGAAGTATGATAAAACTTTCAGCTGTATTCATTGTTGACATTGTCTGTGACAGCCACTAAGTTTAGGCGTGATTTTATGAGCTCGGCGATTTTCGTTTGTTAAAAGAAATGGATCAAAGAATTTGTATCAAATTTTGCGTAAAAAATAGAATAAAGTGTAACAAAGTGTGTGAAATGTTAACAAAAGGCCTATGGTGAGTCTGCTATGATTAAAGCAAGAGTTTACGAGTAGTATAAGTGTTTCCAAAAAGGCCGTGAAAATGTTGAAGATGACGAACGCCCTGGACGCCCCAGCACATCAACAACCGATGAAAACGTGGAACAAGTGAAAGAAATGGTTATGAACAATCGCCGAATCACAATTAGAGAGGTCGCTGATGATGTTGGCATATCGATGAGATCATGTCATGACATTGTTTTCAGTGTTTTGTGTATGAAACGCGTGGCAGCAAAATTCGTTCCAAAATTGTTAAATTTTGAACAAAAAAAGCGGCGAATGGAAGTTGCTCAGGAGCAAAGGACGATGCAGAATTATTGAAACGTATTATAACAGGTGAAAATAATGGGTTTACGGATTGACGTCGAAACTAAGGCTCAATCATCCCAATGAAGGCGTTCTGGCTCGCCAAGACCAAAAAGGCTCGACAAGTGCGGTCGAACGTGAAGGTTATGGTTACTGTGTTCTTCGATATTAATGGCATAGTGCATCATGAATTCCTACCACCAGGTGAAACGGTCAATAAGGAGTACTACCTACAAGTTCAACGCCTTTTGCGTGAAGCAATCCGAAAAAAACGCCCGGATCTGTAGAAAAACAATTCATGGCTTTTGCACCACGAAAATGCACCAGCTCACACTTCATTTCTTGTTCGTGAATTTTTGGCCAAAAACAAAACTGTTACTATGTCCCTGCCTCCATATTCGCCAGACTTGGCTGCGTGTGACTTTTTCCAATTTCCAAAAATAAAGAGAACCTTAAAGGGCCGTCGTTTTACAGCCGTAGATGACATTAAAAGCGCATCGCTGAAAGAACTAAAGGCTATCTCAATGATCGAGTTTGAGAATTGTTTCGAGGATTGGAAGAAGCGCTGGCACAAATGCATTATCTCCAATGGGGACTATTTTGAAGGCGACAACATCAATGTAGAAAAAAAATAAATATTTTGTTTAAAAAATTAAAATTCTCGTTTTTTTCTGAACACACCTCGTATATTTTCAGTATAAAAACATAGAGAGTAGTCTATTATTGTGCAATATAAAATTTCAAAAAGTGAACCCACCTTTGCTTCTCACTTCTTCTAAGAATTAGGTTGCTACTGTTTTGTTATCCCCCTGAAGACGGTAGCAATGTTACCGAAATGTACAACAGGGTAAAGTAATATGTTATTATTTCTATTCACGCCACATTAGTGCCTTTGTATTGTGCGACAAAGTGGTTTTATTTTTGTAACTATAACTTTCAGTTACACATTATTAGAGTTATTATTATTATTACATTTTACTACATAAAAACGTAGAAAAGAACTGATATAAAAATGTAGGTAATAAAATTACTAAATTGGTTAAAATATCAAATAATATTATAATTTATGATACATTTTTTTTTAATTAGAAGTCTTTTTTTCATAAGTTATTTCGAAGTTTGCCGATACGTATTCATGTTTAAAATGTTTTATATCAGCCAGTAAACATTGGACCAGTAATGTTTTAGTATATCCAAACAAAAAATATAAGATTTTAATTATTTCTTGCCAACAAACTGCTCCTGTTATAACTTTGTTTGAAATACCTTACACATAAAATAATATAATATTGCTAATAAATTCTTTGCAGTAAATTGAGATACATAAGAAAACTGTCAAAAATAGAACTTTCGTTTTTATTTCACTTAATAAATCGGAAAATGTTTAAATATCAGACAAACGGAAAATCAGTTCTTTATTTCAAACATTTAGTAAATGAGATAATGAATGTCTTTAAAAAAAATAGTTTTATTTTGTCTCGTTTTAGATACACATTTCTGTTCGTTGTTTTGTGTTTATATTCCAAAACATACGTGTTTTTCTGTGTTGTAATATTTACTGAAGTATATTATTTAACAAAAAAACTTTGTTTTCATTAAATTTTACTGAGTTTGTAATTCGTTACGCTTGTATGATTTATCCACAAGAAAAATATTGCAAAATGGCGATATTGTAAAGAAGAAATGAACATGAAAAGTTTTCACTGCTTCAGCTTTGTGTGTTAAGAATCATCGAGGCATTGAATGGGTGCTGCCAACAGAGTTGTGTAACTAGACATTCAGCGGTTTTGCTGACGAATAATGAAGCGAGTTCCTTTAATAATAAGTCGTATATTTTGACAATTTGATGTTCATTTGTGCAAGTTTCAGAGACTTCCTGCTGACGGCATAGGCTTTTATAACTTCACTTTCAACGTTGAAAGTTTTGTAATTTTGTCAATAATGTGTGGAAACCTAATAAATCGAATGTAGAAAGGTTGCTTCCTTGAAAATTCATTTAATTAAGCAACAACGGAAAAAATGCGCTTCAACTATAATCAGACATTTAAAAATAACTAAAATATGTTAATTATAAACAAAATGTTAGAAGATAATTTAAATTTCTTTACAAATTTTATATTCAAATTTCTTTTCACTTAATGTTAAAAAAAATAATAATTAAAAAATTTGAAAGTTTTGTTGCATTTTGTTGCTTATATTTGTCGATATTCAGGCATGTATCAATCAACAATGGGTGGTAAGATGGTGAACAATGCACCCAGTTTGTGTAGTGGGGTGTAAAGGGTGTGTTGATTCAGTTTGTGAGTTTACCCAGTGAAGGGACACTAGCCAGAAGGGAATTCAGTTGGTTAAGTATATTTACCCATTCCTGTCCAGTATTACACCGGCACGTGGATCAGTTATTCAAGTATATTTAGTACACATGTTATCAAAACATACAGTTTAGTAACTGTACCTTACCAGTCACGTAGAATACAGTTAAGCCATGTATGAATACTAACACTGTAGTACTGTCATATTATAATTAAGTTGATTGCAATATAAAAATATTTTTTTAAATTTAGATTACATATTTTTTAATTTTTATTTTATTTTTTAATTAAATATATTTTCGTAAAGGTTACCAAACTCAAAGTAATACTAAATTAGTTACTTTATATTTTGCTGGGTACTAAGACGAAATTTAAATGTTTAGTACTTTTTTCTAAAAGTTTATATTTAAAAAAAACCTTTGTGATTCTATTTCAATAACTGACAGACTCAATACTAAGTCTGTTTCAACTCGCTTTTTTCTACATTTGGTTTGTGTTTTTGTTGTTTGCTTATTTATTTATTTGTTACTCAGTTTTGGTCAAACGCATCGACAGACTGTTTTGAAATTTGTTATGAAGGTACGGTATCTTTTAAGGTACGGTTTGGTGCAAAACAAACCAACAGTGTACCCTGATTAATTCAATTTTTCATGTTTTCACTTCTGTCAACCAGTTCCCTGACTGTCATAATTATTATGTTTATCAATTTCAAGGTTTTCCTACTACATTTCGATAGCTTATAGAACAGCTGATTTGATTTTGGACTTTGACGAATACCTGTACATATTGAAAATTGTATTGTTCCATAAGTGAAATCAATTGAGATAATTTATCTAAACAAGTGTGTATAAGATTTTTTCCCTTTCACTTCCGTTTCAAAATGGCGGTCTCTGATTTAATGATGAAGGGTGTACGCAGTTTTTGCCAAATACATTGACCGATTGTTTTGAAGTGTGGCACGGATATCTTTTGCGTAGCCCAAATGACGTATTTATAGTATTTTTCCCTATTTACATCCGTTTCAAAATGGCGGTCTTTGATATAATGATGGCGAGTTCAACGCATTATTGTATTCTTTTGAAATTTTGGCATGAATGCCATTTTTGTAATATTTTTCCCATTCACTTCCATATCAAGACGGCAGGTTTTGATTCAAATTTACGAGTTTAGTTACTGGTTACTTCTTGTAATATTGGCTGAATAGCAAAAAATTATCATAATTTTTACCACTTCTTAGATAAAGAGCACAAAGTTTCAATAAAGTCAGTCCAGTAATTTTTTTCATAAATATTACGTAAATATTGGTTAAATTGGCGAAAAACTCCACGGGCGCTGTCTGTATATATTAATTAAGAATATCCTGCGAGTTCCATTGTTCTTTGAACAACTTTGTGACAATCTTATAATTTTGTGTCGCATTGTTTCGTGTTCTATGGCTGGACAGAAGTACAATATAAAATTAAGTTAAAAATAAATCATCAAAATTATTATAACAATAAAACATTTACTGCAACATATAACTGCACAACACAATAATAGTTTTTGACACTAAACAGCTGTTTTGAAATTTCAGTCTATAACTAGTTGAAGGTCAAACATATTAAGGTTAGTTTATTTATAATGGAATTGAAACTTTGTTTTTATTTATAAAGCTTACTAAACAGCTGTCTGAAAATTAGTTTTGTTATGTGCATACACAACATTGAAGTGCATCAAATGTAAACAATTTGGTCTGCTACGTGTGAGGAGACGTTTCCAAATAGGGTACAATTTTATGACGATACGTGAGGACAACATTGCAGAAAATCATAATCTTGAAGCGGAAGTGGCAAAGTATGCAATATAGATACAACGGTGTTGCGAGTGTGCATAACCCTACATATTTTATTTAATAAAACTTTGTTTCACCCAACTTTGGGGTACACTAAATCAATCACTTTTTAATGTTCTGTGCCTTCCTCGTAGCCCAGTATTGCTTCATTCGTTGTGATCGCCGTCTATCTGTACAAAATTACGGTTAAAAATTATATAAATAAACTGTTATTTTTATCATTCTTACCGCAACAGATCATTGTAAAAAATGAAAATTCATAAATGTTTACAATTTGTTTTTGTATATTTGTATTTCTTCTCAATAACATCAACTATTTATTTACAGCTTTACCTGAATAACACACACAATTCTTACGAATAAATAAAATAAATATTAAGAAAACACAAATAATTAAAACTTTCATTTAAACATTATAATTTAAAATTTTAATCAGTCTACTGTATATTTCATTAACCACAATTCTAATAGCTCAATATTAATAAAAACAAATCTCCTATACGCTTACGTTTATTATGTTCACTGAATGCTGGTGTAATATTTTATTACAGTAATAAAACAACAATGAGCCTTAATGAACCTTAATGACTACGTAGCCACGTCAGTCGCGAAATCTATAAAAATACTGCAAAAAAGTAACTACTTCATGCCTTATACTTTCAGTTTTTTTTGCACTTGTACACGTTATAAAATTACGAGTATGTAATAATGTAGTCAAATGATTAATTATATTTATTATTATTATTATTATTATTATTATTATTATTATTATTATTATTATTATTATTATTATTATTATTATTATTATTATTATTATTATTATTATTATTATTATTATTATTATTATTATTATTATTATTATTATTATTATTATTATTATTATTATTATTATTATTATTATTATTATTATTATTATTATTATTATTATTATTATTATTATTATTATTATTATTATTATTATTATTATTATTATTATTATTATTATTATTATTATTATTATTATTATTATTATTATTATTATTATTATTATTATTATTATTATTATTATTATTATTATTATTATTATTATTATTATTATTATTATTATTATTATTATTATTATTATTATTATTATTATTATTATTATTATTATTATTATTATTTATTATTATTATTATTATTATTATTATTATTATTATTATTATTATTATTATTATTATTATTATTATTATTATTATTATTATTATTATTATTATTATTATTATTATTATTATTATTATTATTATTATTATTATTATTATTATTATTATTATTATTATTATTATTATTATTATTATTATTATTATTATTATTATTATTATTATTATTATTATTATTATTATTATTATTATTATTATTATTATTATTATTATTATTATTATTATTATTATTATTATTATTATTATTATTATTATTATTATTATTATTATTATTATTATTATTATTATTATTATTATTATTATTATTATTATTATTATTATTATTATTATTATTATTATTATTATTATTATTATTATTATTATTATTATTATTATTATTATTATTATTATTATTATTATTATTATTATTATTATTATTATTATTATTATTATTATTATTATTATTATTATTATTATTATTATTATTATTATTATTATTATTATTATTATTATTATTATTATTATTATTATTATTATTATTATTATTATTATTATTATTATTATTATTATTATTATTATTATTATTATTATTATTATTATTATTATTATTATTATTATTATTATTATTATTATTATTATTATTATTATTATTATTATTATTATTATTATTATTATTATTATTATTATTATTATTATTATTATTATTATTATTATTATTATTATTATTATTATTATTATTATTATTATTATTATTATTATTATTATTATTATTATTATTATTATTATTATTATTATTATTATTATTATTATTATTATTATTATTATTATTATTATTATTATTATTATTATTATTATTATTATTATTATTATTATTATTATTATTATTATTATTATTATTATTATTATTATTATTATTATTATTATTATTATTATTATTATTATTATTATTATTATTATTATTATTATTATTATTATTATTATTATTATTATTATTATTATTATTATTATTATTATTATTATTATTATTATTATTATTATTATTATTATTATTATTATTATTATTATTATATTATTATTATTATTATTATTATTATTATTATTATTATTATTATTATTATTATTATTATTATTATTATTATTATTATTATTATTATTATTATTATTATTATTATTATTATTATTATTATTATTATTATTATTATTATTATTATTATTATTATTATTATTATTATTATTATTATTATTTATTATTATTATTATTATTATTATTATTATTATTATTATTATTATTATTATTATTATTATTATTATTATTATTATTATTATTATTATTATTATTATTATTATTATTATTATTATTATTATTATTATTATTTTATTTTTATTTTATTTTTATTTTTATTATTATTATTAGTAGTAGTAGTAGTAGTAGTAGTAGTAGTAGTAGCAGTAGCAGTAGCAGTAGCAGTAGCAGTAGCAGTAGCAGTAGCAGTAGCAGTAGCAGTAGCAGTAGCAGTAGTAGTAGTATTAAAGTATAAAAAATAAAATAATAAAAAACTCAAAAATCTTAATACATAAAAGATGAAGTCCTGACTGACTGATTCATAATCAACGCAGAGCCAAAACTATTTTAACTAGCGACTTGAAATTTTCAGGGTACATTTATGTTATCATATAAGCGTGCAATAAGAAAGTATTTCGCAAACATTTGATTTTAACGCCATTAAACTTATCCAGTCCAAATTTAATAATCAACGTACATCCAGTACTATTATAACTAGAGACATCAAATTTTCAAGGTACATTCTTACAACAATTTCAAGGTGCATTTAAAAAGGATTTTGCAAAAATTTTGATTTTGACGCAATTTAACTACTTACCCAGTTCACATTTAATATTTTTTTTTAACGTCCGACCATTGTGCACACTTGGACTAATGAGAACGATGGGATGATTTATAGCGTATGAAAATGCGAAGCCCTGGTCGGGAATCGAACCCGGGTCCTCGGGGTGAAAGCGTAGTTATATGATACATTGAAAGTTTAAAAAATTCCATCAAACATTCAACGTCATTGTTTATTGTCAATACAAGGCAGTTTACTTATAACTGCAATAACTCTCTCAATAATGAAAGGACGTAACTCTCTCTCTCTCTCTCTCTCTCTCTCTCTCTCTCTCTCTCTCTCTCTCTCTCTCTCTCTCTCTCTCTCTAAACGTACGTGTGCTTACGGACGTGTGTTAACTGTGTTCATTTAAATATAACTAATTATAAATACGCTCTTACTTAATTTACTAATTACCCTTATTAAATTTCTGTTATTGGACCAAAAATATAAATCATGTATGATGTTTTTATCGATTCCTCGTTTTCGTTACTAATTAGTCAATGCTGCTCTTCAGTCGTATAACTCTTTTATTTATTGTAACATTTTCGCCGTTAATTTCCTTTTTTCGTTGTAATTTATTTTCTAACCGTTGTAGTCTTCCTCCTTCATTTTTCCTTCATCTTTGTTCTTCATTTAAAACATATTTTTTTAATAATTTTATTTACAAATTGAATGCTTAACATAACCTCAGTTGAAGTGATACTGAGACAACAGCTGTTGTACGAAATCAGCTGTTTAGATGTAGACACAATTATATTTTTATATATTCAATAGCACTAAACGTGCTAAATATATTATATGCACTATGACATTATACTATTATAATGTATAATACTATTATATGCAGTATGACATTGACACGCATCATGATACATGTTAAAATCTTTCTTCAAAATTTTACAATTTTTAAAATTCGCCACTTAAAATTGTAGAATAAATAATTGTCATTTTTTAATTATAACGCCACTTTATTTCGCTTCCAGTAGATATCATTATGGTATAACAAACAATAGTTAAAAAACAGTTTTAAAATTGATAAAACTAAAAGTAATCGATTAATCCTTCCGAAAAAAATTAATTATTGCTTTCATAAATAACTAGTATCTGATTTTTTTGAATCGTTTAAAATTTATTTTTTTAAATGTGTAATATCATTTCATGTCATCATGACTAATGATAATACGTATTGATTTGTAAAATAAAATAAATAAATAAACAAATATATAAATATATATATGTTACAGATTATATCACAAACGTATTTACATTACATTTATGTAGATGTATTATAGATTACATCATAGATCACTATACACTACAGACTCATAGAGTGATTACTTGATCTTAAAGGTAACTGAAAAGCCCCTCTTAGAGATTATAGATTTACCCTTAATGCTTTCAGAGTTTGGCAGTATTCAGGAAAGCCGATTTAGTCTCACATATTTGGAATTGTTAATAATTAAATTGCCAGTGTTCTCCTGAGGTCCTTCACGACAGTCTATGGATTTAATGATTTCTTTGCTTATTTTATTTACTTTTGTTCGTAAAGATATTGAGAAGACATATTGTTGCTTATAACAAAAAACGTTTTAATGTTGTCTGAATAACTAAAACAATATTTTGCTACAGAAAAAGTAGTTAAACGAAAACTAACCTAAAGCACACTTTGGTAAATTTCAACGAATACGGAAATTATAAACGCCAATTAATGTCGATTTAGCTCTATGCTTGTGAAATCAGGTCTGGAAAAACTTGTATAATAGAAAGTTATGTTTCTTTCAGTATTTAATATGGGAACTGTTTTGAAAGTGATGAACCAATTTTACTGACATTATGTTTAACGATCCCTCAAAAAGTAATCCAAAGATCGGAACTTAACCAACGCATAGTGGCAGTTGCAGTAGCTCATTTTTAATGCTAATTAACACAATATTTCTCCCATCTTCAGATTGCTGAAGCTTCTACATAAAATATAATTTACATAGTTTACGTAATACTTATTTATTAGCCTGCAATTTTACGATTGCTGTATTATATTACAGATATATTATAGACTACATCATTTATCACTATACACAAAAAACTCATAGAGTGATTCGTTAGTTGATTTTAAAGGTAACTGAAAAGCCCCTCTTAGAGATTATAGATTTAGCCTTAATGCTTTCAGAGTTTGGGTTGACTAAAAATTAGTCAGAAATTTTACGATTTTAAATACGACATTAAAATCAGAGCATATAATCATTAAATTGAAACTTAATTAGACCATATGTTTCTGGATTAACGTCTACGCAATGTAAAACATGTGTAGCGGTTACAGTACGCATCCACCACTGCGCAGAATGGAGTTAAATATAAATCGGAGACAATAAAACTGATTTACAGCCTAAATTAGCGACAGTAACTGCGGCAGTAAATACTGCATAACTGCCAATAAGCCACGGGCGGTTTGTTTTCATATTTGCACATATTGCCGTTAAAATAAATCTGTTATACTTACTTCAATTGTGCGTCATATTGTATTTAGTATATACAGAGAAACTTTTATCTATATTATTGATTCAAAATGTTAGAATAGAGATTTTAACGCTAGTATATAATCCGTTTAGATAAATTCTAGTAAAACCATTGTTTTATGAATTATGACAGTGCACTTGATTTACGTCTTACTTCTTCGTACAGGTTCCAAAAGTCAGGAGACTGCGATGGTCGATCAATAGCAGATATTGCCGCCTGTCGTGCTGGGACACTTGCAAGCAAGTAGAATATGTTGTTTATCCTCCCGCTGGCAGCTGTTGCATAAAGCCAACTCCTTCAGACTGAACAGTAGAGAATAATGGCCACAAGGTACATGACCATTTCTTCCGCGATGACTGCGATCTTGGCTGTCCGACACATATTACCGTATACGAGGTGTGTTCAGAAAGTAACGAGAATTTTTAAATTTCACGGGCTTGGAGAATCTGATTGTCAAACATTTTTTTTTATTATTATATTGGTATACATGCCCTTGAAATATGATAAAACTTTCAGCTGTTTTCATTGTTGACTTTGTCTGTGATCGATAAGGTTAGACGTGTTTTTATGAGCTCGGCGATTTTCGTTTGTTAAAAGAAATTGATCAAAGAATTTGTATAAAATTTTGCGTAAAAAATGGAATAAATTGTAACAAAGTGTGTGAAATGTTAACAAAGGCCTATGGTGAGTCTGCTATGAGTAAAGCAAGAGTTTGCGAGTGGTATAAGCGTTTCCAAGAAGGCCGTGAAGACGTTGTAGATGACGAACGCCCTGGACGCCCCAGCACAGCAAAAACCGATGAAAACGTAGAAAAAGTGAAAGAAATGCTTATGAACAATCGCCGAATCATAATTAGAGATGTCGCTGATGATGTTGGCATATCGATTGGATCATGTCATGACATTGTTTCCAATGTTTTGATGAAACGCGTGGCAGAAAAATTCGTTCCAAAATTGTTGAATTTTGAACAAAAACAACGGCTAATTGAAGTTGCTCGGAAGTCACTAATGAAGTCAACGACGATTCAGAATTACTGAAACGTATTACAACAGGTGACGAAACATGGGTTTACGGATATGACGTCGAAACTAAGGCTCAATGATCCCAGTGGAGGCACTCTGGCTCGCCAAGACCGAAAAAGGCTCGACAAGTGCGGTCGAACGTGAAGGTTATGCTCACTGTGTTCTTCGATATTAATGGCATAGTGCTTCATGAATTCCTGCCACCAGGTGAAACGGTCAATACAAGTTCAACGCCGTTTGAGTGAAGCAATCCGAGAAAACGCCCGAATCTGTGGAAAAACAATTCATGGCTTTTGCATCACGATAATGCACCAACTCACACTTCATTGCCTGTTTGGCCAAAAACAGTACTGTAACGATGCCCCAGCCTCCATATTCGCTAGACATGGCTCCGTGTGACTTTTTCCTATTTTCAAAAATAAAGAGAACCTTAAAGGGCCGTCGTTTTACAGCCGTAGATGACATTAAAAGCGCATCACTGAAAGAACTAAAGGCTATATCAAAGATCGAGTTTGAGAAGTGTTTCGAGGATTGGAAGAAGCGTTGGCACAAGTGCATAATCTCCAATGGGGACTATTTTGAAGGCGACAACATCAATGTAGAAGAATAAATAAATATTTTGTTCAAAAAATTAAAATTCTCATTACTTTCTGAACACACCTCGTATATTCGGTTTTGGTTGTATTTAAAAAATATATCAACCGCTATCAACGTTTGACGTTTTTGGTTTGAGGGTATTTATTTGCTGCTCTTCTACAGTATACCAGTGGGAAACGTAGCTTATCAACAAAATTCCAATCTGAATACAACTTTGCAATTGTGTCCACTATTTCATTTTCCCCACGGTAAAGGATCCACTTAAAGTTGACGCTAATGTGCGTTTTTTGCAGATATTATCAGATTTGTATGCTTATGGTCCAGGATCCGCTGATTTCAGTCATTGCAATGCTTTTCTGTAATCTGTCAGTGCATATCGTATCCCCAATCTGACCCAATTCTGTGCGGCATTAATTGTGAGCGTGCAGCATCCAGATTCGAAGTGGAACTCGATGGAGCGTACAGTAACTTTCGTTGCTTTCATTGTTGTCCTTGTAATTGAAGATTCAGAAATTGTATTCTGCATAAAATAATTAAATACGATCGATTAAATATTTTACACTATAAAATAAAATCTTTCACCATATAAATAGAATCGGAAGTTATAATTAGGAGAAATCTGGCCTATTTTTTTAATTTTTTTCATATCTGAAATTTAAAACTAGCTCTACGCACTTAAAACATTACAAATATAAGCCAGAATAATACTGTTTTTTTATATCTTCGTAAGAAAACATTATTGTTCTGAGACGCCAAAATATAATTCAAAATATTTCGAATAAACATCCTTACTACTAAACTTTTTCGAAAGAAATAAAAACAATAAATTTGCCGAACATAAACAACTTATTCCTGAAAACTTGTTTGTTATATTCTTGAAAGCTTGTTCTTATATTCGTGATTTGCGAAGATTTCAAAAGTTTTGTCAGTTTATATTTTATTTCTTGCTGTATTACTTATGTTTCCAACTTTTGATTTAGAACTGAATTACAAAACAAAATATTTGAACATCTGGATGTTAAAGTTCAGAACCAATAACTGAAATGTATTTCTGTTATTTGCATTGCTGGGAAAATAGTTACGCGTTCATGATAATGATCATCACTGTAATAAAATAAAATGTTTCAAAAAAAAACGTTATTTACTTCTTTGTGACCAGAGGCCTTTCAGACAGATATATTGACGTTAAAAACTACGATGGGCTAAGTTCAGACCATACACCTGTTATAATGACAATTAGTGACACAATAATCAAGAAAGAAAATACAGTCAGGCTTACTAACAACAGAACCAACTGGCAATACTTCCGGAAATTCCTTGACGACAATATAAAACCACAAGCAGAGATTAAAACCCCATACCAACTGGAAGAAGAAACAGAAAGGTTGATAGAGAACATACAACAAGCAGCATGGGAAAGTACGCTAGTTCTACAAACAAACAAAAACAATGACGTATACTATCCTGTTGAAGTAAAACAATTAGTAGACCTGAAACGGAGAGCCCGAAAAAAATGGCACATTAGTCGTACCCCTGAAAATAAAAGCAGACTCAACAATTTAACAAATAAACTTAAGGAATTGATAAAAGAAGTTAAAAACAAAACAATTAATAAATATTTAGAAAACCTAACAGCTGAAAAAGACACTGATTACGCCTTATGGCGTGCCACCAAGGGAATCAAGAGACCTGTTGTGCAGATACCACCAGTTAAAAAAAACGAAGAGACTTGGGCTCGAAGTGCATATGAAAAGGCTGAGGTATTTGCAGATCATCTGGAACAAATATTCCGTCCTCTCCCCAGGCAAACGGCAGATGAACATCTACCAAAAGTAAACAAAATAGATAAACTAGACATTAGACCAGTAACGCTACAAGAACTAATAAACGAAATCAGTCAGAATTTACATCCTAAAAAAGCTCCAGGATATGATCTAATTACAGGGCAAATAATCAAAGAACTTCCAGAGAAAGCCTTGAGGAGACTGCTGTACATTATCAATGCAGCATTCAGGTTACAGTATGTTCCGAATCAATGGAAAGTAGCAGAAGTAATTATGTTACCTAAGCCGGGTAAACCACTACATTATGTAACCTCATACCGACCAATTTCATTATTGCCAATACTATCTAAGCTCTTTGAGAAACTCCTTTTAAAAAGACTGAAGGTTATTATAGAAGATAGGGAGCTCATACCTGCACATCAGTTCGGTTTTCGGGCAAAACATTCTACAATTGAACAAGTTCATAGAGTGGTGGATATAATAGAGGAAGCTATGGAGAGGAAGCAAATCTGTTCAGGTATATTTCTTGACGTGGTGCAGGCGTTTGATGGAGTCTGGCACTGTGGGCTGGAACATAAACTACAACAAACCTTGGTTACCAGAGCAATTCTTCAGAATTTTAAAGTCATACCTTTGTGAGAGACTTTTTCGGGTTAGATATGAACTCGAATACTCACAAATTAAAACAATTAATGCAGGAGTACCTCAGGGAAGTGTTCTTGGCCCTGTACTGTACCTTCTGTACACTAGAGACATACCAGTTACTGGGAACTCCACAGTAGCAACGTTTGCAGATGACACAGCAATTTTAACAGTTGGGGACAATATTTTAGAAGTCACAGAGAAATTACAGAATGCCACCAACGCAGTAAGTCAATGGACAAAAAAATGGAGAGTAAAGCTTAATGAAGCAAAAACTGTACACATTAATTTTACGAATAGAAAATATGAACCATTACCAATAATATTAAACGAAAAGAGTATAACATATGCAAACAGTGCTAAATATCTAGGAATGACACTCGATGCAAAGCTCCGATGGAAGGTGCATGTAAAAAAGAAAAAAGAGGAGCTACAGCTCAAATTCAATAAAATGTTTTGGCTTATTGGAAGAAATTCAGAACTTTCGATAGCCAACAAGATACTGCTATACAAGCAGGTTCTAAGACCAATATGGACCTATGGTGCACCACTCTGGGGATGTACAAGAAAAAGCAATAGTAAAATTATTCAAGTTTTTCAAAATAAAGTATTGAGAACGATTGTCAACGCCCCTTGGTATGTGAGAAATGAAAACATACATAAGGACCTAGGTGTTGAATCTGTTCAGGAAGTCATTAAAAAGCTCTCGGTTAAGCATTATTGCAGGTTAGAACAGCATGATAATACAGAGATTGTCCAACTACTATGCCGCAGTGACAACATTACAAGAAGGCTGAAGAGGACCAAGCCAATTGACCTCTCCAGGCTGTAAACACATTGGGACCAGCCGTCGGACTGCACCCCAGCACACAGTGAACACAATGATAAAGAAAAATTACTAGATGGGGCACGCCTCAGTTGTAATTAATATAAAATAAAAAAAAAACTTTGTTGAGTAGCTGCCGACAGGAAATTGTAAACATCAAAAATGACCACACCCCTGATTTTTGTTTCAGATTACTGTCAGAATTTAAATCTACGTGCTGTTTGACGTGGCCGGTTCGTAGTTAACGTGTATCAGGTTTACCAATAGGAAAATGTTGAGCAATAAAGCTGAAAAACCAAAATGAACAAACAACGATTTTTTTTAATTTAACAATTTTTTTTAAAAAATAGCATATAAAGAGTTAAACAATAATCGAAAAATTTAAACCCAGACTTTTTGTAATCAGTTCAACTAAATTTTCTGAATTTTTATTGCTAATTCCTAATAAAGTTTTTTAATAAACGTTATTTTCAATGTTTGAGAAATATTTACGTCAAACTAATTACGTCAGTTTGAAACTGCGTTGCGAAGTGGTTAGGAGAAAAGGATTCTATGACAGAGTGCAATATTTGTTGTATGTAATATCATAAAAAGGTTCAATTAACCCCTGCATTGCTTATTTACCATTGCGTTTTGTCTGAAATAAAATTTCAAGTAAATAATACATATTAATACAGTCGAACGAAATACAGGGCTATTTGTTATTCGATGTATTGTTTACAACTAAATATGAAATATATTTTTGTCATACAGGGTGGGGCAGGGAAGTATCCCTACTTTTGAGATGGCGTTGTGTGTAGTGAGGATGTGTTGGAGGAGTGGGGGTAAGCTCGAATGACGCTGTGGCCATGGAATTTTCCGTTAGTACCGCCGTCAGTTGTAGACATGGCTTGGTCGAATGAGCCACTTTTGCAGTCGAAACGTATTTCTCTCAAAATAAGTCTATTGTTGCGGTGCAGCGTGCGCTGCGAACTCGTTATCGGATTCCTACCCGCAATGCTGTTCCTGACCGCAAATCCAGGTTTGGTGTGGGTGGAGAACTTCCGTGCATGTGGTAGTGTAGTGCGAAAGAGAGTGGGGCTCAGAGGACCGTCCGAACTCCAGAAAATATTGACCGTGTCAGAAGATCGATCTTGCAGTCTCCTAAGCGTTCTTCTCGCAAGCATGCATCCAGCCTGGCGTTGTCTAATCGTATTTGGGACTAGTGTGGTTTCAGCAGGATGGTGCCACAGCCCATACTGTTAGAAATTCGATGGCTGTTTTGAGGGAAATGTTCCCCGGGCGATTGATCTTCCGGTATGGTGACATTCCATGGCCCGCGCGCTCGCCGGATTTAACTCCGTGTGATTACTTTTTATGGGGCTACCTCAAGAGTGAAGTGTTTAAACATCGACCCAGGACCCTAGAAGCCTTGAAGTTGGCCGCGTTCCACAAGAAATGCTTCGCAGAGTTATGCGGAACTTTAGAACCAGGCTACAGCAGTGCATTGACAATGAGGGACATCACTTGCGTGATGTGTTATTTAAAACAAAGTAAAATTATTATTACAATTAACTTCCATCTGTACCCTTTTGATGCCACAATAAAGTTTTGTTCAAACATTTTTGGTTATTTTTTAATTTACCTTTAAAATTAGGGATACTTCCCTGCCCCACCCTGTATAACCGAGATTATTTGAATGGAATAAATAAACTACAGTGCTTTTAATAAGTCTATCAAAGGCAAGTGTTGCATTCAATTCAGAGAAGGTTCGCTCAGTCTAGTTTAACTGGTAAATATTACAACAGGTGGAGTTGTCACAACAAATAAATAGTGACATTTTATACAAACGTTATGAAAGTACACTTTATACGTCATAGTTTGTTTATTTTCATAAAATTACCTTATTCTGTATATTTCCGAAATTCTTACTAATTTAATTACAATATTAACACTACGAAAATTTTCAAAAATATTAGGATTATTTTTTACAAATTATTGATAATTAATTGATAATTATTGATAATAATTATTGATAATTATTGATACAAAAATTAATGATAATTTTTACACTTATTGATAATATTCACATTGCAAAAATTCGTCAATTTTTAATATTGTTTTTAATAAAGTTTATTTAGTTTTATCCTATTTTTAGTATTTAGCAGACAACATAAATAAATTGTCACAATATTTATTTAATTTGTTTAGTAGGGAAATAATTATCAACGCTTGTTAGCTAAATTATTTTCTAAAAATATTTTATTTTTTTTTATATTTTTCAGCCCATTCAACGTAAGACTGTCACGAGCAATGATTATGCCATACAATTCGTACAATATTTTTTTTGTTTAGTTTGCACTAGTCATTAGTGGGTGCAAGACCGTTTTATTATCTACAATTTCTTTTTATTTCCATAATCTTTAAAGAAATCTTTAAATTTATGATTTGTAAACCTCAGAAAACATCTATTACTATTTTAACCAATAACTGTTTTTTGTTCCAAAATTACAGAAAGTGCCTTAATGATCATGTTTTTGCTCTTCATAAGTCATATTTCCAAAAGCACGTTTAACGTACTGATTGTTTTATTTATAGCTTATTCCACCAGATAGCATTGCGCTATACATAAAGTCTTTAATCCATTTAAAGTTTTTAAATTTAATATATTTTCTCTAACGCATTTGTTATTAATAAAATTATCAGATTATTTTAATTTAAGCCCACATTGGAGCACACACAGTAAATTTAATTAAGTCTTTTGGTTTTTCTGCGTTCTTCCCAGTATTTTTTTAATCTTATTGATCTCTGAAGTCTGAGTACTTCCGAATATACTACGTTTCGTGGACGTTTTTCCCTAAACTGTAATTGGGTTTCCTGACTTTTTAAGATCGCTTTTTCCCTTCTTCCTGCCAATTGCTCCTTGGTTATTCCTAGTTCCTCCAAGTCCTGTTCCACCTCCTTCAACCAGTTGTTCTTAACTTGCACTTCAGTTGGTAGTCCAATAATCTCATCGTAAGTCTACTCTCTGGTAATCGAGTTAGGTGTCCAAAGAAGGCCAATCTTCTTTTCCTAAAAATGTTAGTGAGCTGCTCGTTGTTCCGATACAGACCGCATTCGGCAATAATCTGCACTGTCCCCCCACCAAATGTTTCTTATTAATAATTGTTCGGAGTACTCTCCTTTCCATTCTCTGGAGCTCCTCCGTTCTATTTTGGCTCTTTAGATTAAATAGGGTCTCCGAGGCGTATGTTACGTTTGCCCTTATGCCTAAGTTTAGATTTTATAGAAAGCGATTTTTTTGTAGGTGTTCTGGGTCAAATAGAAGGCAGATCTTAATTTAGCTACTCTGTTAAGTATTGCTGGTTTTTCTCTGAGGTCTCTGGTAATATTTTCTGCCAAGTACTTAAATTTATCGGTAATCTTTAACCGGTCGTTACCGATTTTTACGAACTTTAGATTATTGTATTCTTCTTCTTTTCGTTTCACCCTCTTTGGGGTACGCTGAATCAATCATTTCTTGCGCGCTGTACTTTTCTTTGTTCCCAGTAGCCGTCCACCTGGGGCAAATTTCACATCACACATTTCCATGAATAATGAAAGTTATATTTTGAGTGACCCAAAGGTCACAGTGATACAACCAAGATTGTAAATCCTGAAGGTAGCTCTTCCGCTCTCTCCGCCGTTGGGACCGCGGGCCGGTTTTCACCTAGTAACCCTAGGCAGGGGCTCTATCACAGGGTGCTACCATCCGAAGCAAGATGGACCCTGGTTTTTTTACGAGGTTGTTACTCCTCCCCCTCCACACTTCCCCATCTTTCAAAGACAGGCCCGGGTTTGGGACCGGCTTGCGGCGGTGTTCCCGGTATTATACAAATTTATAATAAAATAATTTTATGCATAAAGTTTTCAAATCTTCCAATAATTCGTGTGAAGAAAATATGCATTACTTCTTTGTATACAAGATTTATTTTATACAATTAAATTTTAGATGGAAAAGTTTATAAAATTGTCTCCTTTTTTATATTCTAAATAATTAATTAGTACCATGTTTAGTCCCGCATGCACACAATACAACAGCAATACACATACATGTACACGTATGTTGTTTGTAACGAGGTCAGGTTTCTTTATTGCTTTTACAAAGTTCACTAATTACTTTCGTGACATTTTAAAAGAAGAACAAATGCTCCGCTAAAATATATTTCAAATTGCGGTCGAGTTGTGTACAATAAACACGACTTAAATTATTGTTCATTTACACTGAACATTATAGTATTGTAAAGTTAATACTTGTAGCTTGTTACTTAACATTTGTAGTAAAAGAAAATTTGAAACAAATTCCACGACAAATTTGTAAAAATATGTGGAAACATAAGGCTATAGAACGATAGGACTAATAATTGATTTTAGGTTACCGTTAAAATATTTTGTATTGTTATAATTAATAAAATTAGTAAGTACAATAAAAACTGCGAACATATTAAAGTGCGCGCGTGCGTGCGTGTGTGCTCGCGCGCCTATAATATATTATATATATATGTAAGCGAGACGATAGCACTCCACACAAAAGCTGCCATGGAGGGTATTTTGAAGGAAGAACGCAAAATCTTGGGAAGATCCTTGGCCCGAGATTAACAGAAGACGGATACAGGTTGCACTCCCGGAAAACCACAGACAAGATATCGAACCTGGCAGCAGATATCAGAAGAAGGAGGCTTCGGTTCTATGGACACATCAGTAGATTCCCAACAACGAGATTTGCCAACAGAATCCTTAAGTATATACAAGGTGTCAAATCAACAACGTCGTGGATCACACAAGTCAGAATAGACCTACATGATGCAGAAATAGACTCAACAGACGTAGAAGACAGGCACGCATACAGGAGAAAGATGCTCGGTTGGAAGGTCCCAGAGAATGAAATCCCAAAGAGAGCAGGGGTAAAATGGACGGAGGAGCGGAAGAAGATCCATGGGGACAGGATGAGGGAGGTGTGGAGGATTAGAAGGAACAAGACATGAGTCGGAGTGCTTTGCATGATCCAACAGGGTCTATACGCAAATAATAATAATAATAATATATATATATATATATATATATATATATATATATATATATGTGTGTGTGTGTGTGTGTGTGTGTGTGTGTGTGTGTGTGTGTGTGTGTGTGTGTGTGTGTGTGTGTGTGTGTGTGTGTGTGTGTGTGTGTGTGTTTGTTTGTTTGTTTAAAACTGGAATGTTGGCAATTTGGGTCCTTTTATCAGTTTTAAATTAAATTTTATTAGGACAGTGCCTGATAAAACTGTCCTTTTATTTTTACTCGGCGATAATAACTTTAATGGTTTTTCGCCGGGAAAAACAAAAAAATATATCACTTTTAAAATACAATAATTCAATGACAAACTTCTTAATTAAAATTAATTTCAGTATCTTAATCAGCAGAATTTACTTTTCTTAAATTCATTGAAAATACAAAAATAAATAAAATTTCATATTTCTATGAACTAGTCGTCGCCGTTCATTCGTTGAAAATTTAAACAACTAACAAATGAGATTTAAACATTGATCAAGGTGATATTGAAAATATTTTCACGATAATATTTGTAAAAGGTTGTAATTTTATGATAATCAGTGATAGTTTTTTCTATTTTACTTTTTTTATATAATACAAATATGCTTAAGAATAAAAATATAGCTTTTAGTTTCGAAAAATTTGCTTACGTTTTGCTGGTAACTTTAAAACACTGAGCTGTTAATAAAATTATTGAGCTGAAACAAATGATTGTTTCTTTTCTTCTCCTTCTTTCGATGAAGTCTCGACCACGTGACAATTTCAATTCTGACAGCTGTTTTCCCTTCCGTTCCCTCCAATATTCTCTCATCTTTTCACTATGCAGCTTCTTTCTGTCTTCGGATCACTTCGCACCAGGTTTCTTCTGCAATCTTCCTTGGAATCCCTCCATACTCAATATCCTCTTTCTAAAAATCTCTCCGTTCAGCAGTTCTTCTTCTTTAATATTATTTCTTTCTAAATCTTTCCTTACCTCTTGAATCCAACTAGTTGTTGACTTTTTATCCCGTAGGTACTTGAGTATCTTTTGTGCTAGGTTTGAATCATTCATCCTGTACATATGTCCACAAAATTGCAGTCTTCTCTTCCTTATCGTCTCTGTCATGTCCTCTATGTTATTTTGTTTCTATGTCATGATGTTTCTTTTATTTATTATTTGAGACATTATTTTTAACAAGTAAATAAGTAAAATAAATATTTTGGAAACAAATGTAATACTTGAACGCAATATTTTTAATATTCTGTCCAAATTACATTGATGACAGTAATTCAAGTGCTGAATTTATTGTAAAATCACATGTTACACACAGCTTATGTCTAACATATGCAGCTGTTTTTTTGTACTTCTCATCTTTGCGAGGGTTGGGTGTAACACAAGGGATGATGAATGACTCGTTGTTTCGAAGAAGTGCATAGAAGGGAAGGGTTCGTTCAACAAGTTTCTGTCTACAAGAGGGTGAATACTTCACAAGGTGAATATAAAAGTAGAAACTCTTTCTTTTAGGTCGAACAAACGATATGACTTAGACGTAACAATTTCTTTAGACAACTTGTTACATTATTTGCATCTCATACAGACGTAGTTCGGACATTATGGTTAGGTTATTTCGTACTAAATTTCAAAACAATCGATCAATTCGTTTTGTTAAAACTGCTCACACGCTTCCTCGTAAATCAGATGCCACCATCTTGAAACGGAAGTGAATGGAAAAAAATATATATATATATATATATATATATATATATATATATATATATATATATGTCGTTCAGGCTAAAGCCCATAAACAACCATTGTACAAATACAAAGTGCCATTGTATCAAATTTTAAAACAATTTGTCAAATAATTGTTTTTTTCGATTTTGTTTGTGAATTTTTGGCCAAAAAAGGTACTGTAACGACATCCCAGCCTCCATATTCGCCAGACATGGCTCCGTGTAACTTCTTCCTATTTCCAAAAAACAAAGATAACCTTAAAGGGCCGTCGTTTTACAGCCGTAGATGACATTAAAAGAGTATCGCTGAAAGGAATAAAGGCTATCTCAAAGATCGAGTTTGAGAAGTGTTTCGAGGATTCGAAAAAGCGCTGGCACAGGTGCATAATCTCCAATGGGGACTATTTTGAAGGCGACAACATCAGTGTAGAAGAATAAATAAATATTTCGTTCAAAAAATTAAAATTCTCGTTACTTTCTGAACACATCTCGTATGTATTTCAGTCTAAAGCCTATAAACAACCCTTGTATAAATACAAGGTGCCATTGTATCAAATTTTAAAACAATTTGTCAAATAATTGTTTTTTTCGATTTTGTTTGTGAATTTTTGGCCAAAAAAGGTACTGTAACGACATCCCAGCCTCCATATTCGCCAGACATGGCTCCGTCTGACTTTTTCCTATTTCCAAAAAACAAAGATAACCTTAAAGGGCCGTCGTTTTACAGCCGTAGATGACATTAAAAGAGTATCGCTGAAAGGAATAAAGGCTATCTCAAAGATCGAGTTTGAGAAGTGTTTCGAGGATTCGAAAAAGCGCTGGCACAGGTGCATAATCTCCAATGGGGACTATTTTGAAGGCGACAACATCAGTGTAGAAGAATAAATAAATATTTCGTTCAAAAAATTAAAATTCTCGTTACTTTCTTAACACACCTCGTATGTATTTCAGTCTAAAGCCTATAAACAAACCTTGTATAAATACAAGGTGCCATTGTATCGAATTTTAAAACAATTTGTCAAATAATTGTGTGAAAAATTGTACATCTAAACATTACCAAATAAAATAAAATAACTCAAAAAACATCTAAAAATTCTTTTGACATTCGAAGTCTATTTTATTAGTTTCGTTTGCTTATTACAAAAAGCACGGATCTTTCAGTA
>CM040188.1:54295292-54302792 GCA_022606455.1 Callitettix versicolor | reverse complement strand
AATTTAAATCCAAGCGAAAAATGCCTCTCCAAATCTACATTTAAAAACGCTGTTGAACCACATTTCAATTCCGCCAAGAACCAGTCACCTGCTTAGGCAATTAGTAAACAATATCATACTTAGCCGCAATGTGCCTTTGTCTGTTAAAATAGCTATATGATTTCAGTCTCAATTATATTTAATAAATAGGTAAGTAAAATACCTATGCTTGGATCAAAGCAGTCTCTTATAGATTTTATGTGAATTACTAAAGACTGGGAAGAACTTCATAGTGTGAATGGCTTCTTTAAATAATATGGTTTTGGTTTTCGAGTGAAATATTATTTGAACTCAAGATTTATAAAATCGATTATTTTACATCTGCACTAATATCTTTATCGATACACTGAGCATAGAGAAAAACATGAAAGGGCACTGTGTCCCTACAGGGAGAGCATGGAAGGCACGCCGCAGCCAAGGGCAAAGATTGACATTGATCGGTGGACTGCGTAAGCAGTTGTCTGGATCTTGGCGGAAATCAATGTGTAGACCTGGCCAGGAACTTTTTACCAATTAGTGATTTTTTTAAAAATTGGGATTTTTTTCGAAAATGTTACTAATAATAACATTGTAGAAGATGATCATGATAAGTTAAATCATCCGATAATTTCTCATAAAGAAAATGTATAAAAAAGAAAATATTTTTGTACTTACATTGATTATAATAGCCGAAAACTTTTAAAACTGCATTTTTTTAGATTAGTAGAGAACAATTTTTTGTTTTTAATTTTTCTTATTGTATAGTAACAAGCATTATCTTTCATACAAATTTTTAATATTGTAACTATGAAGAATTAAATGAGTGATCATTTTAATGAAAATTTCCTGTAGTTTATTAGGCGGCAAGAGCGTCAATATGGGAACATTTTGTCTGACAGTTTTTGCAAATTAATAATTTTTAACGCATATCGTTTTACTTTTAAACACTTTATAGCTACTTAGAAGCGTATACTATAACGATAATGAATAAAATAAGTCGTCATTGATCAAAATTGTTTTAGCAATTTTGTATTGTTGGAGCGTAAATGCATACAAAGGCTATTTTTGCAGTATTTTTTAATTTTACAAGGGAAAGGTACTTATTATTCGAGTTTTTATGATTAAGTTTGCATATCCTGCAAACTGAACGGATACATTCAATATTAAATGCTAACGGCTGTAAGCAAGTCAAATTTAAAATATTTTTTTACGCTTTGACTTCACCCATTTTCAGAAATTTCTTTAACTTCTTACTGCTTTGTCTGTCCCGTAAGATATGCTGTCAATCGTATGGAACTTTCCGTTTTTAAGTTATATATACCAGAAAACTGCAAGTCACCTCCCGTATATACACTGCGGGTGCTTGGTTGACTTGTCAGGGTGGAACGTTGCAGTTCCTTGATATAAAATAAGTTTTTTTATTATTTAATACTCATAACCAATCTTTACAAGATCGACTTATGGTTTACATCTACAACAAAATCACATTTGTAGGATAGCTATTACATTAATAACTTCCTTCACATCAGTGGAGCACTTCATGAGGTTTAGTCCTCTTGAGGCGGCGAACGTTGCCGGCCACTTCACGTACTGCCTCAATCTCACAATTTTCATGCGTAGTAAGCCGTAGATTATGACTAGTTGCACATGATATAAAATAAGTGATGACATTTTTTTTTTTAAATTATTTACTAAATGTAAATACAGTACATAAAAAAATTATTTTTGTAATTTAGAGTATTTTAAGAGACTAATATTGGGGAAAATAGAAAGAGTAGTTTACAGAATTGTTGTATTAAGATAAAAACATTCATTATTTTTAAATCTTTAGTTGAAAAAATCGAATATAGATGCATTTTTAGTAAAAAAAAGAGAGAAAGAGAGAGAGAGAGAGAGAGAGAGAGAGAGAAATGAGTAAAGAAGTAGACAAAAACTTTGTTTAATTGTAATAAATAATAACGATTACAATTATTAGTGGATTAGTTGGAATGCAGATGAAGGCAAGGCAATGGAATCCAGGAAAAACAAACTTGAATTGGCCTTCCAATTGACGAAAGAAACATACAATAAGAAATCCCTTTCATGGGGGTCCAAAATTAAACATTATAAAACAGTGATCAAGCCGGAAGCACTGTACGCAGCAGAAACATTAACCATGAATCGCATAGGCCAGATAGAAAAGCTTGAAATAACGGAAAGGAAAATCTTAAGAAAAATTATAGGAACAAAATTTCAGGATAAGGTAGTATATATAAGAAATGAAGCTCTCTATAAGAAAATTGAAAGACTGTCCGATACTATGAGAAAGAGGAGAATAAATTTTTACGGCCATGTTCTTAGAATGAACTCCAATAGATTGACGAAACAGGTGTTTGATTTTTTACATAATCGTAAAACAAAACCGAACTGGTTTAAAGAAATTGAAAAAGACCTAATAGAATTACAAATTACAGAAAATTCACTGCTTGACCAAACTGCTAAGATAAGTACCAAGGACGAAAGAATAAGATTCCAAGATAAAACCAAAATAAGACCTAAACCTGTCATTTCGGAAGATGAGAGGAAAAGTAGATCGGAAAGAATGAAGAGCTACTGGGAACAAAGAAAAGTACAGCGCGCAAGAAATGATTGATTCAGCGTACCCCAAAGAGGGTGAAACGAAGAGAAGAAGAAGAAATAATAACGACTAAAAAGTCGTGTTATACCATTTGCTTTCTTTTACGGGTGCTATACTGGAAATAAGAAAAAACTATTTTGTTTGTTTCTATCTAGTAAACCATTGGGGATAACAAAATATTAGCAAACATAATTCAGTTATGACCTATTTAAACCGTTTTACTTTAACGATTTGTATTACAAGTCCCTAAATGTCGCCGTTACGAATTGCGTATGTCTTCGTATATTTGTAAAATATTCGATTCGGTAACCCTCAACGTCACTTTAATACCTCAGCAATTACATAACTTTAAGTGGGTTAATTTCTTAAAACCATTTTAGCATGTCTACTAAAATTAACTAACTAAAATAATGTTAAGATTAATAATAATCAATAAATAATAACCTTAATTAAAATTAATTTTAAGTTTTCAAATGGAATACAAATACAATAACACTGCCGTAGACTTACTAGGCGGATCTTTGCTTTCTTCAGAGATCGGAAAACGAAGAGTAATTGGTTCAGGCGGGTCCAGGAAGACTTAACTGAGCTGGCGATATCAGAAGAGATGATTGACGATGTACTTAAACTGCGAAAACTTTTACATAATGAAAACCTAAGGTTCCAAGAAAAACCAACATCTAAAAGGGGCGGGGCAATCTCGGATGAAAGAAGGAAGGCAGCCTCGGATAGAATGAAGCAGTATTGGATACAGCGGAGGGCAGCTAACGCACATCAAAGTAATTGATTTGGCGTACCCCAAAGTGGGTGATCCGGATGAAAGAAGAAAAATACAATGAAGTTACAGGGACCTGTAAAGATCGGAAGCAGTAGTACGGGATATGCTAAAGTTTAGTAGAGTGGAATTGCGTTTTAATTTCGTAAATCTAATTATGTTTGACCGATCCTTGACATCCTCGATATCTTTGACATATATCCTTAAATCACAAAATGAAATTAATAAGCAACATTTGAAATAAAGTTACGTTACAGTTATTCATAAATCAAGATTAACAGCAAACTGTTTTTTCCTTATAATGTCTTTCAAATTACTTTTAATTTTGTACGTTTGAATGAATCATAATTTGTTGTGTGATTAGTTTTAACGAAATATGTTAAGTCGGTTTTGATAAATCGGATGTCTTAGATATGCAATATTCTTTTTACCAAAGTTTTTATAACAGTATTTAGGGCATGTTCAACGTGGTTCGCGAAAATGTTGGTGCGGTTTGCAGTATCTATACTTATGTAGCACAAAATAAATTATTCCAAAATACTATTGCACATATGAAGAAAATAGTTCTTTAATTTAGTGTTTCGTACTTTCTTTAATTACTTTTAGATTGGTTTAATTAATTTCTTTGTTTTTACGAATTTAATTCTTTACGTAGTTCAATGTAAGTTAACGGACTGTGCAGTTGTAACTGGGTTTGTTCCACAAACTGTTATGTGTCTCTCGGGAGAAGGTGAATGTCTTTCTTTGCTTCCGTTTCCTTCTACTTAGTTTTCAACTTCAAGTTGTATTAGCATTTTCACTTTTTAATTAAAGCAGTTTTTTATTTTGTTGCGATTTTTAAAGTAGTCAACAAATTTATCAAAACTTCAACTGTTATTAGCAATAGAAAATATATTTTATTGTAATTTTTTGTAAAATACTACATTAATATACGCAATATTAAGTCGTATTAAAAATTAAATTAATACTCAATTATATTTACTGCATTAAAACAAAAAAATATCCAAATATTGTATTTAATAAAACTTAAATTGTATTATTTTAACTGTTTTTTTTTTTTTTTTTTTTTTTTGTTAAGCCCACACTGGAGCACATTCAGTCATTAGTGAGGTCTCACCTTCTTGGCGCGTTGTTCCTCCCAATACCTCTTCAGCCTTTGTGTTCTCCTTTTCCTAAGTTCTTCTGAGATTGTCATGCCCTTTCGGTCGCTTGCTTTTCTAAAGTTGAGTTTCATTTCCTTGTCCTTCAGTATGGCTTTCTCCTCCCCATTCCTCAATTGTTCTTCGGTTATCCTTAGATCTTCCAGGTAGATCTTGTTCTACCTGGATCAAGATAGATCAGATAGATCTTGTTCTATCTCCTTGAGCCAATCATTATTGATTTTTGTGCTCAACTGGTAGTTCAGTAATTTCTTGGTGAGTCATTCTTCTGGGAGTCTGATCAGGTGTCCGTAAAATGCCAGGCGTCTCTTTCTGAATACGTCGATAAGGTGTTCGATCTCTTTAACTGTATTATTATATTGATTTTTTCATAAGAAAAATAAATGGAACGTTTCAATATGACTATATGTTATATTATGTCCAGGATTAATGTTGTTCATAAGTGAATATGCTTGTAATTGTAGAAACGTACATGGAAAAATACAATTTTTTATTTATATTTTAAAAATTAAATAAAAATAAATGGCGATGTACAAATTAATAAATTTTTTCACTTTGTAATTAAAGATGACATGCCCCTGATTACGAAGAAGAAATTATTCCGTACTTCCTGATTACAAATAAGCATTTGTTCTGAATTTCGTGATTACGAATACGATTTTTTTTCTGTATTTCCTGATTAAGAATATGAATTTGTTCTGAATTTCCTTGTTACAAATATGAATTTGTTCTGAATTTCCTTGTTACAAACATGAATTTGTTCTGAATTTCCTTGTTACAAATATTAATTTGTTCTGAATTTCCTTGTTACAAACATGAATTTGTTCTGAATTTCCTTGTTACAAAAATGAATTTGTTCTGAATTTCGTGATTACGAATACGATTTTTTTTCTGTATTTCCTAATTAAGAATATGAATTTGTTCTGAATTTCCTTGTTACAAATATGAATTTGTTCTGAATTTCCTTGTTACAAACATGAATTTGTTCTGAATTTCCTTGTTACAAATATGAATTTGTTCTGAATTTCCTTGTTACAAATATGAATTTGTTCTGAATTTCCTTGTTACAAACATGAATTTGTTCTGAATTTCCTTGTTACAAACATGAATTTGTTCTGAATTTCCTTGTTACAAATATGAATTTGTTCTGAATTTCGTGATTACGAATACGATTTTTTTCTGTATTTCCTGATTAAGAATATGAATTTGTTCTGAATTTCCTTGTTACAAATATGAATTTGTTCTGAATTTCGTGATTACGAATACGATTTTTTTCTGTATTTCCTGATTAAGAATATGAATTTGTTCTGAATTTACTTGTTACAAATATGAATTTGTTCTGAATTTCTTTGTTACAAACATGAATTTGTTCTGAATTTCCTTGTTACAAATATGAATTTGTTCTGAATTTCCTTGTTACAAATATGAATTTGTTCTGAATTTCCTTGTTACAAACATGAATTTGTTCTGAATTTCCTTGTTACAAATATGAATTTGTTCTGAATTTCCTTGTTACAAATATGAATTTGTTCTGAATTTCCTTGTTACAAACATGAATTTGTTCTGAATTTCCTGATTAAGAATATGAATTTGTTCTGAATTTCCTTGTTACAAATATGAATTTGTTCTGAAAACTCTAAATTTTGTTTTGATAAATATGTTTCTGCTCGTTAAACTTTATACAACTGAAGTAACTTTGTACCGTACATTATTTTGCTTTGAACATCGTCATTAGCTCCCCATTTGTCACAAAGCTACCGAAATATTGAAACCGTTTCCTTCTCTCTATCTTTTCCCACAAACTTCGTCGTACAGATGTAATATAATATTTAAAATTTATGGTTCAAGATTTTGGTTCAATTTATAGCTGTAATTATCACTGTATTGTTAGTATAAATTGTAAAGTATTGAAAAAGTGAATAAAAAAACTTTCTAACAGTAAACTATTAGTATTAAATAACTGTCATGGCTTTTCGTGTCTTATATTACATATTACACATCTTATAATATCTTATACTACATAGAGATATAGCCTTTTCAATATCTTTACAATTATAAATATAATCTGATTTAGTAAATTGCGTACAAAATGTTTCCACCTAAAAAACTAATCATGTTAAATAATATTAGGTTTTGCTTTGTTCTTTAAATGTAAATATTTCATAGTTATAACAAAATATCTTCAGGACGAAAACACAAAGTCTTTTGTAGCGGGCAGGGCTACAATTGTTAAATTATTATAAGTTATATACCTTAAACAAATAATAACGAAAGTAGAGACAGACAAATTGGAAATAATATGTGAAGGTATGGTGTCGAGCTGCTGTAATTGGAAGATTAGGTTTTTCCCGAGGGAAATAAATTCTTTTCTTGTTATAAAGGGACATTACGCTTTTTGTTTAGCTTATACATACATTCATTATCAAATCTATTAAATTGTTGTTCAATGTACAAAAAATACTTTGAAGTAATAGTGAGTCGTCGGTCACCACATTTAAACTAACATTTTTTTATTAACTTTGAAATGATGTCATTAAAAAAATCAACGAGTTGAAATTCAAAAATTAAATATAATTTTAAAAATTATATTTGCAACCTTCCTCCATATTGCAACCGTATTCGCACAACTTGATCGTGTTTCTTAAAATCACTATTATGGCGTTAACGTCTTTGTCCTTTACATCAAGCCTGATACTGCGATCTGAGGTAAAAAGACGATAAAAAATGTTTGATATTAAACTAAAAATAAAAATCATGTGTTATATTCTCTTTTCCTTTTTTTTGTTTTAAAGACGGTAATTTGTTCGGAAAACCGACAAATTAACATAGCTAATTTTTAACAACATAACCTGAAATTGATTATAGCCTATCAGCTGTTCAATGAAATCAGCTGATCTTTCAAATTAATATATAAACAACTGATCTTTTAA
>CM040188.1:54200292-54290292 GCA_022606455.1 Callitettix versicolor | reverse complement strand
TAAGCGGACGAGGAGTATTTTATTAAAAATAGTTCTGGAAATTAAATTTTTGCTACAGGAGAAACTTCGCTAATCAGTTCCAGGGTAGTTACTTCATAAGGCGGCGTTTAATGACCAAAATCTTGTGTATGTTGAATAAAAAATAAACACTAACGTAATTTCCTTAATAAATAATTAATACTTCATAATCTGACATCTTCACTCAATACTGTTTACCTTTTCCTTTAGTTTCTCTCTACACTAAGTAGTATATATATTATTATTATTTGCGCATAGACCCTGTTGGATCACGCAAAGCACTCCGACTCATGTCTTGTTCCTTCTAATCCTCCACACCTCCCTCATCCTGTTCCCATGGATCCTCTTCCGCTCCTCCGTCCATTTTACCCCTGCTCTCTTTGGGATTTCATTCTCTAGAACCTTCCAACCGAGCATCTTTCTCCTGTATGGGCGCCTGTCTTCAACATCTGTTGAGTCTATTCTTGCGTCATGTAGGTCTATTATGACTTGCGCGATCCACGACATTGTTGATTTGACACCTTGTATATACTTAAGAATTTTGTTGGCAAGTCTCGTTGTTGGGAGTCTACTGATGTGTCCATAGAACCGAAGTCTGCTTCTTCTGATATCTGCTGCCAGGTTCGATATCTTCTCTGTGGTCTTCCGGGAGTGCAACCTGTATCCATCTTCTGTTAATCTCGGGCCAAGGATCTTCCTCAAGATTTTGCGTTCTTCCTTCAAAATACCCTTCAATGGTAGCTTTTTGTGTGGAGTGCTAGCGATTCGCTTGCATATAATACCTTCGGTTTTATGTCTGTGTTGTAGTGTCTGATTTTTGTGTGCGTCGACATACATCTCTTATTGTAGGTATCACGCGTTATACCAAGAGCCCTCTTCATTCTCAGTAGCCGAACCTTTTGCGCAGCCTTCTCGCCACCTGTTTTTTATATATATATATATATATATATATATATATATATATATATATATATATATATATATATATATATATATATATATATATATATATATATATATGTGTGTGTGTGTGTGTGTGTGTGTGTGTGTGTGTGTGTGTGTGTGTGTTGTTTTATTTTATCTACAATATTATAATAATCACGTAATTCAATAAACAATTTAAGCTTTTAATAAACGTGGGAAGCAACTGTTTTACTGATGTGATAAAAGCGATTTTCCAAAAATTGTTTCCCTATTTTAAACCATTTTGAAATTCTTAATACACCATCATAACCAGCATTAAGAGCTGCATATATTAGTATAGTGAACTTTCAAATTACATTGAAAATTAAAAAAAAATAAACTCTGACCGCCTTAAAAAGATTTCTTAACGTATTTTGAAAATTGAAAATGCTAATTCATGCAACTTTTAATCACAGATTGCCATGGCAATTTTTGTTTAAAACGGATTTCCAAAAACGATTTAAGATAAAAGAGTCAAAAAATTATAGAATTTAAAATGGCCTTTATTTTCAGACTGTTGAATGAATTTTTCTGGTTAACAAATTTGTCCAGGTGTTAACATTTTGGACAAAATGTTCAACGTGGAACGTCTAATGTTCAAAAGTGAATTTTTATGCTACGTTTGAATAAAATTACACACACTAACACACACACACACACACACACACATATATATATATATATATATATATATATATATACATATATATATATATATATATATATATATATATATATACACCGAAATTGGAAACGTAATTACTAACAAACAAACACACACACACACACACATTATATATATATATATATATATATATATATATATATATATTTCGACTTGGAAGACCTAAGGACAACACAGAAATTGCGTGCCTAGCTTTTGCAGATGACCTGCCATACTCACAGATAATGAAACAACAGCGATTGAACAGATAGAAGTCCTAATGGAATGTGCAGAGAGGGTTGGTCTACAGATCTCGTTTAAAAAAACCCAATTCTTCTGTACAAAATTAAATATTCAAGAACTAAACACAAAATATGGTAAGATAAACAGAGTCAAGCACTTCAAATATCTGGGAGAAATTCTTGAACCCACAGGTGGCGAGAAGGCTGTGCAAAAGGTTCGGCTACTGAGAATGAAGAGAGCTCTTGGTGATATCTACAGTAAGAGATGTATGTCGACGCACACAAAAATCAGACACTACAACACAGTCATAAAACCGGAGGTATTATATGCAAGCGAGACGCTAGCACTCCACACAAAAGGAGGGTATTTTGAAGGAGGGTATTTTGAAGGAAGAACGCAAAATCTTGAGGAAGATCCTTGGTCCGAGATTAATAGAAGATGGATACAGGTTACACTCCCGGTAGACCACAGAGAAGATATCGAACCTAGCAGCAGATATCAGAAGAAGGAGGCTTCGGTTCTATGGACACATCAGTAGACTCCCAACAACGAGACTTGCCAACAAAATTCTTAAGTATATACAAGGTGTCAAATCAACAACGTCGTGGATCGCACGTCAGAATAGACCTACATGACGCAGGAATAGACTCAACAGACGTTGAAGACAAGCACGCATACAGGAGAAAGATGCTCGGTTGGAAGTCCCAGAGAATGAAATCCCAAAGAGAGCAGGTGTAAAATGGACGGAGGAGCGGAAGAGGATCCATGGGGACAGGATGAGGGAGGTGTGGAGGATTAGAAGGAACAAGACATGAGTCGGAGTGCTTTGCGTGATCCAACAGGGTCTATACGCAAATAATAATAATAATAATAATAATAATAATAATATATATATATATATATATATATATATATATATATATATATATAGAGAGAGAGAGAGAGAGAGAGAGAGAGAGAGAGAGTGATTTAGATATCAAGTGTCGTTTCAAGGTCTCGGGTTTGGGTATTACCATGATGGCCGCTCTAATAGCTCATTTTTTCAATAAAAAGTAACTAATAAAGGCTTAAATATTGTATTCTACAAACGGAATCTTTTATAGACTATTAATTGTTAATTACCTATTGTTATGATACTGATTAGTCAATGCATTAAGTTTCTATTGTTCTCTACTTAGGTTCAACCATGACCGCATTATAGCTAATATTTTATAAGTTGATTTCTACCCAAACAGACAAAAGGTGCTCTGTCTTTCAAAGTGCACTTCCGAAGTTCATCGACAGATACAAATCACTTGACTAGAGACATCACCGGCTTTTCCAAATATATTACATCCGTGAAGCTCAAAAACCCTCAAGATATATCTCTCTCCAGATATAGATTGGTCTGCTTTATTCCAGCTTGGCTTTTATTCGATCAAGGTAGTTTTTTTCTCTTAGAATGTACATCATTGTCTTCTTTTACGTTCAAGAAACATGCAAATAGTCTTTTTCAAGGTAAAACAGTGTTTACACATCGTCAATCAAATTACTACTACGATCGTGGCACGCAGTGGTCACGCTGACGTGACAGATGTGAATTTCTAACAACTTTGTGTGTTAACAATCTTTTGAAAATCCGTTTTTCTTAATGTCAATAGATTCTTGAATTCTATTTTGTACAGATTTTAATGCTAATCACGAAAATGAAATCATATTTTTAAAAGTGTAACACAAGTAACGGTTTTCTTTAATATTTGAAATGTTCGCCATTTTAAAACGAATTGAAACGACTTTTCTGAATGACGAACATCTTAAAGCTATTAATATAATAGTTGTTTGTGTAAACCTTTAATAAAATATGAATTAATTATCGTATTAGTTAAATTGAAATTAGTGAAACGAACCCTCAATTTTAGGATGACAAAACCGGATTTTAAAAAAAAATATCATATAAGAAAATGTATACATCTTTATTAAAATTTCAAATGGACTTAATCAGTTAGTCGGATTTTGCTAGGTAACTAAGTGATTCAGCTTTTACTAGTCTATTTTTTCAAAGTTTAAATCAACAACAATAACGGGAAAAAATTTAGATTAATAATTTATTAACGTGAAAGGTAATCTTTAAAATATTTGTAAGAAACTAAAATGTTATTTTTATACGTTTTAAAATTAAATTCATGTTGTTTTTTTTTAAATAAGAAATTCTTAAATTGACAATTTCTTTTTCATTAGTGAGTTAAAATTTGTTCTGTAAGAGAATTTTCAAATTCAAATTGCTTAAAGCAGCCGAGCGAACATAACAAGATGTTAAAGTTTATAAATTAACAGCGAGAAGGCTAATAAGAGTTGCTGTGGTTTCTAGATTGATTAGGGTCGTTTAGCGACAACGTCAAAAGGAAAGGGGTCATTTCATTACTTGACTTGACTCGGTTTTCTTAAACGCAAACAGTTTCTTTAAAGTCAATTAAACTTACATCTGCAATTAATTTACTTCTTTAATTAAATCTTAAAGCGATTTGACAAAATAAACAAAATTTAAGTTTAAGAGAGAAAGTTATATAGGTCTCAAAGTTTTATTTGAAAAGACTAAAATATTGACAAACATACAAAAACCACCGAAAAAGCTTCAAGTGGGAGAACAATACATTGAGATAGGCAAAGAATTCAAATACCTTGGGGAATGGATCAGCTGGAATTCCCTAGAGAAAAAGCTATGGAATCTAGGAGGAATAAAGTTGAATTAGCCATCCAACTTACCGAAGACACATACAACAAGAAGTCCCTCTCCTGGAATACAAAGATAAGGCATTATCATACGGTAATTAAACCAGAAGCCTTATATGCAGCTGAAACATTATCTCTCACAAACCAGGGCCCACTTGAAAGGCCCAAGGATCAAAGAAAGAATGATATTACGAAAAATCTTAGGCCCCAAATTCCGTAACAACCAATTACTCCAAATCAGGAATGAAACTCTTTACCAAAAAACTAAAACAGTATCAGACACAATAAGAAAAAGGAGAATTGATTTTTATGGGCACATCCTCCGAATGGACAAAAATAGACTAACCAAAAAAATATTTGACCACTTTCGCAATAAAAGAGCCAAACCACTTTGGTTTAGAGAAACAGAGAAAGACATAACAGAACTGCAAATCACTGACAGAACAGCTCATGGACAGAACAGCCAAAACAATAACCAAGGACAAGAAGCAACGGTTCCAAGGCAAAGACAAATCCAAGCGAACGATCCAAATCTCTGACGAAGAAAGAAAAGCAATATCACAATGAATTTTTTTTTTTTTTTATTATTATTAATAATATTACAACTGAGTCAGAAACCCATCTAGTAATTTACATTTCTATGAACACAATCGGTAAATATAGTACGTTTATCTAGAGTTATAACCCAATGGTTATTCTCTACTAATCAAATCAGAAGGCTTAGTTCTTTGCAGTCTTCTAGCTGACGTAGGTGTAACCATCAGTCCCCGAACCTCGGAGCATTCATGATGTGAGATGCGGTGTCCATGCTTCAATGCTTGCTTTTTGATTTCTTCACTGACAAACTCTACATTCAAATCCCTATGAATGTTGTCATTTCGTATATACCATGGTGCGTCAACAATGCTTCGAAGTACCTTATTTTGAAAAACTTGAATTGTATTAATATTCGTCTTATTTGTACAGCCCCACAACTGTATTCCATAGTTCCACACTGGCTTTAAAACCAGTTTATATATTAATAACTTATTATGAATTGACAGTTTGGATTGTCTTCCAATTAGCCAATACAATTTTCTAAATTTAAAATTCAATTCTTGCTTTTTCTTTTTACGTGTTCCTTCCATTTCAGTTTCACATCCAAGGTCATTCCCAGATATTTAGCAGAGTTAGCTTGGGGAATTGGTATAGAATTTATTGTAATTGGGATGGAATGATCTATCTTAAGATTTGTAAAATTTACATTCACTGACTTGGTTTCGTTCAGGCTAATGCGCCATTTTTTGGTCCATTTGCATCACAACGAATGAAGCAATACTGGGCTACCAGGAAGGCACAGAGCATTGAGAAGTGATTGATTTAGTGTACCCCAAAGTTGGGTGAAACAAATAGAGAGAGAAAATTATGAAAGTCTAAATTCAGTTGTCTTATTTTCAGAAAAGTGGTAGAGTGATTAGGTATTTCAGTTACACATTGTGGCGATATATTAAATTAACAGTTATTTCTGTTTAACTTATTATAAATAATTAGTTAAATATATTCACTTCCGTAAAATGGTTGCTGAGTTATGCGATGTGAGGCAGCATGTTGAGTTGACTGCAGGCCTACAATTAATTAATTAATCTCAAGCAATCTGCAGTTGGCGGGAACAACTGACTTCATGCAAACTTAGAGAAACAAACTATGCAGGACGTCTGCTCCATTTTCTAATATTTAATTTAGGATTTAATCTTTTTTTTAAGTTTTTAATTTAATTTGTGTAAGATGAAAATGACTTTTATTATTGAACTTTTGTAGGTACGCGTTTAAAAAACAACACAATCTTTCTTATATTCAATTATTGCCTCCAAAATATAGCTCACTACTAAAATTCGGCCGGATTTTTCAAAACCGGTTCATTTGATTTTACTCAAATTTGTATTACAACATTTGTAAATTCATAATTCAGTTGAGTTTAACAAATTTGTTCAAAAAATACGGTTGTATGGTAAATAAAATAAATACTTATAACATTCGGGATATATTTTCGTTATTTTATCATTAATTTATTTATACTTCTCTACAATGGCTTGGGTTGTTAAAACATGACCAAAATGTTACAAAATCCGACAAAACTGACTTTTAAATTAAGAAAATATTGCAGGTTTTTCATCGATCCAAAACTACAATTTTTGAAGGTATTGTAATGCATTTTTCATTTGAGTATTTATCACTCAAACATTTTTAGTACCATTATCTTTTTTATATTTTGTTTTTTATCATAAATTTTATTTTATAACCAAAAATAACATTTTTCCTCTTTCTTCTTTTTTAGAAAAAAATTTGTAAATGATTCCAAGGCTTCTTGGAGCTCATCAGAACTACCCGAGGTGTAGATGGTAAAGTACACCTACGTACTAATTTTTTTAATCACTTTATTAGTTCAGTCTCTATCAGATGTGTTAGAAAATGATATCACAATCACTTTTAGAAACAAAGTAGGAGCCTATATAAAAAAATACCCTCCCCTAATCCCCAATCCTAGTAAAACCCAAATTATAAGTTTAACTTCTTTAAACCCATATATTTTCTTTATACTTCATATAGTGTGAAAGCAAAAATTAAAATTACAGAATTATAAAAATGTTAAAATCAATATTTTGTTAAGACAAAAGCCCCTATTTACATCAAATTAATTTCCTGGTTAAAAATATGTTTTGTTCTGTTATGGCTCTAAACATGAGTCTTAATTCTCAAATGTGTTTTGTTATTTTTTTATTTCTTTGTTAATATTACGATTTATTGTTTAATTAAATTCAAAATAGACATACTTCTGTAAACTACCAGTATAACGCAACGTATAGAAGATCCAGTAATTTCTTGAGAAAACCACCATAACAATTCACTTACTTACTTACGAAGTGAATACTTTTTTTACACCCTGTACAACGACGTTTGTGGTACAGAGAATCGATTTGAGAATAAAGGAAGAAAACAGTGAAAATTTCATGGAACAGCTGATGTATTACAGCTGGTTGTTCCAGAGATGCCGTCAGTAATATGTTTTCCAAAATCAAGCGATTTGACCATAGATAGACTACTTAGTTCGAATACTGAAAGGCGTTAACAGTATAAAAATAAAATAATTGTAAAATTAGAAGTTTAAAATGTTCACAAAAATATATTTATAAATTTAATTTTACTGGAAATTACAGCAACTATAATTATAAGCAAGTTTTGTATTTGGCAATAAGAATATAAAAACATAAGCCAATGGTGACGTCATAACCGATGCAATACTTTTTTCAAGTGACTTATATTAAAGCAGTCTTTACGATCGATACGGCAAATTTTGTAGTGCATTGAAATCGAAGCGAGAGTAACACAATTGAATTAAAAGAGGTCGTTAAATGTTACATTCAACCAATTTTGAAATGAATAATCGAATACTTCTTCACGTCTGGTACGGCAATATCTCTGGCGCAGTAATATCGAATCGAGAGTAACGTAACCAAAATGGGGATGTGTAATAGCTTAGAGATTTATTAACTTAGAGAATCGTTTTTCCTTCGACAGTATCGTGTTATAAGTTAGAGATCGACCTGTGTAATAAGATAGAGGTTCCGTATTGTGTATTAACTTAGAGACTACAGTTCCGTCAAGTGTGTTGCACCGTGTGTATATGTTTTCAACGCCGCTGCTTGCAGGCGCTTCAGTATCTTTTATCTAACAAGTATACCAGCCTAATCATCACTATTTTGTTTTAGAGTTTACAGTTGAATATACTGTCAGTACTATGGTCAACAACACATCTAAATGTTTATTTTTGACAATTATCTGTATAGAAAAATAGAAATATTGGTGTTTTATCGAAAAAAACAACGTAAGTTTACATGAATTCATTAATTCATAATTAATTCTTTAATTTAGGGCTGTTTTCTTAATTCAATTCGGATATGGTTTGAATAAAGTAGCCTTCAAACAATATTTTTATATTGTTATTACTATTACTACTACATATGTAAATTAGTATACATTTACAGCATTGCACATAAGCCTTAAGAAAACCTATCCAAATCAACTTTATATCTTTCTTTAACTAAGCGAGTTCTACTTGTTAGATAAAAGATACTGAAGCGCCTGCAAGCAGCGGCGTCGGCAACATATACACACAGTGCAACACACTTGACGGAACTGTAGTCTCTAAGTTAATACACAATACGGAACCTCTATCTTATTACACAGGTCGATCTCTAACTTATAACACGGTACCGTCGAAGGAAAAACGATTCTCTAAGTTAATAAATCTCTAAGCTATTACACCTTCCCACCAAAATTTGATAAACGAAGGAACAAGTACAAGACGGCAATCTGATATAAAGTCGATTCCGGATACTGGTGTAAACTGGGTCATTAACTCTGTTCAAAGGGTTACGTACCACTTTTTTAAATGTAATTCTTCTGATATTTGACCTTTCTGAGGTACATAAACTACAACTTCCATAAAACTAGTTTACATTATCTAATAGCGTATCTGTTTATTTAAGTTTTTGACACTGTATTTTCATTTTATACCAAAAACAATGTTAAGTCATTTAAAGTGAATAAATAAACAAAATATCAATCTTCTACACATTTTAAAAATTGGTTAATTAAAATGTCTCGTACTTTATTTTCACAACTATTTTTAACTTCCTGCAAAAAGCCTAGTTGATAGCGTACTAGACTTTCACCCCGAGAACCCGGGTTCGATTCCCGGCCAGGGCTTGGCATTTTCATACGCTATAAATCATCCCATCGTCTGCATCATTAACCCAAGTGTTCACAATAGTCGGACGTTAAACATAAAAAAAAACTTCTTGCAAAACAGTTTTTTTTAATTTTTTCTAATGTGTTTACAACCAAACGGTGTGTATGACGATATCAATTTTAACAAGTTTAGTAGTTTTTGATAAATCGTGTAGTCTTCTGCAAGAGCATGAGAGAATGATTTCAAACATGAATCAAATACAATCTGTGTGTTTGTTACAAATACTAATACAAAGGTCTGATAATGTTTAGTACGCGCTCCACGTTAACGTCCCTCAGGCAGGCAGCTAAATTAGCCAGAGTCCTTAAATAGTTTATTATACCTTTGTCAGAGCTAAACTACCTGACATTAAAACCGCATTAACCTGAATGTAATGTTTTATAAAATTTTGTGTTACTTGTGTTGTATTATTTTTACAACGCAATACATTGTATTCTCGTCCAAGTTGTATGAACTTATTGTAAGGCATTGTGTTTGTGGAAAGTGTGATTACAATATAATTGAGACATTTTAATGTCAGTTTTATTATAACAATAGATAATTTTTAATTAAGAAATAAAGTTTATTAAGTTTATTTCTTTTAACGATTATTTTGGTGTTTTGGTCTAACTTTTACGCATATAAAAAAACTCGCATCAAATCGCTGCAGCTACTTGTGGTAGTTCTCTTTACAGTTTAACTCTTAACTGGGTTTTCGTTTCTTTCAATTATTATCCTATCTTGTTCACGTACTCTATGTCTCTAACGCCTACTCAGTCTCCCTTCCGAATGTGCCATTGTGTATCGCTTATTAACAGGCTACTGCACACACAATTCTGCTTCGACCAGTATGTTGCTCCTCGTAGATTATTTAAGACAAAGATCCATAACCTAACCTAACCTAACCTAACCTCAACCCAACCCAACCCAATCCAACCCAACCTAACCCAACCTAACCTAACATAACCTAACCTAACTCAACACAACCCAATCCAACCCAACATAACCCAATCCAACCCAACCTAACCCAACCTAACCCAACCTAACCTAACATAACCTAACCTAACTCAACACAACCCAATCCAACCCAACCCAACCAAACCTAACCTAACCTAACTCAACTTAACCCAAACCAACCCAATCCAACCCAACCCAACCCAATCCAACCCAGCCCAATCCAACCCAACCCAACCCAACCTAACCCAACATAACATAACCTAACCTAACTCAACCCAACCAAATCAAACCCAACCTAAGCTAACCTATCCTTAATATAAAATCTATACGCGATCTATGATAAATAGTGAAACGGAATCGACAAGCAACAAGAAATACAAAAAGACATAAACGAAATTGACTATCTGTAGAAACTAGAAATTGAGTGTGACAAATGTAGACAGATTTTATCTGCTTCGAAATGCGCTTCAGTAAACATTCCGCCCGATATCTGAATCACTTTTTACAAGTAATGATTACAAACAAGTAAAGTTCATAATCAATTACTCCACTAAAACTATTCGATAAAGTAGAATGCCAAGGCGTAGAGAAGATTTAAGCTGGTGTAGTAACATAAAAGTCGGTTAAAACCATTTCGCCAAGTAATGGAGAATTAGACAGTAAGGATTTTAATTGCATAAATGGAAAATTTGTTAAAATAGTCTTAAAAATTAGGAATCACTCAGGTGTAAAAAGGAGATTTTAATGACTCGACCAATTGTTTTAACGGAAAGTGAAATCAATTGAAACAAAAGGATTCGAAGTTGCAGCGAAAAACAAAAGAAATGAAATTAAAAAGTTCGCTCAAAGACAATGAACATAAATTACGTTAAAAAGAACAGGAGTAAAAGGTATTGATTAATCTGTGGTCTGATACTTTATCCGCGACAATTTCTCTGTTGATAACTTTAAATAATTAATTACTTTTTATTTCCGCCCATAATTTATTTATTATCATATTTATTTTTGCCGTTAAGAAGTTTTTATAACAAAACCTACACCCGTGACCATGAATTGTGTCCCACTTCAGTCTTCCCGAACACTAGTGGGTTAAAATATATCCTTGTGTTTTTACCTTCTCTTTATTTGTTTCATCCAACTTTGGTGTACACTAAATCAATCACTTTTTAATGTTCTGTGCCTTCCTCGTAGCCCAGTATTGCTTCATTTGTTGTGATCTTGCTATCCAAAACGCGTAACTAAAAAAGTTCAATAATAAAAGTCATTTTCATCTTACACAAATTAAATTAAAAAAAAGATTAAATCCTAAATTAAATATTAGAAAATGGAGCAGACGTCCTGCATAGTTTGTTTCTCTAAGTTTGCATGAAGTCAGTTGTTCCCGCCAACTGCAGATTGCTTGAGATTAATTAATTAATTGTAGGCCTGCAGTCAACTCAACATGCTGCCTCACATCGCATAACTCAGCAACCATTTTACGGAAGTGAATATATTTAACTAATTATTTATAATAAGTTAAACAGAAATAACTGTTAATTTAATATATAGCCACAATGTGTAACTGAAATACCTAATCACTCTACCACTTTTCTGAAAATAAGACAACTGAATTTAGACTTTCATAATTGTCTCTCTCTATTTGTTTCACCCAACTTTGGGGTACACTAAATCAATCACTTCTCAATGCTCTGTGCCTTCCTGGTAGCCCAGTATTGCTTCATTCGTTGTGATGCAAATGGACCAAAAAATGGCGCATTAGCCTGAACGAAACCAAGTCAGTGAATGTAAATTTTACAAATCTTAAGATAGATCATTCCATCCCAATTACAATAAATTCTATACCAATTCCCCAAGCTAACTCTGCTAAATATCTGGGAATGACCTTGGATGTGAAACTGAAATGGAAGGAACACGTAAAAAAGAAAAAGCAAGAATTGAATTTTAAATTTAGAAAATTGTATTGGCTAATTGGAAGACAATCCAAACTGTCAATTCATAATAAGTTATTAATATATAAACAGGTTTTAAAGCCAGTGTGGAACTATGGAATACAGTTGTGGGGCTGTACAAATAAGACGAATATTAATACAATTCAAGTTTTTCAAAATAAGGTACTTCGAAGCATTGTTGACGCACCATGGTATATACGAAATGACAACATTCATAGGGATTTAAATGTAGAGTTTGTCAGTGAAGAAATCAAAAAGCAAGCATTGAAGCATGGACACCGCATCTCACATCATGAATGCTCCGAGGTTCGGGGACTGATGGTTACACTTACGTCAGCTAGAAGACTGCAAAGAACTAAGCCTTCTGATTTGATTAGTAGAGAATAACCATTGGGTTATAACTCTAGATAAACGTACTATATTTACCGATTGTGTTCATAGAAATGTAAATTACTAGATGGGTTTCTGACTCAGTTGTAATATTATTAATAATAAAAAAAAAAAAAAAAAATTCGTTGTGATATTGCTTTTCTTTCTTCTTCAGAGATTTGGATCGTTCGCTTGGATTTGACTTTGCCTTGGAACCGTTGCTTTTTGTCCTTGGTTATTGTTTTGGCTGTTCTGTCCATGAGCATAGTGTCAGTGATTTGTAGTTCTGTTATGTCTTTCTCCGTTTCTCTAAACCAAAGTGGTTTGGCTCTTCTACTGCGAAAGTAGTCAAATATTTTTTTGGTTAGTCTATTTTTGTCCATTCGGAGGATGTGCCCATAAAAATCAATTCTCCTTTTTCTTATTGTGTCTGATAGTGTTTCAGTTTTTTGGTAAAGAGTTTCATTCCTGATGTGGAGTAATTGGTTGTTACGGAATTTGGGGCCTAAGATTTTTCGTAATATCTTTCTTTCTTTGATCTCCAGCCTTTCAAGTGGGCCCTGAGTTGTGAGGGATGATGTTTCAGCTGCATATAAGGCTTCTGGTTTAATTACCATATGATAATGGTAATTCCAGATACCAAAGATCATATGATATGATCTTTGTATTCCAGGAGAGGGACATCTTGTTGTATGTGTCTTTGGTAAGTTGGGAGGCTAATTCAACTTTATTTCTCCTAGATTCCATAGTTTTTTTCTCTAGGGCGTTCCCCACTTGAAGCTTTTTTGGTGGTTTTTGTATCTTGTGTTTTTATGTTAACACTAAATTTCAAAGTTGCGGTCTGGTTTTAGGATATCCTAGCACAACAAAAGGCTACTAAATTGTAAGTCAAAGATATCAACAGAAAGTGAAGTGATATTATACAAAGCTATCTTAAAACCAGTATGTGCATAAGGTAAAGAATTTTGGGATACTGCAAGTAATTCCAATATCGAGGTGCTGGAGCGAGTCCAAACAAAATAAGGTCTATTTTCAATTTACCTCACTATATCGGTAATAAATATATATACCATGATCTAAATATCAATAGCATCAAAATGGAAATTACTAGATTCAGAAAAAATTATCTAAAGCAACTGAAGAAATATCCAAACTCATTAGAAGTGAACTTTCTGCAAAATGGTGTTGTTAAGCATAAAAGACTTAATAGAAATTATGTGATAGATTTACAAAATCGATCTTTTTTTTTTTTTAATGTCCGACTATTATGCACACTTGGACTAATGCAGACGATGGGATGATTTATAGCGTATGAAAATGTCAAGCCCTAGCCGGGAATCGAGCCAGGGTCCTCGGGGTGAAAGCCCAGTACGCTATCAACTGGGCCACCGAGGCGGCTATCGATCAACGAAATCGATCAACAGTAAACAATAAGATTAGCTGTTCTCTGAAGGAAGCCATTTTTGTATTAAATATGTTTATTGTTTGCATCTTAAACAGATCATAGTGTTACAGTTTAGAAAGCAAAAAAACAAATTAGCACACAAATTGATTTTGGTGCTAATGTAGACGAATTCGAAAACCGGCGAAAGTTTTTCATCATTCAAAAATTGCAGTTGCGGAAATATTTAAAACCTTATAAAGGTTTTGTGTTGCATTTTTTAATTTTGTCTACAAATTTCATTGAAAATTTTAAAGGAAATATTTTTTTAAGGCGAAAAGCATATTGAGGCTATTATCGCGTCCCTAAATGTAAGTGTGAGTGTAAAGTGTTGAAGTCGTAAGTGTACTGATTATTTAATGGAAATAATTAATAAACATTTAAAAGAAGTTTAATTTGAGTGAAATCGTATTTTAAAATCTATAGTAAAAAGTTACATAGATTTAATATTTAATGAAATTCAGTATAGACATACTTCTGTAAAATCCCAGTATAACGCACCGTATAAGAGATCCAGTAATTTCTTGAGGAAACCGCCTTACTTATGAAGTGAATACTTTTTTTACACCCGGTACAACGACGTTTGTGGTACAGAGAAATCGATTTGAGAATAACGGAAGAAAAAGAGAAAATTTCATGAAACAGCTGATGTATTACAGCTGGTTGTTCTAGAGATGCCGTCAGTGAGTAACAATAATATGTATTCCAAAATCAAGAGATTTGACCATAGATAGACTACTTAGCTAGAATACTGAAAGGCGATAACAGTATAAAAATAAAATAATTGTAAAATTAGAAGTTTAAAATGTTAAAAAAATAAAATATATTTATAAATTTAATTTTACTAGGAATTATAGCAAATATAATTATAAACAAGTTTTATATTTGGCAATATAGGTAATAGGCAATATTGGCAATAAGTACTTTAAAAGGTCGCCATTTTTAACGGATGAACGCTGCTGAGAAAGAAACGTGTTCAAATTATTATCAAAATCAATGTTAGTACCAAGTACGATGTTTAAAAATACTTTATCGAAGTATTAGTGATGTTTATCCATGTTGTTACTTTTACGAAATCCCTACCAACAGTCAGCAAGACAGCTGTTTAATTATCGTATCAAAATATTATATAAACCACATTCGAGAACCAATTGCATGGGGACTGGCTTTACAACTAGTGAGTCACAACGATAGCTTGAAAAAAAAACTAAATCTGTTTATCTAAAAATAAAGTCCAGTAAACGTGGCTCGAAGGCAAAGACGTCAATGGAATTGAATGCGGTCAGACAGCGTTGAGGAAATTGTACCCTGAAGCGCCATCGCAGACAAAATTGAAAAATGGGTTTCTAAATTTGTTTTTAAATCAGTGTTTTATTTTCTTTATGTAATTGTTAATTAATGCTATTATAATTTTAAAAGAAATTTTAAAAAATAGTTGACATTTTTACCACATCAAACGGTTTTGTAGTAATTTTCTGTATTAGCAGGAAAAAAACATTTTCACAAAAACAAAGCAATTGTGTCATTGTATAAATATAGTCATACAGGCATTTAAAAGTATAATTTACAAGGAAAACGTTTTATAAACGTAAAAGTTTGGTTTAAATGATATGAACAAACGTTCAAGAAATACTATAAAACAAAACAGTAGTCTCTCTCCGTGAGCTCCAATTAAAAGGTTTTAAAATTCCACACCACAGACGCTAAAGGAGAAGTTAAAACCCTTTGTAACAAATTTACTTTTAGTAAAGTTAAATCCATTGAAATAAAAAAAGAGGAAACAACAGAAATACACAAAGGAAGTAAATTAGATTTGGAAGTTTGTTTTGGACAAATTAGGGTAGATGTTAGGCTGCGAATTGTGGTCTATTGATTAATGAACATGGTTTGTTACTTTCGTTAGCATTGTTTTAAATTCACAGGCATTGGGAGTACAAGTGATTTTGTTGAAAAATAACAGCGTTAATTCACGAGTGTGATCTGTTATATTCGTATGTATGGTTTTGCGCTTAATTTGCGTGATTTATTTACAAAATGTTTTGTTGATTAATATGGGCACGTGTGTTACTTTCATAACCAGAATCATCGTTCGGCGGTCACATTCGTTGAGATTTGGATAAAGAGCTAGAGGTTTCTGATCAATGAGTATGGCCCGTAACTTGATAATGACTGTTCTGTGTCAATATTAACTGGAAGGAACAGTATCTTGGAAGGAACTACAGATTGGTTGTAGGATGTAGTTTCTTGGTCAAACATAATGGCTGGTTGTTTTAAAAACATTGTTTCAAGTCAATATAAATTCGGATGAACAAAATTTAAGTTTGGAAAGCGTGGATATTTTTGGTAGCACTGTTTCATGGCAAGCAACTGAACAGCAAGTAGTCAAAATAATGGTATAATTGAACAACAATAGATGAGAAAGTTTTTATAAGTAATTTGAATTTTTTTGAAAAAAATCTGCTGTTTTAATGTGGATTACATTTTATATAAAGTATTTTGAGCACAAATGACTCTTTTTAATATTTCAATGTAAAGTCGTTTAAAATGTGTGGCATTTGAACGCCACAAAAATAACTTCACAATTTTTCAATAAGAAATATAAACCAAATTGCCAATATAGAGACAATTTCAATAAAAAACAACAAAGGGTGCAAAAATGTTGATTTACTGTCTAGGTTTAAAACTTTCCGGAAGTGATTTAATAGCTTCTTGGCAGTTGGCTGACTTCCTCTCTGAAGGAATAAATTGATCACATCAAACATGTTCACGAAAACTTTGGTGTTTATTGGTAAATATTTGGCGATTTAGTGAATTTAAGTTTAATAATACAATGAAATGAGATATGCTGTACATATTTTTAGTTTCATTAGCGAATCTCTAATAGTAAGATTTATGAGAATTTATAAACAATATTATATTTTATATGTGTAATAGTGCACATCTATCCCATTTTCTTTGATTTGTATGCGCGTTTTGTGTATGTAATTTTTATGGCTTGCAAATTGTACAACATACTTAAAAAAACCAATTCACTGTCACGTAAAATTCGAAATATAAATGATTATTAAAATCAGTTCCTCATCCTTAGAGAATATCTCACTAAATTTTGAGAATTTTTCCTGTTAATGGATTAGAGATTAGATCTACGTGGAAGGAGGAGCTTTTAATAGAAGAATTAGTTAACAATAAAATTTTATTTATAATATAGAGGTTTATATTATGTAATAGGACATCTAGGCCCATAGAAAGTCTAGATAGCAGGCAATTCCTATTTGAATAAAAGTTATTGGAATTAGGGTAACTTCCAGATGTGAAATCATGTAATAACACTAATTCTGATCTTATAACACTTTTAGAGTTAACATTCTCCCCCCCCTCTCTCTCTCTCTCTCTATCTATATCTCTCTCTATCTATCTATCTATCTATCTATCTATCTATCTATCTATCTATCTTTCTCTCTCTCTTTCCACCTATACACTTATCCACCTATCCACTTATCCACCTATCCACCTATCCACCTATCCACCTACCCACCTACACACCTACCCACCTACCCACCTATCCACCTATCTACCCATCCACCCATCCACCTATCCACCTACTTACCTACCCACCTATCCACCTACCCACCCATCCACCTATCCACCTATCCACCTATCCACCTATCCACCTATCCACCTATCCACCTATCCACCTATCCACCTATCCACCTATCCACCTATCCACCTATCCACCTATCCACCTATCCACCTATCCACCTATCCACCTACTTACCTATCCACCTATCCACCTATCCACCTATCCACCTATCCACCTATCCACCCTACCTACCCACCTTCCCACCTTCCCACCTACCCACCTACCCACTTCTCATCTACCCATCTAGCCACCTACCCACTTACCTACCTACCTACGTACCTACCTATCTACTATTTATCTATTTACCTAACTATCTATCTATCTATCTATCTATCTATCTATCTATCTATCTATCTATCTATCTATCTATCTATCTATCTATCTATCTATCTATCTATCTATCTATCTATCTATCTATCTATCTATCTATCTATCTATCTATCTATCTATCTATCTATCTATCTATTTATCTATCTATCTATTTGTCTGTCTATCTACCTGTCTCTCTTTCTGTTTGTCTGTCCGTCCGTCAATCCATCCATCCATCCATCCATCCATCCATCCAGCCAGCCATCCATCCATCCATCCATCCATCCATCCATCCATCCATCCATCCATCCATCCACGATCTATCTACCTATATATCTCTATCTTTCTCTCTCTCCCTCCCTCCCTCTCTCTCTCTCTCTCTCTCTCTCTCTCTCTCTCTCTCTCTCTCTCTCTCTCTCTCTCTTCAAAAATTCCTCTCTCCGTATTTCAATATTAGCTTCTGGAGTGGCCATCATAATTCCTACTTAAAAAAAATCCGGCCTTACCGTATTTCAATTTTACGAATCGTTAAAATGGTAATTTTTAATATTTCAAACGCTGTACAAAAATAAATTTCGATTGTTGATTTTTACATGTATTGCTATATCCAGGAATTTCTCTTAGATTCGATATTTGTAATGATTTGGATGCATGAGAAGAATCGTCAAATATAATTTTTTCGACGGTTTTTAAAATGAAAATAAAAACAGATGCTTTCATGATTTATTTTCCTCTTCTCCGAACTCCACTAAATATATGCGTTACTGTACGTTATGTATCAGGGATCGGAATTAATCTGAAAGGATAAAGCCATTGTAATAATGACCTTGAGATGCGCAGCTCAGAGACGCATCAGACTAACCGATGCGTTAACCACATTGCCCCCTTAGCCCTTATTATAATTACAATATTTAATATGTGCTACACATTGTTATATAGGAATACGATGTTCACAATAAGCCAAGTTTGGAATCCCCTTTCATGCAAGAGTAATACTGACGGCCACCCTAACACAAGCGTGAAAATAAATTGTCTTCAGCGAAACCGTAATCCCCTTCTAAAAAATAAATTAAAGCTGATGCAATACCCAAAAGTTATTTAAAATCAGTCACTTCAGAAAGTATTAAGGGTTGATGAGGCGAATAAAATAAATCTTCTTCTAAGATGCTTTGCTCGAGGTTTAGGGACCGAACTATTGATTCCGGATGAAAGAGAAGCCAACCGGAAGTGATTCAATAAATTCTTGGCACTTCCTGGCTTACAGATAAAACCACTCTTGGGCTCAGCTGTCAAGGTTTAACATTTTAGCATCGACGCCCTTCCTCAAGTGTTTGAAGTGGTGCTTATGTTTGCTTACCTTACAGGGAAGTCTGAAAGGCTGTAACATAATGTATGAAAGAACGAAACCAAGTTCTAAATTATAAATGTATATTGAATACTTATTAAATAGATAGCTACTTGAAGTTGTCATGCTAAAATACGTACTTATCAATGGCACACATGAACGAAATTTCATCATTTTTAAATTTGTTAAATCATAATTTTGTTAACAATTTTAAAAAAGTAGTTATGAAAACAAAAATAAAATTTCCAGTTTGTAATAAACTTATAAATTATAATACTCTTATAAGCCATTAATGAATACATTCGTTTTTTGTGTTTTTCGATATTTTACATTATTTTAAGATTTTTTTTGTGTTTAACGTCCGACTAGTGTGCACACTTGGGCTAATGCAGACGATGGGATGATTTATAGCGTATGAAAATGCCAAGCCCTCGCCGGGAATCGAACCCGGGTCCTCAGGGTGAAAGCCTAGTATGCTGTCCACAAGGCCACCGAGGCGGCTAAATTATTGTATGAAAGGCCCAAGGCACTTAAATCGTTCGCTTTAATTTATTCAAATATCTTGAGAAGAAACTGTAATAAAAATGTATATATTGTTTTCAATTGCATCTGCACCGTCGAACTGAACAAATAAAATCCTGCATCATTTTTTCTGTAGGGCGTAAATTAACGAAGGCCCCTTGAAGGTCCATGTTGTACTAACCATCAGAAAGCGACCTTAAAACGGAGAGTTCAATGAGGGGAAAAACAGATAAGATAAATTAAACGACTGATAAAATGGAAATAAAACATTCTTTCGGTATGTTTTCCACTTCTATTTATTTGCCAAATATCAGCTGTTTTTATACAAAAGCTTTGATTATTGAAACAGCTGAAACGTTTAGCTCTGCAAGGATATTGAAATGGTTAAAGTATGGTATTGATCCTGAAAAACGAACGCCAGTAACAACCGTTTGATGTGCTTTGCATACAGTGTTACTTTTTAGATGTGTTTTATTTCAACAGTAAAAACAATGAAAACCGGCGGCACACTAAAGTCGTAGTGTTGGCCTTTGTTTCTTACAATTCAAATGTTGCTAATAAAGCTTAGCGGTGGTAATAAACTCTTCAATTTCCTGGCTACTTTACGGCTTTGCCCGGTTATGGCATTCATCAAACAGTTATTACAGAAATGAAATAACTGCATAAACTTTCTGGTTATGGCTTCAGCAACCAAGTCCTACGTGTATTTTATACTAACAGTTTACCGTGAGTGACGTTATTAATATAGAGGCGGTGTCTGAAAGTTCAGTTTACAAAAACTAAAAGCCTAGTTTTAGTTGGATATTTTCATCTGCCTAGTTGAAAATACAAAGCTCTTAATAAATGCAGTTCTTTCTAATTCAGACTAATGTCACTTTGCTCATCTAACACACCTACTGCTCATTTAGTGTTTCTCAAGGTGGATTCATACACAGGCACGAGATGATCTTGGGAAGACGCAGTAACGTGTTATCGGTCCGAACAGGAAAAGTAAAAAAATTTAAGAATCCGTTTTTATCTTGGATTTATTATGGATGTGAAGCACACCACTGTAGACGAAATCAAAACAAAACAACTTCGACGGTTTGGTATGTCCAAAGAGTGGACAACAATCGACTTACTAAACAGATATTAAAATGGAAACCACATGATCACAAAAACGAGGAAGACCGAGACTTCGTTGGGGAGAAAGAATTGATTAGGAAGTGAGAAAGAGGGGATTGGATCAAGATCTGTGGAATGACAAGGTAAAATAGAAGCTAGGACTCGGGAGGCGTAGCAAAACATTTTAAGCCAAAAAAAAAGAGATTAATCCAACTGAATACACTTTATAAATTGGCTTTTGTAAATTTCAATTGAACTTTCAAATTAAAATAATTATTTTTTTATATCTCATAATTTACTTTTATTATTTAGTATCCACGCTATATATTTTCTATAAAGTAATAGTTCAGAGAACTATACATATAGGTACTAAATCAAGTGATAACAAAGTGATAATTTAGTATTAAATAAATTAAATATTTTTGTATATTTTATTTTCCATTGCTTTGAATAATCCACAGAATAAAATAAAATAAATAAATAAAATAAATAAAATAAAATAAATAAAATAAATAAATAAAATAAATAAATAAATAAAAAATAAATAAATAAAATAAAAATAAAATAAATAAAATAAATAAATAAAATAAATAAATAAATAAAAAATAAATAAATAAAATAAAAATAAAATAAATAAAATAAAATAAATAAATAAAATAAATAATAAATAAAAAATAAATAAATAAAATAAAAATAAAATAAATAAATAAAATAAATAAATAAATAAAAAATAAATAAATAAAATAAAAATAAAATAAAATAATCCACAGAAAAACCGCGAAGTGGAAAAACGTTCCTCGCTAAGTTTACAGTAACAAATATGTTAATCACCTTTAAATTCCGCCAACGTAACCTGTTTTCGCAGTTTACTGAACATTTGTCAGTGCTTCAAACTTGGCCGCGGTGTGCCTTCCTCTGTGAAAATAACTATATGATTTCAGTTGCGGGTACATTTGATAAAAATGTGCTTGCATCTAATCAATCTCTTAGTTTTTTTAAGTTTTTATGTTTATGTGTATGTGTAAAATTTATTTTATGTGAATATACTAAGGGACGGATATGCCTTTATAGTGTACGTAGCCACCATAAACAATATGGTGTTCGTTTCAGAGTGAAATTGTATAGCTTGAATTCAAATAAGTGTGCAATTCAATATAATTAAATTGATGATTTTTAAATCTACACTATTATATTTGCCAACACGCTGAACATTGGGAACATCATAATACACCACCGCTGCCATGGAAATGCGAAGATTGATTGACTAAACTCCTTAAGCAAGTGACTGGTTCTTGGCAGAGTTCAAAGGTGATTTAACAGTTTTTTTAATTGTATATTTAGCGGGGAACGTTTTACCACTTAGTAGTTTTTTTTTAGATTGGATTTTTCTGCATTTTTGTAGGAGTGTTAACAGTACCAAGGATTGTGGATGATAATCGTGATAAATTAAATTATCTAATAATAGCTGCAAAACAAGTTAGTTCAGTTCTTACATTTTATCACAATATCCCAAGATTGCGAAAGCTTTATAGGTTTGTTTACAACTTTTAAAAAATTTGTTTCGTTTTTTGTAACGTAAGAGGTGTGTTCAAAAAGTAACGAGAATTTTTAAATTTCGCGAGCTTGGAGAGTCCGATTGTCAAACACTTTTTGTATTATATTGGTATACATGCCCTTGAAGTATGATAAACAATTCAGGTGTTTTCATTGTTAACTTTGTCTGTGACAGCCACTAAGGTTAGACGTGTTTTTATGAGCTCAACGATTTTCATTTGTTAAAAGAAATGGATCAAAGAATTTGCATCAAATTTTTCGTAAAAAATGGAACAAAGTGTAACAAAGTGTGTGAAATGTTAACAAAGGCCTATGGTGAGTCTCTTATGAGTAAAGCAAGAGTTTGCGAGTGGTATAAGCGTTTCCAAGAAGGCCGTGAAGACATTGAAGATGACGAATGTCCCAGCACATCAACAACCGATGAAAACGTGGAAAAAGTGAAAGAAATGGTTATGAACAATCGCCAAATCACAATTAGAGAGGTCGCTGATGATGTTGGCATATCGATTGGATTATTTTGTGACTTTTTTTCCAATGTTTTGTGTATTAAAACGCGTGCAGCAAAATCCGTTCCAAAATTGTTGAAATTTCAACAAAAACAGCGGCGAATGGAAGTTGCTCAGGAGTCACTAAATAAAGTCAACGACGATGCACAATTACTTAAACGTATTATAACAGGTGACAAAACATGGGTTTACGGATATGACGTCGGAACTAAGGCTCAATTATCCCAGTGGAGGCATTCTGGCTCGCCAAGACCGAAAAAGGCTCGGCAAGTGTGGTCGAACGTGAAGGTTATGCTCACTGTGTTCTTCGATATTAATGGCATAGTGCATCATGAATTCCTGCCTTCATGTGAAACGGTCAATAAGGAGTACTACCTACAAGTTCAACGCCGTTTGCGTGAAGCAATCCGAAGAAAACGCCCGGATCTGTGGAAAAACAATCCATGGCTTTTGCTCCACGATAATGCACCAGCTCACACTTCATTGCTTGTTCGTGAATTTTTTGCCAAAATCAGTACTGTAATGATGCCCCAGCCTCCATATTTACCAGACATAGCTCCGTGCGACTTTTTCCTATTTCCAAAAATAAAAAGAACCTTAAAGGGCTGTCATTTTACAGCCGTAGATGACATTAAAAGCGCATCACTGAAAGAAGTAAAGGTTATCTGAAAGATCGAGTTTGAGAAGTGTTTCTAGGATTGGAAGAAGTGCTGGCACAAGTGCATAATCTCCAATGGGGACTATTTTGAAGGCGACGACATCAATGTAGAAGAATAAATAAATATTTTGTTCAAAAAATTAAAATTCTCGTTACTTTCTAAACACACCTCGTATAGTAACAATTCATCTTTCATTGATCAGCTGTTCAGTTAAGTAAGATACAAAATACAAAAATAGGTAAATGTTTTTGCAATTTACTGCAGTTTTTAATTGTAAACGTACGTATTTTTAGAATTTTTGTACAAAATGATCAATACTTTAACCATGATAAATAAAATGAGTATTTATTGATGAAAATTGATTAAATAATTTAGACTATGGAAGCGTAATTGTTTCCATTTTAATATTTCGTTATTTTCTGACGGTATTTGCAATATATAAATTTTACTTTTTTACAAAAATTATAATTAACCATAACGAAAAAAATGAAATATCGTATATCAAAATTAGTTATGTATTTTAGGCTGTAAGTGAGTAAAAACTTACATGCTCCCATTTTTTGCATTTATTTTTGCAATTTTACATTCGTAAACGTTCTTATTTTTGGAGTTTTTATTTTAAAAAACACATTTTGTAATCAGAACGCGTAAAACTATTCGTTATTAATCAAAATCGGTACAGCAATTTAGTTGTATACGCGTCAGTGTTGAAGAAGAAGAAAATTGTTAAAATGCCATTGTAAAATCGTTTTTTACAGTTTGATTGTACCGATTTTCAAAATTTTATTTTTTATTATTACAGCTTCTTCGTGCTTCTTAAGTTAATAATTAGTACCGTTAACTATATTTTTTGTTTAACGTCCGACTATTGTGCACACTTGGGCTAATGCAGACGATGGGATGATTTATAGCGTATGAAAATGCCAAGCCCTGACCGGGAATCGAACCCTGGTCCTCGGGGTGAAAGCCTGGTACGCTATCAACTAGACCACCGAGGCGTTAACTATATAAGAGTTTTAGTTTTCAAGTTATGGACACTTGAAAACCGGTACTTGTCACCTGCCGTACATAAGAACAGCTTGGATGAATTGGCGGGGCGGAATGCTGCCGCGTTCCTTGATAATAAGCCTACTGTATACTCTTAATTTGTAACTGAGCGTCTTCCAGTAATTTTCTAATTTATTCTGCAAATTCAATAAGTAACGACTAAACGTCAATACGTTTCTAAAACTATACGTACATTAAAAATAAATTACACTAGTGTTAAATCTTTCAGTTTTTCAGAAAAATATATTTTCTAACACTACTAGATTTTTCCCATCCGAAGGCCACTTTTACGAAGTATGGTATTTTAAAATAAAATCAATAGCTTACCATAAATAAACCAAAGCAAGTCTGCCTATTTTGGAAAGCAAACAACCCTGTAGGTCCCCATAAACATCTCTTGTTTACTGGCCTTTCGTTATTGGAAATCTATTTGGTTACATTTAAGAAGGTATACCGACAGCACAAATGTCACACAAAATACAATAGTTTATTTTAGATTCGAGTTTTAAGCAGAGCATTACAAAATTTAAAGTCTTATTAAGTAATAACTTGCTGGTTTTACTGCTTCAGGTAGAATTGATTTTCTTTAACATACGAGGTGTGTTCAGAAAGTAACGAGAATTTTAATTTTTTGAACAAAATGTTTATTTATTCTTCTACATTGATGTTGTCACCTTCGAAATAGTCCCCATTGGAGATTATACACTTGTGCCAGCGCTTCTTCCAATCCTCGAAACACTTCTCAAACTTGATCTTTGAGATAGCCTTTAGTTCTTTCAGCGATGCGCTTTTAATGTCATCTACGGCTGTAAAACGACAAAGGTCACCTGTAAAAGGAGTAGTTATCACAGACAAAGTCAAGAATGAAAACAGCTGAAAGTTTTATCATACTTCAAGGGCATGCATACCAACATAATAAAAAAAATGTTTGACAATCGGACTCCCAAAGCCCGCGAAATTTAAAAATTCTCGTTACTTTCTGAACACACCTCGTATGGGGAAATCAGTGTTTAAATAAAACAGCAACATAACTATAAAATTTTTGTAAGGTAACTAATTGTAACAAAAACATTGACTGTTGAAATTTATTGATCAAAAGAAGACTTTTAAAATAGATTATTTTATAAGACTTATTTCCTCACATTATCAATATCGCGCATGAGCAAGAAGTCGTTTTTCAAATAAACATTTGAGAATTTTTTGTCTTTGAAAATCAATACTTTCAAAATCAAAAGCTGTCAAGGTCTTCTATTATTTGTTTTTACTGGTATAAATCATCTGTAATAAAGGAAATTTTTATGTCGATGCAGATGCTGTTATTATTTGGTAAGTATTAAAGGTTATATCAAAACAGCAAAATGTTTTATTGAGAATATATGAAGTTCGATTTTTAAAGTCAACCGCTCTTTGATGCTCACCAAATTCCTTCTGCTGCTGATATATTGATATATATTTTATTTTTGTTTTTGTGTTTTTTAAAGCCCATAATGGTCACAAAGTCAAATTAAAAGTCTTTTGGTTTTTCTGCTTTCTTTATTTTTTTGTTTATATATAAAATAATACGTTTCGTGGACGTTTATAATTTCCCTAAACTGTAAACACGAGTTTCCACAACCAGGGTCTCCTGGTTGTTCCTCCAAGTCCTGTTCCACCTCCTTGATAAATTATTCAAACTGTGACGAACTGTGACGAAAGAATTAGAACTTTTGGTGGTTCTAGTTAAGAATATTGAAAAACATATTCCATTTTTCCGACACAACAGCCCATAATTTTTGTAAATATACAACTGTATTCACTAGACAAATATACCTTTAAAAAAGTCCCGGAATAATTTAATTTACTATTTACTAAGTACGCCGTAAAGAAAACTGTTGGATTTTGACTTGGATGTTTGTCAGTTTGAACTTCTGTGATTATCTTGTTGGCTAAAGGAATTATTTCTATGAAATTTGACGTAAGTGAAAACATAGATGTGGGTGTAAATAAACCGCATTTCGTGAGCACTTTCTAATGATGCAAAAATATTAAACAAACGTTTTTCATTTTCAATTATTTCCCTAAAAATCAGAGTTAGAAACTATTGGAAAACTGGCGATATTTCTCAAAATTCTGAATATTTTTAATTTTTTGTGATATTTATAAGAATATAAAGTACATTTTTAAAATAAATTGAAAGTCCTAAAGACAGTAAATGTCATTTATTTCAAACTTGAACACTGGCTTGAATTGTGATATCAATTTTGACCAAAATCTGAAGAACCGATTTTGATAATTTCGCGATTTTCTATTTTCATTGAAATCTTTCGAATTATATTTCATAGGAACTTATAGATCTGCATGTTTTCTTTTAATTTTTTATGTAATCCATTTAAGCAAAATTTTATCAACATCGTTCAACCCTTTTTTAATTTTATTTTTTCTAGTGCTTTTCACTAAAATGTATTTGAAATTTTGCAACAGTTATTTCAATAAATAGTTTATGAAACTGTTTACATTGCTCAGAGAAAAAAATAAAACGACAATGTCTTATTTTGTATTAAATAAAAGGATACACACAAAATTTTCTATTTTGATTTTCAGAGAAATTTAATTTATCAGGAATAGAGAGAATGGTAAGAATGTTTGTCCCCCACTCTAATTTTAGAGTTTAGAATTTTACAATTCCATTTTTATGTTAAGGTTTACGAGTTACCGTATGTGAAGTTTTCCAGAAATGTTGCAGATAATCCCAAAGGTTATTATTTTTTTTTTTTAAATCATGTTCTAATTATTTGAAATAAAACTTAGGTCTACTTATGTCTTGTTAATGTATGTTTTTAATTATTTATTTTTAATTTGTTAAAAGAATAAATATTTAATTAAATTAACAAATCTAGATGAATTATTACTTCCAAATGAATGACTGAATGAATGTTCTAAGTGCTTCAAATATTTTGCATTCTAAAACATTTTATGTAAATCTAAAAGTTATTTAATAATTATATTTTTATCTCCCGCTCTTCCCTTTTAAATGTTATTTGTAAAAGTACGAAGGAAAATTATTAGTCTATGGTAAAGACACTAGGTTCAAGAAATTTAATTTTTGCAATTTTCAGGTACCCCCCCCCCCCCGTCTAATGTTGGTCTTATGAACAGATTAGGCTTTAATATATATATATATATATATATATATATATATATATATATATATATATATATGTGTGTGTGTGTGTGTGTGTGTGTGTGTGTGTAAATTACTTTTGCAAAGTAGAAATATATTACAAATTTCATTACAGTCAAACAATAACAGGTGTTGTACGCGAACTGACAGAATTATGGGAAACAATTTAAGTTCTAAATCAAATTTTGAAAAATTTTTTGTTTTAGAAATAATTATAAAAGTTCTATTGCCGTATTAGTACTGAAAAAAACAAGAAAATAATTTTATCCGAAAATCAGCTGTTTTCAAGATAGGTTTTACGCTATTTGATCCAATATTTTGTTAAGTCTTAACAGATTTAAATTATTTTCCATAAACTGATACGACAGTTTAATAAATTTCGTAACTTTTTTAAGGTAAAACAAATTTATATTTGATCATGTATTCGTGAATTCGATATTTTTTTGAATATTGTATAATAAACATTTTTTTTTTTTTGTATTTAATGTCCGACTATTGAGCACACTTGGACTAATGCAGACGATGGGATGATTTATAGCGTATGAAAATGCCAAGCCCTGGCCGGGAATCGAACCCGGGTCTCTTGGGTTGAAAGCCCAGTACGCTATCAACTAGGCCACCGAGGCGGCTAGTGTATAATAAACAAATCCTTAAATCGACATATTTTCCCAATTATGATTTGCAACATGAAAAGGCAATTTAAATATAAAATATTTTAAAATTCACTAATCTTTAATCTATAAGCTATTTAGTGCAACCACTGCTAAACCAAAATCAGAATTTGTTTTTCGTAAATAATTGATAATTTGTCAGGTACCGCCGATGTGTCATCTCGTGACAGGTTGATATTAATTTGCAAATGAATCGTTATTCCGCCAGAGCAAACACGTAATTTGTAATTTTCCCCCTCAACTGTTTGTCCACTTACCGCGAGGAATGAGGTAATTACATGAAGCTAGTAATTACGGCCATTACCACCAGGCAGTGCGTCGGGCGATAATGTTGTTAGTAGAGTATAAGCTGCAGGCGAAAATGCTGAGTCCGCCATTACCGCTAAGTTTTAATTAAATGTTTAGCGAGTTTAATAAAATTAGGGCCCCAAAGCGTTATGCTTCCAATCTGTAAACGTATTTTGTTTTTATAAGTACATTTACACGATCTGAAATGCGAGCTTTAATATAAAATAGCTTTTTCAATACTGAAAAAAGTATAGTTTAGTGGTAAGTTTAATTTTATTAATTTAATTATTTATTATTAAAGTTTATTATTATTTATTAGATAAAGTTTTAAGAAAGTCTGTTAGATTCAAAATCATATGTCCAATTTAAACTAATAAATTTGAAACAAATATAGAGTATAGAAGTATAGGATAAATATAGGAGTATAGAAATAGTTTTTGAAGATGGAGATTCTGAGAAACGCGTCAACGAAAGAAGAATTGACGATACTAGGAAGGCGGATTATTATACTGAACAGAGTGACAATAATCCTAGCAGAAAAGAAGAAGAATATAAAAAGAATTTGTAACAAATATATTTACATCATACAAAATACAAATACATTACAATAGAACAAATGTAAATTTAATACATTAGTGATATAAAACATTTTTTCAGTCCATTTTTTAAGTGTTACAATTGTTTTATCATGAACGTTTACTATTTTTTTTTTAATATTTTCAAACAAATGGTTCTATTGTTTTCAACAAAAAAATAACCTGCATTGTTAGGTTATTCATAAATTAAAACTGATAAATATCTACAAAAAAATATTTGTAAAAAGAAAAAAGTTAAGTACTTGCTTCGACATAGTGTTTTGGGTGGAAATAATTTGTTCGGTTTTGTCAGATTATCGAAAGTTTGCTGCGTTATAGACAGAATCTTATTTTTAGTTCATTCATTACAAATATTCTTTTTTTATCTTTTTTGTATGTCTATGTAATTTCGTTTATTTTTCGGATTCAAATCTTTGATAATTTAAAAATTTGAAAGTGTTTTTATTTGACGTGTAAGTATAGAAAGTGTTTAACGGTTTTGTTATTGTTATAACAAAACAATAAGCACGTTATAGACATGTTATTAAACACAATAACGTGTTTAACACCATAACGTTATAACACAATAACGTGTCTATTGTCATAGACAAATAAACACGTTATTTGCTACGTTATATAGACAGAATCTTATTTTTAATAAGTGTTTAACAGAAAGTGTTTAATAGTTTTTTATTGTTATAACAAAACAATAAACACGTTATAGACACGTTATTAAACACAATAACGTGTTTAACACAATAACGTGTCTATTGTTATAGACAAATAAACACGTTCTTTGCTACGTTGTAGACAGAATATTATTTTTAGTTCATTCATTACAAATATTCTTTTTTTTAATCTTCTTTTAGTATGTCTTATGTAATTTCGTTTATTTTTTGGATTCAAATCTTTGATAATTTAAAAATTTGAAAGTGTTTTTATTTGACGTGTATGTATAGAAAGAGTTTAATAGTTTTTTTTTTTTTTGTTTATAAGTTACTGGTTTTTAATATTTCATTCAAACTTTCAAACTGTAAGTGTGTTTCCAAATGATATTGCTTTGTCAAAGTTTGTTGAACTTTTGACAAAATATACTTGTAGTTTGTTGAAATATATTTTGATATTCTCAAATACATTTCGCTTCTCCTTTATTTTATAATTATGACATAATAAATACGGAAAGCGTTCTTTTATTATTTTTTAAAAGACATTTATTATCTTTAAAATAATTTGTGATAATTTGTTTTATTTTTTCCAACTGTTGTCGTGCGATATAAAAATCTTGGCAGAGGTTTTGCTTCCAAGTAACCAATGAAAAACTTTTCCGAAAAACGGAAACCTCTCAAAGACATGACGCGTCGGTTCAGTTTTTAAAAGAAATGTCGACGATAAGAGTGCAAAGTTTTGTTGAGAAAAGAACCAAAAACTCTGTAATCGAAATTTCCGACGAAACTTGCCTAAATCCATTTCCTTTATTTTTCTCGTAGAAGTACAGTAGCGGAGAAAATTAGATTTTTTTTAAAAGTTTAAAAGGAATTCATATTCCACTCTCGTTCAGAACGTCAGGCCTGAAGTTCGGCCACTGTTGCCACCATAAGCGTAAGAGTTAGTTTTTGTCAGTGCCTGGCAATTCTAAGAACTAATCTTATTACGTATTAGCGACTTCCTACTGGTAAATTGTTAGCATTTTGAATGCCTCTTAAAAACGTACAATGCAATTTAATAAAATGTCTTGAAACATAGCTTTTTTTTAATTCTTCAGCTTACTAAAAATGTCATTACTTTTGCTAAAAAAAATGAAAAATTTGATTTTAAAGCGCAAAAGTAACGAAGCAGATTTACTTAAATAACTTCAGAAGTTTAGATATTTTTAAAATAGTACAAATAAGATATAAATTACAATAATGTTTTTACTACATAGGTCTTCTATCTTGCAGTTCCTTTTGTTACATTACATTACACCCTGTAGTATTATATTTACGGTTTCTTAAAGACGTGTTCTAGAGATCAGATCGGTGTTCGTAATGACCCGTGTATAGTTCTGTAATTCACATTCTAGTGAAATTCACTAACATGAATCTGGACCTCTAGAACACGTCTTTAAAAAACCGTAATGTTCCTTAAATATAATACTACAGGATGTAACAAAAGTAACTGCAAGATAGAGAACGTAATTTGTAGCAAAAACATTATTGTAATTTATACCCTATCTGTATTATTTTCAATAATATCTAAACTTCTGAAGTTATTTAAGTAAATCTGCTTTGTTATTTTTGTGCTTTAAAATAAAAAATGTTTTAAAAAATAGTTTTTTTCATATTTGTAACGTTTTCTCAGTTCTTTGAAGCATTTTAAAGTTAATGTTTTTTAAGGAAATGATTTGTCAGTCTATTACAGTTTTCAAAGCTTGCTATTTGTTTTTTAAAACTTTTTTTTCGAAAAATTGTTAAACATTTGATTTTATCAAAATTGCTTCAAATATTTTGTTCAAACATAATACATAAGAACCCAAAGAAAACGTTCAGAGAAATATACCTCGAAAAATTCGTTTCGAGAGCAACGGGGAAAAATTAAAATTAGCTATATTTCTCAAAATCAATTTAACGGACTTTGTTCAAATTCGGAATTAAATAAACGAAAAATAATGAATCCTGTTCTATGTTGAGTTTTATTATTAGTTCACGAACGGTAAACATATTGAATAGTTTTTAATTTCCTACACGTACTTCTTTTAAGAATATGATCATATATTATTATGTAGATAGGACCAATTACGATAGTTTCCTAATCGACTTTGGAGGGAATAATTAAATTCTAGTAAGAAAATCATACAATTGACTCAGTCTGGCCATGTGGATGGAACTGACTCAAATTCTGAGCTCCCAGTCTTACCCAAAAATCAACCTGCCTCGCCTTCTCTTAATATTTTTAAAAACAAATATTTTTAAAAACATTTTAACAAAACATTGTTTATCATTTTATAATAACGAATACAGGCTATTTATATTAAAAATAACGATTAAAGGACAAACAAATATGAATCCAGAACTAGCACATAAAGTAAGAGTGGAAAATCGATTATGCATAATCTTACATTAACCACTACTCAAACCAAATTTAAAGACAAACAGTAATTTACATGAAAGTAATTTACATTTTTTAATATAAAACTTTAAAGTTACAGTTTTTCTAACTTTTCCATTAACAAATTTCGCTACTTTAAAAATAAAACAAAACTCTCGTTTACTAAAAAAACTCATTACATAATCTGTTTTAATTAAAATTCTGTTTTAGGTTTTTTCATTTTAACAATTATACCCAGCCATTTTTAAGAGGAAGCTAAATCAACACAACACAACGTCGTTTCTATACTGGATTGTATTTCCTGAAGACAAGTAATTTTGACACATGCAACCGTCTTAAGAAGCAAAGCGCCGTAGAGGTACTTGAAATTGTTGTAACTGACATGGCAATATGCAAAATTGGTCATCCAGCTGATTCAGTGCTTTCTATTATAGTAAATATCTTTTCTTCTTTTCGTTTAACCCTCTTTGGTGTACGCTGAATCAATCATTTCTTGCGCGCTGTACTTTTCTTTGTTCCCAGTAGCTCTTCATTCTTTCCGATCTTCTTTTCCTCTCCTCTTCCGAAATGACAGGTTTAGGTCTTATTTTGGTTTTATCTTGGAATCTTATTCTTTCGTCCTTGGTACTTATCTTAGCAGTTTGGTCAAGCAGTGAATGTTCTGTAATTTTTAATTCTATTAGGTCTTTTTCAAACCAGTTCGGTTTTGTTTTACGATTATGGAAAAAATCAAACACCTGTTTCGTCAATCTATTGGAGTTCATTCTAAGAAGATGGCCGTAAAAATTTATTCTCCTTTTTCCCATAGTATCTGACAGTTTTTCAATTTTCTTATAGAGAGCTTCATTTCTTATATATACTACCTTATTATCCTGAAATTTTGTTCCTATAATTTTTCTTAAGATTTTCCTTTCCGTTATTTCAAGCTTTTCTATTCGGCCTATGCGATTCATGGTTAATGTTTCTGCTGCGTACAGTGCTTCCGGCTTGATCACTGTTTTATAATGTTTAATTTTGGACCCCCATGAAAGAGATTTCTTATTGTATGTTTCTTTCGTCAATTAGAAGGCCAACTCAGGTTTGTTTTTCCTGGATTCCATTGCCTTGCCTTCATCTGCATTCCAACTAATCCATTCACCAAGATATTTGAACTCTTTTACAATTTCTATTTTCTGTTCTTGGATTTTAAGGTATTTATTTGGGTATTTGTTGTTTGTCATGATTTTGGTATTTTCAAAAGATATGTTTAGACCTATTTTAGCTATTTAATATCTTTTACAATAGCCGGAGAAACAACCTTATACAAAGTGTAGAAGATGGTTTTATATTTAAAAAGACGTTAGTTTTGCTTTTGAAATGTATGTATTATCAGTCACTTTGTAGCAACAATAATCTTCTTCAAAATTATTGTAAGAAGGTAATGTAAACTAAATTCATTGTGAAAATGTTGATGCATTTTTTCAGTAAAACCATTACTTTAATTGTTGGTAAGAGTTTTCTTAGATCAACTATTAATTATTATTTTAAATAACTGAGTGAAGAAAGTACTATTTATATTTTGAAAAACAAAAATTTAATATATTTCTTATTGAAGAGAAGATTCAGATTTTTATTCTGCTCACATAGTATGAGCTTCACAAAATTTAACAAATCTCCGTTACTTCGGCAGCTGGATCGGAGAATATTTAATTGAATGAAGAACCATTAACATAGATTGGGGGTTGTTATAAAGGTGGATATTTGGAAAGGAAGCGAGATATAAATCAAAAAGCGGAAGTCGGCTTGCCTGAAGGAATTTAATGGAGTTAGTCACACGTATATTTGAGACTAAAGACAAGTTCCTGAACACAGATTATAACGGTCATAGATTGTATGAACTTTGAATATCTTTCTTAATTGCTATAAATTTATTCTGTATGATTTTAATTTTATCACTAATAGGATATTATTGATGTAAAACAAATACATTTAGAAAATTTTATAAATATTTCCGTTTTTAGGAATCCCTATTAAAAAAATTTATTATTAGAAGTCTCTTTATCGGGGTAGAAACTAAACTAAATGACTAGTTTCGATAAAATGTGAAAGCAATTTACAAATATTCAAAAACAATATGTTTAAAACTTTTATTTTTTGCCCCAAAAAAAAGATAAAAAAGCAAAAATGTTTTTTTTAATGAGCAGTAATTAAATTTAGCTCAAATGCAGCTCTTATTTACCTGACGAAAACCCTAACGAGAACTGCAAATAAAACACTATTTTTTTCAAAATTTAAATTCGCTAAAAAAGTTGAATTGCTTTATAAAAATCCTGAATCAAATGAGTGTACCGAATTGTATTTTTTAATACATGCTGCAAATAAATTGAAAAAAAGAGCGAAGTGATCCCTCGCCACTACTGGAGAGTTTTTTTTTAATTTAAGCTGAAACTAAACATGATTTTAATTTCCATATACTTACGTGTTCATCACTGTTATATGTGAGCCTAGGATGTTCTAAAACTGAACACTAATGTGTTTTCCTTAATGTAACTATATAAACACTTTAGTGTACGAAATCTCAACCCAAACTCTGGTGTTTTAAACTAGTTTCCGTCTGCCTGTAAAGGTAATGCATCTGTAGCAGTAAATTTAAAAACTACGTAACGTCACAGTACACGAGGTATGTTCAGAAAGTAACGAGAATTTTAATTTTTTGAACAAAATATTTATTTATTCAAGCCTTTTTCGGTCTTGGCGAGCCAGAATGCCTCCACTTGAGCCTTAGTTTCGACGTCATATCCGTAAACCCATGTTTCGTCACCTTTTATAATACTTTTCAGTAATTCTGCATCGTCGTTGACTTCATTTAGTGACTCCTGAGCAACTTCCATTCGCCGCTGTTTTTGTTCAAAATTCAACAATTTTGGAACGAATTTTGCTGCCACGCGTTTCATACACAAAACATTGGAAACGATGTCATAACATGATCCAATCGATATTCCAACATCATCGGCGACCTCTCTAATTGTGATTTGACGATTGTTCATAACCATTTCTTTCACTTTTTCCACGTTTTCATCGGTTGTTGATGTGCTGGAACGTCGAGGGCATTCGTCATCTTCAACGCCTTCACGGTCTTTTTGGAAACGCTTATAACACTCGTAAACTCTTGCTTTACTCATAGCAGACTTACCATAGGCCTTTGTTACACTTCATTCCAATTTTTTACGCAAAATTTGATACAAATTCTTTGATCCATTTCTTTTAACAAACGAAAATCGTCGAGCTCATAAAAACACGTCTAACCTTAGTGGTTGTCACAGACAAAGTCAACAATGAAAACAGCTGAAAGTTTTATCATACTTCAAGGGCATGTATACCAATATAATATAACAAAATGTTTGACAATCGGACTCTCCAAGCCCGCGAAATTTAAAAATTCTCGTTACTTTCTGAACACACCTCGTATGCTCAAGCGTATGGAAAATGCAATGGTTTATCACACTTGAAAACAAAACATTGAACAGGTCATAATAATATTGCCTAACAAGCGAATTTCTTTTTGATACTACTTCACGGCAAACAATGTTCATTAGAACTATGTAATTTTAATTTCAAAAAATTCTATATGACAGAGAACTGTTAAGCGAGAAATTATTTTTACATTTTTCCGTGATAAAAAATTTATAGATATTATTATTATTATTAGGTAAATTAATTTATAACTTTCAAAATGTAATGCTGCAACTAAAATTGGTGATTGGTATCAAATCAAAATATTTACGAATTAACAAAAAAAAAACAGTTCCGAAGTTTGAAATTAGTAGCTCAAAATCCAATTGTATTTTTGAATCCGATTTTACCTTTCTAGTTTTCTTTAGTTTAAATAATTCCAATTTTGTATCCATTTTAAGTATTACAAATAAAACTAATAAACGTTTACATTACAAAAACGAATTTGGAATTTTTTTTGCTACTTTTCTTAACTATCACTTAATTAAAATTTAAAACATAAGTAGCGTTTACTTGATATAAATATACGTTTATGTAAACGTTTACAATCGTACGATTCATATAGCACTGGCGAAGGTTATACGTCTCGGAAGAAATTAATTCAGTTGGCAACAGAAAAACGTAACCCGTGAATGCATAAACAGTGATTAACAGATTTACTTGCACAACTAAAGCATCTGTGTTAGTAAATAATATCACTGCTTGTTTAAAACCTCCAGTGTGACCTTATCAATTAATTTCCTTCCCAAAACATCTACAATACAGGGTATACTGATCAAATAAAATCACAATATAACATTGATAAACCATCTGTGTATTAATATGACTTCTCCGTGCATTTTTTTCAGAAAAATTTTAACAATTTTTTATTTTCTTGTTCATATGATGTTAAAACAAACCAATAATCCTGTTGTAATATGACAGCATTGTTTTTATTTTGTGGTTAGGCATCAGTTATTTATGCTTTGTTGCCACGGTAGACAGAATGAGAAAATAAATTGTTGTGGTTCCACAGCTTTGCCCTTTATCTGAAATATTTTTGTTTTATTTAACCAGTAACCGATGCGAATATATGCAGGAGAATATTTTATAATACCAAATTGTTTAAATATAATTGTTTTAAAATTAAAACAGTTTTGTTTTTCAGTTATTCTTTAAAACGATTCCTGACAGTTCAGCTCTTGTTTTTATACGAACACAAAATGATAAAATTTTAATTAAAAACTGTATATTCACGATTTTATAACAGTTTTACATTTTAAAATACAAAATCAAATATTAGAGAGAACTAAACTATAATATTATGAATGAGTTCTACTTAAAGATATTAAAACAAAAATACCTCTGCAGTCTACCTAAAGGAAGTTTATGCAGTGTGTTTAAAACAAGAAACCTGAGTTAACTTAAAAGAAAAGTTTGTTCTTATATAGATAAGGGTTGTGAAAGACATATTAGTTTAGTTTATAAAACAAAAGTTGGCGATACGAAAGTCGGCTTAAATTGAGGGAGCAAAGTTTTGATAGGCGAAGAAATAAAATACTCGATTCAATCTCGGCTTGTAAATTTAGGAAAAGGATTTGAATGGAAATGGGAAAATTTTGCTTTTCATTTCTAAAACGGAATATAAAGAATGTATTTGAAGATACGACTGAGTTCGGGACGCAAGTATTTCTACTTAGGAGTCTGGCAATTACTTTTTGATTCGTTATTTTTGCGGGTTGTGTTTATCAAAGCCATGTTTGATATTTTGTGAAGGCATCCGGAACTGTATTATTGAAAACCAAACAGGAATTTTCTAATCATCGTAGAGTGTTGTACACATTTTGATTGGAGAGTTTTTTTTAAGAGTTTATAATTTAAAGGTGTGTTTAGAAAAGAAGTTTAATGTCTCTATTTTCACCAAGATAAGGTATTTAGCCACAAGAAGGACATGGATTATTTATTTGATTTAATATGACATTTAATATTCAGTACCCATGGTTTATCCGTAACAATGATTTACATTGGGACTTGAACACCAGGCTTGTCACAGATGAAGTTAAAAAATGTGCAACTAGTCATAATCTACGGCTTCATACGCATGAAAATTGTGAGATGGAGGCAGTACGTGAAGTGGCCGGCAACGTTCGCCGCCTCAAGAGGATTTCATGAACTGCTCCACTGATGTGAAGGAAGTTATTAATGTAATAGCTATCCTACAAATGTGATTTTGTTGTAGATGTAAACCATTGGTCCATCTTGTAAAGATTGGTTATGAATATTAAATAACCTCTACATCCCATCCATTGTTTATCAATGCTCAAGCTGTTCCTTACTCCAACAATGCCAAACACTTGGGGATGACCCTGGATACGAAGCTCAAGTGGAAAGTCCATGTAAAGAAAAAGGTTGAAGAGCTTGGAATAAAATACAGAAAACTTTACTGGCTGCTTGGACGTAACTCTGAACTTTCAGTGCAGATTAAAATTTTAATATATAAACAAATATTGAAACCAGTATGGACATATGGCTTGCAATTGTGGGGTTGTACAAAACCGTCGAATATAAAAATAGTTCAAAATTTCCAAAACAAAGTCTTGCGAGGAATAGTCAATGCCCCATGGTATATTCGTAACAATGATTTAAACATCAGGATCGTAACAATGATTTACATCGGGACTTGAACATCAGGCTTGTCACAGATGAAGTTAAAAAATGTGCAACTAGTCATAATCTACTGTTATCTTCTTAAGCATTGAAATTGTGAGATGGATTTCAAGTATGACTGATACTTGAAGTGGTCGGCAACGTTCGCCGCCTCAAGAGGATTTCATGAACTGCTCCACTGATGTGAAGTAAGTTATTAATGTATTAGCTATCCTACAAATGTGATTTTGTTGTAGATGTAACCTATTAGTCAATCTTGTAAAGATTGGTTATGAATATTAAATAAATAAAATGACGTTTTTTATTGTTAGATAATGTTATTATTCAACTTCAAGCGTAGTGAGCAGGTAGGATAAGCGATCAGGTTGTAACTGTATGTTGATGGCGAGTCGAGCCGCGAAGCAGACAAGATATCCATTACAAAGAATATGAGTGATTGAAATCTCTTTAAGTATTTTAAACAAGTATCATTTTAATTTTAATGATTTTAATTCATCATTAAATAATTTTTATTAATTTAATTATTTAATAAATCATTAAATAATAATTCGTCATAAATAAAATTTGTATCATTTTAATTTTATTTTAATTCACGTGGATAAGTTTAACAAAAAATTTTTAATTATTTTTTGTAACATTTACTTTAAACCATTTATCGAAAAGAAAATATATGTTTTATTAAAATGCAGCATTACAATTAACAATTGATTTTATTAAATAATTGAGTACAGTATTTGCATTGTATTTGCGTATTAACCAATTTTATTTTTCCTTGTTTGTTACTACCGTTTAGGTTTCATAATAAACAAACATCTGATCTGTCCAGAAAAGATGTTTGATAATATTACTCGGTATCTATCCGCAATGGATCTGTTCACATTATAAAGTCAATAACCCAGCAATAATTCTAACATAGCCGAAAATATTTATATTTGTTTTTATAAAGAACTATATTAAGAACACAATATTATGAACTCGTATTTGATGAAAGAGATCACTAGTGAATATATGGGGGGGAAATCAAGAAAAGTTTTCTATGTAGTCTAAAAAATTATAACTGGAAGATACTTCTTCAAAGAACGGGCTCATTATACCAGACACTGCATGACCAGATGAACCCTACTATGGAGTTATAAGAGTAAGAGAAAATATCAGAGCATATTTTTAAAAGAATTTTTAGAAAAATATTTACTGATTTTTTTTATTTAGTCGATTAATTGTAAGGAACTATATTTCGTAAATATTCATTTTTGGAATATTAAATGACTAAATCTAGATTGCGTATACAAGGAATATATAACTACAAAAACATTGAAAAGGTCATTTTATAACTACGAAATGACTATCTATAAGAACTGTAATCTATAATTGATTCAGTTCTTAATAATATTAAACAATTAATACTTGTCAGGTTGGCCGAGTGGTCTAAGGCGCCAGATTTAAGCTCTGGTTCCCGATAGGGAGCGTGGGTTCGAACCCCACACCTGACATATTATTTTTACTTAATGAGTAATTTTTGAATTAAAAATGCAAAAGAAAATATTTAATAAAATTATACGTTTATAAGTTTTGAACTTTTCTTATGATAAATCCACCATTAAAAGTAATTCGCGTGTTATAAAAAATTCTATCTATTTCTATCGATTTTTTTACATTTAAAAAATGACAACTGATCACCATACTTGGTAACATATTTTGGCTGTATATTTACTGGTGCTTGAAAAACATTCCGGAAATAGAAATAACCATTTTTTTTAATTTTCCTATATTTACCAACAGTAATGCAACGTTTAGAAAACTAAATAAGGTGTTTAAAAAAATTGATTGTAATAATTGTACAAATTCACTTATTTTAGTTTTTGAATGTACACTGTGTCGTACTTAATAAATAAACATTTAAAATCTAAAACATAATCAATTTATTAAAAAAAATAAAATTAGTCAATTTTAACAGTAAACTATTAACTTGACCAGGAAAACTATTAACTATAAACTAAGGGAACTATTAAGAACTATAAACTATTAACTTGACCAGGAAAACTATTAACTATAAACTAAGGGAACTATTAAGAACTATAAACTATTAACTTGACCAGGAAAACTATTAACTATAAACTAAGGGAACTATTAAGAACTATAAACTATTAACTTGACCAGGAAAACTATTAAACTATAAACTAAGGGAACTATTAAGAACTATAAACTATTAACTTATTAACCAGGAACTATAAAAAACTATTAACTATAAACTAAGGGAACTATTAAGAACTATAAACTATTAACTTGACCAGGAAAACTATTAACTATAAACTAAGGGAACTATTAAGAACTATAAACTATTAACTTGACCAGGAAAACTATTAAACTATAAACTAAGGGAACTATTAAGAACTATAAACTATTAACTTGACCAGGAAAACTATTAACTATAAACTAAGGGAACTATTAAGAACTATAAACTATTAACTTGACCAGGAAAACTATTAACTATAAACTAAGGGAACTATTAAGAACTATAAACTATTAACTTGACCAGGAAAACTATGACCAGGAAAACTATTAACTATAAACTAAGGGAACTATTAAGAACTATAAACTATTAACTTGACCAGGAAAACTATTAACTATAAACTAAGGGAACTATTAAGAACTATAAACTATTAACTTGACCAGGAAAACTATTAACTATAAACTAAGGGAACTATTAAGAACTATAAACTATTAACTTGACCAGGAAAACTATTAAACTATAAACTAAGGGAACTATTAAGAACTATAAACTATTAACTTGACCAGGAAAACTATTAACTATAAACTAAGGGAACTATTAAGAACTATAAACTATTAACTATTAACTCTAAGGGGAAAACGCATTACAAAATATTGCATATCAAACTACAGTACCTATATTTGTTGTGTATTAAAAATGTTTGACATTTGAAACGCAACAATAAATAGAAAAATATACTTCTCTAAACGTATTTAAACATAAATTAAGCACAGTTCGTAGAAACGAGACTAATAATGAAGATATAAATTCGCCCACAGGCGCGACAATAAGCAAGCAATCTTCGCACTTATCTCAAATGAATTACGGCGTTCACAACGAAATTAAAACAACTGCCTCGAAGGCATTATCTTCTTTATAGCACTGATTTACGGCTTACAGATAAAACAAATGTCTTGATGCGCTAATTTATTGCATTTACTGTTTCACAAAGTTCTGTTAAAGAATAAACAACATTTATACTGCACGTTTCTTGCGAAAACAAAAACAGAGTTCAAATTTTTAAAATGTATTAAATTTTATTTAAAAATTATTTCTTTACATGTATTTTGACGTTGTTTTTATGATAAACGAAAGATTTTGTAATTCTTCAGGAAAGATTTTGTAATTCTTCAGGAAAGATTTTGTAATTCTTCAGGAAAGATTTTGTAATTCTTCAGGAAAGATTTTGTAATTCTTCAGGAAAGATTTTGTAATTCTTCAGGAAAGATTTTGTAATTCTTCAGGAAAGATTTTGTAATTCTTCAGGAAAGATTTTGTAATTCTTCAGGAAAGATTTTGTAATTCTTCAGGAAAGATTTTGTAATTCTTCAGGAAAGATTTTGTAATTCTTCAGGAAAGATTTTGTAATTCTTCAGGAAAGATTTTGTAATTCTTCAGGAAAGATTTTGTAATTCTTCAGGAAAGATTTTGTAATTCTTCAGGAAAGATTTTGTAATTCTTCAGGAAAGATTTTGTAATTCTTCAGGAAAGATTTTGTAATTCTTCAGGAAAGATTTTGTAATTCTTCAGGAAAGATTTTGTAATTCTTCAGGAAAGATTTTGTAATTCTTCAGGAAAGATTTTGTAATTCTTCAGGAAAGATTTTGTAATTCTTCAGGAAAGATTTTGTAATTAGTCGAAAAATGTTATAGCGAGGTTTATTGGTATGAAAAGAATTGTGATTTTTAAACGTTACGCAAGTTTACATAACGAAAACGTAACGTAAAAACGTCAATTTACGGCTAAAAAATTCGGTTTTTTTTATTTTTGTAACACAAAATTAAAGATTGACGCTATAAAAAAATCACAATATGTTTTGAAATACAGTTCTAAAACGTTTTCCTTAAATTCTTGCTTGTACTTTTTAAAACCCAAATAACAAGTACTGATCTACGTTCTTCAGAAAATCACAGTTAAAGTTATTCGACTGACAATTTTTTTATAAAATCTGAAAAATTATCTTAAGTCGGCGAAAATACTTTAAATAATATAAAAATATTTTCACACAATTTTTTTTAAGAAAAGGTAATCCTTCATCAATTACATGATAGTGTAGTTTAGTAATTTTTTTTTAACAAAAATTTTTGGTAAACTTATTGCTTGTGAAATTGCAGATAAATTTTAATATCCTTAGTGTGAAACAACCTGTTTTTTCTTCTAAGAAACATGTTTAAGAAATTACTTTTCACATTGCGTTAAACGTGTAAAAGAATAATTTTAACCCATTCTCTTAGTAAACCTATAGTTGTAGAGAAAATGAATTTAACAAACACTTTCTCACAAAGCTTAATTGCAATGTAACATTGTACGTGAAGTCGTAAATTTGACACTAATTTTTCATTTTCATTTTATGCGAATTAATTAATCCAAAATTACAATAAAATAACGTAAGAAAGTGTGTTCAGAAAGTAACGAGAATTTTTAAATTTCGCGGGTTTGGAGAGTCCGATTGTAAAAAAAACATTTTTTTATTATATTGCTATACATGCCCTTGAAGTATGATAAAACTTTCAGCTGTTTTCATTGTTGACTTTGTCTGTGACAGCCACTAAGGTTAGAGTGTTTTTATGAGCTCGATGATTTTCGTTTGTTAAAAGAAATCGATCAAAAAATTTGTATCAAAGTTTGCGTAAAAAATGGAATAAAGTGTAACAAAGTGTGTGAAATGTTAACAGAGGCCTATGATGAGTCTGCTATGAGTAAAGCAAGAATTTACGAGTGGTATAGCGTTTCGAAGAAGGCCGTGAAGATGTTGAAGATGATGTACGCCCTAGCACATCAACAACCGATGAAAACGTGGAAAAGTAAAAGAAATGGTTATGAACAATCGCCAAATCACAATTAGAGAGGTCGCTGATGATGTTGGCATATCGATTGGATCATGTCATGACATTGTTTCTAATGTTTTGTGTATGAAACGCGTGGCAGCAAAATTCGTTCCAAAATTGTTGAATTTTGAACAAAAACAGCGGCGAATGGAAATTGATCAGGAGTCACTGAATGAGTCAAAGACGATGCAGAATTACTGTAACGTATTATAACAGGTAACGAAACATGGGTTTAAGGATATGACGTCGAAACTAAGGCTCAATCATTCCAGTGGAGGTATTCTGGCTCGCCAAGACCGAAAAAGGCTCGACAAGTGCGGTCGAACGTGAAGGTTATGCTCAAACGTAAAACGGTCAATAAGGAGTACTACCTACCTACCGTTTGCGTGAAGCAATCCGAAAAAAAACGCCCGGATCTGTGGAAAAACAATTCATGACTTTTGCACCACGATAATGCACCAGTTCACACTTCATTGCTTGTTCGTGGATTTTTGGCCAAAAACAGTACTGTAACGATGCCCCAGCCTCCATATTCGCCAGACATGGCTCCGTGTGACTTTTTCCTATTTCCAAAAATAAAGAGAACCTTTAAGGGCTGTCGTTTACAGCCGTACATGACATTAAAAGCGCATCGCAGAAAGAATTAAAGGCTATCTCAAAGATCGAGTTTGAGAAGTGTTTCGAGGATTGGAAGAAGCGCTGGCACAAGTGCATAATCTCCAATGGGGACTATTTTAAAGGCGACAACATCAATGTAGAAGAATAAATAAATATTTTGTTCAAAAAATTAAAATTCTTGTTACTTTCAGAACACACCTCGTATTATGCATTTCGAATTCCATTTCTTTTCTTGAATGTTTCAAATAAACATTAAAGTTTATTTTAGCTATAATGTTGTTGTTTTTTTTAATGAGATGTCTTGTTTAAATCATTGTTTAATTCATTGTTTGAGAAATCATTGTTTCTGAATCTTAAAACAAATTACGGAGTAAAGTTTGTTTGAATTCACAGAGATTTCAGCTTCAAATTAAATTAAATTGTCCAGTTGAAATCTTACAAAATGCTGGCACAGGATGACGCTCGTGTTCGCCATGTTAGCTTGCAAATTAATTAATGACAATAGCTCGTCCCCTTCTTAAGTTTTGGACATTCTAAGGCAGAACAATGGCCGGAAGCTTGTATTGTAATTTAACAAAGGCAGTTCAGAAACAATGACAAAGTTATGTGCTCCTGAAACGTTTACTTTCATTGCTTTTTTACTTTAATTCATTTTACTACTGTATACTTTTTGTGTTACTTGAAAGTTTAAAAATATTTATAAAAAATCCTTCTTTGAAAAAATTAATTATTGTTATTTTAACGCCTGCGTTGGGTCTTAATGGTTTCTGCAGTGTGGCAGCCTATGTATAGTGTGTCTGTAAAAACTAACAAAATTAATATCTTGAAAAAAGAATTATGAAAACATAAAAACGTAGACAATAATTTTGCAAAAGTTAGTATTTAAAAAATTATCAATGAGGTGCCATGCCACGTAGATTCAAGGAAACCAAAACCTACCCGGACAAACATTTTTTTCCTATTTATTGCAAACATATTACTGAAAAGAGAACAAAAATCGACGTGAATTGTTCAATCAATTTTAGTCAGAAATAGAATTTCAAATTTCTTAAGTATAATCTTAATCTTTCGGTGTTTGTGAAGGCGTGAATGCTTTTAATTAAATGCCCCTATACCAAATTTTGTTTAGAAGAATATTTCTTTAAGAATGTTTGGGGAACTTTCATTTAAAAAACGGTTTTCGGAGCAGTTATCATGGTAAGATCCTAAACCGAGACCGTGAAGTCAGCGCTGATTCAGATCTCTGGATCACTTTTCATAGATGCACTGTGTGTGTGTGTGTGTGTGTGTGTGTGTGTGTTTTGCGATGCCAAAAAAAGGTGGAAAAAATCTTTTATAGACTACCTGGGGTAGGGTACGCACTACCACAGAATGTGGGACTCAAATTAAGTTCAAACTCAAGCTCATACTCAAATTAAGATATATTGTTACCCACTAAAAAAACCACCAAAAGCTTCTGTAAAGCCCTCCAAGGAACCGCCGCCAGGCATTACTTCGTCAGAAGGTGGACTGGCTGACCGCCTACTCTTCTACAGCGTTGGCTCTCCTTTCTCGATCCTCAGCCCTCAACCTCTTCATGACCACTGCAGCGAATCCCGCAAGGCCCTCCAGTTGGCCTCTGAAGCAATCATTGTCGCAACAAGACTTTCCGGTGCAATGCTGCCTCGCGGATATGTTTGCAGACTCATCCTTTCCTCGTCGAATCTCCGACAACTGAAAAACACATGCTCCGCATCTTCCTCCACTGCTGGAAGACAGAGGGGACAAGCCGAGTCTGTTTCCAGCCTCTAGTGTGTGTGTGTGTGTGTGTGTGTGTGTGTGTGTGTGTGTGTGTGTGTGTGTGTGTGTGTGTGTGTGTGTGTGTGTGTGTGTGTGTGTGTGTGTGTGTGTGTGTGTGTGTGTGTGTGTGTGTGTGTGTGTGTGTGTGTGTGTGTGCGTGCGTGCGTGCGTGCGTGTGTGTGTTTATGTGCGTGTGTTTTCGTTAAACTGTTTCAAAATATCGATCATTTAAAATATTTAAAAAATTATAAATTTTTGCCTTACACGCTTATAAAAATGATTTTATTTTCTTTAAGAGTGTAAAAATACGCTTAAATTACCAGTAAGTGTTAATACAAAAATGACGATATTCATATTTTTTTCTTTCATATATTTTTCTTTTCATATACTTTCTGTTTTTATATAGGTTCATTTTTTTACATGCAGTTTAAAAATGAACCTCATAATATAGGAATATTGCTTTTAATGCTGATTGGTGAAATCAGATTTTCGAAAAATTATTAGATAGAGTCAGTAATTATTGGGAAATTGACTTCTATCTCGTCTGAGAAAAGCATGGTGTGCATTTTATTTCCTACAGCCTAATTATCATATAATACATGCTAAAGTAACATGTAAAAAAGCTGGGAGTTGAAAATAGAAACATTTAATTGAAGTCGATATTACCTCTCCTCCCTCTAATATTCATATTCCAAAAATTTTGAACAAAAGCAACAGCACAATGTGCAGTACCTGCAGATATGTATTTTTATATTATATTTACAGCAAAAATGAGGGGGAAAAATTCACAACAAATAATGGAGTGTACAGCTTCATTCTGTCATCGCAATCCATGCGGTTCACGAATTACATTGAAAACAACTACACCGTGAAAATACCAGTTATATTGAATGTCAATTCCGATTCTTCAATTTAACTTTAACATATTTCATGACGTCATAGAACGTGACAGCTGATTTATGTAAATGTGAATGGGCTTTTAATAAACGTTTCACGAAATTCCATTACGTTCAGAGTTAAGTGAATTTGGTATTGAAAACGATTCGTCGATTCAAATATTCAATTTTTTTCTGGTTGCGAGAAAATATTTTCCTGTTGTTTTACACTCAATCGTGTTGATTTACACTCCATCGTGTTGTTTTACACTCTATCGTGTTGTTTTTGTGTTTGATCAGTCGTTATTGGTGTAATCAACGTATCAACGGGAAAGTTTCGTTTTGTTTTACCACTGGTCCTGACTGTACTTATTAAGTAAACAGTGGAATTGTTGTATTGACTTTTGAATGAAAGCCGATACATATAGCAAAACAAAAATATAGGGTTGCAGACGTAAAACCTGAGGCAAATCTGTAAACGATTTAAAAAAAATTTTTTTTTAATTTTCTGTTTCCTCCGTCTATAGCTCCCGAAACATTTTTATTACAAATGAAGATATTTACATCCAAGCAAAACCAACTTTTCAATTAAAGGAACCTAAGAATAAATATTTACTATTACTTATTTAATTAACTGATTCTTAGCCGCCTCGGTGGCCTAGTGGATAGCGTACTAGGCTTTCACTCCGAGGATCCGGGTTCGATTCCCGGCGAGGGCTTGGCATTTTCATTCGCTATAAATCATCCCATCGTCTGTATTAGCCCAAGTGTGCACAATAGTCGGACGTTAAACACCAAAAAAAGAATTAATAATAATAATAACTGATTCTTATACGTTATGAGGTTCGATGCCCCCGGTAGTGCGATCAAGTGCCTCTTGGATTCTGGTTCAGTAGCCTAGAACTCTCAATGCGTTTTAGGAGTCCATAGTATAGTTCATCTGAGGTCTTCACCTTTGAAACAAAATAACCTCTGCCTCTTTCTGGTTATTCTTATCCGTCCAGCGACGTCTATGCATGGTTCAGGGTAGTATAATGCTCCTAGCTGTGTTCTTCACCCCCAATATTTGATCACTGGGGAGTTTTTTAATCTATTTTTAATTGCTCTCCTTCTTTTTTTCAGTTAGCGATTGTGCGCTCCCATTAGACATTCGTAGACAACTTTACTAATTTGAGATGTTCAACCCATCCCACTACTTTGACTGCAGATTAGGTAGGTTTGCCAATCAGAAATACGATTTGCTGCAATTCACTGCTTGTATCTATAAAATTAGACGGGGGTTTAGAGTTCTCCAGGGTTTTGTTGGGCTTTGTGGCTTTGATGGTTTCTTTCCAAACATAAAAAGCCCACAAGTAGGCTGGAAATAAAGTATCCATGCACAGTAAGGTAATATTAATACTGGAGGACGCCTGGTATCCTTAATCCACATACTTAAGTTAAGCTACCATTTGGTCATGCAGTATGCTGTTCTATCTTGGCTTGGGGTGGAGTGAGGAAGAAAGGCTGGATTTACCTCAGGATTGTCAAACCCATACTCAGGATGAGTGTCCTTGAAGGTATATGTTTACCATAATTGCAAGGTTATTTTTTCATGATCATTTTATGACCATATTTTATGCTAGTACTTTCTATGTACCATAGAATATTATCGACAACAAAATCATATAATGTTGTTGTTTTTTTTATAATGTGTTACTATTTTATAGCTGCAAAATAAATAATTGCCAGTAAAAGACCAATTAAACATAAAATAAGTCTATTTATATTGAAAATAATTAATTTATAAAAAATAACAATGTTTATAAACTTAAGTCTAGTTTGAAATGATTATATTCTAATGAGTGAAATGTATACTGCTCATTAGACAGAGCAAACTTCAAGACGTTTATAATTAAAATTCTCATTAAAACTTAATTCCTACAACATATATTATATAACTGCTTAGTTAAGTTTTAAAACTACATTAAATTACTCTCCTACAAAATAACATTATAGGAGCATTAATTATGTAAAAAAACTAATGAAGTAATTGAAGTTCTATTTTATTTTATAAACATATTACTGGGCTAGGTATTTCCGTTGTAAGTTCAACTCGACCCAATTGTAACTTGTTTGCATGTTTATGAGTCTCATTCTTGTCATTAATTTCTTTTCTTTATTACATTTGTCCAGTTGATCGTACATTGTATTACTGTTTATCAGGTATGTGATACGATCCTACTCATTAATCAGTGATTATATATATATATATATATATATATATATATATATATATATACACACACACGAGGTGTGTTCAGAAACTAACGGGAATTATAATTTTTTACACAAAATATTTATTTATTCTTCTACATTGATGTTGTCGCCTTCAAAATAGTCCCCATTGGAGATTATGCACTTGTGCCGGCGCTTCTTCCAATCCTCGAAACACTTCTCAAACTCGATCTTTGAGATAGCCTTTAGTTATTTCAGCGATGCGCTTTTAATGTCATCTACGGCTGTAAAACGACGACCCTCTAAGGTTCTCTTTATTTTTGGAAACAGGAAAAAGTCACACGGAGCCATGTCTAGCGAATATGGAGGCTGGGACATCGTTACAGTACTGATTTTGGCCAAGAATTCACGAACAAGCAATGAAGTGTGAGCTGGTGCATTATCGTGGTGCAAAAGCGATGAATTGTTTTTCCACAGATCCGGGCGTTTTTTTCGGATTGCTTCACGCAAACGGCGTTGAACTTGTAGGTAGTACTCTATTGACCGTTTCACCTAGTGGCAGGAATTCATGATGCACTATGCCATTAATATTGAAGAACACAGTGAACATAACCTTCACGTTCGACCGCACTTGTCGAGCCTTTTTCGGTCTTGGCGAGCCAGAATGCCTCCACTGGCAAGATTGAGCCTTAGTTTCGACGTCATATCCGTAAACCCATGTTTTGACACCTGTTATTATACGTTTCAGTAATTCTGCATCGTCGTTGACTTCATTTAGTGACTCCTGAGCAACTTTCATTCGCCGCTGTTTTTGTTTAAAATTCAACAATTTTGGAACGAATTTTTCTGCCACGCGTTTCATACACAAAACACTGGAAACAATGTCATGACCAATCGATATGCCAACATCATCGTCGACCTCTCTAATTGTATTTCGGCGATTGTTTATAACCATTTCTTTCACTTTTTCCAAGTTTTCATCGGTTGTTGATGTGCTAGGACGTCCAGGGCGTTCGTCATCTTCAACGTCTTCACGGCCTTCTTGGAAACGCTTATACCACTCGTAAACTCTTCCTTTACTCATGGCAGACTCACCATAGACCTTTGTTAACATTTCACACACTTTATTACGCAAAATTTGATACAAATTCTTTTATCCATTTCTTTTAACAAAAGAAAATCGCCGAGCTCATAAAAACACGTCTAACCTTAGTGGCTGTTACAGACAAAGTCAAGAATGAAAACAGCTGAAAGTTTTATCACACTTCAAGGGTATGTATACCAAAATAAAAAAAAATGTTTGACAAGAGGACTCTCCAAGCCCGCGAAATTTAAAAATTTTCGTTACTTTCTGAACACACCTCGTGTGTGTATATATATATATATATATATATATATAAGGCTGGTATTTGTATATGTTTACTAATTTGTCGCGGCATTAATAATAATAATAATACCAAGTAACGTTTGATAAAAGTAATGCATTTCTTTAAAGATTAATCACTTTGTCAAAACGTTGTGCATAAAAGCTAACACTGTTTGATTAAAATAATAATTATCTTTTTGCAAATCAGTTTTTTTTTTAGTATTTGTATAGGACGATGATGGCATACAAGTTTTTCGCTGAAAATAAAAACATTTATACTCACAATACTCCTTTTAAAGCTAAAAACTTAATTGTAAGAAAATTAATGATTTATTTACAAAAAATTTTACTTTTCGGCGTAAACAATTGAAATTATAAGCTTAGAAACTTACAACAAGCATGCCAAATATGCAGGGCATTAGTTAAGTAAGGGCACGAATGAACAGCCTTGATTAAATTTGTAAATGAATGATGCTATGGACCCTTTACATATTTACCGCACTCTTGGTGGATTTATTTTTACTCTTATTTTCTGATTCACCGCGCAACACGCGCCATTACAACTCTGCCCTTTCCTTACACAGAATAACACAACCGCATAAATTGGTGTTATCAACAATGACCACGCTCCCTTTCCCTGCTCTACAAATCTAATTCATAACACCCCCTCACCATCCCTCCATTCCTATTCCATCTGAGATGCTTTCTGTTTTACGCAAAACATCGGAAGGGTTTCATAAGCTCCGTTTCCCCAGTTGGGGTAGATATTATTATACGGGTACAGTGTGCATGAAAAGAGTTGAAACCGATGAATAACTCAACGTCCGTATTAGCAGGAAAAAGGAAAATCAAACAAAGTTCCTAGCACCTTGAAAATTAAACACTACATGCAAATGTTTATAATTCCCGCAACAAATATTTAAACAATGTACTTTATCTCTGACTTTTAAATGTTAAGAAGTGAATGTATGCACGCACTCTCATTTAAAGGAAAATAAGTCCTTCTAATACATTTGGCAGATATACATAGAGTGTTTGAAAATTATTCATGAGCTAATACCGTCAAGTTAGTTTATAAATAAATGAGCTTTAATATTGCTTTGAGTAACAAAGTACATGATTTATGATTGTAACCGGACCACATATTCAAATGATTAGGATTATGACCTATTCTTCCCGTCAGTGGTCTATCAACTCACCTCATAAAGGCTACCGCGGTTTCGAAACTCTATAGTTTCATCTTCAGGCCGTTATACAAAATGTTAAATCCCTCTGTCGAGGTTGTCACAAAGTCAAACAAAACATTAAAACATACATCACAAACACTGAGCACAATTACACATTTAAAATATTCATTATGAAATTCGGCTTGGCTAAGCTACACACGCGACTCGTACGTCGTTACATTCCGGACAAGCCGAATTTCATGATGAATATTTTAAATGTGTAATTGTGCTCAGTGTTTGTGATGTATGTTTTAATGTTTTGTTTGACTTTGTGACGACCTCGACAGAGGGATTTAACATTTTGTATGGCCTGAAGATGAAACTATAGAGTTTCAAAACCGCGGTAGCCATTATGAGGTGAGTTGATAGACCACTGACGGGAAGAATAGGTATATACTTCTAATCATGATTTATGATTTTTAGACATAAATATCGATTGTTAAATTTTGTTTCACATTTTTTTGACTGTTGATACTTGCTGAATATAAAGCGCAATCGTTTTCGTTGTTTCTTAGTAACTTTCATCTCGAAAATACCACTTTCACTCTTCCAATGGACCTTAGTAAAATGTTATTACATCAAATAGGCCTACTCTAAGCCTAACGAGCTCAACACTCTAGTTAATTAATCATTTACTTTAAACTAATTTGCTAATTTTTATTACTAATTTATTTTATAAATTTACTATTTATAATTACTAATTTTCTAACAAAAAATTTCGTTTTATAAAAAAAGCAATAGAAAAATTGTATTCGCCTTTAGAAGAACACGTAAAAACACATTCACATTTGTAGCTGTCATGATGGAAGCGAATTTCCAAAAGTATTTTTTTATATTACTCTATATTTAACACAAAATCTGCATATACTGAAATTTTAAACTTCAAATTGAATTTAAACTTCAAACTTGACCGCCGTTCAATTGAATTACATAATTTCAAAGGATGCTGAAAATTCAAAATGCTAATTTACGTGGTTTTTTAATGCTGATTGAGATGGTGAAAGACATTTTCAAAAATATTTAAGATAAGAACTTATGGATTTTAAAGATTTGAAACGTATGTAGGCCACTATATATGAGAAGTGCCGATGATCTAGAAGTCAAGATTGGTACTTTTTTAAGGTATCAAAGGTGTCATGATGGCCATTGTGGTCGTTTTTTAATGAAAATTCACGAATAACAAAATAAATTTATGTTTGTAAAATGTTGGACAATTTATATTGTAATAAAGTGATTTAAAGCCTAGTTTATTTAAGTTGAGATAAGCTAAGTAAACAAAACTTGATGATCTCTAATGTACAGATATGCACTAAATAAACAAGATAACATCTTACTCCACTGTCAACAGCAGTACCCCACCATCAGAACCAGAGTATATAAGAAGGAAGTTGGGCTCCGTATGCAGCACCAGCCTGGTGGCCTCTTCTTTCCAAATCAAATAAAAACAGACTAGAATCCTTCCAATCAAAAACACTCCGTCTTATTTCAAAATCTCCACTCTTCGTTTCAAACACAACAATCCTACAATCCTTCAAAACAACAACCATAAAAGATTTCGTCACATCCCTATCCAAAAATCTGTTCGAAAAAGCCGGCAATTCCACTTATCCCCACATAAAAGAGCTCGCCGAAGACATAGGACCACCACAAACCATAAGAACGCGGCCACTTGCCCTCATCGACCTTCCGCCATAGTATTACCAAGCAAGTTACCTTAATACCAATAACAATCAAAAACCACCACCCATCTAACACCCTTCGACCACCACCCAACTAACACCCATCAATCACTTATCACACAATCCAACAACACCCACAGCCAAAAATAAAACAGTCCTTGCAATTGAATTAAACAAGTAGTCATTGAATTTGTTTCAGGCACTACAGAAGCATAGAGGACAAAACCTCGTCATTCGTCTGGTCTGGTCTGGTCCTCCAGCCCAAACCCTCCCTATCTACCTATCCTAGTGCGGTACCGATGTGTTGAACCGACTATACATCCGCGGACTATACCGGCGTGCTGAGTCAATAGTCATTCCTTCCTTTGGGGTTATACCGGCGTGCTGAACCGATAACCTACTCCGGCCCGAACCCTACCTACCTACCTTCCTATCCCAGTGCGGTACCGGCGTGTTGAGCCGACTGTACATCCGCGGACTATACCGGCGTGCTGAGTCAATAGTCATTCCTTCCTTTGGGGTTATACCGGCGTGCTGAACCGATAACCTACTCCGGCCCGAACCCTACCTACCTACCTTCCTATCCCAGTGCGGTACCGGCGTGTTGAGCCTACAGTACATCCGTGGACTATACCGGCGTGCTGAACCGATAATCTTTCCTTCCTCGGAGTTATACCGGCGTGTATAAGAAGAATTTTATAAGTTATGTTGAGCTGATAACTTATTTAGTTCCTCTCCTGTCTCTATGCTATAACGACACATCAGGCCGTCGACTTCCGGTTCCGAAGAACAGCAAGCTGAGCCGACTGGAATTCCAGTCGACAAAGACCCTGTTAGGTCTATGCCAGTTCCGTATCAAGAGTTACGCAACGACGTATGGTGTCAGCTACTCTTCCGTTTGATAAGTCCAGCGCAGATCGCCAGACAGTCAGCCGTCACCGGGTTTAGTGGCAAAAATTGTTCAGCGAACGACCCGAAGCTAGAACCGTGTGTTTAGCCTACCCGACAGTGTAATACGGGAGACCTCCAGGAAAATACATTGAAAAGTCAACTGAATTAGCAGCAACAGGAATAAAGGGAGACAGGACTCTAAGGACTGGGAAAGAAGACAACCAATAACAGTTACAGACAATAGAAGAAATAATACAGAGATTAATGTAAATATGTTCCTATTAAAATAAATAAAGAAAGAAAAGTTAAACCGAAAACTGCAGCTCTAATATAATAGAACCCACTCCAAAGAGTGCATCTGGGTCGAAGGTGCGCTTAAAGAGATTTAAAAAGCTTCTTCGACTCTGTAAGCAGGCGAACTGCGTTACAATATGTTGAATTATTTTACATTTAAAGATAAGTATTGTAGAATAACACCTTTAATATTAGTCATTATTCTTTAAAAAATCGAAATATTAAAGATTTTTTTATGAATTCACAGCTTAAACAATGAAGCTCAGCACATTGCTCGGTTTGACCTTGAACCTATAACGGAGGCCTGCACCCGCCAATAGGGTGGTGCCTCTCGATAATGTGATTTACGTTGTTATATGTTTTCGTTAATTTTGTTTATATATTTTAAATTTATTTAGTAAAGGCTGCAACACTTTACTAAATGTAATATATTTGAATATAATTCCATTAAAATTTGTTGGACGCAGATTATAAATACAATGATATGTTGTTGATACGTTGTTTTAGAGTTTAGGCAGACAAAATATTAACAAATTATATTGTTTGGTTGGATAATTATTATTTTAATAAATTCAAAACTTACGTTTGCACATTTTACAGACATTATTTTGAAACGTTTCTGTTTTAATTAATTACATCAGACTCAGAGCCGCTAATTAAAGAACGTTACCGATTCTTTGGTCCTTAGTCTGAAAACCAAGAGTGACTAACCCCATTAATTTCCTTCAACCGAGCCGACTTCCGTTCTGCAGATTTAATACTGTGATTTATATCTCACTTCCTTTCCAAATATCCGCCCCGAATTAACACACCCCCAAACTGTGTCGAAGGTTCTTCATTCAATTAAACATTCTCCGGTCTAACTGGCGGCGTAAGGGGGAAGATTTATTTAAATTTGTGTTGCTTAAAAAGCCTGGCTGTTCCGTAGTTACCATGAATATAGACGAAATAAAATTAACAATATTTCATTTAGAGACAAAAAAATGTTTATTTTATTGAATACAGCATTTAATTAATAAAATTATGTTATTTTATTAAAGTCATTTTTTTTCGCTGCAAATTCGTACAATAATTAGTAAAATAATTTGTACTCGATATTACTTTTTTAATTTATTTATTTATCACAATCTTAATCTTACAGATTAAATAAGTAATACATATAATTGATCTATAACATGTATTGGACTTAGCGAACTAAATCATGCGGCTTATGAAGCTTAAGTCGTCTGTCCAATTCCAAATCTAAGAGTTGGATGGCTTCGACGTTCGAATGTTGATGTAGTCTCTTCTCGTGCCAAGAGGTGCAGTCTTGTATCTCCTTTACATACTTCAAATCTAAGTCTGCATGAAGGTCATCATTCCTCTGGTATCATCTTGCATTTGTCATTGCACGAATAATAAGATTTTGTACTCGCTGGATAATCTGTTGATTTGAGGGTTTTGTACACCCCCAAAGTTCAGCACCATATGTCCAAATAGGCCTAATTACTGATATGTACAATAATCTCTTGTGGTACAAGGCCAACTGAGATTTTCGTCCCATCAGCCAATACAAATCACGCAGTTTTTGTTTGCTTTGCTCTGCTTTCTTACATACATGATGCTTCCACGTAAGGCGTTCATCAAGATGCATTCCAAGATATTTAGCAGATTTACTCTGTGGAATTCGTTTATTATTAAGATACACCCCATAACTTGGATCTATGTACCGCAATGAAAATGTCACGAGTAGACTTTAGTTCGTTGACTTTAATTTTCCAGTGACTGAATTAATGCTAACTGAAGGTTTCCTGTCGCTTCAGCTTGGGATTTACTTACAGCCATTATCACAGTATCGTCGGCAAATGTAGCAATTGTGGTTTTATTTGAAGTTGGGATATCCGCTGTGTATACCAGATAAAGAATAGGTCCCAGAACACTACCTTGCGGAACTCCTGCTTTTATTGAGTAGAGAGCTAATTCAGATTCTTCGGCCATTACTGTAAATTTCGTGTTTTTAAGGTATGATTGAAGTAGTCGGCAATAATTCCCCGGCAACATCCTGCTAAGTTTGAAAACAAGCTCCTTATTACTAAAACTGCTTCATAAATTAGGAATGAACAATAAGTGATTACCCGGTCAGATGGTAATTAGAGTTTAATATTACCAAAATATTCCTAATTAAAACAGTTGATTGAACTCAATACCGACAGTTAATTTTGTTAAAACTAAAAAAATTTATTATGAAAGACAGAAAATATTCAAAGTATATTTTTAATCTTCACTATATTTCACGATAAACTGAGAGAGAAAAGAATCTCAGGCACAAGGGGAGAAAGTCGTGTAAAGAAATTTCGATTACCGAGTTTTGGTTCTATTCTTTCAGGCAACCAAACTTTGCACTCTTATTGCCAACATTTGTTTTATAAACTAAACTAATATGTCTTTGAGAGACTTTCTTTTCTTGAAAACTTTTTATTGGTTACCTTCAGACAAAGGCAGCTTTGTTCCAACTTTCAGGTTACTGTATGAGCTGCAAATAACTTATTACACGCATGTTTTACACTAAAGAGGCGTTTTTATTTAATTCTTTCGTCAGTTACTGTAATCACTGTACTGTAATCAGTTATTAATGTGATTGGCCTCCATTTAGTCACCAATACTGTTTTGTAAATACAAATACAAATCATTGTGTTTCCGCAAATAACTTTGACATTTTGTAAAGTTCATATCTCTACCTTTACTATCTTGAAACATTTTATATTTGTTGGTGCGTTATACAGGCAGAGATATGTACTCTACAGAATTACAACATTCCTAGTGTAAAAACGTGATTACATTAATAATTTCAATTTAGTCTCCCGGACGATGATAGTTAAGAGATTGAAGAATACAGTAATAAGTTATGAAAATGGAAGTATTCCGAAACGCGTCAACAAATATACAGTGTTTGAAGTTAATAAAAGCCTTTTGTATATGTCTAAAGGTGTTTTGTATATGTCTTATACAAAAAATAAATATATACGAGGTGTGTTCAGAATGTAACGAGAATTTTTAAATTTCGCTGGCTTAGAGAGTCCGATTGTCAAACTTTTTCATATTGTGTTGGTATACATGCCCTTGAAGTATGATAAAACTTTCAACTGTTTTCATTGTTGACTTTGTCTGTGACAGCTACTAAGGTTAGACGTGTTTCTATGACCTCGGCGATTTTCGTTTGTTAAAAGAAATCAATCAAAGAATTTGTATAGATTTTGCGTAAAAAATGGAATAAAGTGTAACAAAGTGTGTGAAATGTTAACAAAGACCTATGGTGAGTCTGCTATGAGTAAAACAAGAGTTTACAAGTGGTATAAGCGTTTCCAAGAAGGCCGTGAAGACGTTGAAGATGACGAACGCCCTGGACGCCCCAGCACTTCAACAAACGATGAAAATGTGGAAAAGTGAAAGAAATAGTTATGAACAATCGCCAAATCACAATTAGAGAGGTCGCTGATGATGTTGGCATATCGATTGAATCATGTCATGGCATTGTTTCCAATGTTTTCTGTATGAAACGCCTGGCAGCAAAATTCATTCCAAAATTGTTTAATTTTGAACAAAAACAGCAGCGAATGAAAGTTGCTCAGGAGTCACTAAATGAAGTCAACGACGATGCAGAATTACTGAAACGTATTGTAACAGGTAACGAAACTTGGGTTTACGGATATGACGTCGAAACTAAGGCTCAATCATCCCAGTGGAGTCATTCTGGCTCGCCAAGACCGAAAAAGGCTCGACAAGTGCGGTCGAACATGAAGGTTATGCTCACGGTGTTCCTGGATATTAATAGCATAGTGCATCATGAATTCCTGCCATCAGGTGAAACGGTCATTAAGGAGTACTACCTACAAGTATAATACCGTTTGCGTGAAGCAATCTGAAAAAACGCCCAGATCTGTGGAAAAACAATTCATAGCTTTTGTACCACGATAATGCACCAGCTCACACTTCATTGCTTGTTCGTGAATTTTTGGCCAAAAACAGTACTATAACGTTCGCCAAACATGGCTCCGTGTGACTTTTTCCTATTTAAAAAAATAAAGAGAACCTTAAAGGGCCGTCGTTTTACAGCCGTAGATGACATTAAAAGCACATCGCTGAAAGTACTAAAGGCTATCTCAAAGATCGAGTTTGAGAAGTGTTTCGAGGATTGGAAGAAGCGCTGGCACAAGTGCATAATCTCAAATGGTGACTATTATGAAGGCGACAACATCAATGTAGAAGAATAAATAAATATTTTGTTCAAAAAATTAAAATTCTCGTTAGTTTCTGAACACACCTCGTATTTTCGATCTTCCACTTGATTACACATATTATTTATGATGTAAAGGTGTATTTTTCATTGTACCGATCATTATTATTAAATTAGTTATTTTATTAAGCTACAACTATAGTTTTTTGTATGTTTACCCATAATTTTTTCTCGCTAGAATTAACTTTTATTTATCATCAGTTGTTTCTTGTAATGCTGCCAACATTTTTTTGAAATTGTTTTTTTGGATCGGGCACGAAATAGCCGAGCAGAACAAATACTGACATAAAAACTGACCAAAGTAGTTGGTGCGATCCTTACAGAAACGATTGTCTTCTAACAGGCTTACCATTAGATTCAGACAACTAAGTCACCAAAGATGAAAAGGTAGACCTTAAATAGAGGTGTATAAAATTAAATTAATATATCAAGCAAAGAGGAAGTATAAATATATGAGATTTATGGACAGTGGATAAATATTAAGTAATGTTGGTACATTTAATATTTAACATAAATATTTAATATATATTATTGTAAAAACGAAACAACAAGATAAGAGATAAGAGAAATTTGCAGTTGCAATCTGATGCTGCCATGATTTCCATTCAAATGTATAGTTACACCTGATAAAGAATGTGAAAGAAATGCAGGAGGAACGTGGCAGAATATCTCAAACAGATGAGAATGAGAAACTAGAGAAGAACTTTTGACAAAAAAATATATGATTTTTGTAAAAAAATCTGTAGTTTTCAAACACTGTAGCACCGTTAATGGACTGCTACATTTAATTACGCTACCGTTATTAGTGTAAAAATTTAGGAAGATTAACTTTGTTTTGATTCTACTAACTTTTTTTTTTTTTTTTTTTCTACGTTTCACCCACTTTGGGGGACGATTGATCAATCAATGCTCAGTGTGTCGTGCTTTCCTGTCCGCCCAGTATTTCTTCATCCTTTCAGATCTTGCCGTCCTCTCTGCCTCAGAAATCCTATATGGTATTTTGGTCTTGACCCTGTCCTGGAACCTCTTCATTTTACCTTCGATTATACTCTTTGCGGATCTATCTGCAAGCATCTCTTCCGTAATTTGAAACTCTCGTAGGTCCCTCTCTATCTCCTTAAACCAGTTCAGTTTGGTTTTCTTATTGCGGAAAAAGTCGAAGATCCTTTTTGTTATCCTTTTCGGGTCCATTCGTAGGATGTGACCATAGAAGTCAATCCTCCTTTTCTTTATTGTATGGGACATCTTTTCGGTCCTCCTATACAGGGTCTCATTACTAATGTGCACAAGTTTATTATTATAGAATTTGGGACCTAGAATTTTCCGTAGAATTTTTCTTTCTTTGATCTCCAACTTTTCCATTGGTCCATAAGTCGTTATGGACAACGTTTCCGCAGCGTAAAGGGCTTCAGGCTTGACTACAGTATTATAATGTCTTATCTTGGCATTCCAGGAGAGTGATTTTTTGTTATAGGTGTCTTTTGTGAGCTGGAAAGCTATTTCCATTTTGTTTCGTCTAGATTCCATGGCTTTCTTCTCTAGACCATTCCAGCTGATCCACTCTCCGAGGTACTTGAAATCCCTGACAATCTCCATTTTCTGTTCCCCCACTTTCAAATATTTTGGAGGATTCTTAATGTTTGTTATTAAGATCTCTACTAACTTTATTGAGAGATTTTTTTTTTTTTTTTTTTGGTGTTTAACGTCCGACTATTGTGCACACTTGGGCTAATGCAGACGGTGGGATGATTTTATAGCGTATGAAAATGCCAAGCCCTCGCCGGGAATCGAACCCGGGTCCTCGGGGTGAAAGCCTAGTACGCTATCCACTAGGCCACCGAGGCGGCTCCTTTATTGAGAGAAGGAATGACAGTAAGATACTTTTGTATCTTTGAAAATGGCTCACCCAGCTGTCTCGTTGGCGTGATGGTAGCAAATTATTTTAAAACTATTTTTGAAATTCATACTTTCTCAAGCTCGTTATGTCAAATTTTGTGATACAGTGAAATCGACTTAAAAGTAACAGGAAGAAATAGTGTAGAATTCATGATAGTGCTGATGGTTGAAACAGCTGATTATTACATAGTCAGTGAGTAAATATGTAGGACAAACTCATGCTATTTGACCATAGATAGACTACTTAGTATGAATACTGAAAGGCGAGAATAGAAGAAATATTAAATAAAACAATGGTAGAATTAAAAGTTTAAAAAGTTAAAATTAATTTTTATGGAAATATTAATATTTATAAATATTGGTAATAATAATAGGAACTAAAATTTTATAGATTTTTTTTTTTTTGGTGTTTAACGTCCGACTATTGTGCACACTTGGGCTAATGCAGACGATGGGATGATTTATAGCGTATGAAAATGCCAAGCCCTCGCCGGGAATCGAACCCGGATCCTCGGGGTGAAAACCTAGTACGCTATCCACTAGGCCAACGAGGCGGCTAAAATTTTATAAGTGTTGTATTACAGATTGTAAGAAATAATATTTAAACAGATGTTTATGTAATTTTTGAATTGAAATGAGAAATAAACTGAATAAAAATTTAGACGAAAATAGTGGGGATTCACTTATTATGCTCGTAATTTCTACGCACCAATTTTTTTTAAATATTACTTCCCATCTTACACTTTTTGAAAATCTGATTTTACAATCATAATAACATTAAAATCTGCGAATGTTGTTCATAAAGTAAAGACCATTTAAAGAAAAAAAACAATTTTTTCTCAAAAACTTGTTACATTTACATTGTTCTCTATTTTTCTACATAATTTCCATACTTAAACATTTATAACAACGTTCAACAAGCTTTTGAACGACTAACTTACAGAATTCGGCCGCCTGTGAGGATAACCAGTCAACAGCTTCTTTCACTTAAGCTTCTGTGACGCAGTGCTTGTGGTAGCGGAACAAGTGGACTCTGCATTGGGACCGTAAACTTCACTTACCTGTCGATGCATTTCTGTCGCTGAAAAGGTTCCTGAGGACAAAACCCGAATCACTGACCTTATTTCACAGTCGGTGGGCCGGTCAATTGTTACAAATATTGAGAACTGATTGTAAACAGCAAACTGCAACAGTAATAATGCAAATGGCGTTGTTTGATACGCAATGCATGCCGGGAGTACGCATGCGTGTTTCAATATTCGCGCGACATTCAAACAGTTACGGCGAATCAGACCTTACTTTACGAACAACCCTCATATATACGAGGGTTGATCAAATATAAACGAGACTGACTTTCTAAAAACTTTTCCGCTGGACATTGAACTCTAAAGGGTGGGGTTTCAGGTAGCCTGGGAGGTTTGGGACGGGCGTAGACGGGCAACATTTCCGTTCGGACCCTTCAGTACAAAACTATACAATGAGTGAGAGTGAAGTGCACGTTTCCGTGGAGCAGAGAATTATTATTAAGTTTTTGGCCAAGGAGGGGGTCAATCCGACTGAAATCTTTCGTAGATTGACGGCTCAATACGGGGACAGGACCCTGTCAAGAGCTCGCGTTTTTGCTTGGCACAAGGAATTCGCCGAAGGACGGGAAGCAGTAGAAAACCTCAGCCATGATCGTCGCCCGACCACTTCCGTCACGGACGAAAACATTGATGCTGTTCGGAAGCTCCTGGACGAAGACAGACGTATATCGCTGTGATTTATTGCAGATGAACTCCAGTTGAGCTATGGTAGCGTTCAAAAAATCGTTACATCAAACCTGGAACTCAGCAAAGTATCTGCAAGGTGGGTTCCACGAATTTTGACCGATGTTCACAAACGGAATCGTTTGGAGATTTGCCAGCGACTATTGACCCAATTTGAACGAGATGGTGAGGCATTATTAAACCGGATTGTCACCTGTGACGAAATATGGGTTCACCATTACACTCCCGAGTCGAAACAGGCAAGTATGGAGGGGCGGAAGAGGGGAGAGAGGGCGCCTCTGAAGGCCAAATCACGATCGTCGGCCGGGAAGATAATGGCCACTGTATTTTTCGACAATCAAGGCGCCTTTCACGTCGATTTCCTCTATCAACGACGCACAATAAATGCACAATATTATTGCGATGTTTTAGAGGCCGCAAAACAGTCTTTTCGTAGGAAAAGGAAATCTAAACCGGCGAGAAACGTCATTCTTCTTCACGATAATGCCCGACCACATTCGGCGAAGGCTACGAGGCTTAAACTCGATCAAATTGGCTGGGAACCAATGGAACATCCCCCATACAGTCCAGACTTATCACCCTGCGACTATCACCTGTTTGGGCCACTCAAAGAGGCGCTTGGAGGCCAGCGTTTCGAAGACGATTCTGCGGTGGAGACCTTTGTGCTCCAATGGCTCAATGAACGCCCGAGAACTTTTTACGAAGATGGAATTAAAAAACTTCCAATCCGGTGGGAAAAATGTGTTACTCGTGCGGGAGACTATGTAGAAAAATAAGTTGTATCAAGAATAATTTGTAAGTAAGCAATATTTTTTTAAAAAAATCAGTCTCGTTTATATTTGATCAACCCTCGTGTATATATATATTAAAATTTTAATTTTTAATTTCATAATAAACATAAAACGTAACTCAGACTGACAGCAGCTTGATTGCATTTTCAATTGAATTTGACAACTATAAATGCTAATTTGTGCAGATTTTTTATTACGATGGTAATTAATATGCAAAATACTTTTGTGCAGAATTATGTTAATTTGTGTTGGCTGCTATTATAAAATCAGATTTTCAAAGAAGTTTAACATATACAAACTATGTTTTCTAAGATTTGAAATGGCCTCCATCTGTTAAAACTGTTCAACAGATTTTGAAAAGTAACAATCTTATCCAAGCACCTACCAAAAATCGATTTTTCGACCAAATTTGAATTAAACATGGGCGTTCTACCACAAAAAATTGTTTAAATTAACTACATTTTTTTAGTGAGTTGTCTTTGAAACAGAGAGTTATATATATATATATATATATATATATATATATATATATATATATGGACTGATATATATATATATATATATATATATATATATATATATATATATATATAGGTTGTACGTTGATTATTGTGTTTGGAGAAAGTAACAAGCAAAACCCTTTTTTTAAATTTATATGGTCTTGGAGAGTCCGATTGTCAAACATTTTTTTATTATGTTGGTATACGTGCCTTGAAGTATGATAAAACTGTTTCAGTAATGTTTAGAAACATAAAAAAATATATTAATAAAAGTGTGATCATCTAAACTCGTGATTATTTTACAGTGAATATGAAAAATATTATAACCTCAATGTTGTTTTATTGTCTTCAAACGTGTTCCATTCATTTAAGAAAATCTGATCGTGTTTGTTACAAGCTCGGCGATTATCGTTTGTTAAAATAAATGGATCAAAGAATTTGTATCAGATTTTGCGTAAAAATGAAATAAAGTGTAACAAAGTGTGTGAAATGTTAACCTACCAAAAATCGATTTTTCAACCAAATTTGAATTAAACATGGAGTTCTAACACACACGTTTTGTTGAAGTAGTGAATGCAAAATTCTTTAAACTAACTGCATTTTTTTAGTGAGTTGTCTTTGAAACTGGAGTATTAAATATATATATATATATATATATATATATATATATATATATATATATATATATATGTGTGTGTGTGTGTGTGTGTGTGTGTGTGTGTGTGTGGGGGAGAGAGAGAGAGAGACAGACAGACAGACAGAGAAAGAGAGATGATTTTAATGTTCTTATAACGTATACATTTCCACGTCTTAATTTTCAAAAAAGTCTTCAAATTTTAACATTTTATAATTCATGTCAGATTTCCTATAATTTTTTAAAAAGTTTTTTTCACTTTTTTTGGCTTTCTACTCTTGAATGTTACTAGTAATGATCATTTTATAACTTGTTTTGATAATCCGTCCTCTTTAAAACCTAGCAAAATTGCCATTATTCTGTATTTACTCTATCTATTTTCTTCCAGAATTTCCTACGAGCCGACTCCAAAAATAAACCTCCAAATTCCAAACAGATATTTCTCAAGTATAAAAGTTTTTTTTGACTAATGACGTCACAATGGTGTGGAGCAATTACAAAAACAATTTACTATCACACTTTAATACTTAGTAAATAATTAAATAATTTCAGGTGAAATTAGCTTAACACTACTGAATTAATTAACAGAAATTGTTACTTAGGATATTGGTAGCACCCTTACATTTCAACCCCTCTAGCTCTACCGTATCCAGGAAATACATTTAATCAGTTCGGTAGCGTGACAAATAAAATAAGCCACTCTCAGCCCTGCACTGGAAAACATTTAATTCAATGAAGAAACTTTGGGGGTGTGATAAGTCACGACGCTGCAGCAAGGAAATTACGAAGCGGATGTAGCTAGGGGTGTAAGGGAAATTGTCAAGAGTCGGTTTTAATACAAAAATCAAGAAGGGTTGTTTTTATCAGATTTATCAAATTGTAATCAGATTAATAATTTGAATTCGTAACTAAAGAAATTTCCCCGCTGGGGGTGCAGACTAGCTGCAATTATTGAGAGGATTTAGACTTCCCTCGCGGTACCCGAGTCTAACACACACTTACACTTACAACACTACACTTACTACTTTAACACTTTACACTCACACTTACATTTAGGGAGGCGATAATATCCTCAATGTGCTTTTCGCCTTAAGGGAAAAAAATTGACTGTTGTGGAAGATGTGCCAAAAATAAATTTAAAAAATCGGCTGATCTTCTCATTTGTTGGACTAAAAAGTAACGCGTCAAGCTTAATGATGCCAAACTTTACATTTAAATTTTACAAATAGCAAATATAATTAAAAGCCAGAATATATAGTATCGCATGCTAACAGTGCAAAATATCTCGATTATAAATCTTGACACCGTACCATTAGGCATCTAACTGAAGGCGCCTTAAAATAACAAAAAAAAGAAATTTAATTCTCTTAAAGAGAAGTGTCATTAAAAAAAATAGATATTTGAGCGGCCACAATGGCAAAACCCAGAACCGTGACCTTGAAATAGGCACCGATCCTTAGTTCTATATCACTTTTTGAGGGGTTGTTAAAATGTATGTGGGGTGTGTGAGAGAGAGAGAGAGAGAGAGAGAGAGAGAGAGAGAGAGATTGTGTGTGTGTGTGTTGTAGCATGTTCTCTTGGTAATATCTTGGACCAAGATATCATGCTATAATAACAAGATTAGTTTAATAGTTTTTTTAACTATTAATTGCTATTACTTATACTATTATTATTACTATATTATGATTATTATTATAATAGCATGATTATATTAATATCTTGGACAAGTTCATCAAGCAGCAAAATTTGCTCAACAGTTTCAAAATGGCGGTAATTTAAAAAATTTTGAAAATTCGTGCCTTTTTGTCTTCAACGTTTTTGAAAATTCAATTTTACCATCATAATCAGCGTTAAAAACGGCATAAATCAGCATTTCGAATTTTCAAAATCAATTGAAATTTTAAAAATTAATTATTCTACAAAGTAGTTATTGCATGAATATTAAAACTAAGTGCGCTATTGTTACTTCAATTCAGTTATTTGTGTTTATTTCAAATTTTCAGAAACGATATTTTAAGTGCTAGAATAAAAAAACTACATGCACAGATAAGCTACGTTATTAGGCGTATTTTTTAAATTATATTTGACTGGATTTAGAAGAAAGTGATTGCAGTTCATTTATAGGCTTAGTGATTGTTTTCTAACTTTAAAACCATAATATATTATTAAATAAATGGTATGTTTTGTTTAGGTTTAAGTGCCACCTGTTTCTTAGTAGCCGTTCACGTGCTACAGACGGATATTCAGACAGTGGTAATAACCTACCACAATGTATACAACAATCTAAAAATAAGGTAATATTTTAAATGAGTTCATAATAATAGTCCTTTTAATCACAGCTATTGTAGTTCTGCTACATGTTTAAAAACCCCTTTTTTTTCATTTTCCGCTCTAAACAAATATCGAGGAAGAAAATTACGTAACTAAGCCATGTTCGAAACTTCCAGGAAACTAAAGTTTTCGGTATCAAATTGTTTGCGTTTAAGTCTTCGTAACATTCACAGCTTACAGCAGTTGATTGGCGCTACCTAGCAGGCATTGTGTGAACTACGCCCTGCACACCCCAAGGCATAACGTAGCAAACCCAAACACAGCCTCAAGTAAATAATAATCAAGTCAATTAAAGTTTAAAGGGGGAGGTGTTGGTTTCATGCGGGCTGAACAAATTAAAGGCAATTAAGAGAATGGGGAGAAAGTTCAGGAGGTCGTTTATTGGGGGAGGTTTGATGGGCTTTACAAATTGTGCTTTTATTACTTATTGTTTTAGTAAAGTTCCTAAAAAGCTATATTTTTGTAAACAAACCTATTTGGATTTCATTTGAAAATTAATGCTAGAAAACATTACACGAATGAAGTCACGTTCCGTTGAAATATTTAAAATGTGTCAGCATTCAGACAAAAAGTTTGATGCCTCCCCAAAACATTCACTCGGAAAGCTACCTATCTGCAAGAAAACCAATGATTTCGAGAGTAAATAGAAATACAAAACAAACAATAAAAAGTGTTATTTTGACCTGTTATTTAACCCTAATAGTGTCATGCAGAACACAGTGAAGTGTAAGCAGTTTTCCTTGTACTGTGCATGGTAATGTTTGAAATTCAAATAAAAATATAATTTCTATTTAAAACTTAAAGAGTTTTATATCATTATTTTTTTAAAAAACTATAGTATTCAGTGATGGTTCAAGTGAAAATTCTAAAAAAAATTTAAAGATAGATTTTATATGTTGAAATATATATATATATATATATATATATATATATATATATATATATATATTTATATATATATATATGCTATATTTTTGTGAAATAAAACAATCAACTTAGAGCCCCATTTAAAAACAAAAATAATTTTTTATAATTTTTTTCAAAATATACAAAAGTTTTCAAATTTATTTGTAAATAAAACGGTATATACAAACATATGTTTGTTTTATAAGTTTTAATGTTTGAAACGTAAAAAGACTCTGAGTACCAATTTTTGAAAATCGCCAAGTAACATTTAGCTGTGTAAAACAGTATGTAAACTGAAACAAATACACATATTTTTTATACTTTCTTGAAGAAAAAGAACCACTGACTAATAAAATATATCATAACTAACAATTTTCACTTTTAAAAAAATTACAAAAATTAAAATTTTGAAAAAGAGTTTATTTTACGCATAACCCTAAAATTCTTTAGTTTAGCCGTTAAGTCACTTTTATCACATATATTTAAATAAAAACAATTTTTAATTTCACAATCTATATTTGTTATTGTCTAATAAGAAATATTTTCACAATTACAAACACTAAACAACACAAATATCAAAATTATGACGAGAAATAACACACTTTCATGCACGGCACACAATGGCGGACTGATGCTTACTCGGGCGAGAAATTACCAACATTTCAGGACAAAAAAAATGGTCTTTCGGTTTAGTCTATGGCCAATATATAAAACTTTGTAGTGGAACTTTCATACTACAATTGTGAAGAAAATAGTTGATCTATGACAAGAAACATACTAGATATCGAGAAACCTCTGTAATATCGTTTCTTACTTCGTTTGTAGACCGCAGTTTGAAAAATCACAGATACAGAACTATATTTCGTAAATTAAATATTCAACAGATGAATTAACGAAAAAGGATCAATCTTTCAAACGATACCAACCACAATTCTATTTAAAATTATTTACTAGGTCAAATATTGGTTTGAAAACAGGCAATATGGCGGACGCCTAGAAGCAAAAGCGAGTACTAGAAATTAGTGTGTTTACTTATGAATTTATTGTAACAATTTATTTACAAATATCATAAATCTAAAACATGCTAAATAAAGCTTAGAATCTCTACTTTTTAATGGTATTTATTTTATTAAGATTGCAACAGGATAAATGTGTTAAAACAGTGTGTTAAGGTAACGGTGTTTTCAAACGGCTTATAAGTCGCTCATCACTTAGAGGTAGGATTTTAAACTACTTTTAAATCGTTCAGTGCTTCTAGGGTTAATGTAACAGGGTATTTCTAATTAATACTAAAAAAGAAAGTTAAATTTATTAAAAGTTACCTACACAGTTTTTAATTGTGTAAGTCAAAACTTTTACATAAACGCAATAAACCGTTTTCCATAAATTATCGGTTACAATACAAGTTACGTAAATGGGTTGCAAATAAATACATTCACGAGATACGTAATTTGCCATAAAATATTAATTTAGTTTATCATTTTTAATCAGATGATTTAAAATTATAAACTTGTAAACAGTTATTGACACACTTATAACCACATCACATGCAGTAAGCACAAAAATTAAATAGTATAATTGAAATTAAATGATTATTAAAATTAATTAATTAAATCATGTAATTCAAATGAAATATTTATTAACATTACTTAGGAGGTAACGAGGTCATTTTTCATTAACATTTAACCATATCACACATAGCCGAGACTTTTAACACTTGTTAATTAATATCCGAATTTCCCAATTTTAATTGGTGCACGTAAAAAGGCACCAATTCTTACATAAACTAAAACATTTCAATTTTTTTTTTTGTTATTAAACAAAATATTAAAGTTTTTGTCAAACAATTACACGTGTGGAACTCTGGGATTCACAGACAGAAGCAAAGCTTTTGTTAATAATGTCTTTGCTGAATATACAATTAGTTTGAATACATGTTTAGGCCTACAAATATTTTGTTTTGTCTAAATAAATAAATATGTTAACCTAGCTTAGCTATTATTTAATGCAGTTATTGTAAAAAAACAATTGTTTCATATTAACTAGCCGCCTCGGTGGCCTAGTTGATAGCGTAGTGGGCTTTCACCCCGAGGACCCGGGTTCGATTCCCGGTCAGGGCTTGGCATTTTCATACGTTATAAATCATCCCGTCGTCTGCATTAGCCCAAGTGTGCACAATAGACGGACGTTAAATATTAAAAAAATCATATTAATTCGTAACAATCAGCTGACTTACCTTAAACAGCTGATAGGCTATAATACGTTTCAGGTTATGTTGTTAAAAACTAGCAATATTAACAACAATTATTATAAAAGTTTATATTATTTCGAATGTATTATAAAATGTAATAACGTGTTATTCAATTAGGGAAAAATACCGAAAACAATGCAACACAACGTTTTCGTATAATACGCGTGTACTGTTATCGAAAAGGAGGAAGAAAAAAAGAGACAAAAATAGAGACACGAGATTCGTTCGTTCATTTGTTCCATATTTCCGTTATATTCTTCCGTTCGGCAGACATTTTTCTATTCACTCCTTTCGCCAAATCTAACATTAAAAGCTTCGTTTCAAAAAACAAAAAAAATAGTTATCTTCTTCGAGGTCTATCCTGCAACGTCTTACATATCACGCAAGTGTAACGACTTCTCTTTTCCGGTGACAGAAGTGTGGAAGACATGTTTTATATGAAGGTTATGTAACATATGTTTCTACTGCTAACTTGCCTAAATCTAAAATAAGTGTGTGAAAAATTATACAAACGTTTTTCTTTAAAATGTACAGTACTTTTAAATAATCTAAATTATAGTTCTTTAAGACTTTTACCACTCTATGAGATCCAATAATAAAAAAACCAATTAGGCTTCCCTTATATACGTCATTGGAAAGTAAAATGTAATTTAGTGACTAATTTTACATTAGGCAAAGAAGTCTATTTTAATTTGAATATCAAATGATCCGCATTATTAAATGCAAATAGAGTTCCGATGACGGCAGCCTCCACTTTGAACTGGCTTTAGATTTAATCTTGGTTGTGTGACGAACTTTATTTTAAAATTGCTCTTAATAAAAACCGAACTTGAATTTGTTATGTTACACAGTTTCAATGATTACATAGCTTAATCTAAGCTTCTCTGTTTGAAATTAAGCTGATATTAGTTTCGACTAAAACGATAATTATTCATAATTAAAAAATATTTATTAAACATATTTAGAAATGAAAAATACCACTTTTTATCATTTTTTATTGAAAAACACTTTATAAACATATTCAACATAACTTTAACTTATTAATATCAATAATAATTAGTAAGTTATTATTAATTTAACTTTAGGCCGATTAGTGATTAACTAGATAACTTCTGTTTTTCACATTTTGTAAGAGAATTTTCGTTCATTATAGGCTGTACTTGGCAAAACCCATCGCTACCTTTAGATTCGTTCAAAATTTTCAAAATGGCGGTATCTTAAAAAATAAGTAACTTTTTTGTCTGAAATATTTTAAAAATATGATTTCACCAAAAAATCAGCGATCAAAACTGCACAAATTAGCATTTTTAATTTTTAAAATCCGTAAGCAAAAAAAATTAATATTAAGGTGTTTATGGTTACGGTATTATTAATGTAATTTCAAATTCTAATATGCGTACTTTAATGTTGATTGTAATGACGAAATCATAATTTCGAAAAATGGTAAGAAAAAAGAAATATTCTTTTGGAAATCCGCTTCAATCATGCCAGCGAGAAACTGTGTTCCGCGATGATTATCAATATAAAACAGCTGTTCCACTGATTTCAATCGGATTTGTAAATTTGAATCAACACAAACGTAAACAAATATTTTTTATAATAATAATAACACATATTTTGGAGTAATAACTCCAATGTTTTCAAAGTTGTGTGTGTGTGTGTGTGTGTGTGTGTGTGTGTGTGTGTGTGTGTGTGTGTGTGTGTGTGTGTGTGTGTGTGTGTGTGTGTGTGTGTGTGTGTGTGTGTGTGTGTGTGTGTGTGTGTGTGTGTGTGTGTGTGTGTGTGTGTGTGTGTGTATGTGTGTGTGTGTGTGTGTGTGTGTGTGTGTGTGTGTGTGTGTGTGTGTGTGTGTGTGTGTGTGTGTGTGTGTGTGTGTGTGTGTGTGTGTGTGTGTGTGTGTGTGTGTGTGTGTGTGTGTGTGTGTGTGTGTGTGTGTGTGTGTGTGTGTGTGTGTGTGTGTGTGTGTGTGTGTGTATGTGTATGTGTGTGTGTGTGTGTGTGTGTGTGTGTGTGTGTGTGTGTGTGTGTGTGTGTGTGTGTGTGTGTGTGTGTGTGTGTGTGTGTGTGTGTGTGTGTGTAATTCTGTCGTGTATAGGTTCCTTTTGTCTAAATAACAAAAGACTATAAAATATACGTCAGTTATTTAATTAATGCATGTAATATAATACATATACATAACATAATACATGCATTACAAAATGCATAAAATATAATACTTGTGCAAGCAAACAAAATGTTCGGGTTTATAAACTCCCACAATACACAATAGATATTCTGTTTGTGTTCAATCTACTGAAATGAGGAAAACAGAAAAAAAGAATGAAGTATACTTTCTGACAAAACAGATAAACTTTTGTTTTTAATTCTTTCCACAATTATACGGTTTTTAACTGTACTAAATCATGTTTGCTTGAACTTTCGTGAAAATTTTAAACTAGAGTAATAAAATAAGATCAGCTTACATAATTTTGTAAATAAAATATGTTACCTTACATTCGCGCATGTGACTCGTTTTAGGACATTTGTCCAAATTTAATATATCCTAAAGGTGCATATTTAAAACATAAATGTTTTTACCATGGACCGACCTTAAGGCAACAATCATATTAGAATTAGGTCCGAATCCACCGCTGACTTCTTGAATTTGTCAAATTGAATTTGACTACAGTACCGTCAAACTTATTACAGGAAAATAGAATATTTGGTTATTTACTAACTGTTAGTTGTTTTTATGATTATTCTTCTTTATTTGTTTCACCCAACTTTGGGATACACCAAATCAATTACTTCTCAATGACCTGTGCCTTCCTCGTAGCCCAGTATTGCTTCATACGTTGTGATCTTGCTTTTCTTTCTTCGTCAGAGATTTGGATTGTTCGCTTGGATTTGACTTTGCCTTGGAACCGTTGCTTCTTGTCCTTGGTTATTGTTTTGGCTGTTCTGTCCATGAGCATAGTGTCAGTGATATGCAGTTCTGTTATGTCTTTCTCCGTTTCTCTAAACCAAAGTGGTTCGGCTATTCTACTGTGAAAGTAGTCAAATATTTTTTTGGTTAGTCTATTTTTGTCCATTCGGACGATGTGCCCATAAAAATCAATTCTCCTTTTTCTTATTGTGTCTGATAGTGTTTCAGTTTTTTGGTAAAGAGTTTCATTACTGATGTGGAATAATTGGTTGTTACGGAATTTGGGGCCTAAGATTGTTCGTAATATCTTTCTTTCTTTGATCTCCAGCCTCTTTCAAGTGGGCCCTGGGTTGTGAGAAATAATGTTTCAGCTGCATATAAGGCTTCTGGTTTAATTACAGTATGATAATGCCTTATCTTTCTATTCCAGGAGAGGGACTTCTTGTTGTATGTGCCCTTGGTAAGTTGGAAGGCTAATTCAACTTTATTTCTCCTAGATTCCATAGCTTTTTTCTCTAGAGCATTCCAGCTGATCCATTCCCCAAGATATTTGAATTCTTTCACTATCTCAATGTATTATTCTCCCACTTGAAGCTTTTATGATTATTATTATTATTGTTATTATTTTTATTACAATTATCTTGTAAATTTCAAAGTACTCAACTACTTCTCTTTATTTCACATAAGCACAAAACCTGATTTGTTCCACGTTTATGTTAAAGCTAGCTTTCTAGGTGTTGGTCATTAAATGACTAGTACAATTTTCATTTTTACCATAAATATATTTTTAAAGTTGCCTAAACTGTATTTCAAAGGTTTTACCCGTTTAGCATAAGTAGGTAAAATTTATCACGTATCAATTTGTACATACCTCTTTATTATTCAAGGCCCCGCTGAGGGGGTGCAGACTAGGTGCACCAATTGAGAGGATTTAGACGTCCCTCGCGGTACCCGAGTCTAACACATACACTTACAACCCTACAGTTACGACTTTAACATTCTACTCTCACACTTACATTAAGGGAGGCGATAATAGCCTTAAAATAACAACAACAACAAAAATATTATACAAGGCATATTACAGTTCTGTTGGAATATTTCTTTAATTAATTTGCTGGTTTGAAATTCTAGATTTTTTTTAATCTTAAAGACATTATAATAGAAAGAATACTTCCTAGCATTTGTATGCAGCTTTTCTTTCAGTGATGTAATTAATTCTTGTCGATAATCATGGTGCCGTAGTAGTACTTATTGTTACTTTGTGTGTCATTATTATATGTTGTTATTTTTTGAGATTCCAGATGATGGCCATTTTTAATTTAATAATTATATTTTTAACAGTTATGTCGTTAACCAGTTGTCATTTTCGATTCCAATTGTGAATTATACTTGTTTATGGAGTTCATAAAATTATCTTTTTAGATTTTCTATTTCCTTGTAATTTAGTTGAAAATAATGGATACGTTTACATCACATCGTGTTTAATACTGTATAGGCTATATACATCTGCCAAGTGTAGGCTACTTTAGCCTAAACAACGAATTACAAAAAACGTTATTCAACTCATTCAAAATACATCAATTATAATACTAGAAAAAAAACTAACTAACAGATTTCTTAACTCACAAATATTTTTTGTTTGTGTTCAAACTACTAAAACGGGGGAGAAGATAGACGTACATGCTACTTTCTTGCAAAACAGATAAACAGATAAAAAGAGTTTTTAACTCTTTCCACAAAAATACAGCTTGTAACTTTATTAAATCATAAGGCCTTTTTAATCATAAACTAAGACTTTCTTTTAGCATCAGTTAGAATTGGATTAGTTTTTTTAATAATTTTTTTAAAAATGTATCAGCTAACAGACCTGAAAGTAGCAAATTCTGTATTTTAAACAAGACCGTTATTTTAAAATGTGAAATAAATTTGCCTTTGTCAAATCTATGGTAGGTTAATTAGTATAACAATTTGAGGAGGCGATTTGGGAAGTGGGTTTTGGAAAGACGTTAATCTACGATGCCTATAATTTCCTACATAAAAACAACAGTTTATTTGTAAGTTTGTGATATTAAAAGTCGTTATCTTATAAAGCTTACTTTTTAATTTCTTCTAAAAATAGACACATTTTTAACACTCTTGTAATAAAACGTTGACTATTCTAATGTATCTATTCTCTAGTTGTTACGTTTGACTTCAAAGTGTGTGTCTTTATTGTTTTCTCGCCTGGGGCTGCAATTAATCCGGTAAATCAATTAAAAACTTACAAAACTACCACCCATCAGCTATTTTTCAAATATATGGATTATTATTAATTTATATTTTAATACACACATAAATAACGGAACAAAATGGAGATTGTATCACAGATGCATGCGATTGACCTAGTTTAAAACTGTCAGCGAAGGCAAAAGGTTTGATTTGAATGTTTTATTGAAAAACTCACACAGTATCTAAATTGAAATAATAATTTTAGTGTCACAGTTTATACAAAAACAAGCGTCGGTGTATATGAATTCAATATTAATTTCAAAACGTTACAGGTTTTGGTTATAATTTAGGTAATTACAGTATTGCAATGAAACAAACAAAATTATATTTTAACAGTTATCATGCAAATAGCGAAATAAATTGTTAACACAAGACAAGATTTAGTAAGATATAAAAACGTTGTGACTTTGAAAATTGTTTAAAGACTATCTTGAAAAAGATCAAGGAAAGTTGGGTTATGAACTTGTTAAAGTTTTGACGATTTTATAATTGTGTTAAATTTGTAACATACAGAAAAGTTTGTTTAAGTTTGTTTGTTTTTAGAAATCCGTATCCATTACGATAATATTATTTCATTTGACATCATAGATAGAAATATTAGATATAATCTTATTGTGAGATAATATTGTGAGAATCTTATCAGATTGACCTGTGACCTTCAAATGAGCAACGATCCTGATTTCTATATCACTTTTCAAGGACTCATAAAATTGTTTATATATATTATTATATATATAAGATATATAATAAGATTAGATATAATCTTATTGTGAGATAATATTGTAAGAATCTTATGAGATAGACCTGTGACCTTCAAATGAGCAACGATCCTGATTTCTATATAATTTTTCAAGGACTCATAAAATTGTTTATATATATATTATTATATATATAAGATATATAATAAGATTAGATATAATCTTATTGTGAGATAATATTGTAAGAATCTTATGAGATAGACCTGTGACCTTCAAATGAGCAACGATCCTGATTTCTATATCACTTTTCAAGGACTCATAAAATTGTTTATATATATATATATATTATTATATATATAAGATATATAATAAGATTAGATATAATCTTATTGTGAGATAATATTGTAAGAATCTTATGAGATAGACGTGTGACCTTCAAATGAGCAACGATCCTGATTTCTATATCACTTTTCAAGGACTCATAAAATTGTTTATATATATTATTATATATATAAGATATATAATAAGATTAGATATAATCTTATTGTGAGATAATATTGTAAGAATCTTATGAGATAGACCTGTGACCTTCAAATGAGCAACGATCCTGATTTCTATATAATTTTTCAAGGACTCATAAAATTGTTTATATATATATTATTATATATATAAGATATATAATAAGATTAGATATAATCTTATTGTGAGATAATATTGTAAGAATCTTATGAGATAGACCTGTGACCTTCAAATGAGCAACGATCCTGATTTCTATATCACTTTTCAAGGACTCATAAAATTGTTTATATATATATATATATTATTATATATATAAGATATATAATAAGATTAGATATAATCTTATTGTGAGATAATATTGTAAGAATCTTATGAGATAGACCTGTGACCTTCAAATGAGCAACGATCCTGATTTCTATATCATTTTTCAAGGACTCATAAAATTGTTTATATATATATATATATATATATATTATTATATATATAAGATATATAATAAGATTAGATATAATCTTATTGTGAGATAATATTGTAAGAATCTTATGAGATAGACCTGTGACCTTCAAATGAGCAACGATCCTGATTTCTATATCACTTTTCAAGGACTCATAAAATTGTTTATATATATATATATATATATTATATATATAAGATATATAATAAGATTAGATATAATCTTATTGTGAGAATCTTATGAGATAGACCTGTGACCTTCAAATGAGCAACGATCCTGATTTCTATATCATTTTTCAAGGACTCATAAAATTGTTTTATATATATATATATATATATATATATATATATATATATTATTATTATATATATAAGATATATAATAAGATTAGATATAATCTTATTGTGAGATAATATTGTGAGAATCTTATGAGATAGACCTGTGACCTTCAAATGAGCAACGATCCTGATTTCTATATCATTTTTCAAGGACTCATAAAATTGTTTATATATGTATATATATATATATATATATATATATATATATTATTATTATATATATAAGATATATAATAAGATTAGATATAACCTTATTGTGAGATAATATTGTGAGAATCTTATGAGATAGACCTGTGACCTTCAAATGAGCAACGATCCTGATTTCTATATCATTTTTCAAGGACTCATAAAATTGTTTATATATATATATATGTGTGTGTGTGTGTGTGTGTGTGTGTGTGTGTGTGTGTGTGTGTGTGTGTGTGTGTGTGTGTGTGTGTGTGTGTGTGTGTGTGTGTGTGTGTGTGTGTGTGTGTGTGTGTGTGTGTGTGTGTGTGTGTGTGTGTGTAGCTTTAGCTTGAAGAAGTTCGTTAAGCAAAAAATTCTTTAATAGTTTCAAATTCTTTAAAAATTTATAACTTTTTAGTCTTAAATGTTTTTGAAATAAAATTTCACAATCTTAATTAGCGATAAAAACTACATTTTTTAAATTATTTTAATACAATTGAAACTGAACTTAGTCCATCTATCAATATAGAACCGCCTCGGTGACCTATCTCATAGCGTACTGGATTTTCACCCCGAAGACCCGTGTTCGATTCCCGGCCAGGGCTTGGCATTTTCATACGCTATAAATCATCCCATCGTCTGCATTAGCCCAAGTGTGCACAATAGTCGAACGTTAAACATAAAAAAAAAATTATCAATATATCTATGAAATGAAAGCGTTAGTTGGTTGCACATCCTATGACGCACTCCAAAATCCAAAAATCACTTGATCTTGTGACAGTTGTATCAATCTTGTCTTAGCCCAAATCAAACGGTTTTATCCTGTCCAACCGCCGAACTTGAACCGAATTGTCGAGAACTTGTAGCATCTCGATGTTACGGTGCTTATGCAGTCTTACTTCATGCTTCCTAGCAAATCGCCGAACCTCTTCATGAACTGTAGCAATTTGTAAATCCTTATGAAGATCATCATTGCGTATGTACCATGGGGCCTCTCAGTACTTTATTTTGACACGTTTGAATAATTTTAATATTGCTTCTTTTCGTGCAGCCCCAAAGGACGAAAATGAGTTTTAGGATTTGTTTATTAAGTAATAGTTTATTGTGCACTGACAACTCAGAATGTCGCCCAAGAAGCCAATGCATTTTCCTTAGTTTCAGATTCAGTTCATTACGTTTCTTCCAGCTCAGTCTTGCTTCCAGTTTTATGCCCAAGTATTTTGCATTACTATCTTGTAAGATTACTTGTTGATTGATAACCACGGGAAGATAATTGAATTTTCTGTTAGTAAAAGTAACATGAACAGATTTTGTCTCATTCAGCTTTATAAAGACTACATAAAATAGAATTCTCAGATTTCAAAATCCTTTTAAGTAAAAAATTATTTTGACCGCGGTCAGACTTCATTTTCATAGTATTAATGTAATTTGGAAATTTGAAATGCTAATATAAACAGATTTTAATTCTAGTTATGATTGTAAAATCAAAATTTTGAAATTGGTAAGATAAAGACTTTAGGAAATTTGCTTCCATCATGTTATTATTTATTTCATTGCTCACGTGGAACAGCTAAAACAAAAGAAGACTTTATATCGCCATTGTTTGCCTTAATTTACAAATATTTTGTTTGTATTATATTAATTTCGTTATTAATTATCCATACACTTGACTACAGGTGCTCCGTAGTTTTTCTCGCGAGTTGAAAAATTCTTTTAAAATGTTAATTGTTTGTTCTTCTTTGATTTACATTTCAATTTCAAAGACAATATTTGATGTTGAAAACAAAGTCTAGGCTTTAAATAAAACAAACTACGCCCTGAGCCCGGCAGGACTTTATTAAAGAGGGTAGACTTAATTAATTTAACTTTCCTTTGATGTAAGGCACTTTTAATTGGATTTCTACTTTCATATAGAGAATCGAAACTTTATTACTTAACAGACTAAAGTTAAAAACACGTGAGAATTGTAATTTAAAAAAAATTAAAGTTATATGTGTGTATGATTTAATTAGTTTTGAAACAAAAATGGAATATTATTTTTAGATGATTCACAAAAACGTTTACGGAAAATTAAATTTAAAAGTACGTTTCACATTATTACACTACAAAACTCTCTTTGTATTGTTCTGTAACAGTGAAAAAATGTGTTTGTAGATTTCAATATATTTACCCGTTTTCAGACATCATAAGAGCGTCATAATCCAGTCATGTACGTTTGTATGTCTGTGCAAATCGCTGGAGACTAAAACTAATTGACCCGGTCTGACTTTAATATGTAAGTTTCTTACGCCTCAGAATCAGAGGTGCCAAGACCCCGCACATGGCTCAAAATTCGCCATCAATATTTTTAGGGGGCAAAATTTATTTGTACCATAATTATTTTAAAAAGAGACAAAATTTTATTATTATATATATTTCAACGTTAAAACTATAAAAATCAAATATAAAAAGTATTTTGTGCTAAATTAATTGAATGTTTTTTAGGCGAAAAGCACGTTGAAGCTATTATCACCTCCCTAAATGTAAGTGTGAGTGTAGTGTTAAAGTCGTAACTGTGGTGTTGTAAGTGTAATTGTGTGTTAGACTCGGGTACCGCGAGGGACGTCTAAATCCTCTCAATAGGTGCAGCTAGTCTGCACCCCCCTGCGGGGTCTAATTAAATGTATTAAGGGTAAAAGTAAAATTTGATATTTTGTTAATGCTAATGTTCTTTATTTTAAAAAATCGATCAATTAAAAAATAAATAATAGTTGTTAAGATCTTTTTGTCACTGAAGGGTAGTACAAAAAGTTAACGAATTTTGAAAGGGAACTGAGTTTTTGGAGGGGGGTTATATGTCATAGCCGTTAGCACTGGCGCACTGGGCATTGGCACAACTGCTCAGAATAGCTTTCCAAATTTGAAAAATTTGTTCAAACCATTTTTTCATATAAAAACGTAAAAAACAGATCTACTAACATAATACGTAACACAAGTCAGCTTTCCAGTTAACAAATATAATTACCATATAATCCGGATAAATTATCTGAATAAAAACATTTCGACAGAAATATAAATATAAAGAAAAGAAATATAAATATAAAAGAAAATATAAATATAATCTGTCCTCGTCGGTATTTGTATCATTCAATTTACGCTTAAACGATTTGTTTAAATCGATACGTTAGATTTAGTTATTAATCTTTAGTATGATCAAAATTAGAGCAAAATCTGGTGAACCGATTTTGTAAAACAAGACCAATTTTTTGGTTTTTTAACAATAGACTCAGATTAAATTATTTACAGATATGTCTGAAATGTATTTACACTCTTTATTATATTACCAACATAACATTTCATAAATAAAATACTAAAAATCATTGTTAGTTTCAAAATGGCAGTAATTTTATATTTTAAAAAATTGTTAACTGTTTAAAACGTTTTGAAAATTTCAAGGTCATTTTGTGTATTTTTATTGTAATTTTCAGATTTCAAATGCTACTTTAGACTAACTCAATTAAAACTTTGCACAAAAATTAATTTGTGTATTAGCTTTGACGAGTGCATTATCCAATAAAATCCGTTTAACAGTTTTACAATGGCGGCGATATTGTGTTAAAATACCTAACTTAAACTGGCATTTTTAAATTTTTGATTTCATCATCGTAGACAGTGTTTAAAGCTGCATAAAACAGCATATATAGTTTAATTAAAAATAATCAAAATTAATTAATAATATAAAGTTACCCCATATTTTTTATATATCAATTACACAATTATTGCACGAATTACGAAAATTTATACAAGTCCCTAAACTGCACTTTTACCTAATAATGAAAAGAACATAATTTTTCTTTTCTTAAAGAAGAAAGAACTCCATAACTTAAACTTGAACTGATTATTATTTTTTTTTTTAACGTCCGACTATTGTGCACACTTGGGCTAATCCAGACGATGGGGCGTATGAAAATGCCAAGCCCTGGCCGGGAATCGAACCAGGATCCTCGGGGTGAAAGCCCAGTACGCCAATTAGGCCACCGAGGCGGCTCGAACTGTTTAAATTTGGCGACGAACATTAGCGCGCCGGTTGCAACGAAACTGTAACGTTTCTCTGTCAATTTCACAATTATTGCCGCATTTAGACCATTAATACGATTGTTTAAAGCCCTGGCCGGGAATCGAACCAGGATCCTCGTGGTGAAAGCCCAGTACGCCAATTAGGCCACCGAGGCGGCTCGAACTGTTTAAATACGGCGACGAACATTAGCGCGTCGGTTGCAACGAAACTGTAACGTTTCTCTGTCAATTTCACAATTATTGCCACATTTAGACCATTAATACGATTGTTTAAAGCCCTGGCCGGGAATCGAACCAGGATCCTCGTGGTGAAAGCCCAGTACGCCAATTAGGCCACCGAGGCGGCTCGAACTGTTTAAATTCGGCGACGAACATTATCGCGTCGGTTGCAACGAAACTGTAACGTTTCTCTGTCAATTTCACAATTATTGCCGCATTTAGACCATTAATACGATTGTTTAAAGCCCTGGCCGGGAATCGAACCAGGATCCTCGGGGTGAAAGCCCAGTACGCCAATTAGGCCACCGAGGCGGCTCGAACTGTTTAAATACGGCTACGGACATTAGCGCGCCGGTTGCAACGAAACTTTAACGTTTCTCTGTCAATTTCACAATTATTGCCGCATTTAGACCATTAATACGATTGTTTAAAGCCCTGGCCGGGAATCGAACCAGGATCCTCGGGGTGAAAGCCCAGTACGCCAATTAGGCCACCGAGGCGGCTCGAACTGTTTAAATACGGCGACGGACATTATCGCGTCGGTTGCAACGAAACTGTAACGTTTCTCTGTCAATTTCACAATTATTGCCGCATTTAGACCATTAATACGATTGTTTAAAGCCCTGGCCGGGAATCGAACCAGGATCCTCGGGGTGAAAGCCCAGTACGCCAATTAGGCCACCGAGGCGGCTCGAACTGTTTAAATACGGCGACGGACATTAGCGCGCCGGTTGCAACGAAACTGTAACGTTTCTCTGTCAATTTCACAATTATTGCCGCATTTAGACCATTAATACGATTGTTTAAAGCCCTTGCCGGGAATCGAACCAGGATCCTCGGGGTGAAAGCCCAGTACGCCAATTAGGCCACCGAGGCGGCTCGAACTGTTTAAATACGGCGACGGACATTAGCGCGTCGGTTGCAACGAAACTGTAACGTTTCTCTGTCAATTTCACAATTATTGCCGCATTTAGACCATTAATACGATTGTTTAAAGCCCTGGCCGGGAATCGAACCAGGATCCTCGGGGTGAAAGCCCAGTACGCCAATTAGGCCACCGAGGCGGCTCGAACTGTTTAAATTTGGCGACGAACATTAGCGCGCCGGTTGCAACGAAACTGTAACGTTTCTCTGTCAATTTCACAATTATTGCCGCATTTAGACCATTAATACGATTGTTTAAAGCCCTGGCCGGGAATCGAACCAGGATCCTCGTGGTGAAAGCCCAGTACGCCAATTAGGCCACCGAGGCGGCTCGAACTGTTTAAATTCGGCGACGAACATTAGCGCGCCGGTTGCAACGAAACTGTAACGTTTCTCTGTCAATTTCACAATTATTGCCGCATTTAGACCATTAATACGATTGTTTAAAGCCCTGGCCGGGAATCGAACCAGGATCCTCGGGGTGAAAGCCCAGTACGCCAATTAGGCCACCGAGGCGGCTCGAACTGTTTAAATACGGCGACGGACATTAGCGCGCCGGTTGCAACGAAACTGTAACGTTTTTCTGTCAATTTCACAATTATTGCCGCATTTAGACCATTAATACGATTGTTTAAAGCCCTGGCCGGGAATCGAACCAGGATCCTCGGGGTGAAAGCCCAGTACGCCAATTAGGCCACCGAGGCGGCTCGAACTGTTTAAATACGGCGACGGACATTAGCGCGCCGGTTGCAACGAAACTGTAACGTTTCTCTGTCAATTTCACAATTATTGCCGCATTTAGACCATTAATACGATTGTTTAAAGCCCTGGCCGGGAATCGAACCAGGATCCTCGGGGTGAAAGCCCAGTACGCCAATTAGGCCACCGAGGCGGCTCGAACTGTTTAAATACGGCGACGGACATTAGCGCGCCGGTTGCAACGAAACTGTAACGTTTCTCTGTCAATTTCACAATTATTGCCGCATTTAGACCATTAATACGATTGTTTAAAGGTGCCGTGATTAATAAGAAATTCAACAACACTACATTAATTCCATCTTAAACTGACAAAAAGAGACAACTTGCAAACTTCACAATTAACGGCGGCCATTTTTTCGAACGATGTTTTCAGAACACGAACTTTAACGATAACTGATTTATCATAAAGTCCTTATTAATCTAGTGAAGTAAACTTTTTACAAATCAAACGTACAAACAGATCCATGTAAAGTGAACACGCAAGTGCATTCGTGCAAAGTAAACCTCAATGACGTCAGAATATAGGTACAAATACAGGTTAGTAAAAAATAGCTACAAATATAATTTGTTGTGCATTTACGGTAATAAATGTCATTTTCTGCCCCGTAATATCTCTCAAGGAAATGATGTAACACAGAACAAAAGCAAAAAAATCTATGAAGTAATGATTTTCACAAAAGTCCCAAAAGTCCATTAATGTCAAATACGCATTTAAAGTCATAGCCTATTTGGCTAATCCAATGCGTGAAATGAAAATAAAACTGTAAGTGTACAGACAACCTCTTTGGCTTCTGAGGCTCTTGAAAATACCCAGTTTTTTTTAAATACATCAAGTGTTTTGAATAGCCGCCATTTTGTTCTCAATAAGTGTGTGCCAGTTTAAGGTAGAATAAAACCGGGTAAAATTGTATTTAATAAAGGTTCCTTTGAAACCGGTCAAAACGTGTACCAGTGAAAAGCGGTCAGAAGGGCTTTTAACGTAACATCAGGCATTTTTAATGCCCGCCATTTTGTTTCAAATACATGTATGACTGTTTGAGGTTGCTTAAAAACTCATCATAACTAAAACTAACAAAGAAAACTAGTTTCATATAAATACGTGAAACCGTTCCCCCGTGCGAAGAGGGCAAATTATAACGTTTGACGTAACATACAAATAAATCAGATTCTTTAAATGAAATTTTCTTTTCAAATACGCTTATGGCAGTTTTACATTACTTAGAACCTATTTATTATTATCATTATCATTATCATTATCATTATCATTATCATTATCATTATCATTATCATTATCATTATCATTATCATTATCATTATCATTATCATTATCATTATCATTATCATTATCATTATCATTATCATTATCATTATCATTATCATTATTATCATTATCATTATCATTATCATTATCATTATCATTATCATTATTATTATCATTATTATTATTATTATTATTATTATTATTATTATTATTATTATTATTATTATTATTATTATTATTATCATTATCATATCATATCATTATTATTATTATTATTATTATTATTATCATTATATTATTATTATTATATATTATTATTATTATTATTATTATTATTATTATTATTATTATTATTATTATTATTATTATTATTATTATTATTATTATTATTATTATTATTATTATTATTATTATTATTATTATTATTATTATTATTATTATTATTATTATTATTATTATTATTATTATTATTATTATTATTATTATTATTATTATTATTATTATTATTATTATTATTATTATTATTATTATTATTATTATTATTATTATTATTATTATTATTATTATTATTATTATTATTATTATTATTATTATTATTATTATTATTATTATTATTATTATTATTATTATTATTATTATTATTATTATTATTATTATTATTATTATTATTATTATTATTATTATTATTATTATTATTATTATTATTATTATTATTATTATTATTATTATTATTATTATTATTATTATTATTATTATTATTATTATTATTATTATTATTATTATTATTATTATTATTATTATTATTATTATTATTATTATTATTATTATTATTATTATTATTATTATTATTATTATTATTATTATTATTATTATTATTATTATTATTATTATTATTATTATTATTATTATTATTATTATTATTATTATTATTATTATTATTATTATTATTATTATTATTATTATTATTATTATTATTATTATTATTATTATTATTATTATTATTATTATTATTATTATTATTATTATTATTATTATTATTATTATTATTATTATTATTATTATTATTATTATTATTATTATTATTATTATTATTATTATTATTATTATTATTATTATTATTATTATTATTATTATTATTATTATTATTATTATTATTATTATTATTATTATTATTATTATTATTATTATTATTATTATTATTATTATTATTATTATTATTATTATTATTATTATTATTATTATTATTATTATTATTATTATTATTATTATTATTATTATTATTATTATTATTATTATTATTATTATTATTATTATTATTATTATTATTATTATTATTATTATTATTATTATTATTATTATTATTATTATTATTATTATTATTATTATTATTATTATTATTATTATTATTATTATTATTATTATTATTATTATTATTATTATTATTATTATTATTATTATTATTATTATTATTATTATTATTATTATTATTATTATTATTATTATTATTATTATTATTATTATTATTATTATTATTATTATTATTATTATTATTATTATTATTATTATTATTATTATTATTATTATTATTATTATTATTATTATTATTATTATTATTATTATTATTATTATTATTATTATTATTATTATTATTATTATTATTATTATTATTATTATTATTATTATTATTATTATTATTATTATTATTATTATTATTATTATTATTATTATTATTATTATTATTATTATTATTATTATTATTATTATTATTATTATTATTATTATTATTATTATTATTATTATTATTATTATTACTATTATTACTATTATTACTATTTATTATTATTATTACTATTATTATTACTATTATTATTATTATTATTACTATTACTATTACTATTACTATTACTATTATTATTATTATTATTATTTTTATTATTATTATTATTATTATTATTATTATTACTATTACTATTACTATTACTATTACTATTACTATTATTATTATATTTTTATTATTATTATTATTATTATTATTATTATTATTATTATTATTATTATTATTATTATTATTATTATTATCATTATTATTATTATTATTTTAAGGCGAAAAGTACATTGAGGCTATTATCGCCTCCCTAAATATAAGTGTGAGTGTAAAGTGTTAAATTCGTAAGTGTAGTGTTGTAAGTGTAAGTTTTTTTTAGACTCGGGTACCGCGAGGGACGTCTACATCCTCTCACCCAGCTAGCCAGCACCCCCGGCGGGACCTCTGAGAACCTTATGATAACTACAAATAACGGCAACAAAACGTTTCATTGAAATGCGTTAAGCCGTATACACTTAAACAATTTAAATGCAGTTTGAGGCTGTTTAGTGCAAAAAAGGGTATATTGAGGTGCAGCCTCCGAGTGCATTTAAATTGTTAATCGAAGATAAACATTTTCTAAATGATACAAGATACATCGTGCAATGTTTAAATTACTTCGCAAGTTTGTCAGGGATATATAAGTTTGTCACTGATAACATAATAAAATAGTTGTACTTAAATATAACTAAACTTAACTTATTATCTAATACTCGGAAAATATTCTTCAGCATTTATCTTGTTGTTACCTTTTTTTCATCTTTTTAAATCAATTGTGTTTCAGATTTTCATTTATTTATTTCGTTTAGTTATAAAATATACAGTTTTTGTGTATAATTTATTTTTGTATTTTGTATTTTAGCATTTGTGTTTTTTTAATTTTTTTAAAGTAATTACAAATTAAAAAGTAAAGGGGAATTTATATTTCCCTCAGAATTACACGTATGCCAGCACTGATTGTTCTGCTTTAACTCATAACTTCTATCAGCTGTTCATTGTTAGCTAGTTGTGATTGTGTTTTTTAAACAACAACTATGTAATTAGTTCTCCATTGTCCAATTGAACCAAGGAAGAAATATGAGCAGTGATACGTTTCCTCAATTCAGGAGGTTTGAAACCAGCAGAGATTATTCGTTAAATGCAGCAGCAATGTGGAGATAGTTGTTTGAGTGGAAGCAAGATCTACGAATGGATTGATCGCTTTAAAAGTGGTAGGATTTCTCTGTGCAACGAACCGAGCGGCCTGGTTCTTCCACTTCGAAGACTAATGACAATATTGAAGCGGTTAAACAAATGATTCTCGATAATAGATGAATTACAGTTGATAATATTGCAAGTGAGTCGAATGTAAGCCATGGCTCAGCATATTCAATCTTCCACGATTCTTAAAACTTTCGAAAAGTCTGTGCTCTCTGGGTTCCTCGTTAATTGGCGAGCATCTACAAAAACCTCGTTTCAAAATTTCCCAGAATCATTTGGAACGTTATGAAGAAGAAGGAGACCAATTTTTTTAACGAATATAATCATTGATGAGATATGGGTCCATCATTTTGAACCAGAGAGTAAGCGACACAATTTGTTGTGGAAACATCCTTCATCTCTTTAAGCAAAATGTTCAAAAAATCAGCTGTCTGAAAGAAAGGTTATGATGATATTCTGGGAAATGGAAGGTGTAATTTTGGTTGATTTCAAACCTAAAAGTCAAACAATAAATAGTGACAGCTACTGTGAACTGTTGCATTTACTTAAGTCAAAAATCAAATGTAAAACAGGTGGTAACCTTTCAAAAAGCGTAATTTTTTTCGGGATAACCCTCGACCTCATATGGCTAAAAACACAGACCTATGTCTTCAAAAACCACCCTCCATATAGTCCAGCCCTGGCTCCAAGCGATTTTCATCTTTTCGGACCATTAAGAGAATAGTTGCTAGGGAATCATTATCGATCTAATGAAGAGACCAAAATCTAGGGTGCAAAATTTTTCGAACTCTAGGACGAAAATTCCAGGAAAGAATTCAAACGCTGGTTGAAAGATGGACTAATTGCATAGAAGTACAATAAAAACAAGTACCATAAATATAGTTTTCTTTAAATTTTGTTTTACTTATTGACTTACCCTTGTATTTCTCTTTATAGTTAGTTTTGGAGAATTAATTTCTTACAAATCAGCGAGACAGTTGCGTGCGACGATTATTTCAGCATTGTTGGGGACGTTTCGTTGACTAAATTCTGTAATATGTTGGCGTTATACAGCCATCACTACATTAAAGTCTATTATTTTTAGCAAACAAGGTTTCACTTCACCAACAACTTGCCTATCGAAGCGATATAACAAAACCTACCAACACTGAATGCACTGACGTCATGACTGCCCAAACTGGACATTTATATGCAAATAATCCAATTAATTACAAGTCGTATTGAACACTAATCAACGTCTGTGATTGGCAAGTTGATAATTGATTCTGAAATTTTATTAGGCATTATTTACAAATCGTCAAACTTAGAGGGTTGATTGAATATATGAAAAACAATTACATTTATGTTCAAAATATTATAAATTTTAAAATATAATTATCAATTGACCTAAATCATTTATTGACATTTTCTAACTGAACGGCATTAGTTCAATCAACTTCCCGTTGCCATGGTTACAGCTAACTGCTGCTTGTTCTTGTTACACTTTCAATATTGACTCATGAAGACATATGTTAATAGCAGAATAAAATTCTCAAAATATTGCAACCATCCTTAACAGGTTTAAAAAGGTTATACAAAATAATTGTTTGAGATTTTTTTTTTAAGGTGAAAAGCACATTGAGACTATTATCGCTTCCCTAAATGAAAGTGTGACTATAAAGTGTTAAAGTCGTAAGTGTAGTGTTGTACGTGCAAGTGTGTGTTAGACTCGGGTACCGCGAGGGACGTCTAAATCCTCTCAATAGGTGCAGCTAGTCTGGACTCCCTGTAGACTAGATTTGAATTCGTAACTTTTTAAGGAGTATTCCTTTGCAAATAATATAATCCTTGAATTTTTTTTTTTTTTTTTTTTTTTAACGTCCGACTTTTTAAGGTAATGCAGTGTATTGATTTATACGTATGAAAATAAGCCCTCGCCGGGAATCGAACCCGGATGAATATCCACTAGACCACCGAGGCTTTTGAAAATTACTTTTAAACTTATTTCTTACTGGAGTAAAATCAAACATTTCTTAAAAAACACCTTTGATACCAATTTAAAAAAGTTTAATTTTATGATAGTAAGTTTATAAATGATTAAATTAATTAAAATGACGCTGTTCCATTTACGAGAATAGAATAAACAACGAATTCTATTTCGACGGTGGGATGCGACAAGGTGATGTATTGTCGGCCATACTGTTTAACCTTGTTCTGCACAAAACCGAGGGAATTTTTGTCAACCCGGATCTTACATATTCTTGGATATGCAGATGACATAATAGTTCTCGGAAGAAGCGAATGAGCAATAAGGT
>CM040188.1:54185292-54195292 GCA_022606455.1 Callitettix versicolor | reverse complement strand
ACTGTGCAAAGTTCATACAAATGTATGTAAATAGTAAAAATAATCGATATTTAATAACTCGATAAATTTAACTATTTTCAAATCCTCTGAGCTCTAATAACGGGTTTTTACACGGAAGACTGTTCACTGCACCTTACTGGTTACTAAACGAATTGACCAATTTCAATAAAACTTGGCGTTTAGATCAAATTTGTCCCTTTAGATCATTAGAATTTAAAGTTTCCTTTGTAAAAAAAACCTATAAATCGGCATTTTTAACCAAAACATTTTGACCATATTTTGCTCCAAAATAGCCAAGTAAAATTCACGTGACAACATTTTTCGGGGATATACCAATAAAAAAACGGAAAAAACTGTATAATTTTTCGAAATCGCATTCTTGAAAACTTGAAACTGAAGTTGTTTTATCAAATTTGAATGACACCTGCCAGCTGTCAAGATTGGGTTTTTAAATTTACTCTCGAATATTTCAAATTCAGTGCACAATTTTGGTTTTGGCTAATAAACTTATTTTATGAAATTAGACTGATATTTCGATTTTCTTTTATGGTTTGTGAATTGTTTTTGTGGACTTATCTGAAGAATATTGTGTAATATTTAACTCATAATCTTTATTTACACCATAATCTCTTATGGTGTAAGATGGTGTAATCACTTAAGATGGCCATTTATCTTTTGTACCTTTTTAAGGTGAAACAATTTTCAGAATTTTTATTACGTTCCGTTGCACGCGAAAGTATAGTCTACGTTTATTTTATGAACAACACTCGCAAGGTGATTTGTCATTCCAATCCTCAAAGGATTAAAAGTTTTCCCAGTCAACTGGACAGTGTTTAGAAGAGGGATGGTAGATTACATTGGACGAATCACAATTAATTCGGCCTTTTATAGGAGTTTTCAGGCTTTCCACGTGAAAAGAGTTTTGAGTGAACATACTTTGCTTCGAAGGGTTGGCAATCAAGGGATTTATTTTCGATAAATTGTTTTCATTATTTGGCATATTAAAATAAGAAAACATTGTTTTTAATTCTTGATTTTTCCCGATCAAAACAAAGTCAACGATCCATGGTGAGTTTTTTAATCAAAATTTCCTATCTTTATTTTTATTTTTATTTATTTATTTTTGCCTCATTGGACCACTTTAGTCTAAATTTCATTTCTTTCATTTTCAAATCAGATCGTTGCTTCCTGACGGCATCTATGATCACTACCTTCTTGTGTCTCTTCGGTTTATCCACTTTAAATTTATTAGCCTTAAGAACGCTTGTTATTTTACATTTGTCTGCTGCATCATCCATTTTCAGTCCTATTTCACTGAGGTCCCTGAGGACTTGTGTGATGTATATTCCCTGTGTTTTCCTGTTGATGCTTCTCATTACCAGTTGTCTCAGGATTCTGTCCTCCGGCATTCTTAATATGTGAAAGAAGTGGGAAATTCTTCGTTTTTTCATTGCACTGAGAACTGGGTCGATATATTTGTATACTGTTTCATTGGTGGCTATTCTCCAGGTCCCGTCTTTCCGGTAGCTTTTGTTGAGACACGTTCTGATGATCCTTCTCTCTGTCTTAAGCAGCGGGTCCGTCTTATTGTTTTTGATTTAGAAGAGAGTTTCACTGGCATATAATGTTTCTGGGAGTACCGCTGATTTGTAGTGGCGTATTTTTGTTTTTAATTGACAGGCATTTTTTCTTGTACGTTGGCCAAGTTATTAGCTGATTTATTTTATTTTATTTTTTTTTTTTTTGCACGAGTGGCAAAAGGAAAGACCATATTTGGTAGTTTGAAACGCTCATATATGTCGATTTCAATGTTGTAATGATGAATCCAAATTGTAAAAGGATAAGGTAAAAGAAACTACTTTCGGAAATTATCCTCTATCATGTGAGCGAGACAGCTGCGTGCCGAAATTGTTTATTATTTGTTTATTTTTTCTTAATAATAATAAACACAAACAAATTACGCAAAAAGTTTTTACTACCTTCCTCAATTCGATCACTTAAATATTGGTTTCATGATTATTTGTTTCCATGAGTTACGGGGAAAAGACGACCTCGGTTAATTTTCCCTCAAATTAAACCATTTTAATTTATTTTTATTTTTATTATTGCTGTGATTTTCACTACTTTCACTAATTAAGCATGGTCCTGGAATACTTGGACAAAGCGAAACTATCAGAACTCTCATTAAATTACAGGTATTGTGCTAATAGGGTCTAAAAAGTGTACAAGTAGTACAAGCACATATTCAAAAGAAGTTTTCTTGTTTAACTAAACAAGTTAAGTTGGTCGGATTATTTATGATTGATGGACAAAGTTGTAAGCCTGGATTTACTGTAAGACTACCCTTTGACTTTTACAAAGACTGTTTTATCCTGTAATTACTTATTGTCTTAAAGATTTCGGATTATTGTGTTTACACAAATATTTAAATTTTTAAGCTCGTGCTTCTTTTACTGTTGCTTTTTTTGCAAATAGTTTTTATTTTTAGGCTTAATTTGAAAAGTATAACTATTATGAAAAAACCTAAATAAAAGAGCATCAGTTTTTCTTTTGTAATTTCGTCAAGGTTTGTCGATAGTAGAATCGTTTTCAAAGTGCTTCCAGTGGTTTTTCTATATTTTGTCTTTATTTCATTACCATTTTGTTAGTTCAAGCTATAATATTTTTTGAGGTTATAGAAGAAAATTACCTAGTTCTAAATTAAATAAAGTAATTCAGAATAAAAAGAAATACTCTTCAAAAACACCTTTTCAGAGCAATACATTTATTTCCTGTATGATTCTTCAAATCCTTATTTTAAAGAGTCTTAAAATCGATTAATCTTATTATGATTAGGAGCAATTCTTAAACTTACGTAAAAATAAAAGGAAATGAAAAATCAATAAGAAAAAGTATTTTTATAACCACTTGGTTCAAAATAAGAAGGGATTTTTTTAAAGTTAATGCAGAATATTTTATATATATATATATATATATATATATATATATATATATATATATATTATGGTTGAATTTTTATTGATATCGTTTGAATTATTCCAGTACATGCAATCACTAAAGTAATACCCTGATAATTGCATAAAATATTTAATATTTAGGTATTTTTGTCTAATATCATTATCTGATTGAACAGAAGACACAATTTCAGGTCCAGCATTAATAAGTTACCGGCCAGGTGAATTGTTTCGCATCGTTGCATTATTTTGTCCACTTTAGTCAACGTGTTTGTGACATCAGTCGTTGATTTTTTTTCCCCTAAACCAACCAGTCTGAAAAACATCCAGAATTTCCAAACGCACTCAGCAGATTTGCCTTTGTTCAAACGTTTTTCGTATGCATCTAACACACAGGGCCGTTCGCAGAACGGACATTTCCCATCTCCCTTACTTTTACAGTGAGTACTAGTTTTGCTATTTTTTATTTTTTATTGTAAACACCTAATAAGGAAGCTTTATACTGTATACAATATATTATAATTAGTTGCATAACTATCTTCAGAACCTCAGATGGTAGGCTATACATTCTAGGCTAGGAGCTACCAGTAAAAGTTCCTGTTTTATTTTTCTGGTAGCATTTTTCTGAATTATACGAGGTGTGTTCAGAAAGCAACGAGAATTTTTAAATTTCGCAGGCTTGGAGAGTCCGATTGTCAAACATTTTTTTTTATTATGTTGATATACATACATTTGAAGTATGATAAAACTTTCAGCTGTTTTCATTGTTGACTTTGTCTGTGACAGCCACTCAGGTTAGACGTGTTTTTATGAGCTCGGCGATTTTTGTTTGTTAAAAGAAATGGATCAAACAGTTTGTACCAAATTTTGTGTAAAAAATGGAATAAAGTGTAACAAAGTGTGTGAAATGTTAACAAAGGCCTATGGTGAGTCTGCTATGAGTAAAGCAAGAGTTTACGAGTGGTATAAGCGTTTCCAAGAAGGCCGTGAAGACGTTGAAGATGACGAACGGCCTAGGCGCCCCAGCACATCAACAACCGATGAAAACGTGGAAAAAGTCAAAGAAATTGTTATGAACAATCGCCAAATCACAATTAGAGAGGTCGCTGATGATGTTGGCATGTCGATTGGATCATGTCATGACATTGTTTCCAGTGTTTTGTTTATGAAACGCGTGGCAGCAAAATTCGTTCCAAAATTGTTGAATTTTGAACAAAAACAGCGCCGAATGGAAGTTGCTTAGGCGTCACTAAATGAAGTCAACAATGATGCAGAATTACTGAAACGTATTATAACAGGTGACGAAACATGGGTTTACGGATATGACGTCGAAACTAACGCTCAATCATCTCAGTGGAGGCATTCTGGCTCGCCAAGACCGAAAAAGGCTCGACAAGTGCGGTCGAACGTGAATGTTATGCTCACTGTGTTCTTCGATATTAATGGCATAGTGCATCATGAATTCCTGCCACCAGGTGAAACGGTCAATAAGGAGTACTACCTACAAGTTCAACGCCGTTTGTGTGAAGTAACAAAAAAAAACGCCCGGATCTGTTGAAAAACAATTCATGGCTTTTGCAACACGATAATGCACCAACTCACACTTCATTGTTTGTTCGTGAATTTTCGGCCAAAAACAGTACTGTAACGATGCCCCAACCTCCATATTCGCCAAACATGACTCCGTGTGATTTTTTCCTATTTCCAAAAATAAAGAGAACCTTAAAGAGCTGTCGTTTACAGCCGTAAAAGCGCATCGCTGAAAGAACTAAAGGCTATCTCAAAGATCGAGTTTGAGAAGTGTTTCGAGGAGTGGAAGAAGCGCTAGCACAAGTGCATAATCTCCAATGGGGACTATTTTGAAGGCGACAACATCAATGTAGAAGAACAAATAAATATTTTGTTCGAAAAATTAAAATTCTCGTTACTTTCTGAACACACCTCTTATAACATTCCTCATTTGTTATAAAGCTTTTAAATTTCATCCTTTTCGTATAGTTTAGAAGAAACATCTCAACGATTCTCGGAGACGCCTGTAGCCTCATTGTTCTAATTTTCCACCCAGATCATCACTGGATGAACATGACACAGTACGTGTAACATGCTGCAGGACGAATGTATTTCCCTTTAGTGATGTCAGTGTTTGAATGATCGTCCCCATAGTCCGTGGGGATATAGACCAGAGTCTATGGCTAATACACATTTACTGACTTACCTCCGTGGGCAATACTGACAGATATGTCTCTGACATTTTCAAAGCTTCGAAGATTTATAATAAAGTGTAAAACATTCCTAACCCTCGAATACTCTAATATATTTGGTGCCGGAAAAAATTAGTCAAAAATGAATGTTTGTCAAGAATTCCCAACAGAAAAAGACACAAAGAACATAAGTGCACTTAAAAACTGAATAACGAGGTAGTTTCAGCTTGGAGATACCCTACAGTAGAAATTTTTAACCCTGTACTCACCAGATATTAGCTCCGATAGAAAAACCAGGAGCCTACGTTAATAAATTCAACAAATAAATTACCTACTTTTTAAAAAACACTAAAAAATGCCTATTAGATTATTATTGTATTAAAATACAATACATTTAACTCATTACATTACCAACGTCACACCATTATATTGCTCTGGATAGGCCTTTTAACTTACTTACTGTATTTACAATTGGCTCTTCAGGCATATTCGAACTGATAGTTTCAAATCTTGACTAATAAATCTTTGAACAAATTGGGTCGTATAAAAACATAACAGAAAGACCATTACTAGAGCAAACTGCAATGATGTAATAGATATATGACTGCACAAATCATCTTTGTCTGGGGGAAAACATCCTCTTCAGTTATAAATCAAAGTTAATTGCTTTTCAGAAACACCTTTGTGTGCGCTTTATTATTCCAAAATAATTGCTGACAAATCACATAATAATATACTGAAACTACATAAAGGCGTATTTGTAGAAATTTGCTTTATGGACATTACTCTTCTTATTTGATATTACTGCAAAGGAAATTGATTATTCGACATTTTAAATAGTATAGTGTTGTTCTGATTATTCTTATATCTGTTTTCTGCAGTTTATCAGTTGTTGATTATTTCTTCAATTTTAAAAGTTTTTCATCAGAACAATCATTAACAAGAAACACCAAGTGAATGGCCAATGGAGATTACTACCGAGGAAGTGGTATATCGAGAAAGTGAGTCAGTAATAGACATGATGCGGAAAAGGAGAATTGGTTTTTTCTGCCACATAACACGCCTTCCAGACACCAGACTGGTCAAACGGCTATTTAGCTATTTCTGGAAGATTAAAACGCAGAATACTTGGTTCAAAGAGATCCAGAGTGATTTAGAAGAGTTAAATTTGACGGTGCCTCAAATTGAAGGTAGAAAAGAGAAGAGGATTCTAAGGAATAAATATCTGCGATTCAAACTAACGGCATTTGAACGAAAGACCTACACCATAACAAAGGGCAGTCAAGTCGGACAGGATGAAGAAATTTTGGGAACGGAAGAAGAGGCTGAAACGCTAGTCTCTCAATTGCGATATTGGACTAGGAGGTGTATGGACTGATTAAAGTGTTCCAATGAGAACGTAAACTATTAATATGTATATATATATATATACGAGGGTTGATCAAATATAAACGAGACTGATTTTTTAAAAAATTTATTGCTTACTTACAAATTATTCTTGATACAACTTATTTTTCTACATAGTCTCCCGCACGAGTAACACATTTTTCCCACCGGATTGGAAGTTTTTTAATTCCATCTTCGTAAAAAGTTCTCGGGCGTTCATTGAGCCATTGGAGCACGAAGGTCTCCACCGCAGAATCGTCTTCGAAACGCTGGCCTCCAAGCGCCTCTTTGAGTGGCCCAAAAAGGTGATAGTCGCAGGGTGATAAGTATGGACTGTATGGGGGATGTTCCATTGGTTCCCAGCCAATTTGATCGAGTTTAAGCCTCGTAGCGTTCGCCGAATGTGGTCGGGCATTATCGTGAAGAAGAATGACGTTTCTCGCCGGTTTAGATTTCCTTTTCCTACGAAAAGACTGTTTTGCGGCCTCTAAAACATCGCAATAATATTGTGCATTTATTTTGCGTCGTTGATGGAGGAAATCGACGTGAAAGGCGCCTTGATTGTCGAAAAATACAGTGGCCATTACCTTCCCGGCCGACGATCGTGATTTGGCCTTCAGGTTTTCTACTGCTTCCCGTCCTTCGGCGAATTCCTTGTGCCAAGCAAAAATGCGAGCTCTTGACAGGGTCCTGTCCCCGTATTGAGCCGTCAATCTACGAAAGATTTCAGTCGGATTGACCCCCTCCTTGGCCAAAAACTTAATAATAATTCTCTGCTCCACGGAAACGTGCACTTCACTCTCACTCATTGTACAGTTTTATATTGAAGGGTCCGAACGGAAATGTTGCCCGTCTACGCCCGTCCCAAACCTCCCAGGCTACCTGAAACCCAACCCTTTAGAGTTCAATGTCCAACGGAAAAGTTTTTAGAAAGTCAGTCTCGTTTACATTTGATCAACCCTCGTATATATACATATTAATATATGTATTAATATGTATACAGGCACGCATACAGGAGAAAGATGCTCGGTTGGAAGGTCCCAGAGAAAGAAATCCCAAAGAGATCAGGGGTAAAATGGACGGAGGAGCGGAAAAGGCTACATGAGGACAGGATGAGGGAGGTGTGGATGATTAGAAGGAACAAGACATGAGTCGGAGTGCTTTGCGTGATCCAACAGGGTCTATGCGCAAATAATAATAATAATAATAATAATAATAATAATAATAATAATTATTATTATTATTATTATTATTATTATTATTATTATTATTATTATTATTATTATTATTATTATTATTATTATTATTATTATTATTATTATTATTATTATTATTATTATTATTATTATTATTATTATTATTATTATTATTATTATTATTATTATTATTATTATTATTATTATTATTATTATTATTATTATTATTATTATTATTATTATTATTATTATTATTATTATTATTATTATTATTATTATTATTATTATTATTATTATTATTATTATTATTATTATTATTATTATTATTATTATTATTATTATTATTATTATTATTATTATTATTATTATTATTATTATTATTATTATTATTATTATTATTATTATTATTATTATTATTATTATTATTATTATTATTATTATTATTATTATTATTATTATTATTATTATTATTATTATTATTATTATTATTATTATTATTATTATTATTATTATTATTATTATTATTATTATTATTATTATTATTATTATTATTATTATTATTATTATTATTATTATTATTATTATTATTATTATTATTATTATTATTATTATTATTATTATTATTATTATTATTATTATTATTATTATTATTATTATTATTATTATTATTATTATTATTATTATTATTATTATTATTATTATTATTATTATTATTATTATTATTATTATTATTATTATTATTATTATTATTATTATTATTATTATTATTATTATTATTATTATTATTATTATTATTATTATTATTATTATTATTATTATTATTATTATTATTATTATTATTATTATTATTATTATTATTATTATTATTATTATTATTATTATTATTATTATTATTATTATTATTATTATTATTATTATTATTATTATTATATAATTATTAATATTATTATTATTATTATTATTATTATTAATATTATTATTATTATTATTATTATTATTATTATTATTATTATTATTATTATTATTATTATTATTATTATTATTACTATTACTATTACTATTACTATTACTATTACTATTACTATTACTATTACTATTACTATTACTATTACTATTACTATTACTATTACTATTACTATTACTTTTACTGTTACTGTTACTGTTACTGTTACTGTTACTGTTACTGTTACTGTTACTGTTACTGTTACTGTTACTGTTACTGTTACTGTTACTGTTACTGTTACTGTTACTGTTACTGTTACTGTTACTGTTACTGTTACTGTTACTGTTACTGTTACTGTTACTGTTACTGTTACTGTTACTGTTACTGTTACTGTTACTGTTACTGTTACTGTTACTGTTACTATTACTATTACTATTACTATTACTATTACTATTACTATTACTATTACTATTACTATTACTTTTACTGTTACTGTTACTGTTACTGTTACTGTTACTGTTACTGTTACTGTTACTGTTACTGTTACTGTTACTGTTACTGTTACTGTTACTGTTACTGTTACTGTTACTGTTACTGTTACTGTTACTGTTACTGTTACTGTTACTGTTACTGTTACTGTTACTGTTACTGTTACTGTTACTGTTACTGTTACTGTTACTGTTACTGTTACTGTTACTGTTACTGTTACTGTTACTGTTACTGTTACTGTTACTGTTACTGTTACTGTTACTGTTACTGTTACTGTTACTGTTACTGTTACTATTACTATTACTATTACTATTACTATTACTATTACTATTACTATTACTATTACTATTACTATTACTATTACTATTACTATTACTATTACTATTACTATTACTATTACTATTACTATTACTATTACTATTACTATTACTATTACTATTACTATTACTATTACTATTACTATTACTATTACTATTACTATTACTATTATTATTACTATTACTATTACTATTACTATTACTATTACTATTACTATTATTATTACTATTATTATTATTATTACTATTACTATTACTATTACTATTACTATTACTATTACTATTACTATTACTATTACTATTACTATTACTATTACTATTACTATTACTATTACTATTACTATTACTATTACTATTACTATTACTATTACTATTACTATTACTATTACTATTACTATTACTATTACTATTACTATTACTATTACTATTACTATTACTATTACTATTACTATTACTATTACTATTACTATTACTATTACTATTACTATTACTATTACTATTACTATTACTATTA